>CM042557.1:16568483-17298483 GCA_023630585.1 Cranoglanis bouderius
CCTGAGCTGACAGACTTTGAATGCCTGTTTATCTTATAACTATATCTTGAAGAGTGCTTGTGTTTACACGAGTGTGCACAACTTTATTCAGGTTGACTTGACCATTTTGTTTCAGGCTGTTTTCCATCATGGACACTCATTTAGGCAGACATGTCAAAACCTGTCTTGTACCATTGACTTCCAGTTTCTGTTGTTTTCCAGGTTTTCTCGCCCAGCCATGACTAACTTGTCTTTCCTGTCTCTTAAGTCTCAGTCTACAGTTTTGAAGTCTTTTTTCTTTTTTCTTTCCCACATAGCTGTTCCCTGTGACAAATATAGAAATGTGTGGACTGTTCTGTCTGTGAAATATATGATTAATCCATGAAGTTTTTAATAAGTCTCCTCTAGCATGAGCTTATGGACTGGGCTCGTACTATCTCAGACTGTTTGTGCATTTGTCTTTTTGTTGGTGTTTTCCCTCTGGCCCACTCGCAGTGTGTCTTTCCGCAGCAGCAGCAGCTCCAGGCACAGCACCTCTCTCATGCTGCCCATGGCCCTGTGGCTCTGCCTCCACACCCCTCGGGCTTGCAGCCCCCGGGCATCCCCCCAGTTACAGGTACCGGCTCAGGCCTGCTGGCACTAGGTGCACTGGGCAGCCAGCCTCACCTGCCTGTGAAGGACGAGAAGAACCACCATGACCTGGAGCACAGAGGTGAGAGAGTCTAAACACTACCCTGAAGGAAGACTAGAGAACTAGTGCTTCAGAAATTAGTTGAATTCCATTTTTATGCTGATTGTGAATGATCCTGATTATTTTACCTGTGATGCTGTAATAACCGTTAAATTAAAATATAGGGCAGATTTGTCTTTGTACATGCACTTACAGAAGTCGGACACAGTTTATAGGCAACATATTACTCATAATTAGAGCATGCTTTCTGGGTCAGGGAAAATAAACACACACATGTCTTGGCGCTTAAATTGGAGGATAACATTTTTTCTAGGTGATGAAACCCTCTCTTATTTGGAGAGACTCATTGACTTTTGTTGTTTATATCTTCTCTGTGGCTGGCCAATCTTCATGTCTATTTCTCTCCTCCAACTGGATCCACCGACTGCAGAGAGCACGGTGAGTGCCCAGTTTCCCATTGGCTCATGTGTTGGCTTTTACATTTCTCTTCTTTTTTTTCCCCATATCCTCTGTTCAGTCACCCACTCCTACTTGCTCTCATTCTGTCTCTCTTTGTCTCTCTTTTTTCCTGCATGAAAGAGCTTTTTAACCTGTTTCACGCCTAAGAAATTTTCTATTAATGTAAATGTCAAGCAAGGCTTCTTTTGCCTGAAACCCTCACAAGTTGCACTGCGTACAGTAATCTGCTTTCATTAAAGTGACTAATGGGGAAACAAGGTTTTCTATGAAATAAGCTCTCTCATCTCTATGCAGATGGGAAATGACTCATATCACAGTGTACAGATTAGCACTACTGCGTAATTGCATCACAATTAAAGACGACTTTAACTCTCCTCCCGTCTTAGCAGATTTATTTGATCCCCCTCAGTCTCTCCCTCCTTTTCTGGGATATCCTGTCTGTTTTACTGCCCCCTTTTCCCTTTGCTTTTTTTGCCTAGCTGATAAATATGCATGAACATGGGTAGTAGCATTGTTTTCCTGCCCCTCATCTCCTTGTAAAAGGCGTTTATTTGATGGGAGGTTTTAAATCTCTCTGATGGCCGATTGTGGCAGTGAGATTGGGTTTCTAACAGTCCCAGCCAGAGCTCAATGGGTGCAGTCATGTCTAAAGGAAGAGGAGCTCCTCTAGCATTTATGACCCCCGGCGTGTGTGTGTGTGTGTGTGTGTGTGTGTGTGTGTGTGTGTGTGTGTGTGTGTGTGTGCGTGTTGTGCTTGTGTCTTGGGTCATCTGATAGCATAGCTGTGACTCTATTTAATGAGACACGCCAAGCATCTCTTTTAAAAGGTCAGGCATCTCACACACTCACACACACACACACACACAGAGGACTGTGGGCTCTCTGCCCAGTCTGCTACTTCATCTCACTTCTCAGCTTAGTTTCTTTTTACACTTGCCATGAACTTGGAGGCATTCTTGCCCTCTTGTGCTGTGCATTCTCTCTGGGATGAGGGGAAACCTAAGAGAAGCTCTCAGGTTGGATTATGTTTAGAAAATGTCTAGAGAACACTTAAGAAAGGCCCCTGTGCTTCACTGGCACCTCCTTCCTGAGGTTGATGCGTACATGCAAGATATCGGAGGATGTGCTACAGTAATAGTCCTGGTCTCTTAGAAGGAAATAGTTTTTTTTTTTTTTTTTTTCTTTCCCTTTGTATTCTCGAGTCCAGACAGTCTTGCTTTGTGATTGCATGCGTATGATCTCTCTGTTTTTTTTCTGTGTGTGAGAATTGACCTGAAAATAAAATGAAGTGTGAGATCCCGTGGACAGAGGCTTACTGCTGGAGTGCAGCTGCCTGCATGTGACCTGCCTGCCTTTGGCCATTTGTTTGTAGCCAGCCAACTACACCGACTTGGAGTCAGAGCTCAGCAGGCTACACCAATCAATGGCCTTTACATGGTCCCACACACTCACGCACACACACTCACTCTTACACACATTCTCTCACACACACGCACGCACACACACACACACACACACTTGCATCCAGTCCAGGCCTGGCTGCTCTCAGATAAAGAGCCGTTGTTCAGCACTAGTACTGCTCATGTCTTCCTGAAGCTGTTTGTTGTCTCTTTTAGGAAAGGGGGAGGGGGACTGTGAAAACAAGCCCCTCTCTTTGGTCTGCTTAACTGTGGCTGCTCTGTTGTGTAGCCAGCAAATTCTTGGGTGTTTAGTCTAGCGTAGGTTGTTAGATACGGCTTGGCTAGTTTCAGTGCATTGTGTTAAGCCTGTTTTGGGTTTTGTAGGCGGCCAATGGGAATGAATAGGCCACTTCTGGCTTTTTAAAGTGTGTGGTTTTGGAGTGATATGAACTACTTGTTTTCTTTCCCCCTCCCCCCTTTTTGTATTTTCCCCTTCCTCTTTTCCATCTTGGATTTCTTTCAGAACCCACAGCTGCAAAGTACCTGTCATTGCTGTCTGCAGTTGTGTTGAAATCTGGCTTAAATTAATACTCTTGTCATAAGGCATATTACCCTGTGATAAATAACAAATAAAATTTACTTTACCTTCTATCCCTGAGAGTGATGAAGTCTTTTTTTCCCCCCTTCTTTAGAACAACTCAATTTCCCCATCTGAAAGCCTGCGTACTGCCAGTGAGAAGCATCGTGGTTCCTCTGACTACAGCCTGGACTCCAAGAAGCGCAAAATGGAAGAAAAGGACAACATGAGCAGATATGTGAGTCTGAAAAATGCCATGTAAACTGATTAAAAAACTTAGAACATGTTTCTTTGTAATGGGAGATTGAGGTGCTTTTCTTTCTTTCTTTCTTTCTTTCTTTTTTTTTTCTTTTCTTTTTTTAAATACAGGATAGCGATGGAGACAAAAGTGATGATCTTGTTGTGGATGTTTCTAATGAGGTGAGATTTTATTGCATTCATAATCAGTTGTGAGTTTGCGTTTGTAGAGTTTTAACACTTGAAGGAGCACAAAGCTCAAGTAGTTCTGGTAAAACGGTTTGCCGTGTGTATGATCAAGCTGAGATTCTTACCTTGGGTATTGTTTTGGCTCTTTTGTTTGGGTTTTTGTTTGTGTAGGACCCTGCTACACCCCGAGGCAGCCCAGCCCACTCCCCACCAGAAAATGGCATTGACAAGCCACGTCCCCCCAAAAAGGATACACCTAATAGTCCTGCCTCAGTGGCCTCATCTGGCAGCACACCTTCTTCTAAAACCAAGGAGCATGGTCATGTAAGGGCACATTTGCACACAATAACACCCGCTACTTATAATATCGAACACTTTTCATCTTTTAGGGTACCCCACAAGTAAATTTTACCAGAAAAATATGGCACAGCGCACTGATCTTGTCTTGTCTCTTGCTTTTATATGGCTTAGGAATGAATGCTTCCCGGGCTTGGCTTTAAATACATTAGTATTACTTAGGAAATGTCAGACATATAGCATTTCTGTAGCAGGATCTGTCATGTCTTCTGTACTAATAACTCGATGTGCTTAACCATACTAGGCCCTTCTGCCTTGTCAGAAAGATTAAAGGATGAAAGCAGGGGGAAGGATAAAAATGAGCCTCATCTCCATTGTGCCAGTAATGGCTTTTATGATAAAAAGTAGGGTTTATAGCTTCATAGGAATAGGATGTTTGTCAGAATAGGGCAGGGTTACATTCAATGGGCACTCAAACCTCTGCTTGTATGTTGCCTCACTTCTTTCAGAAGATTTCTAAACTCTATTTGTTTTTTTTCCACTCTCACTCCTGTCTTTCTCCACACACACTCAAATACAGAATGATAAATCATCCACACCTGGTCTCAAGTCTAACACTCCCACTCCACGGAATGATGCCCCGACCCCCGGCACCAGCACCACGCCAGGGTTGCGGCCCATCCTGGGCAAACCGCCCATGGAGGCTCTGGGTAAGTATAGCCTATACACCCTCTCTGAACCATTACTCCGGGGGGAAAAAAAAGTGTTCACTCCTCTTTGCGTATGAATCACAACAAAATGATCACTTAACTCGAAAAATGAAGACCTTAATAAGAAATAAACACAAGCATTTTCTCCAGGATATTTTTTTAAGACTGCTAAGAGTATAAGTGTCTGAGAATCTTTATGCGTTACTTAGTATGGTTCAGTGCAGGCGGCGTTGATTGAGATGGCACTCCATACACCCGAGTCTTTTTCCTCTTTCTGCCTGTAACTAATGCTGATTTCTGATTGGCTCTGTGCGTTCATCTCTGTAGCCGCTCCTGCGCTGCGAACTCCCCTTTCCATTGCTGGCTCTTACCCAGCTCCTTTTGCCATGATGGGCCACCATGAGATGAATGGCTCACTCACAAGCCCTGGGGTCTACGCTGGCCTACACATCTCTCCCCAGATGAGTGCGGCTGCTGCTGCTGCATATGGCCGTCCGTCCATTGTGAGTGTTTGTGTGCATGTGTGTCCTTTCTGAGGCTGACCTGTATAGTTTAATAGACGTTTATTTTCCCTTTCTCTTGCTCTGGACTGAGAGTACATACTGATATAGTGAGCATGAGAATATCAAGCCTTTCATGTTTTGATAAAGTGGGACAGAATGTAATACACATTATGCTATTTGTACAGAGCTTTTTTTAATATCATCTTGTACTGGTTAATGATCGCTCTGTGCTACTATGTGCGAGGATCTAATGGACTGTTCACATGCATTTTTTTAAGGCTGGTTTTGATCATCCTCATATGAGAGCCCCAGGCCTCCCTGCCAGCCTCACATCAATCTCTGGAGGAAAGCCGTAAGTATCATTCAGAGCCTTTCTTTCACTGTGCTGTTTATGTACTGGCTCTGCTGCAGTGCCAAACAGCACAACTTTTTTGCAGCTCTTAACTCATTTCAGACCATTTGGTCATTGCTTTAATTGATTTAATTAGCCCACTTCAGTCAGTAGTCATTTCATGCTGTGGACCACAGAATGCAAAAGACATTTTGGTTTATTCTCTCTGTCAGAGCCTACTCATTCCATGTCAGTGCTGATGGGCAGATGCAGCCTGTTCCCTTCCCTCCTGATGCTCTGATGGGCCCTGGGATCCCACGCCATGCCCGCCAGATCAACACCCTAAGTCACGGCGAGGTGGTATGTGCAGTCACCATCAGTAACCCTACACGTCATGTCTACACTGGAGGCAAGGGCTGTGTGAAGATCTGGGACATCAGCCAGCCTGGTAGCAAGAGTCCTGTGTCCCAGCTAGACTGTCTGGTGAGAGCTGAACCCAATATTTCTGTGTAATTGCTGTGTATACTAATTATAATAATAATAATAATAATAATAATAATAATAATAATAATAATAATAATAATTCTGTGTATTACTTAAATGCCTTGCTTATTGGAATTTTAAGGGATATTGCATGGATCAATGGATTCATGGATTAATGTTAATTTTTGTAAATGGTAAAAGAACATATCCTTGAAACCACAATTCTTTCTAGCTCTTTATTAGCAAAGCGAAATAGCAACATTTTTTTAATCTATCAAGTACTGTGATATACAGTGTGTATAGAAAAGAATCACCCCCCTTTAAAATAATCACATTTTGTTGCTTTTCAGCCTGAAATGAAGACAGACACAGTTTTTGTTTTATCCAGCTGTATTTACTCAGTGCAACTTATAACATCCAAGTGAAAGATATAACACCAACATGTCAGAAAAAAAAATAAAAATTAAAAAAACAGAATCGCTGTGTTGGAAAAAGGATCACCCCCTTGCTTTAATTTGCCTTAATGTTTTTAATTACAGCCTTTAGTCTGTTGGGATATGTCTCTACTAACTTTGTACATCTAGACTTTGCAATATTTGCCCACTCTTCTTTGCAGAACTGCTCAAGTTCAGTTAAATGTGATGGTGACCGTTTGTGGACTGCAGTCTTCAAGTCATTCCACAGATTTTCAATGGGGTTTAGGTCTGCGCTCTGACTAGGCCATGCAAGGACATTCACCTTTTTCTCCTTCAACCACTGTGTGGTCAGTTTTGCTGTGTGCTTTGGGTCATTGTTCCCATTCTTCCCATTGACATCTTTCTGGCAGAGGGCAGCAGATTTTCCTCAAGAATTTGATGGTATTTTGCCCCATCCATTTTCCTTCTATCTTGACAAGTGCTCCAGTCCCTGCTGCAGAGAAACACCCTCATAACAGGATATTACCACCTCCATGCTTTACTGTAGGAATGGTGTTATTTGGATGGTGAGCTGTATT
Source organism: Cranoglanis bouderius (assembly GCA_023630585.1). Classification (NCBI taxonomy): domain Eukaryota; kingdom Metazoa; phylum Chordata; class Actinopteri; order Siluriformes; family Cranoglanididae; genus Cranoglanis; species Cranoglanis bouderius. The sequence goes on from CM042557.1 coordinate 16,575,334, forward strand.
GGATTTCTGCTAGACATATCATTTGGTGTTGAGGCCAAATAATTCAATTTTAGTCTCATCTGACCATAACACCTTTTTCCATGTGGCCTCAGAATTTTCATGATGCGTTCATGTGGCCTTTCTTGAGGAGTGGCTTTTTTCTTGCAACCCTCCCATACAAGCCACATTAGTGGAGAATTTGTGATATTGTTACATGCACACAATGACCACTCTCTGTCATATATTCCTGCAACTGCTTCAGAGTTGCTGTAGGCCTCTTGGTAGACCTCTCTGACCAGTTTCCTCCTGGCTCTTTCATCCAGTTTGGAGCGACGTCCTGATCCAGGGAGGGTCTGTGTTGTACCAAATACCTTCCACTTCTTAATAATAGACGTCACTGTGCTTCTAGGCATTGATAAATCCTTCCAATTTTTGTATCCATCTCCTGACTTGTGCCTGTCCACAACTTTATCCCGGAGATCTTTTGACAGTGCCTTGCCACCCATAGTTGATTGTTTGCTTCAGTTGCACTACAAAATGGTCCAGGAAAGCTCTTTTCATGCTGAGCTAATCAAAATGACCACAGCTGATCACAGTTGAAAGTCAAATGGCTTTGTGTGCCATTGAGAAGGTGATTAGCTACACCTCATTGGGTTTACAAGTCATTTTTAATAAGGGGGTGATCCTTTTTCCAACTCAGTGATTCTGTTTTTTTCTTTTTAAAACAAAAAAAAATTCTGATTTGTTGGTGTTATTCTTGGATGTTATAAGTTGCAGAGTAAATACAGCTGGATAAAACAAAAACCGTGTCCGTCTTCATTTCAGGCTGAAAAGCAACAAAATGTGATTATTTTAAAGGGGGGTGATTCTTTTCTATATCCACTGTATATATACTTTGCCATATTGCTTTCCTCAGTTAATAGTCAAGTTGATTTTTTTTTTTTTTTTTAATTATTTTTATTTTTATTATTATTATTTTTTTTAATAAAATTCGTGGCATTCCTATACTTATACAGAAGTTACAGAATCATGTGATTGTGTGTGAATTTTGTGTGGAACAGTGCTCTATATTGCTCCATATTGCCACGTCTTGATTGATTGTACATTGTCAAACAACAGAGGTAGCGTTCCTCCATTTTGGCTCACTTCTCTGTTTTTCTTTGGAGCAGAACCGGGACAACTACATCCGTTCCTGCAAGCTGTTGCCTGACGGTCGTACGCTGATTGTGGGTGGCGAAGCAAGTACCCTGACCATCTGGGATTTGGCTTCACAGACGCCACGCATCAAGGCGGAGCTGACCTCATCAGCCCCGGCCTGCTACGCTCTGGCCATCAGCCCTGATGCTAAGGTCTGCTTCTCCTGTTGTAGTGATGGCAACATTGCCGTCTGGGACCTCCATAATCAAACGCTTGTCAGGTAAGTCTGTGAGGAGGTGATAAGCGTGACTTGTATTTGACAAGTGTAATTGACTCTGCCTCTGACCACCTACTGCCTTGTCGGTATTGTAGGCAGTTCCAGGGCCACACAGATGGTGCCAGCTGCATTGACATCTCTCACGATGGCACTAAACTGTGGACGGGTGGCCTGGACAACACCGTGCGCTCGTGGGACCTGAGAGAGGGGCGGCAGCTGCAGCAACATGATTTCACCTCTCAGGTCAGTTTCTAACTTGTTCCTTTCCCGCCAGCACCAATCGAAAAACCTGTCGGTGTATTGAAACTGTCTTGCTTTCCGTTTCATGTACAGATCTTCTCACTGGGCTACTGCCCAACGGGTGAGTGGCTGGCTGTGGGCATGGAGAGCAGCAATGTGGAGGTGCTCCACCACACCAAGCCGGACAAGTATCAGCTCCACCTGCATGAGAGCTGTGTGCTGTCCCTCAAATTCGCCTACTGTGGTAAGACACCAAGCCATATTGGGTTTGCCTTGCTTACATGAACGAAGAGTGCAATGATGGCTAAATGGGAGAAAAAAGGAAATACAGCTACTGCTTTATGACTTGAGATTGCATATTGTATCTCAAAGATCACTTTAATTGCATGCTTCTCACTTTCCACTGTTTTCTGTTTCAAGCTATTTGCATCTTCCAATTGAGCACAACCTTGACTGTCCTTTCCCTTTAAGCCTGTGTTCAGTCTCTTTGCACATATCTCTATTTAGCTCTATCTTGCCTTGGCAGCACAAGCAAAGCTCTAATTACATTTGATTTCCCTTGACAAGGTAAATGGTTCGTGAGCACTGGGAAGGACAATCTGTTGAACGCGTGGAGGACTCCCTACGGCGCCAGCATATTCCAGGTACAGAGATCAATAAAGTCTGTCTGCAGGAAGCTCGCCCTAGAGGGCAGAGTGACCGCTAGCTGATGGACAATGCCTACATCAGCGGAAATGGACCAGAGTGTGTCATTAGCGCCAGGGCCCTGACCACTTAGGCAGGATGTGGGCATGCACACACATCCACCATCCAGTAAATAACACTAAACCTTTAAAGTGCTCAAGGCTGAAGTTAGCGTAAGAGCTAATGCGGTGTGATGGTGTGGGGAGAAGTGCTTATGTATACAACTCCTTTTTTCTTTTTTTTTTTTTGTGCTTTGAGTAATCAATTGGGTCAGGGAAGAGGTGGTGCCTGTACATAATAGAACATCATAAATGTTTTGACTGTTACTTCTCAACAGGCTTACTCTTTTTATCCCTTAACTTCCTCTTATTTTAGTCCTCTTTCTCTCCCCTCTTCTAGTCAAAGGAATCATCTTCAGTCCTGAGCTGTGACATCTCAGCAGATGACAAGTACATTGTCACCGGCTCTGGCGATAAGAAGGCCACAGTGTATGAGGTGATCTACTAGGCAGCGGTAACTGAGTGGAGCAGCTCAACCCATGTTGAAAAGGAGAAATGGGGAATGGTGTGTTGAGGGAAACCACACTCCTTTTCTCCTTGCCACATAAACAGTCTGTCTACCTGACTCTCATCCCTCATCATCCCCTTCTTCATGGACTGTTTGACTAACAGCAGCCTGGACTAATCAGATATGGACTGATTTAAACCAGGACTTGAACTGGTCTGGTGGGGACCGGGCAGCCTTTCGCCCAGTCACTAATGGTTCTTACTTGCTCATTCCTTGCCCACTACACCCAAGAAAGGGCATTTGGCACTAGAGGAGAGAATATCTTTTTTTTTTTTTTTTTCTTTTCCCTTTCTTGTTGGATTTTATGTCTTTATCTTTATTTTATTTTTTTTAAATAAGGTAAGAATGTTGCAGCATGAAGCGGCGCTTCGTTTTGAAACTTTATTCATGTGGAGATTTTGTGAAAAGTGTACATAATGGAGTATTAAAAGGCCTTTTATAGATTTATATTTTGGTGTTCAGTTACACTCACAATGGTTCGTTCTCTCTCACCCTCTCCTTGATGCTTTGTTTTTTCCGCTGGGGTTTGGAAATTAGATTAGGACATTATTTCTTTTCTAAGGATATTCTATCTCTTTTTGTTCCTGAGAAGTTAATTTTCTAGGCTGACCTTTTATGGAAATCTAATTTATCCCCCTCCCTTCCTCTGAAAAAAATTTCAGCTAGATCATATTTCGGGGATGTGTATGGATTTTTTTATTTTTATTTTTTTTTTTTTTTTAAATATATATATATAATACCCTGTGGACCCTTTTTCCCCTCTGATTGGTGGAGAGCCCCTGCCTTATAAACTCCTGTGAGCACCAGAGGCTGATGTCTAGCAGAAAGGGCAGCGCAGGAGGATGGACGCTCAAAAAAGTGACTCTTCTAGCCTCCTAGAAGTGACCTCCTAGGAGACGGGAGGGGCCAAACAAGGTAGCTGTAGAAAAGGCATGTGTGTACTGACTGACGGGAGGACCCTTCCCCTGACCTGTGACTTCATTACATTGGTGCATTGACAGGACTCCGCATTTTGTCTTGTAATGGATGAACATGATTTGGATGAATATTGGTTAATATTTCCCTGTTTCCCTTTCTTTGAAGCCTCCTTGGAATTTGTGTGCGTAGTGTCCCATATGCAAAAAGCACAGAGTTAGTTTATTTGTCTGTAGCTGCACCAAACGAAGCATAGACGTGCAGACTTTAATCAGACAATTGGCCGACTTATTCATCGTACTACAGTCTCCTGCCTTACAAAGAGTCAGTGGATACAGTCATGTCTTAAAACACACACCAAAGTATGTAGCAAACTGTGTTGTCACTGAAGATATGTACAGTTGATATTTCAATAAACTGTTTTTGTAAAAAAAAAAAAAAAAAAAAAAAAAAAAAAATGTATTTACTAGATCCTATTTATTGCTTTGCTGTATGTTACTCTAATACTTTGAGCCTGACAATGTTATAGTGTGATCAGTGGAGAACTGAACGTAGCCACTTAAAGGACGCATGACACGAACTAGGCTTTTCAGCCTCCCTGAATGAGTCTATTGCCATTGGAGTACTTTTAGGGTGCTGGCGGAAACAAATGCCCTCTCCAGTCCATTTCTCCCTTTCTGTTACTGAGCAGACACAGGGGCTTTCGCTTCGAGTCCCTCTTCTGGCTGCCTCTTCAGTAATGTTGTTGTTTCCTAATAAAAGCTGAGGCGGATGCTTTCGGCTCTATGACTCTCTTTTTCACCCTTTCATTCCCTGTCTTTCCCAGTAACCCCCTCCCTTCCCAACCCAATGAAGTGTGCATTTCCTGAGTGCATTTTGTATGGTGGCTTCCCTCTTCTAGTTCAGCTTTCTTCTTTCTTTCTCAATCAACTGAGAGGCCATGAAAGGCTCTCGCTCCCTTCTGAGTACTTGACAGTGGGCTCTAGAGAAGGCCATAGGCCACCTAGTGTTCTGCCCTCCATCAATGTTTCTGGCTCCAATGCAGTAGTGTGCTCAGCACTATTTTTTTTTTTTTTTTACTTCTAGTGTCATGTTTTATGGTCCTCAAAAGCCCCATGGGCTTTTATACATGTTTATACATGTACACCATGTTTTTATTTTTTAAATTATTTTTTATATAAACAATACTAAAACTTTAAAGCTTACTTACCCATGCTTGGTAATTAAGCACACTTGTAAGCCGTCAGTAAAGACCCGCGCTCATAAGATCACTGCAACTGCTTTTTTTATATTTTTTTATTTTTTCATAAATCCCTTATTGCTGCCACTATGGTATGTGTGTAAGTGAAGACATGACCTGCATAGATCCAGTGGAGGACATTGCATGGCAATGCAGTTGTTTTACATGACTGGTTTGTCTCCTTTCTGCTTTTTAGCCAGTGGATGAGGATGTTGGGGCTGCTGAGAGGCTGGCAGAGCACTGAATGACAGAGTAATAATCCCCTAATCACCTGAGCATTGCCAGGCTGGGGTTTTATCTGCCGAGGATGCAAAAGCCCCCTCGGTGATGTGTGATTACTGCTTTTGATCTGGGTAATAACGTCTTTACTGTGGCCCAGCCTGAGCCCTAATCTGTACAGTGCATTCTAGTGGAATCGCGTTACACAAAGACCACCAGAGTTTTTCTGCAGACCACAGGAAGGGGAGGAGAAATGAAGGTTGTCATGGAGACAGGGCCCTTCTACCTCTTTCCCACTCTCTGTCTCCCTACTCCACCCCCCCTTCCTTCCACTCTTCAACAGCTATTTTGTCTCTCTCCTTACTCTCTGGTTCTCCTTCCCTATTTTCTCCGTATCACCCCACCATTTTTTTCCCTCTCATTTGTTCAATCTATCCCCTCTTTGCCTGTCTTTCTCGGGATAGATGACCATGAGGACAGGCTTCTGTTTACTTGACACAGTAGGGCTCTCCAATCCCTGAGCAGTGCTGACCCTGATAACACTTACCTACTACAGGAGCAGGCCACTGACAGCTGATAATCTCTCTCTCTCTCTCTCTCTCTCTCTCTCTCTCTCTCTCTCTCTCCAACAACACACTGTTCATTTGGATTAGTGTGGATTGAATTGGATTACCCCCTTTTGTGCTCAGAATGCTGATGTCCAAAAGTACAGCGTTGTCAGTCTGGGAACTTCTTGCTGTTCTTTGGCTCCCCTGATGCATCATTTTAATGACCATGCCTAACTAGACTCTGTAATCACTTATTACAATCTACAACAAAGTATTCAGTAATCATTGGCTTTAAGCCAGCATGTCTGCATTCCAAAGGTTCTTACACTGATACTGTATTGAGCGTGCTGCATTCCTCACTGTTTGTATTGGACCTGTACTCCAATGCAAGCCTGCGCCTGGGGTCACGTGACCGGCCTTTCCATCCCATTGACGTGTTTAATTTGCCTTGATCAGAGTCTCACAACGGCATTGTGAGAGAGGGTTTTTTTTTTTTTTTTTTTTTTTTTTTTTTTTTTTTTTTTTTTTTTTTTTTTTTTTTTTTTTTTTAAGTCTGCATCATCAAGGCTTGTCTTTGTATTCCTTCCAAACAAGCACTGAATTCCAGGCAGTAATTAGATATCTCCTGTAATGAGATTTGTGTGATAGGTTTGCTCTGAGAAGGTACTAGCACTCGCTCACTTTGATGTTTCGATCAAGATAAGCACAAGAGCCATTTTATGGTTATGCATTAAGTTAACATGATAATTTCACACAAACACTAGGATTATAGGCACAGCTGGGGGTAGGAAAAAAGCAGAAATAATTACCAAGACAAATGTTACTTCCAAATGTTCAGGATTTCTTTTAATAGCCTTTGCTCATCAGTCCCTTCCCTTATGCCTGTTAATTCAATTTGTGGAATGTCTAGTGTGTGTGTGTTTCAGTGTTATGGTGTGTGTTTTTGGAGTGCGGCATACTACTAAATTTTGAAACGGCAAAGAACTGCTTTGTTCTGTTTTCTAATCTACTGACAATAATCAGGGCATTAGCAATAAAAGGGGTTCGGCTTGAGTATATGTGATATTATTATTATTTTTTTTTTTTTAAACATGGCTAGTGAATGTTATGCTTCTCTCTTTGAACACACATATTAATACATTATTTCTTGAACCACAAATGGCCTTAACCATGGCTTATATTAAGTTGTCATGCAAACAAATGTCGGTAGGTTCAAGTTTATTTTCTAAGGCTGGTTTGAAGCTAGTTCCCAGATGCCGAACTTCTGCATGTGGAACTGCTTTAGGTTGACAGGATCAGCCATATAATGAGTTCCATTTAGATAATAATTGCCTCTAATGGGATACTAAGCAGGATCGCTTTCAAGCTCAACAGTGGCTAATTTGAAATAATTACCACGTTCTTTTTCTCACCCTAATCAACCTTTTTCTGTTTGTTTGGCTTTGCTTGAGGTTGTCATCAGCATCCTTAAGCCACTACTTTTACCTGACATGGACTACGTATTAACAAATCACGCATTTTTACAAACTTTGCTAAGAGAGGGTACAGTTGGGTATTTTTCTTGAAGTAGGCCACCATTTTGCTGGGGTGATGGACGTTGACGTTACTATGTCAGGCTTAGCCAAATATTTCTTTCAAATTTATGTTCATGTGCTGTGTGTTTTCTTTGTCGATTGTTATCTGAACATGGAGTGTGCAGGGTGGTTTTCGTGGACAGAAATAATACATTTGAAGGTCACAGTGAAAGTAGCAACTTCCCACTGCTTTAACAGGCAAATGCTGGCCACATCATTCGTGCATCTCCAACACATAGGCAAATCCAGTGCAGGGTGAGGTCTCTTTCTGTCTGGGACACTGGATTCAGACAGGGGGTCTGAATGCTGCTTTGGATGAAGCTCACGGTGATGTGATAGTTTATTGACGACTTTCACATCTGGCTATATAGAAATATTCCTTTTTCATTGTTCCTGATTTGTAGTATCTTAATCTGATCGTTTTGGACCATTCACAGTGTGTACCTCACAGAGGTATGAATGATTAGCCATGAAAGTTTTATGGCTTGGCCTGATTTGCCTTCCCCAAGGTAGCCATGCAAACACGTATGGAGCGTGCACACACACACACACACACACACACACACACACACACACACACACACACACACTCACTCTCACTCTTAAGGGCAAATGCACTCAGGCGAATATGTATATTTTAAGCAGATATGCAAAACCTAAGGGAGGGTGCTCATGGTTATTGTACTTAACTAAATTCAGTGTTCTGTATGACAAGCTCTCTAAACTCCCGTCTTCATTTCATCTGTTTGCTTCAATGTCTGTGTGTCTCTGTGGGGGTGAGAAAATCGGAACTGTATTCGTACTATTAAATTTGTGGCCTCTTAATGAGGTCATTTATTTTTAGGCACACTCGACCATAATTTTTTTTTTGAACAGTGCAACATTTATTAACATTATTTCTCCACTAATGCTAATCATATCTTAAGACTATATAAGTGGACGTGTTTCATTGGCTTAGATAACAATTTGATCATGTGTAGTGCGGTAACATCATCTATATTTTATTATTGTTTATATTTATATTAGTTATATTATTATTGAGGTCTCATACTTATGTTCATGGGCTAAATTTGTAGTGTGGAGGTCTGTGGATTTTTTTTTTTTTTTTAAACAGTTAAGGGGGTCCCTGCCCCAAAACTTTTAAGAACCCTTGTTCTATAGAAGAAGAAGAAGTAAGGGTCAGCCAAGATACAGCACCCCCTGGAGCAGAGAGATTTAAGAGCCTTGCTCAAGGGCCCAACAGTGGCAGCTTGGCAGTACTGGGACTTGAACCCCTGACCTTTTTGATCACCCAGAGCCTTAACTGTTGAGCCACCACTGCCCAACCTTGCTGGCCCTCTAAAATGGCAAAAGGACACACAATGATATGTTGAGACAGTTCCATCTTGCTTGCTATATCAAATGTTATGTTGTGCAAGTGTGTGTCCTTTTCTCTGTTTATACATTTAGCGATCATCACGCACTTTAATTTGAAACCATTGACTGTGTGACTGAAAGGACCCAGTGTTGTACATGTTCTCTATATGATCAAAACAAACACAAGCGATGGTATGGCACAATGCATTCCACACAGTGTACAATTTTTTTTTAATTTATTTATTTTTAAAGAATCAAACATTACAAAAGGTTAGTCATCATTTAAAAGCTTGCCCATGAGATGATCCAACATGGCAGAGGGTCTGGTTATTATAGAAACAGCAGTACTACATTTAAGACTTGTCTTTATTTACATGGTTACTTTTACCCTTATTTTGGGTGAAGTGTATACTTGGGTGGAAAAGGCGTGCTCTATTGCAGTAATATATTTGTGTGGCGTGGCTAAAAGTGTGCTCTCTGTGTCACGGTTGCTTCTTCAGTGCATCTGTCTTTGCCTTTCCCTGCCAGCCACACAAAAGCAGAACCATGCTAGATTGAAAAGGCGGATCTTTTAAATGGATCTCTTTTCGAAAATATATTATGACATAATCATGTTTTCAGCTGGAGGCCCAGGGAGCCTGGTCTCTCTGTTCATTCACCTTCCCCCAAACAACAGAAAAATGGGGAGAGAGAGAAAGAGAAAGAGAGAATGGTGGGGGGGGGGGTGGTAGGAAGAGGCGAAAATGTGGCTGTCTGCTAATAGAACCCAGAGGCACTCTGAAACCCTAGCCGTTCTGTTTTTCCGCTCTGAGTTGGGAGATTAAAGCCGGGGAAATGTTACGGGAGGCTGGATAATTGCCCCTGTGTCTCCAGCAGACAAAAGCCAATGCTCAGACAATTCCCCTCCGGTAAGTTGTCAAGAGGGGCTCAAGGATCCTTCAAGGCTGCAGCAAATTGTATAGTCCTGTCTAACAAACTACCAATCTCTGGATATTGTGAGACGCCCATACAATCCTGGTCGTAATGACAGCTTGCACTGCTGTAATAGAGTGGAGGCACAAAATGGCTTTTCTTTTTTTCCCTTCCTTTTTTTTTCTTCTTTCACAAATGCACTTCAAAAGGAACAATTGCTGTCTTGGTTTTCAGTCCTTTCCATTGTTTTAATGTTCCCATTTGATTTTTGATTAATACCTGCATCATTTTAAAACTCTTTATTTTCATTATTAGCACTGAAGCTGAGGAGTGGGAAGATGATTGAAATCTTTCCTCGTGTGGACCACTTGAAAAAAAATCTGCATTCATCTAATGAGATGAGTTGCCACCAGGCCTAATGTTGTGAGTGGCTCTGTATTAACAGGGGATTTTGTGATGATTTTCTCTGCATTACTTTCTTTCTTTTTTTTTTTTTTTTTTTTTTTAAATTTTTTTAACTACTACTTGCTCTGCCCTCTCTGCTTCTGTTCTCCTGTATTTTAGTATTTCTCTCTTTACCTCCTTTTTTTTTTTTTTTTACCTGTCTCATGCTTCATTGCCTCCTTACCAGCGGCAGCAGTGTTGCCTGGCTCCAAGTGGCCCGTTTTGTTAGTTCGGTTCATGTTTAGAATTAGCCATTTGACAAGAACAAAAGAAATTAATTGGCGGTCTAAGCCCTAATGAGACGGCTGTGAAATTAACAGGCCTCATCAATGGAAACAAACAAAATCCTTCAGTGCCACTGTTGAGGGAGCACTACTCTGACAGAGCTTTTGACACAATGATGAATAGCAGGTCAGGAGAGACCATCTGTGCTTATTTAAGCCTCTGCAGGAGGGGGGCTGGGCTGCGACCTGGATGGAAGAAATGGTGCTAAAAAAGAGAGAGAGAGGAAGGGAGGGAGTGAATGAGAGAGAGAGAGAGAGAGAGAGAGAGTGAAAGCAGAAAAAAATAAGCCTAGAAAAGCTTCAAATTCACCAGCTTTATTCATCACCCTTCAGCATGACACCACTGCCCAACTATGGCTACAAAGGGAATAAAAAGCACTTACATTTGCATGTGAAAGGTTTCAGGGACTCTGACTATGCGTCCAGAAAGCCAAAGAGCTCTGATTTCAAGGGATATTTAACCTCCATTCAGATGGCAACAAAGGGCTGGCTGTCGGGCTGAGAGCACCGGCTCGGGCTGATTGGGGATGGAGGGGGGAATGAGGGGGAAATGGGGGAGGGGAAGTGGGGAGGAAGGAGGTGGTGGGGGGAGGCTTTTGGGATCACAGACCTCATTTGTTCTCCCTCTTTACTTTGGCCTGTCTCTATATTCACTGAGGAGCTGCTATTTCCTAACCACCATCACCACTCCTCCTCCTCCCCCCCCCTTCCCCCACCATTCGTGAAGGCCTCTGGGCTTTAGGCTGCTTTGTAAGGCTCTCGACTGTTTTACTGGCCCGAACGAAATATATTAATAAGCGGTCTGGTGCATGAGGTATGGCCATAATTGCAGCAGGGGTGAATTGGGGAGGGTCAGAATACACATGGAAGTTTTCTTCCCTCTGTGGATTTTCTGTCCAAGCACACGCCTGGCCCAAAGTTCAGCACATGATGACTGTGACGGTGCTTCCAGCACTCCCTGAGTCTCTCCTGTGTGCACTGATAAAAAATAAACAGCTCTCGTTGGCTTGGTGGTGTTTGGGGGGTGGGGGGTGGGGGGGCAGTTGTATAAGAGTGGTGTTTGTATGATGTTTAGCTCTCAGTTAGATAAGGAAATGTTGGATGAGGTAGAGAGGAACGAGAGTGATTTAGGTCATCTAATCTGATTCTCAGAATTGGCTGAGCCTCAGTAGGGAGCAGTAATTACATAGTGGGAGGGAGACCCCGCCCTTTACCCCCCTCTTCAAAAACCCCTCCTGTCTTGTGGGGATGGAGGACTGTGGATGTCTTGAAGATACTTAGTAGTGAGGGGAAGCTCAGCATGTGTCAAAAGCAGTGTCACCATGTAGTATAGTGATGTCTATGTATAACAAGACCTTATTATATAAATAGGTAAATCTTTTCTAAGAACAGCCAGATTTGCTCCATATATTAACTAAAAATATAACACTTGTTGCTTGTTTTTGCAGACCAAAGGAATGACTTCAATCAATTGTAAACTAACATCTAATTAGTCGTTAATTAACCTGCAGAGGAGGAATGAGGCACTACTAAAGTAGTAGGCACTACTACACACAGCCTATTTTTGTCCTTTAAACGGTACAGCATCTTCAAGGCCTTCCAAGTTCAGACTTGTTTATCTCTTTTGAATCCCTTGTGGTTAGCTTAGCTTCGCTTGTCTTAATTGCATTAAGAGCTGCAGGACATAATCCTATAAGGAAGGAACATGATATCCAGCAGTGCACTTTTTTTTTTTTTTTTTTTTTTTTTTTTTTTTTTTAAATCTGTTTTCCCTTTCGAAATAGTGATCATATAAAGTTTTATGCATGGTTCCAGGTTATGTGCTTTTGTTATGTGTGGAGAGAGCTCAGCTGAGGCGTGTCAAGCAGGAAATCACAGACTGAAACAGGTGCATGCAGTTTGCACTGAAAGGCTCCTGTTTTAGCTTGATCATCAGATAAGTATCCTCCCGGGGCCGCCTCAGAGAAATTATGCAGGCAGAGAAAGCGTACAGGCCTGCTTTTCCTCTCTGCTTACCTTCTGCCACATCACACATGGCATCATCAAAGTGTCTTCTGCATAATAGCCAACTGTCATTACAGCCTGGGCTAACAGAGAGTTAACCTTCCCCAAGGGCCCCTGTTTGCTTGCATATCTGCGCAGTAGATATTGCACATTTCAGCCTCCTGTCTCTTTTCCGCTTGCGTGTATGAGAGAATGTGTGTGCGCCTGCACCCTTGAATATTGAACGGCCTTGTATTTTAAAATGCACAGACCAAAAAAAGTGTGCGCGTGTGTGATTTTTATTTCTAAATTGCACCCATAAAGGAGTGCAGAGGCTCTTCATCTGTAGAAATGACTTGCACGCATGGCTGGCGTTTGGAAAGTTCGCTCGGCTAATCCACTCATCGTGCTGCGAACCGTGCAGCGTGCGCCCGGGTGCCCCTGCATAAATTACTGCCACGGAACATAAAGCGGAGGATTTTGCTTAACGATTGCCCCGGAACCGCTTTAAACGCTTCTGCTTGAGTAGTCGATAGTGCTCGGCCCATTCAATTATGCAGTCGGCCGTCCCTCATTAACAGAAGGCCGACCTTGACATATCTAGCCCTATTTCTCCACTGCTGCCAGCAGCTGCCCCACACCAGCTAACACACACACACACACACACACACATATACTGCTCTCTGTTTGCTTTGTGTGCCGGTCCTGAAATCCATGAATATCGATTAGTTGTTTGCAGTGTAATTGAAAATGTCAGTTATGAGACCAGCACAGATAAAGATCGACAGGCTGACTGTAGGTCTACTACTACGGCCTGCTCGATATGTGTGTGTAGGGGTGTATTAGAGGCGGAGAAGGCAGTGGGATAAATAATGAATTTCATATACTCGGTTGTAAGTCTGCAAATGGAGACGTCGGTCTTTGGTCTATTGCTTTGGTTTCAATGATAATAGAGGTCTATATGGAAAAATATTCATGGAAGCTCTTGGGGATACTTTTTACCCTCCTTCATTTCCTAACCTTTCGCTCATGCTAGTGGGCTTGATGGATTGACAGCCAGTCATGCGATTTGAATTCAGAATCAGTTTCCTAAAGGTCAAAGGTTGTTTGGCATTCAGTTCACACGTGGCTCCAGTGTACAGTGTGGAACATTCTGGAATTTTTATTCCACGTGGCATTAAAACATAACGTTGAAGCAGTTTCTGTGTCCGTGTACGAACAGTTACACCTTCAAATTATTATTATTATTATGTTATAATAATGAACCACTTCTCTAAATTAAACATGGTGAAAAGATGCTTATTTGTCCTCTGGGTTCTCAGGTTTCCTCCTACATCCTAAAAACATGTCAATAGGTTAAATTGCCCTAAGTGTGAATAAGTGTGTGAATGGACTGGTGCCCCATACAGGATTTATTTCTGCCTCACATCCAGTGTTCCCGGGATAAACTCCAGATCCACTGTCACCCTGACCAGGATAAAGCAGTTACTGAAAATGAATTAATGCAGATATATAAGACACACCTGCATACCTGTTAATAAGTGATAAATAAAAGATAAGCTGTCTGCAGACATTTGATGCGCCGTGTGTATTAGAATTTGTGCGCAAAGTTTGGTTAAAATAAAATAAAATAAAATAAAATTGTATTGTTATAGAATTAAATAAGAGACTTTCCTGGGTCAGTGGGACTAAGCTGTCACTGGCCTACAGGAATCTCCTGCTGCCATCTCCCTTTTCAGCATCAATCATCTCGACAGGGGTTCTAGTGTCTGAGTTCAAGTGGTCACCCGTATTTCTACACAATCAAACAAATCTTGGAAACCTTTTCACCTCAGCCTCTCACACCACCCTCACCTCAACAGCCACCCCCCCCCCTCCCTCTTGAGCACGGCCAACCTCCCAGGATGCCAAGCAGCAGCGCTGCCCGCCTGCTGGTTCCCTAATCGATTGCTAATGGCTTCAGTTCCATCACTGCAGAGCAGCTTGGAACTCAGCCCCAGGACTGAGCGGAGCGGAAAGACCATTTTCAGCTCCATGAGCCGTTATACTGCATCGAGAAGCCCATTCGGCATGCTCCATAACCCAGTTGACGGCTAGTGCATGGCTGCTAGATGGCTTTTTACCCTCTATCTCTAATGCCTCCCCTCTCTTCTCCCCATCGATTGCCTCACCACTCATAAGATCTGGAGCCATTTGACACACACAAAAAAAAACAGTGCTCTACTGCCTTTCTTTGTCGTCTAATCTCTTATAAGGTCACCTATACAATTTGACAGTGCTTCTTTGCTTGCACATATAATTCAAGTTTGATATCTCAAGTCACATTTCTTTACCCTTTTTTTAAGGAAGCATGATTTGGTTTAATTACCACTGTGCAAATGAGCTAAATCTGATTCCTTGTTCATTTAAGTAAGTGGAAAAAACTCAGTCAGTGTTTACCTTCCTTGTTAGCTAAGCCCAGGTCAGGCTAGCTGTTAAGAATGTGTGGAGTGTTATTCAGTTCTCAGTGTGTGAGGTAACTTGGGCCTCTACTAATCTGGGATTTTTTAAATCCATGCTGAGACAATGTTAATGAGCACCCACAGATTATAGCCACAAGCTTCCCTGTAGGCCACCTACAGGCCTCCAACCACAACAACACCTGTTCCTACTGTGTGTGCATGCATGCATTAGTTTAATTGCATTGGTAGTGGGACAAGATTCTAGTCTTTACTCTCTGTGACGATAAACTGCTACAGGAACAGAGAGGGTGCTTGGAGCTTAAAGCTGATTATCATCTATGTATAAAATGCTGCAGCATGCATTTTTCCAGGATGTATGTGAACTGCTAATTTACACATTACCTTCAACTGAATTAAATCTCACCTCATATAAATATGACCAGGCTTGGGGAGTAACGGAATACATGTAACGGCGTTACGTAATCAGGATACAAAAAACCGGTAACTGTAATCCGTTACAGTTACATCAAAAAACAAAGTAATCAGATTACAGGTACATTTTGTAAAAAAAACTGGAATACTATCAGGATTTTTTTTTTTCATTTAAAACCAAATAAATACATTTTTTGACATAACACAATATAGACAGCTGCTTGATTATAGTTCTGGTTCTCTCTTGCCAGTTGTGGCTCACATTGAGCAACATCCTGGTTAATTTGGTAGAAACACAAATTGTATTCTGAAATGCTTTTGTGATGTAATGTTACCCTGCATCAGGGACAGCGATCTTTTATTTATTTGTTTGTTTGTTTGTTTGTTTGTTTATATTTATTTTTATTAAAACAAATCCAAACACTGAACCTGTTTTTAAGCTCTAAATAAAAGTATTTTAGATCATATTGCTTTTCTCTTGACTTTATTTACATATGTGACCTTGAAGTAATCCAGAAATAATCAGATTACATCACTTTCATATTGTGATACTTGGATTATGTAACGGAGTAAATTTTTTAAGTAACCCTCCCAACCCTGTATATGACAAGAGTACACTTGCTGTATATATATATTTTTTTTTCAGCACAATATTGTGCACAATTTTTAAACACTGGTCCTTATTTTTTCATTTATTATTTCTCCTTTGTTTTCTACTGCAGCATCCAAGAGAGTGAGCAAACTATAAATTTCATTATTCAAGGAGCTTGTGCACATGATAATAAAGTTTTTGAATATTGAATTTCCTCTCTGTTATTCTCTCTACTTTGCTGTTTGCTAAATCTATGATTTCTTTCTTTCTTTCTTTCTTTTTCTTTTGGATTCATTTTTAACTTAAGGCATACTAAGTGGCACATTCTGAGAGCTCAGGAATAATGTCCACATCTTAAACATAATTATCTTATATTTAATTATATGAAACCACTCTCAGTCAGACACTTTATTTAAGCTAATGCAGAACAATGATACACACCTAATCCACTAACCCAGCTACCATATCTCTCTCTCTCTCTCTCTCTCTCTCTCTCTCTCTCTCTCTCTCTCTCTCTCTCTCTCTCTCTCTCTCTCTCTCACTCACACACACACACACACACACACACACACACACACACACACAGATATATACACGGTGATGCCATCCTGTCTCTTATGAACTGATCAGCTGCAGTTCCTGACCATGTTAGACTTGCGTTTGGTTTTTTGCTTACCAGCCGCAGGGTGGCCGCAGGCTTACTTTTCCCTCTTAAAAACTCTCTTTGTACTTCTAGTACCTCCACATGGGGAAAAACACATTAACATCCCTAGACTTCCTTTTGGAAGGAAGCCAGCAGCTTTCCTAGCATCCAGCACAAGGAAGGAGGTGTGTGTGTGTGTGTGTGTGTGTGTGTGTGTGTGTGTGTGTGTGTGTGTGTGTGTGTGTGTGTGTGTGTGTGTGTGTGTGTGTGTGTGTGTGTGTGTGTGTGTGTGTGTGTGTGCGCGCATGTGTGTAATACACTCGAACTTTTCACAGAATATGAGAGTTTTGCAGAATACATTATATTGTTATGTTTATGGCATAAACATACTACTACTACTATTAATAATAATAATAGTCATGTATATTTTTTATCTGTTTGTTTCTGCATCACTTTCTCTTTCTACGGAACAAAAATGGCATTTTCTCCATTTTATGAAACTCCACATTAGTCATTCTGCACTCTGAGCCACAGGGTTGAAGGCCCCCCCTTAAGAAAAGCTAGGACTGAAGTTACTAAAGCCACGAAAAAAAATGTTTAAGACATAAATTCAAGCTCCGGATGTGTCTCAAAGTTCAATTTGAGAGATATGAGGTTTCTGGAGCTCACCGAATGTACATATTGTTTTCTATTGGTTTCACTGCAGGAGGCATTTAGCGACGTGGTACCCTGTATGAATAATTCCTGAGAAAAGAATGACATCTGAAAGCATATATAAATTGTTCATCTTAAGAAAGACGAAGAAACATCTTCCTGCATTATATAGTGCTCGGGCCTGCACGCTCACCGAATGATCAGCATCTGGCTTGGGAATATGTGTACGCTCGTTGAGATGCAAAGCTAAGCAGTCAACACTGCTCTACATTTCTGAAACATTCCCAACAGACTTCGTGCTCTTTGAAGTATTTCTGGGCCAGGGATACAGCCTTGTTTGCTCAATGCATCTGAAAAAAAAAAAAAATTGAGAGACGGAAAGAGGGAAGAAAAACACAGGCTATTTTTTTGTTCCCTCAGTACTTTGGAGTGTAACGCTCTTTGACGTTTCAACAGAAGGCCTTGTACTACAGCAGTTACTGCCACAAGCCTTGATAGAAACACTCTTGTCAAACAGAAAGAGGAATAAATGCTGCATTGAACTGAAACTTAGTGGGGGGGGGGGGGGGGATTGGGGGCTGTATCTGTCAGCTCTATTTCTGTGTGTGTTCTATGTACTTTACAGTGTGTGTGTCTCTTTATAAGCCATGTCAAACGAAGTAGGCAATCGGTCCAGATTTTTTAAATAGTGCTCCTTAACGTAGATGTACTAGCCATAAAAATACTGCTGTAATGACACAAAACGAGATGCAACATTAAAACAAAGTAATAGCATCCCCTCTGCTTGCCAGGCTTGAATTTCAAAAGCAAATGTTTGTGTTTGTTCTGTGAGGCACATCTTTTCTCGCGCCAAGTTGAGTATGAGAGGATTTACATTCGGGTTCCTTAATCTGTGTAAGCGAACCTGTTTCAGGATGTAATTCACATGGTATGTCTTTTGATTTGGATTAGTCTGGGCAATCCTCTTACCCGCCGGCTCAGTATAACTTATCACTGACAAGGCTGTCTTGTGGAACACAGTAAATCCACATATCCCCCCCGCCCAGACCTCCAGCTCTAATTCTAATCGGCCTAAATCTGATCAGAGACTTTAACTTCCAAATACCTCCTGAAAGCCATGGCTGGCAAGAGCAGGTTTATCTCAGGCTTCTCTTTGCACATGAAAACTGCAGCCAGACCTATGTTTTTTTTTTCCCCTTTTAGATTTAAGTTAGAGGAAAGGGTGAAATGCTTGGGGTGCTTTCACGTCTTTCGGTATCTTCTCTTGAACATAAGAGGTCAGAGAATAAATAAAATGTTCGTGTGAGGTTTGACGGTAATTTAGTATTTTATTAATACACTTGGGGACTGGCCATTAAACATCTGTTGGCATATTAGTCCTTGTGCGATGGCTCTAAAATCTCAAAATCATAGTTTCAAGGACAAACACTCGCACATGACCTGACACACTGTTGCTACTATGATTCTTTAGGATACATTTAATTTAGCTGGAAATGATGTGTGTAGCTGTAGAGGCAGGCCACAGCTCGAAAACTGAGCTGGTAGCTAACATTCTCTGGAACCAGCCTTTCCTTTCTGCCCTGTGCTTTGACTTAGAAATACCATGAAATATTTAAATCCTTGACTCATATTCTTTATCCTTTAAGGTTCTTTATAATTCAATAAACAGGATTAAAAAGCAGGGGCAAGCGTGCTCCACTTTTCTGTGTCAGCCAGCAGGCCACAAACAGGCTCCTATTAAACGCTGTAAGATTACGCTTTAATCTCACCGAACACATGTTGGGAGAAATAAAAGCAATTTTATTTCAGAAGCAGGAGACCAGAACTCTCGCCATAATCTCATCGGCGTCTAAATGAAAAGACACTACGTGTCAAAGGCAGTGTGAGGGTGGTCGGATGAAGGAGGAGGCTGCGAGACAAAAGGCCCGACACGTGATGTGTTTCTTTTTCTTACTTCTTCTCTCTCTCTTTCCTTATTTTCCTTCATTTCTTCTGTCTCTCTCTCTCTATCTCTCTCTCTCTCTCTCTCTCTCTTGTCCTCACTCTCTCTTACCCTCTCTTTCCCTGTCCCTCTCACCCACACACACCTGTTTTTCAGTCTTGCCTCCCACCCATCCCATTGCATAAGGCTGCTTACTTTAATTTGTTTCCCAATCATACGGGATTTGGTGCCGTGGTCCTGCACCCGGCGCGAGACTGGTGTGAAGATGACGATAAGCCAAAGCCGTAAATCCCAGCCTCAGCTGTCTTATCGGGAGCTGCTGGGGCAAGTGGCATGCTTTAATGGAGCCAGCTCTCTGTCTGGGGTTTAACTCCAATCGCATTAAGATTCGCCTTTCCCTCCGCCCCTGATTTCTTTTCTTTTTTTCTTCTTCTTCTTCCTTCGTTCCTTCCTTCTGTGTCTTCTATTTCTCTTTCTCTCTTTTTGTTGTGATGGAGTGTGTTATGAATTGAAGCTGCTGTGTGGATATAAGGAAATTCAACTCATGAGCTCCCACAGTTAATTTCTCCGCGTGGCCATTTGTCTCCCTGACGTTTCCCTGGCTGCTGCACTCTGTGGATAGTGCTTGGGCTGTTTAATAGCAAATTACTTTGCTTGCTTTTTGTACTGATATTGTTCCTTAATGGACTTAAAGGGAATTTGGACTGTCCATTACAACAAGATTGTTAACAGTGAAATTTTTAAAAGCCAGCCAAAACCAGCCAAAGTTTTTTTTGAAAACAGATTTTTATGCAAATATTTGATTTTTTGTTATACCCATAACCAATGCCAGTGGTGCGAGTTGGTGTAATAGTTATGCCCTTACAAACTGGGCTTCACACCAGTTCCACTGTGCTATTCCTTTAATCTAGGAAAGCCAATTTCACCTGTAGTTTAATAATCATGGCTTCAAGACAGTAGTAGGGTGTAACCACTACTTAAAACTAACAATTCCTACATTTGAGTTTATAGCCCTCCTGCTTGTTTTCTATTGGTTCAGGCTTCTCAGTTCCCAAATTTCCAGGGTTAAAGTCCACTGCCAAGTGAAATAAACTGCTACAGGAAGTGAATTCCACACCTTTGTGCTTTTCCATTCAACAAAATTAGCCTTTTTTTTTTAATGTTTGTGCTCATGCTCATTTCCCCCTAAAAATAACACACTGTGCATAACTATAGCATCA
Organism: Cranoglanis bouderius; assembly: GCA_023630585.1. Lineage (NCBI taxonomy): Eukaryota > Metazoa > Chordata > Actinopteri > Siluriformes > Cranoglanididae > Cranoglanis > Cranoglanis bouderius. Next base: position 16,595,617 of record CM042557.1, read on the forward strand.
ACTGGTTTGATCACTAGCTAGCTTAACCATCCACAGCTAACGTTAAGTGGTTTCTACTAGATAAGTCATCGTTCTCTAGGATGGCTTACGATTTCATTTCAGAGTTCAGTAGAATGATGCAGGCTTATTAAATGCAATATCCCAAAACATCAGAGCTCTTATTTTTGGCCTGTACCTTCTGGTAATCTTATATGACATTCTCATATTAACAAAGCCAACTATCTGCAAGTTTCTGTTGCTATCACAGATGTTATGGAACATACTGGTTAAATAAATGGCTAACATTAGGAAGCTAGTTAGTTTGGATTTTTGAAAATGTCCAGTGCTACTTAATAAATAGCAGTTTAATACAGTCTTTTATCAGTTATATTATTGCAGTTGCATGACAGACGTAAGACCCGTGTTATGTCAGTCTCCAATTTAATCAGATACTTATACCTAAAATTTAAGGCAAATATCAGCCTGATCAGATAGTTGTACATATAGTAAACATCCCCCTGAACCTTGCCACCATGGCCTATTATTTTATTTTATTGCTCCACATACCCAGCTGAAGGCCATTTCTCTAGCCATTTGAAATGTGGAATAATATAAAGATCTCAGGGTTTCAGGTTTCCTTTATAACGATCTAAAGGTAAGCATGGCCTTCACACTCTTTTAATACTTGGGGTCTATCACTATGAAGAAAAGCAGCTTCAGTTTTGTTCTTCAGTGAAGTCATATAGTTTGTAGGCCTGCTGTGCTGCTAATAGTCATCTGGTAAAGCAACCGTAAATGCTGCAGGATTAGCACTTAGCATAGTTTAGCATGATACACAATATGTATTAAATTATATTCGCTAACAAACCCCCTGCAAAATAGTAGTGTGGCTTTAAAAAAAACTGTAAAAACTGAGTTTAATGACTTTTATTTAGTGTCTACAAAAATTAATTATTTAAAACTAAAAATCAATATCTCAGAAAAATGTATTGTGACCTAACATATCATGAGCTACAGTGCCGTCCACTAATATTGGCACCCTTGGTAAATATGAGGCTGTGAAGAAGGCTGTGAAAAATTGTCTTTATTGTTTAACCTTTTGATCTTTTGTTAAAAAAATTCACAAAAATACTCTGCTCTCATGGATATCAAACAATTGCAAACACAGGTTTATATAAAAAAAACTTTGTTAAATATAGGTGTGCAACAATTATTGGCACCCCTGTGAATTCATATGAGAAAAATATATTTGAAGTATATTCCCACTGATATTTTACATTTTTTTTAGTACACCTTGGTAACTAGGAACAGGAATTTGTTCAACCATGACTTCCTGTTTTATAGGGGTATATATATCAGGTAACACATAGGCCAAATTCCTTTAGTCATTCATAACAATGTGTTAGACCAAGGAATATAGCTGTGATGTGTGGCAAAACATTCTTGAGCTTCACAAAATGGGAAGTGGCTATAAGAAAATAACACAAGCATTGAAAATGTCCATTTCCACCATCAGGGCAATAATTAAGAAGTTCCAGTCAACTGGAAATGTTATGAATCAACCTGGAATTGGACGTGTGTCTATATTGTCTCAACACACTGTGAAGAGGATGGTTCGAGTGGCCAAAAAATCTCCAAGGATCACAGCTGGAAAACTGCTGAAGTTAGTTGTGTCTTGGGGTTAAAAAGTCTCCAAAACTACAATCTGAAGTCACCTACATCACCACAAGTTGTTTGGAGGGTTTCAAGAAAAAAGCCTCTACTCTCATCAAAAAATAAACTCAAGTGTCTTCAGTTTTCCAGACACTACTGGAACTTCAAATGGGATCGGGTTCTATGGTCAGATGAAACTAAATAGAGCTTTTTGGCAATAAACACCAGAGGTGATTTTGGTGCACACAGAGAGGTAGCCATATGGAAAAGTACCTCATGCCCACGGTTAAATATGGTGGTGGCTCTTTAATGTTTTGGGGCTGTTTTTCTGCCAGAGGACCTGGACATTTTGTTAGGATACATGGCATCATGGACTCTATCAAATATCAACAGATATTAAATGAAAACCTGACTGCCTCTGCCAGAAAGCTTAAAATGGGCCGTGGTTGGATCTTCCAGCAGGACAATGATCCAAAACATACATCAAAATCAACACAAAAATAATTTATTGAGCACAAAATAAAGGTCCTGCCATGGCCATCCCAGTCTCCTGACTTGAAACCCAAAGAAAACCTGTGGGGTGAACTGAAGAGGAGAGTCCACCAGCGTGGACCTCGAAATTTGAAGGATCTGTAGAGATTGTTTATGGCAGAATGGTCTCAGATCCCTTGCCTCATCAGACATTATAGGAGAAGACTCAGAACTGTTATCTTGGCAAAGGGAGGTAGCACAAAGTATTGAGTAAAAGGGTGCTAATAATTGTTGCACACCTATATTTAACAAAGATTTTTTTTTTGATAAACCTGTGTTTTGTTTGCAATTGTTTGATATCCATGAGTATTTTTGAAAAAAATTTTAACAAAAGATGAAAACGTTAAACAATAAAGACAATTTTTCACATATTTACCAAGGGTGCAAATATTAGTGGAGGGCACTGTATATATTATGTTGTCATATTTCCCAGCCCTAGTTTGACCCTTATCTAAGGACCCTGTCTTGTGTTATAGCCTTAGTCCTGTGGCATTGCAGTGCCCAGGCAGTACTGGCAGAGAGCTGGCAGAGTGACATGGTTCTCTGGAGGACCCCGTTATCTCCCCTCACACACTCCCCTCTGCGACTGTGTGTTGACTCAGGTGGCAGCACGCTGTGCTGCTCTGCTTCTAACTTCTGGGTCGACTCCGAACTCTCTGCCGCCTCTCAGGCAAATGCCAAAACAAATCTTGTCATAATTAGCAGTAATCCAGCTCATTACCGTCTGCTTAATTATCCTATTAACAGCACTTCCTGGGAGAGCTTGTTTGCCATGCAGGCAAATGTTTGTTCCCAAATTAGCTGACAAGAAGACAGCTCCATTGTTCAAACACAGGGCTTTGACAATGCAGAGCAGGCAGGATTAAAGACAGAATGACAGAGAAACATAGATAGGTGCTCTTCTCTGCACTCTCTCGCACACTAATCCACAAACCTGCTCAAACCAAACATCACACAAATGTAACAATCACCGAGCTGTAACACACACCAATTATTACCCAGTTACTCAATGCAGTGGGACACAGTGTAACAAACTAGTGACACACACACAAGCTCTGCAGACAAAACATTAGTCACATTCACCAATAGCTGTATTGTACAGTATCAATAGGCTGTGCACCTTGACAAATGTGCACCTGGACAATTTTTATATGTATAATGTTTATATATGTTTATATTTTATAAATCACACATGTACAGTATATGTGAGCCGGCAATGGAAACCACTGCACCACCATGACTCCAATACACATATGAGATATATAGCGGGTAGTATTGCAGTCTCTTGGCTCCAGGGTTCCCGGTTCAACCCTGAGCTTAGGTTACCATCTGTGTGGAGCTTCTGTGAAGGTTCTCCCTGTGTTTTCAAGTGGGATTCCTCCGGGTTCTCCAGTTTCCTCCCACCTTCCAAAAACATGCAGGTAGGTGGACTAGCTATGCTAAATTGCTCCTTGGTGTGAATGAGTGTGTGTTTGTGTGTGTGTGTGTCAACTGAACACTACTTTTTGTAAACCAGCACACACATAAATGGCTCTTTCTCAGAAATCTCCCCTCCCCTACAAACATACACACACAGAGACAGTGAAAGAGAAAGAGAGAGAGAGAGAGAGAGAGAGAGAGAGAGAGAGAGAGAGAGAGAGAGAGAGAGAGAGAGAGAGAATATGAATAAGCAGCATTTGGCTCATGTAGCCCACAGTACCGTCAACCTATTGATGTACAACACCCTGGCCTTTGTTCCCTGTACACAAACACAGTTTCCACATTAATATTTCACAGGAAATATACTCACTGCTCCTGATTTAAAGCCTTTTCTTGTTAACACTGCTGCTCACTACTGTTTTGACTCATAAGCCTAACTGGTCCTGTGGTGTATTTGTCAGTCGGATTATACTAACATTAGAGATAAATGATAATGCTGAATGCAGCTAGTTACTGCAGCCTGGAGGACTAATGTTTTCCTCCTGCTAAAGTAATTAGGATCTAGGTGTTACAGGCCCTCATGGCATTAAATAAACATGCTAATTAATTTTTTTTTTTTTAAAGAATTTGCTGGTCTTGCTAAAAAAAAAAATTAAAAAGAAAAGAAAAAGTTGCTGTTTAAAAGTCCGCTGCATACCCACGCATACATAAGTGTGCATACAAAGAGGTGCTTATGTGGCATCTCCTTGAATGCTCAGTGTATATGTATGGGTCTGCTGTGACTTTATAGAGGCTCCTTTTTCTCTAATGGCCACGTGTCCCTGTTTGTGTTGGAATGAAAGTAAATCTAGTGTGGTGTGATCACTTGACACAGAGGAAAAAGGAGGGGGGCAGAGGCCAAAAAAAGGCAAGGGATCAATAGATTCTCCTCGCAAGAGCGAAACATGACAGACGTGAGTAAAGCCTTTTATGAGGGAAACAATGAATAATTCATGGCCAACTCTCTTTTGCCTTGCTTTGTTGTGTCTCTTACAGATGGGATTACAGACGGCTAGATCTTGGAAACATATGAAAGATTAATACGCGGACTGGGACAGGGCTTGCTTACAAAAGGACTAAATAATGATGCTTTCACAGAGAGTGGCAGAGTGCCAGAGATGGCAGTGCTGAGATGTGAGGCAAGGTGCTCTGTGACTGCGCAGTGAGAAAGCATGAGGACTCGTCCAGCCAGACCGTGACCCTGATACTATACTACACAATCTAATTAACACAGGCCTATGTGTTAAGCTAGGCCTCATATATAACAGGCACACACTGTAATGCATGGCTAGGATAGAAACCAAGTTATGTATTCTTGAGTGCGATGATGCAATAACGTCAATGGCGTTGGCCGTCAGGCGCAATCGGAGCAGGCTGTGAGGTAAGCTGAGAAGAAGTGAGGTCATGGGAGGACTGCTGCACTTATCTCCAGGCCTGTCCACACTGCAGGCCGCTGGGGTCAGCCTTTTCCACACTGTCATTGGAAACTGTAGAACATCAGCACTTCTGTCTCAACCATCAACAGCCAGCCGGTCCAAAAGGCAGTAATTAATAATTAAGATGCACTACATGCGCTGGTAAAATAAGGAAATGCACTTGAAAACCTCAGGGCAGTTTATTCTCCTTCATCAGTCTGGCTGTTTATTGATGGATATACCACGAATTTCATTAAGGAATGCTGCTGGAGTGTAATTACCGTGTCCCAAATCCAAGGTTACATCCTTCCTCTGTCCTTGTCTGATAGGCACATCTGATTGGCACAATAATTGATGTGAATGCACAGGCACAATCCTGTACACTATGGTGACACGCTGCTATGCTTCAAGTGAGCCCAAAAACCATCCATGAATGAGATAAACACCCTCGTTAAGCCATCTTTCCACAAACGAAAATGGATTGATTTATTTTAATTGATTGAATAAAGCACAACACGCTCCATAATCGTCTCCAAGATATTTCGGAGGAGGACGAAACATTTGTCAGTCTTTATCTATTTTCAATTAGCCAGCTATAATGATTAATTGAGTGCTCAGCGTTATGGATGAGTTAATTAGCAGAGAGAGCTCGTCTCATTAGAGCCGAGTGGCGTAGTTGCTGCATGCTGCTCAAGTGCTAGGGATGACACTCTTCACTCTCCTCGATCTCCCACCATGTCTGTCTGATTCTTTGGTCTCTTATTTTGTCCGTTCACTATTTACCGATGGGAATAGCCACGCATTGCTTCATCAGCTTCTGAGACCTTTCAAGACTGATTAAGTTAAGGCTGTCAGTCAAGAAAACTGATCCTGGTATACTTTATAAGGTCATCTTGTACCAGAGCCACCAATTCAAATTCAAATGTTGTCTACTGCGCTGTGGCAATTGTAGAGAGTGCCCTATCTCACCGCTTTGAGCTGGCATTTAACACACTGCTTTATTATCGGCTGGCTGGGTGCCATGAGCTATTGTCTTCCTGCTCGTCCCCAGGCCTTTCTTTATTAAAGAGTCTTTCACACGTGAATGAGCCGATATCAGAAAGCTAACACGTCATTTCACTTCTAACTGTAATTAAGCTTGATTAAAACAACTGCCGCAGCCGGGCATGCACAAATCGCTTGTCTTTGTCTTACTTTACCCTTGTCTGTCACGGGCCACCTTTGTGTGTGGAGCTTGATGCCAAGTGAACAGACCTCTCCTTAGCACCCCACCAAGTGTTAATTAAGCACAGAAGAGCTTAATAATCGAGATAACATGGCAATCGGGTGGCGGGTTCCTTTTTATTTTTTAATTACTGAGGCCTCGGGGTGTTACTCCATCTTGATGAAATATGGACAATTTGACAAATCAGTCCCAGCCTTAATGCCTACTGCATATTCATAGCTTTTTAGAAGTCTAATGAAAGTCGCTGTTGGACCTCCCATGTGCGCAGAGAGAAAGAGAGTGTAAGCGTGAGTGGGTATGTGTGAGCGAGAGAGTGTGCGGATGTATGTCTCTCTCACCGATGAATGATTCATGCTGTTTAGCTCACAGTTGTTTGGGTGCATCTGGCTCAGGGAGGTGCGAAGCTGGCCAAATGGAGGGGCCACATGGCAGCTCCAGATGTTCAGCTTTTGTATATGCACAGCTCATCAAAAACAACAAGCCATGCCACCCTGAGCCCCAGCCATCTGGGGCAGAGCCTGCCTGCAGCTTCCTGCCAGCCTCCCAGTTCATTGTGGGAGGGTGATTGGTGACCACTGCTTTGTTTGGAGCCAAGCGATAGCTCTGTCAACCGAATCTCCAACTCAGCTCTCATCTCGCTTGAAATCTCAGGGTCACAGCTGATAGGTATCCATAGATACGCATATCCATGTACAATCCCAGTGCACTCAGGGAGGATATTTCATGGCCTGCCTCTCTTATCTTCCCTTTGATACATTTTTTATCCATCTCGATTGAAGATTCAGCTCTTTCATTTCCTGTGATATGTGGCCTGGCTTTTTCTCACTCAGTACTGGGGAGCACATAAAGCACCTAATAATCAATTCAAAACCATAGCGCTCTCAGGTTGCCCCTATTCCTATCTAAACCCTGATTAGGAATTCATTAAACAGTGAACTGGCAGCTGCTCGGAGGGCAATAGTGAAATTCCCGGTAAAATTGCAATTGTTATGGGTTCGGTTCCACTATCAGGTTATTGTGGATTGTAAAGGGTGTTTAGTAACTCAAAGCATGATATATGTAATCTACTGAGCTATGTAATCTATATGAAAAAAAAAATACATTTTTTTACAATATCGTTTATTACAATATCGTTATAGTAGAGTCTTCTTCATTTATACTATTTTCTACTATTTTAGAATAATAATTAGTTATTAATTAAAACTATTCTAAATACTTAACAGTATTTCTGGTGTGGCTTTGCATTCTCTAGGCATCAACTCAACCAACTTCACGAGGAAGCCTCCCCCAGGAGGCGTTTTCTTAAAGTTATCAAATAGGCCACGCTCCTCGAGTACTTGTTTGGGGAAAGAATTATAAAGTTTCCCCAGTAAAAAACTACTTTTTTAAATAAAAAAAACAACTTATCATACATACATCTGGATTCAGAAATAAATGTATACATGGGCACTAACTTCACTATTTACATTTGTCCTCAAAAAGCATAAAGAGCAGTAAACAGTAGTAAATGAAACAAAGACAATATTTGGTGTGACAAAAAAATAAAAATGAAAATAAAAATAAAAATAGTAGTCTCCGGTAGAATTTGTGCAGTTTGATAAGGAAATTATCAGTTCTTCTGAAGACATACAAACAATTTTCTGTAACATTTATTTAGCACCCTATAGAAATCTAGTGTATCCAAACTTTTGGCTGAGAGCATATATAAATCCTAGATTTGAGCCTGTATGTTTGTGAGTCAGTATGCTACTGGGATTAGTCAATCACAAACCTTCAATTTGCTCTTTAAATGAAATGTGGTCATGCTAAGGAATGACAATATTGTAATTACACACAGGTTTGAGGTTTCATGAGGTTTCCTCTCATCATGAAGCTATTTTGAAACCAAAACCAGTACTTTTTCATGAAATATCTTTTGACCCTTATCCCCAAAGGCTGTTAATCTATAGGTTGTGGTGGGGAGCATTTTTAATGCCTAACCACTGTAGCCGTCAAACTATGTTTTTGGCAGAATAAGCAGACAATCCAGGGTAGCTGAAGTGCCACAGTGCCTCCTGGGTACACTTAGAAACAGAGAAACTAGTTGTGAAATCTGAGAGAACAATGTCTGGCATCACATTTCACCCATACTGCATGTGGTTTGCTCCAGTCCTGTGAATGTGGGGTTGTGGTAATAGGCACTGAAGTTTTCCAAATGCATTTGGCTGAAAGCTGTAGCTGTCCCCCATGAGCTCCTAGAAGTCTTGAAGATAATCCAAATCATTACAAGTTGTTCTGGCAGCAGCACAGCATAATCCCTTCTCCATCTTCTGATAAGAAAAGCTTCCATCTGAATTAAGAGTAAGTTGTTATTTTTCAGTTTTCTGGAGAAAAATATTGAACACTGGCTGCTCTGGACGTGGACCAACCACTGTGCAGCTATTGTATCCAAACTGGCCAATTGGCTTGGCAGCTTAATGACACCCGTTCATTATCCAATTACACATTAGGCAGGGCAGATTTGAAATCCTGGCCACGAGAGGCATCTTTTTATGGTGGTGGTATTTGGGTTTAAAATTGGTGGTTTTTACAATAAGTATTAAGAAAACAGACATGTGTATTTTATTTGTTTATCACTTTTATTATGTGTTGATGATGAGTAGTCTGTTTTTCAATTGTTCTCCAGCTTTAATTTATATGAGAAAGGCATCTGGATATGCAGCTTTATTGTGTCAATGAGGATAATTCCCTGGTCACACATATTTATTAATTTGTTTGTTTGTTTGTTTGTTTAGTGTACAGGGGTTAGATAATTAGTTTGAGAACTAGCCCTTGATGTTAGGGTGGTATGATGGCGTAGCGGGTAACATTGCTGTCTCACAGCTCCAGGATCCCAGGTTTGTTCTGTTAAAGTCTGTGGAGTTTCTCATGTTCTCCCTGTGTCTGCATATGTTTTCTCCGGGTTCTTTGGCTTCATCCCACCAGGTAGGTGTATTGGCGCCTAGGTGTGAATGTGTGTGTATGTGTGCATGATGCCCTGCAATGGACTGGATGGACAATCCAGGATGTATGATGTCCAATATTCCCAGGATAGGTGAATATCTGGATCCTCCATGACCCTAGATAAAGCAGTTACTGAAGATGAATGAATATACCGGGATGTGATTTGCATTATATGATACGACAAAAATTGATATAAAAATAAAATAAATAAATAAATAAAGATAGAATAACTACAAAGCATAATGTGACAAAATGCACAAGTTCATTTCAGAGAATACATCATTTAAATCCATACGTAAATAGAGCCAATGATTGGTATAGTAATGTGTAGTCTATAGTCTGGCCTTACAAACAACAAGACCACCCCAGTATAATGTGCAAAATGTATGTTTACCATTTTGCTCTGTTGGTAATCTTAGAGCTACAGGGCTGACCATGGGCAGGTCGTAGTTCCTAACTAAGGCTTTAAACACTGTTAATTTTGTGAAAATATGTCTATTTATTTATATTTGTAATTATATGGCAGGTCTTGGCTCTTTATTTGAGAACCTATGTATTATGTATTATTATAGACCTTGAAAACAATAATCATAATACTGGGCACAGTAATGTTTGGCATCTTGTAGTTGTAGTGTCTCTCTATACAGTAGTTTTTCCACAATACGCACTGCGTAGCTGTGCTTTTCACCCATCTATTACTTTAATGACAGCTTTCATGCCGCTCAGCTGCCTGCTTTCCTCTAGTGCTTACCAACAGCCGGCACAAAAAGAGATTATCAGAGAGTTCTTTGAATGAGTCATCACTTTAAACTACAGACAGTTTTGAGTTTATTGCTCCAAAAGACATTATGAATATTAAAGCGGGACTTTTTTTAAGGAATGTATTTTGCTCTAGTGTGAAACACTGTTAAGGAGCACAGACAAACTCAAAGTGTTAGATAAGATATAAACACAGAGCTTCAAGGCCTTTGTCTGGGAGGAAATGGTACTTATTAAATTATTGTTCTGTAATTCCTTTTTAAATAATGTTTTATTATTGAGACTCGTGCTAGAAACAAGCTGAAAGCTCAGGGGAGCCAGGTCAGGATGATGGGCTTGAGCTTTTATTGGCAACAGGCAGCATACAGTAGATGCTTTTATTGTTCACTTAGGAAAGATAGGAAGGAAGAGTAAACATCTGTGTGCCTATGCAAGTATTCTTGCATATATTTGAGAGTGCTGAATTTTACATCATCCAAATGCTTTCGATGATAATCGACTACTTGTTTTATGAATAATTCACTTTGTTTTACATTGTGAATCTTTAAAATCCAAATGCAAACACATTTACACCTTCAGTATTTCCAAAAGCGCTACAGTATGAACTAAAATAATGCTTTGGCTCAGCGTGATACGTAGTATAATATAAAAGCTGCTCTGAAACGTTTAAATCCGTCAGAATTTCAGTTCTCCTTATGGCAAGGTTTCACATTTTTGTCTGGTTATATATGATTGGTTCTCTTCACCAGTGTTGAGAACCGCTTTAAGAGCTCAAAGAATGACTCTCCTGTAATGATATTTCTCTGTAAGTCTCAATGGCTGTAATTAATGTGCCCTGCCTGCTGAGTAAGACAGTAATAATAGTGACGAGCCATTATAGCAGCCCACCCCCCATATTTTACATGTGTTTGGGAGCAAATTACTGACCTGGTCGATAAGCATTGGGCACACGGGCAGATCGATATCTGCACTCCCAGGGAACAATCTTCAGCTTTAATGACAATACATCGATTTTTAAATAACTGCTCATGTTTCAGAAACGCTAATCACTTTACCCTCCCTGGGGACAGACTCAGATTCTCTCTCTCTCTCTCTCTCTCTCTCTCTCTCACGCTATCAATTTCTCTCTTTCTTACACTTTTTTTTGCCTCTCTCCGTCAATAACTTGAGAATGATGGGTAGCTGTGATTTATGTTAGACTCTACCTTTTTCTACAGCCCCTGCCTGCATTAAAGTAAGATTCACATTTTTAAAAAGGCCTCAAAAGGTCATTTTCAGGAATTGATTCCATGAAACTCTTAAAACTTCACATTCTTAACTAGGTCAAGGAACTTTTCACCACTTTCTATGAGTTGTTTGACAAGACAAAGTGCATTATGTTGCCACGTCCCCCATGTCAAGTGATGTTACCACAGCACTCTAAATAGCCTTCTCACCTTGACATTGTGCTCAGGTCATCCGAGCCACTCGGGGCAGCCAGCCCAGCTGGCATTACAGGCCAGATAAAGAGGTAGCACTGCAGTTCTTCCAGTCTGTCTCACTGACTGACTGCACAGCATAAATAAATGATCAGGGGAAGAGGAGGAGGTGGAAGGGGGAGCTACATTGGGCTGGATGGGCTGAGACAGACTCCCTCTCACGTCTTCATTTCCCCTCCGAGGAGTGACTAGCAGGCAAACAAACCCTGCTGTCAGAAAACAGCCAGACAGCAGCGTTAATTAGAGCAACAGAAGCGCAGGCGGTGAGGGCAGGTATACACACACACACACACACACACACACGCACACACACATACACACACACACACACACACACACACACACACACACACATACACATATATCCCCATACACAAGCAGGATGCTTTCAGTTAATAGAACTTGGTATCCAAGCCACTTTGTTTTCAGCCGTCAGAAAATAATTTGGGATTACTCCCAATTAATTAGACCCCACATTTCTCACCCTGCCCTGTCCTTTCCAGTAGGTAATATCTAACATCTAATGTTTTAGTTGGGCTTGATGTTGTCTCTGAACGTTGAATGAGGGCAGAAGAAAGGGAGAAAGGAGCAGACCCCTGTGTAGAGCTGGACATCTTAAAGCTTCTGTGACAGATATCAACGCCAGGCTAGGGCTGATGTGGACTATCGCAGGCAAAGCTGAGCAAAGCCTACTTTATTCCCCATGCTGCAGATTCACTGACAAATGCAGCCACTGAGCAACTGGCAAATCCTCCACTCGCAGCTTGGCTCAGGGAGAGAGAGTGAGACAGGGAGGCAAAAACAGCAAGTGGCGGTGTTGGTAAGTGTCTTATTAACATAGGATGTCTGCAGTGTGTGTGTTGCCAAGGCCCTGTCACATGGCAGCCATCGTTAGCATGACCATAAGAAGCTCTCATCACCAATGGAATTATGTTTTAATCCATTATCATCATAGCAAAGGGAAGGTCAGTGCTCAGGCTAAGCCCTCTGGAGAGCGTATGATAATGTACCACTCCTCCTATATCATATTAGTCATATTTTATTTTAAAGCGCTCTTCTTTTTTTGATATGGGCTCCTGTATAAAGCGTCTAATGTGAGGCAGCTGTGAAGGCCTCCATGGAGACGATAAATAATTCAAACCTACTTGTTCTTTGGGGCTTTTTTCTGCCGTCTAGTCTCTGGAGGTTTTTCCTGGCCCATATTGTCCATTATGACAGACCATTATCTGGCCTTCAGGCCGCTGTCTCTCAGTTTGTTACCCAGCCTCCCCCTCGGACCCCGTAACCTTCAACCAGGCGAGGAGAATGATCGAGGTGGTATTGTTATATAAACACTGGGGCCTGAGGCAAGAGAGCGAGAGAAAAAGAACGAGGGCTAACACAAACACACAGCCTTGTCATGCCACACAGAACTAAAACACCATGTGAGCACCATGTTTCACCCACTTCTCGTACTGCTGTATCGAGAAGACATTTAGCTTTTATTGATAGAGTCCTGTTCAAGCCAAAGGTATATCAGGCTTCAGCTGATTCCACTAACTCAGATGAACGGAAGTACAAATTACTGCAGCTATTGAAGGGATATTAATGCATATTTTATTGGAGCAAAGAAAGGAACAGACAGACGGTGTTGTTCTGCCAAACGCAACATACCATGTTATTATGTATGGACACCTGCAGGTTTGAGCCAAAATGTTATCAAAATAAAACTGCTCAAATAACAGTAGAAAAAAATGCGATAGGTCTGTGTGTGGAACCGTGCCTTGGAATGCTTGGTTTCTGGCTTAATCATTTCATTGGAATTCATAGCATAAAAGCTATGTTTGCTCTGAAGCAAGATTAGATGTATGATGCAAAATGTCATGTATCATGTATATAATGAAGACATGAAGGTTGAACAGTGTAGGAGGGTGTGAAATATCATAGCACGGTACTGATCATTTGAACGCTCATATCGCTGAGTCGTAGATGTATGTGTTATGTACGTATATAGTTGATTGCAAAAATCACAAAACCAAATCACAAGACCAAATGAAGAGACAAATGAAACAGACATAGTGTGGTAACTTTTGCAGGTATTCCTGTTTCAATAGTAATAAATGGTTAAGTAGTGTATGTTAGGATATTAATAGTTAAAAAAAATAAATTGTAATGTTTGCACTTTCCTTTCTGAATGTGATTTCTGAATTATGATTGCATCGCCTCTAACTTCTTTCATAGTCAGCTTTTATATCTATTTTTTATTTGTAATATTTGGCCCCGGACAAATTCGTTCTAACTGCCAGATATCATACTGTACACTGTCTTCTGCTATTGCTTTATTTATGTTTTGTATTGTTGCAGGACATAATTCACTGTTTACCTTATTGGAATTCTTTTTCTTTGCAGATATATTGCAATATACAGTATTTACATTATATGGATTATTGGCATTTTTATATATAGGAGAATATACTGTATGCGTCTCAGTGACAAGCATGCCACTATGTGCCGTGTATTTTACCCACAGAACATGGGTTATGCAAATCTTTGTACTTAACTGTATATGTGATGTACTTGGTGTCATTTAGGAAAGCTGAGATCTCAGGGTGTGTGATATCTCAGCCATCTCGGATCAATGCCTGAGGCAGCCCTTGAATCAATGAGCCTGGAGCATCTCGGGGAACCATGTCGTCTCTCTCTGGAGGCCTCAGCTAGAGATAGATAGAGGGAGGGGGGAGGGGGGTGGAGAGAGAGCGAGAGAGAGGGAGAGAGGGAGAGAGAGAGAGAGAGAGAGAGAGAATCTGACCTCTGTAATTACCCTGTCCTGCAGCTCTAATTCAAATGTGTTCTGACTGAGATAATTGCCTATTGGAAAGCCCAGTTGAGTCTCATGATAATCACTAGCAAAACCCCGACAGTCCCATAGTGTTTTTTTTTTTTTTTTTGTGTGTGTGTGTGTGTGTGTGTGTGTGTGTGTGTGTGTGTGTGTGTGTGTAGCTGCACTATATCCAGGTCCCATGCTAAGAGTGAACAGAGACTGATGTTTGTGTTTTGGTGCTGGCTGAGGAGCCTGCCACGGTCCCAGAGGGACAAGACAGCCTAATCAGAGCTCTGATAACATCAGAGGGAGGGGGGGGTGTTTGAAGAGGGGAGAGGTGGATAAAGAAGAAGGAAGAGGAGGGGAAAGCTGCGGATGGGTATATTTATGTAGTTAATGAGGGGACAAACATGGCTGTGCTCTGTAGGGAGAGGGCAGAGCTCTAGAGCAATGAACAAAAAAGTCACATAGGCCAGAGCTGCTGCCATGGCAGCACACAGAGTCCCAGTGCTACTCATTATATCACTTACACCTTGGGTACCTAATACCACATACACACAAACACACACATACACACACACACACACACACACACACACACACACACACACACACACACACACACACACACACACACACACACACACAACAAACTCACACATCCAGCCTTTCTGATTAATTCATGAAAGCAGGGAGAGTGTGATTGAGTCTGTGAACAGTGGCACTAGGGCAGACACACACACACACACACACACACACACACACACACACACACACACACACACAAATACACATTCCTATTACCTTGGCATCAACACTCACCCAGACTTCATCTATCTGGCAACAAAACACAGGGAGGGGAAAAACCAGCCATACAGATGTGTTGTGAAACATTAATGGCTCCTACTGCAGTTCCTCATGCAGCGTTGCTGAAGGGCAGCCAAAAACCATGTGCAAGCCCACGAGTGTGTGTGTCTTTGTATGCGTCTGTGTGCTTTAATGTGGCTGTTTTTATTGTTGTGTAGATTAGCAGGCGTAAACACACCACACGGCTCAGGATGTGCGTGTGTGTGTGTGTGTGTGTGTGTGTGTGTGTATGTGTGTGTGTGTGTGTGTGTTGGGGTTTTGCCCACGCACGTGTGCCTTTATCGAAGCTGCACAGACGTGGTGTGGGTAGCCGCCGCGGGGAGGTGCCCACTGGCACAGTCAGCCAGGAAATGGGTCTGGATATGGATTGCTCCAATTGAATTAAAACCATTAGCTGCAGAATGATGGGGGTTCCTGGAGAAAATGCAGGGAATTAATTTGATTGCACGAGCATGGAGAACTGGGTCTAATGGTGAGCAGGGCGGGGGCACCGCAGACAAAAGAACAGATACTGACTGAGTGATTTGGGGAGGGAAATGAATATTGAGACAGAAGGAAAGCAAGGGAGGGGGACAGACAGAGAGAGAGAAAAAAATAGGGGGTAGTGTGGAAAGTGGCCTGATAAAATCAAAATGAACTGCCATCAAGTGCAGCCCTGTATATGATTACACACAAGACGTGTAGAGCTCATTTCCAGAGAAAGGGAACCTCTCTCTCTCTCTCTCTCTGTGTGTGTGTGTGTGTGTGTGTGTGTGTGCGCGTGTGTGCGTGTGCGTGTGTGTGTGTGTGTGTGTGTGTGTGTGTGTGTGTGTGTGAGATTCTCTGGGTGCATGGCAAAACACACACATTTGTCCTACAATCCTTGTGAGGACATTCCATTGACATAATTATTAATGCAGCTAATTAATGCCATGCCTACAAATAAACCTAACACAAACCTTAACCTCAATAAAAATGAAGGGAGGAAAAAAACGACTCCCCCCTCCCCCCAACACACACACACACAACAACCCTTCAGCTTTACAATGAATCTGTTAATACTGTTTAATCTCTTTTTACCCCTCACGATGCTAACCACCTGCATGTTTCCTCCTCCTCTGGTGTGTTTACACAGGCAGTGCTGCCCCTCCCTTCTTTCCTTTCCTCCCTCTCTTCCTCCCTCTCCCATGAGGGCAGTGTAGCTTAGCAGGATGTGTAGGATCAGGGGAGGTCAAGCAACGGCAGCTCAGCTCTGGTTTCACCTCCACATGTTAGTCCTGTTGTCAGCACTGAGGAGGGGTGTGAAACTAACCTCAAGGACAGTGAAAATGGATCAGCCTTGTGTGTGTGTGTGTGTTTGTGTGTGTGTGTGTGTGTGTGTGTAGCTTGTATGCGGGGGGCCATCAGTGCCACATGGTTACAGTCCACCAGGCATGGTCAGCCATGCGGAACGTGTGCGTAGGGGGACTGACAGCCTGCAACAAAAGCGGCATGACATCTGAATGCTATGTTTTCAACTGATTGTAGTGACTTATTATAATTGCTCGGCTTATCTTATATAATACACGATTGTGCACGCTTGGGCTGATCCCAACAGTCCGACCGCCGCATTATTCCTCCCTTCATATTTTCTGTGAATAATGTGCACAAGGATGGCAGTGTGTAAATGATGTGACAAGCCAGGATAGCTTTTTTTTTTTTTTTCCCGCCCTTTTTTCTTTTTCTGAAGCTGTAGGCTTTACTTACCACAGCTTCGTAATGTGATTAGGTCGGAACACGCTTTGCGCATGATTACCATAAGGGTGGAAAATCGAACGATAAACAAATGGATAGAATTATTCATCTAATGTGATGCAAGCACTGCTAATTGACAGGGATTTTAATGATACGATTTTCTCTTCATGGTCCAATTAGTATACTGTGAGGATTTGTGTGTGTGTGTGTGTGTGTGTGTGTGTGTGTGTGTGTGTGTGTGTGTGTGTGTGTGTGTGTGTGTGGTGGAACAGATGACAGGCTTTCAGTCAGAAAAATCTTCAGAAAAACATGAAAGAGGAACTCATGAACTCATGGTGAAGCCCCAACACGAAACAAGTTGAAACTCCTTGTATAGTGTAGTTTAGGAACGAAGGCTTGATTTTTGCCTTCGCTGTTAAGAGAAAAGGATTTGGAAAAGTGATCGATTTTTTTTACACATAAAAAGGTGATCAGTCTTTAAATCTGAAATCATAGAGATATTTTCCCCCCCCCCAGGGTTGATAATAAAGTATAAAACAAATATATATTTATATATTTCAAATATATTAATAACAAGAAAAATGTGTTCCATTTTTAAAATTCTGGTACGGTATAATAAGTAAATTATGGACATGTACATAAACGTCACTGAGGCGTTTACTCTGATTTATTGTCATTACTGTCATTTCTTATTTTATTGTCATTCTGAACTGCAGTTTGGCATCTTAGGACTTTGTGAATGTGTCATATTTCTAGATAGCTGAGACTAGAATGACATTTATGCATTATTATCCGTAAAAAGAAGAGCGTGTTTTTTTTCTCTCGCTTTCACACAACACACACTGGGATTTTCACATCAAAGCCAAAGAGTATCTCACGTATCATTGTCACGCTTATGTACAAATATAAAATATGGGTTCAGACATGACTGCTGCATAAATTCATCTCTCCAACTTTCTTTGGAGTTCATGTGCTGTGATCGTTGGCTATGAGAAGCTTTTGGGCTTGGCTGTCTCACTGTCAGTTGAGTGATTTGCCACGAGATTAGCTGCGGATAGGCATCGGCTCTGTGCTGGGAAGAAGAGCTCTCCCCTACTTATACCATCATAATCTGCTTGTGTTATCCAGATTATTGGCCTCTGTAACACCAGCAGATTAGGATGGTAGGATGCTGTTGGACGGAGATAAGAGATTACACATGAGGTACATGCCTTGAATTGATAAGAGAGGTGTGTGCTTGCATGTGTGTATATTACATATATGGTGAGTATTATCTTCTGTTTGGATACAACATCTTATTCTCTGTCAGACACAGTTTTATCTCCCTCTACAAAGCCGATTTGAAGATGTCCTGGCAATTTTGAATCCATTCACCTGATGATTTCTAGTCAGAATCACATTCTTAAGCATTAATATGCCAAGGAGGTGTATAAAATTAATTTATCATATATCATCATATATCATTTATATATATATCTCTACATTTGTGGAGATATAAGTAGTTGTATATGTGTCATAGCCAATTGTTGTCACTCACCTTCTTGTCCCTCCACACACACACACACACACACACACACACACACACACACACACACACACACACACACACACACACACACACACACGCACACACACACAACCACAGACATGAGCTAGCGTTTAAAAGTAGAAACCGACAAAATTGAGGTTATGATTTAATATGAAATACTTAAACTCAGAGACTCGGTAGCTATGTTCAATGTAATATTGTTCCATACAAAGACGGCTTGTATATATATTTCTTTTTAATAAAACACAAGTTAGAATATTATGCCTCCTGTGCATTAATAAAAGTAGGTTATAATACGTTGTAAGATTCTCCCCCACCCCCATCTCGTTCCCCAAGCCTTAGCAGCAAATCCCTTTAATATAAAGCATTCATATTTCTCATATCATTGTTATATTGCGACATCTTAGGTGTTTGAATAAAATCCATCTCAGGATTATAACAGCATTAAGATGGCTTGCGTGAGCTGGTATCAGGGAAAGTGTGCACTGGTGGCAGGTCAAGATTGTGCAGGAGTGTGTGAGAGTGTGTGTGTGGAGTCACACAGGGAGACAGATGGCCCCGACGCTCAAAGAGAAAGGTCACGGAGGCTACAGTGGCTCTGCTGCCTCTGCACATTCATTAGTAGGGCAGGAAAGCTGCAGGAACCTCTAGTGCACAAATTTATCAGCCCCGCAATTACTTCTATAGCGTTTTTAATCTATCACACACAGCACGCTACTGATATATTAAGGTTATTACTAAGGACATGTCCAGATTGTGTCATATCACTGCACGCTTTCTCATAAATTCTGTTCTGAATCGTTTAGGGATTATGTGTGAATTGATTTTTTTTAAATATATTTTTTTAGATCAAACATTTTCTGCAAATGCTTCATGATTATTTCATTGCAGTGACCCATAAATATAAAGTTTAACCTTGCCCAAACAATATTTAGCGACACTGATTGTGATTTTGTGATTGTGATAACAATGATGCACATTTGCCAGTATGACAAACACACAGTTCTGTATTCAGCATGAGGAAATCTTTCAGAGAAATATCAGAATAAATGTAAAATCACACCTCTGTCCTTCACTTCGCTCTATTCTCCGCGTGCAGGCTCTGGCAGGTGAGAATTGGGTAAGAGGGTTATAGGAATTCATTACAGACAAATGATTACAAATCTCTCTTCGATGAGCTTTTTTAATCAGAGGTGGCAGATGAGGGTGTTAATTCGTTCTGTGTCAAGGGGGAGAGAGAGAGAGAGAGACAGGAGGGTTAGATAGAGGGAGAGAATGAGAAATTGAGAATGGAGACTCAGTTCTCAGGGGTTCTTCAGCGGTAATTTAAGCACCATGTGCTCGGAGAGAGAGAGAGAAACGTGCACGGCCAATCTCTATGAAGTCGACCACATAAAGAAGAGATTTTATACGGCTGATTAGGATTGTTTTTTTGCTTCGATGGAAGGAAACTAATTAGTTTTGCATTTGGACAACAACTCGATTTAAACTCAAAGTTGGAAGACCACCAGAGGATTCGAGCAGATGGTATTTGGTTCACTGCAGCAGTGCTCCACTTCAAACAATAAATCTAATGTTCGATTGTCACGAAGCCAGATTGGATTGTTTTGAGGATAAATGGTGACAGAGTGTGTCATTATTTGCAACGCTCAAGTTTGTTTTAAGTGACAATATTTTCATTTTGCAAGTTTAATTAATGTTCTGCTGTTACAGCATCGGAGTTCAAATCTTAAAGAAGGCCTGATGTATGTAAAAACATCACTAATATCCATTTTTGGAATTACAACACGTAATATAATATAATAAAATATATATACAGTACATAAACAATATAATAAGATACTATATTTATTTAAAAAGCATAAAAGGTCAGTGATATCAGTCAGATGTTATTTCATTCTGCATTTTAATTTGCAACTAAAAATGAACATGAATGTAATTCATACCACTTTAAATGCCTGCATAGTTTAGTATTGGAATGAAGTTCAGTAAATTCCACCCCTGCATATTATTATGGCCTGTGCATTCTCCTAACTCTCTCGAGGGCTGGCACCCACTACAAAGTGCAAAGTCTGGCACTGGCAAGAGAGACTGGAGGAGAGATTACCACACATGCTGTTTATGCTGCTTCTATGGGACATTCATGGAGGATTAGACCCGACGCAAGCTGCTGCCGCCACCGGTGTCCCACTGCATGGCTCTTCTAAAGCCCCGCTGGAGCCCTTGAGCTATCCGGCTTGGCGAGGCTCTTTATCCGGCATTATCTGGTCCGCATGCACGGCTCTATGTTTTAGCCCCACATTTTAGCAGGTTAACCAGATTGGCTTTGGTGTGCTGCTTGCTTGATGCCAGAGACCGAGAGGATCATGGAATTAGGCAGTAAATTCTGGGAGTAGTTATAGAGCATTATGGTTGGGTAATGTATCTTTTTCTTATATTCTGTGTGAATCATCACAAATAGAAATAGAGATGAATAAAGGGAAGTGAATGTGATATCAAAAGTGTCGAATGCCAGTCTCTTGTTCATTTTGCTCTTTACACCAGGCAGCTGGGCACAGTGTGTACCTGCAGGTGTGTAACAGCGTAAAATCATACTGTGTGCATTGCTAACAGGGAATGAGCAGGAATGACATCTCTTAGATGAGCTGTGATCATTCAGCAGCCACTCAGGGCATCTGTAATTACTTCATCAACACTAGGGGTGTGTGTGTATAATTGGAATAAAATGTATTGTACTTTAGCAAAGCCTTCTGATTCCTTATTGCATTTTACACAAGTATCATTCATATAGAACACTATGGATATATTGTATGCAAGATATAATACACGATAGTGTATGCTGTAGGAATACAGGAAAATAATTCACAATGGGGTGCTGTGATCCGTGTTGCATTGTGCCATTAGCACCCCAAAGTTGTTTATTTTGTAATAACCACACAGCCTGTTGTGTTTTATTCCTCTTATACCACAGCATTACCAACAATTACAGTTTTGAATTTAGTAATGAACGACGCTTCATATGTTTACAAAGTGCTGACACTGGAGACTCCTTCCATAAATGTTAAATAACCATCTCGTTAAAGAAGGCTTCACCATATCAATGATTAAACTTTTTTTTTTTTTTTGTTAAATAGCAACACATTCATCCATTTATTATTATACAGTCCTCCGTACAAGTCAGTGTGAATGAGTTGTTACTATAGAAATCATTATTAAAATGAGCACATTACTATAAACCTGTGATATAAAGCCTAAAATGTCTAAAACGCAACATAAATCTTCTTTAAAAAAAAGAAGAAGAAGAAGAAGAAGAAGAAGAGGAAGAAGAAGAAAACAAACAAAAAAACAAACAAACAAACAAAAAAAAACAGATCCAGCTATAATGAACTGGCTCATGAATTTCCATGTGAGTTATTACAGCTGGATCTTTATCTCTTTTTTTTCCGGGGAAGTGAAACTATAAACAGCATTATACTGAGGTTACAATGGGTCTCTTGATACTAATGAGACTGTTTAGCACACACACACAGAGAGAGAGAGAGAGAGAGAGAAAGCATGCAGCATTACTGAAAAGTCTCTTACTGATAACTTTGCTAAATTCACTGTATTGTAGCAGGGATTTGCCTTCTCACTGGAAGCCTTGAATGACCCACAGCCCCTGTGCAGCTGCCTCTCATTCTGACAGATGCAAGATTTTTTTTTTTCTTTTCGGAAATCGAAGCTGAGGTCAGAAGAGTCCCAGTGCACCATTTTGCTGTCATTCAAAGGCTAGGGTAACCCTGCGAGGGCATGGAGGAACTGAACACACATACCATTCCTGCCGCCGCCCCATAACATCTCCTTTTAATTTCCCAGCACCCCACTCAGCCTTAAACGCTGGCCCAGTGCCAAGCTGTAAGTGTGTTGATGTAAATCGTCACAGCATGTCAGAGTGTGGGCTACGGCCTGCCAAATAGAGCAGGACTTCCAGCACAGACTCACGGTTCACTTTGACTAAATGGGCCCAACTTTCCAGTGGGATGGCTCAACTTTCCAAGCATCGGCTATATTTGCATCAGCCGTAGCAGCCTAAGGGCTGGTATTTATGGACTGAAACATTAGCTAAGGGATCCTGGGACTGAATTATCAAAGTGTTAAGACAAGGTCAAATGACTTTGAGCCGCATCAACACCTGTGCAGCGTTCAGATCATGCGGATATCTTGAAGTTGTTAATAGTTGCACATACATTTATTAATATTAACAATGCTCGGCTACACTTGATTTCAAATGGTGTTGCAATCGTTGTCAGTTGATATGTTATCTTTAAGCAGACTGCTATGTGTTTGTTGGATGAGATGACAGAAATCTAAGCAAACATGCCTTTAAGTATATGGCACCTGATATCTTAAAGTGTGTTTTTTTTTTCCAACCCATTCCTGTATGACCAGCCCTTATCCCCTGGAGCAATATCATGCCAGAGGTCCCAGAGGTGTCCTGCAGGGTGACAGGCAAATGAGGGTGTGGATGCTGACAAGCAAGATCCCTTGGTGCCTCTTCCCTCCTTTCCTCCCTCACAGCAGGGCTCTGTTGTCACCTTCTCCTCCTCCATCTTCCCTCCCTTCTTTTCTCACCCTCTCTCTCTGTCTGTGTGTGTGTGTGTGTGTGTGTGTGTGTGTGTGTGTGTGTGTGTGTGTGTGTGTGTGTGTGTGTGTGATAGCAGAGGGGCCCAAGAGGCCGAGGTCAGCACTGGCTGTCAGCAGGAAGATCGTGTGTCTGCTCTGTTTGCCTACTCGGCTCTGACATGGCCTCGGACTGCCAGCTTCAGACGATTATCACCAGTGTCACTGTAAAAGGAGCCTGTCTCTGTGACCAACACACACACATACACTTTACAGAAGCCTGTGTAAACTCCCCAGTAACCAGCACTCTTTCAGAGGCATTTAGTGACACAAATATGCAAAATTCTAGACAAAATTATAATACAGTATTATTTCCTACAATGCAAATTAAATTGTATAGTATAATTATACAGCATTAATAATACTCCTATAAAAAGTGACATTAATATGTTTTTATTAAGATTACAATTACGATTCATTGCTATTCGAACAATCTGATAAATTCATAGATTATCTACTCTGATCTAAGTGATCTACTGTACTGGCGGATCTACTCTTTTGACTACCTTAGTATCAATTAAGTGTTCAAACAAAGTCCCATTGTGTCTATTCAGTAGTGTAGCCCCCCCCCCCCTCCCCCAACCCCAACCCCAACCCCTGTCTCCTGTATCCCCTCTGCAGTGTTTGTGTGTTTTAAGTGCCTCTGAGAGTGTAAAACTAGCCACAGCTCTCACAGGGCCGGCCGGCTGGGGGTGTATGCTATCATGTTGAATTAAAGCTATGTCAACACATTTGGCACGACAGGGTCACATTTCACATTCCCTTCTCGCCTGCAGTTACACGGGCAGACGAACATAACCACCTACTGTATGCACACGATACGTACACATGCACACACACACACACACACACACACACACACACACACACACACACACACACAATAAACTGTACAAAAAAAAAAAAAGACAGCAACAGTTAAATACATGTGCAGCTGTAAATTAAATATACATGTATAAATGTTAGATTTATAAAATGCTACTTGTTGTCAGCTGTCAGGTCGTGTTTAGCTAGCAATCTTAGTGTAGATATTAAATAGAATTGAACAACATCTCTTATGGCTGACATCAAACGAGAAAGGAAGACATTTTTTGTCCCACAGCATTACCATCAAAGGGAATTACTGAGGCTCTCAGGGGACTCTCACTGACTGCTGCTCTGTGCTGTGGCTTTTTGTACTACTGATCTGTTATGACACCATGCTGTGTTTCTGACGGGGGGGTGAGCCTGCTGCATTTGGGCCATGGGGGTGAGATTAGTGGCCCAACTAACTCCCTCCCTTCTCTGCTCTGCCTGTGCATGTGTGTGTGTGTGTGTGTGTGTGTGTGTGTGTGTGTGTGTGTGTGTGTGTGTGTGTGTGTGTGTGTTCACCAGTGTTTGGCCACTTATTAGGTGTGACAGCATCCACATCCATCCCTTCCCCAAGGGATTTTGCCACACACGTTCATGAAATTGAACGTGCATGTACAATGAAGGGAGCTATGAGGGTGTTAATTTAGTTCTCATGTTGTGCTTTGTTTGTTGGCTTTGCTCTCTGTGGTTTGTTAGTGAGCTGTGTGTGTGGGTAAGAGAGTTTTTTGCCCTGAAGATAGTAGCTTGAAGGTGACATCTGTCTGCCAGTGTGTCAGTGCACTATAAATACCCCAGCGTGTATGTGTGTGCACGCACGCGCGCGCGTATGTGTATGTGTGTGTGTGTGTGTGCGTGTGTGCGCGCGTATGTGGGAGAGTGTGTGTGTGTGCATGTGCAGGAAGCAGCTGAGCAGAAGTGTTGTGCTCGACTGCATATCTCCAACCCATTCTGTCACCTCTGTAGAGCTCTTAATTATTCTGCTATGTGCTCTGTTGCACACCCACCCATACTTTTCCGCATCACGCACAGGAGTAAACATGCACATAAACAACGATATCCAGATTTGTGTTCATTTACATTGCAGATGCGTTTATCGAAAGTGAATTACAATTAAGATAAGCACAGAACGCAAGCATATAGCTGAATGGTGGTTAAGGTTGTTGATGGTTAAGGTTCTTGATCAAGGGTCCAGCAGTGGCACTCTGGGAATTGAACTCGCAATGTTATGGGAGCTAGTTTTTGATAGGAAAAACAAATTCAGTGACCTCTAACGTAAGGGATAACCGGTGTCACTGGTAGCTGAAAAAGGCAACAGAGCAAGAGGTTCTATTCTTATTCACCATTTTCTAGCAACATTCAATGTCATATTAATGAGAAACATAGTGGAGACAGCTAACGTTGGACTCAAAGGTCCAGAATGCAATGCAGCTATTCGACGCAGATGTGCGTTCAACACAAGGTTGTTGAACGCTTAAAGCTTCAACTAGTCAACTCGGGGTCGTCTTCTCAACTAACAGTTCCTTCCCCATTTACAGAGTGAAGTCAACATTGACCATACTAATTTCTGTTTTGAGAAGGTAATCATCAACATTAGAGTTATTACTCATATAACTAACATTATCTGGGTAGATTTGTTACTAGTGCTACTCATTATGGTCTGCTGTTGTTGCTGTACATTTACATTTATGGCATTTGGCAGATGCCTTTATCCAGTGCAACTTACATTTATCTCACTTAAACACGGGGAGACGGGCAAAGGCGGGAATCAAACCCCCAATCCCGGAAGTGCGAGGCAAATGTGCTAACCACCAACTTATTTTCCACTAAGTTACACTGATTATGTTTTTTTTTTTTTTCATAATTTATATCTTGGCAATATTTGCACAGAATAATTCAATCATTTGTTCATTCATGTTCAGTAACTGCTTTATGCTGCTCAGGGTCAGGGTGAATCTGGAGCCTTTCCCAAGAACACTGGGCACATTTGATGAGATGCCAAATGACCAAGCTATTTTTTTTTTCATAAATGATCTGTATAATCACTAGCAAAAGCACACACATACACACACACACAAACACACACACACACACACACACACACACACACAATATTCTGTCGAACTAATTCTGTAAAATATACATATATCACGCACCACTTAACTTCTCATCTGTGTGCCTGCTCCAGGTTTATACTGGCTCTCTTACTGAGATTATACAAGCAGCTATGGGCTTACGAAGAAAAGTAATGTGAGAGCATTGTACACCTCATCTGTTAGAGAACACTGTTTAGGGTTTGAGGTTAAGATGTGGTCTCCTAAGTGTTGCTACTTTAGAAGAGGGTGTACATTATGTGAAGCCAACAAGGCAGAGCTGTTTAAGTTGATTCTAAATGGGTAAGTGTGTACGTGTTTGTGTCAGTGTGTACTGTGGTGTTAGTGGGAGAACTGACTGCCCTCAGAGACAGATACAAACTGCAGGTCTGTATAAAGTCCATCACAATGTATTAAACACATAGAAGATTTAAAATTATGGCTGACATACGTGCGGTGATGTTTTTCTTGAGAAGCACACGCGCACACGCACATGCACACACACACACACACACACACACACACACACACAAACACTCCCGTAGTCAAGACAGTGTCAGGTTCCTACACCTCTAACCTCCACACTAGGATCCAGTGTCGGCTTTACTTCAATTTGCTTTAGAAGAAAGAAGGAAAAGCCCTCCCCGCTTCATGTCAACATTTGAATTGGACGCCATTCTCTAACCACCTCAGGCCTGCTGTGGTTTTTGGCAAAAATGAACAACCCTTGGCATTTTTAGCACATGAGAGGTTTGTCTTGGCCAGCTCTTTCAGTCTTGTGTCTACAAATGTTCTGTCTGTCTCATTGAGAGGAAGATCAATGTTGCTGTTTCAGCCTGGCATCAGGGGGAGAAAAGGTAAATTTATCATACATTTCCAGGGACGTATGCGTAAAAAAAAAAACAAAAGGCACGAATGCATCATCTGTGTCAAAGATTCCCAGAAATCAGGGCATTATGTAGGAAATCTTGAGTAATTCCAAATAGAAAGTAGGCAATAACGCCAAAATGTGCTTTCTAGATTTATTTGATAGTTTGTCTACCTTGAATTTTTTATGATGTATTGATTCACACACAAATGGATAAATTAAGTGGGAAAACAGAAAAAATAACAACAATAACAACACATAATATGACAAATAATATTGGTGCATTATTGGTCAAATGGTTACAGTGCTGCAAAACAAAATAATTCTACTTAGCATGATGTTCCTAGAGCAGACAGAGTAGATACATTAAAATGCCTGTTACTATGTTCTTAAAAATACTATGTTCTCATATACAGTACTGTGCAAAAGCCAAAGAAATGCTGTAGGGTAAAAATGCCTTAAAAATAATGAAATTAAATGTTTCTACATTTAAAAAAAACAAAAAAAAAAACATAAAGAGCAGTTAACAGTAATAAACCAAACAAAGTCAGTATTTGGGGTTTGGTGTTTTTAAAAAGAAAAAAACAATAGTAGTCTCTTGTACAATTAGTGCAGTTTTATAAGGAAATGCAGAACCAGCCACAGTTCTTCTGGAGACTTTGACTTTCACACTTGCTTCTTATTTTTGCAGCAAAACCCAGCAGCCTTCATTGTGTTTTTGTCTGAAAAGTGTCTCTTACGTAATACGCTGCTTTCAGCTGGATTTTATTAGGAAATAAAAGATGTAAAGTGCTTTTGCTCAAATTTTAATTAATGTTGCTAAATCACTAGTTACTAGCTTTATATATATAAATCTCTTGTTGAATCTTTTAATAATACAAACAACTCATCTTCACAAGTCTTGCTCATAGTCTAGATCAAGCTATATTCGGAATGGTCTGCTTGGACTTAAAGCACAAATATTTCTGGTTCTTCTCAGAAATATTTCTGAGCTCCCTTTCTTCAGACAAAAGTGGCCAGACCTTGTGTTCTGTGAGCGACTATGCAATCAAATAAAAAATTTAAAAAAAAGTCTGTGCTAGTGTTAGAACACATCATAGTCATCCTCCCACTTCCTTGAATTGCCAGGCTGCCTCTCGGCACGGCTGTGACATTTCTCATGGCCATCAAAGCAGAGTGCCAGAGAAGGCTAGCAGTCAGAAAAAAAATAACAGGACAATTTTCCTTCCAATCCCGTTCGTATTCTTCAGATTTATCACTTTCCAACCTTGACGAGTCATGTTTGAATCGCTCAAATGGCAGACAGCCATTGAGCAGTCAAATGCTTTTTGTGTTTTCTCAACCCCTCTCAGGTCCTTTGATACTTCTGAGTAAGGCAATATCTTTTATGTTAGTAAATTAGATTCGAAGGTCACAGCACTTCATGTCGCTGTCAAAAAAATTATGTGGAATGTTGTGAACCTTTTCTTTTCATCATTCATTCTCTACCATATTTTTTCTCTGGCACCTTGCCCTCTCTAGATTTTGGTACATGCCTCAGGTACTTCAGTGTATAAACACATGATGATGAATGTAATGCCTTTGTGAATGCAGATGCAGACATGTCATACAGACATGTATAATATCCTACCTGCTTTTCTATATACATTGTATTTCAATCTAATGAAAGTTTAAAGTGGACTAGTCTCATGGTCTTCTCTTTCTAGTGATTTCTCTGAATGCTTTGCCCAGCTTCTCTCGCATTTAAACAGTGACTGTTAACTACGTTTTTACTGTAATGTCCGTGCTCTTCAAATCCAGCCAATAAGATTACATGACCCATTTTAGTATTATGAAAGTCAACCTTTAGAAACAGTTGATGGAAGCATGAAAGCCTCTACAGTTTGGCCTAGACAGATTTGCAATGAAGTACAGACATTTTCATATGAAATATATTAATTAATTCAGGTATCAGTTATGATTGTGTGTCAACTAAATGGGACTGCCATCTAAATGTACTTTCAGACACTGGTTACAAATATGTCTGTATAGAAATATTCTTACGCAACCTGAGAAATTATGAAAATCTCTTACATTTTGCAAGATTAACCCATTTCCAAATATCTGTTTATTTCAAGCCTGGCATTATATTCTTCTATTGGCTTCTTAATAAATAAAAACATAAATGCTTGAAATAAGCAAAACTATTTTTTTGTCTTATTTTAAAATCTTTGTTATCTATTGTTTTATTGTCATCGCATAATAAGAAATATTAGATAATTTGATTATATTTAAGATATTTTCACTTGAAATGTACCTCATATTTGCTGTAGATTTTGCCCTTGCAACTACATTACAAAAAAATCTGACTTAATATAATTAATCGAGTAAGCTTAAGATTTAGTTTTAATTTGCATAAACAATAATCATAACTCCAAAATTTATCCTTGGGGGAATTGTGAAGAATGTGTATTTCACTGTCAACATTCTATCCTGACAAAAGACTGGTGTACTGTGTGTGTGTGTGTGTGTGTGTGTGTGTGTGTGTGTGTGTGTGTGTGTGTGTGTGTGTGTGTGTGTGTGTGTGTGTGTGTGTGTGTGTGTGTTGTCTTTGTCACACAAAGAGACTAAGACCCAGTCAAACTGATTAGATGCAGCAGACCCTTGGAAAACCTGTTCTGTTTACAGAGGCAGGCATTGATTTACTTTAGCGGAGCCAATTCGCTTGTAAAAGCCGTTTTATTTGCCTCTTCTGTGTTGGAGCAGGAACTTCACTTTGTAATTTTACAGCGAATAAAGTGTGGAGTAGAGAAATAAGACACAATGACACTTCATAACACGCTCATTTGCATGCCAGGAATGACCTAGCACACCATAAAGATTATAAAATCTTCGCCTCAGCAGAAGAACGGATTACATATCTGCTTGGCGTTTGAATATTTGAGTGGAGATGCAGCCTTTGAGCTAAGTGCTTATTATAATCCAGGCCATCATTGTTTATAATGGTGGAAGGTTTAAACCAGCCGTGGTCAGCAGCTGTCTGACTGAAAGTCATGATTTTTGTCAGCTTTGACACCTGACCAACAGACCACAAAATGTGTGTGTGTGTGTGTGTGTGTGTGTGTGAGAGAGAGAGAGAGAGAGAGAGAGAGAGAGAGAGAGAGAGAGTAGGAGGATAAACAAAGAGAGTGAGCTATAGTGACAACACTGGATAGATTACCTAATATGGACTGAGCACGTGATTAGACTCCAGGGTCGCTGGCTAAGTCAATCAGAGTTCAGTGTCTGGCCTTTTAATTATTCATCAAGGTATTGCTTGGGATGTAACCTCATTTGGAGCAGGCTTTGGGGCCAGGCCATGTGTTGTTAACACTGCGCTATGATCAGATTAACCGCAGGGAGGACTGCCAAGGGGAAGCCACACTGTGATGCCTGGCGCAGGGCTGGGATCCACTGACTGGATTGCATTTAGCACGGCTACAACTGGCCTTCTGACGCCCATTTCATGCTGCGTTGGCCTGGGTAGAGCAGGCCTGGTTAACGCTTGTCACATTTCAGCTCCTGTCAACAGCCTGAGCTGAGCACGGAGATTCAGAAGAGAAACCGAGAGGAATAAAAGGACATGTGGCTGAGGAGCTTTGGAAGGAGAAGGCGCACCAGCTGAGCTCATTAATGAGTTTAGGAGAGAGAGAGAGAGAGAGAGAGAGAGAGAGAGAGAGAGAGAATAGACTCTTGCTTGTCTCTCTCTGTGCTACACATGTGTGCATGTTGGCCCCACTATCACACACTCATACCCCTGAGGTGATGTCAGGACATAACAGGTGAGTTTCCAGTGGACCATATCTAGGATCAGCACTGAACAGAATTCTAGTTTCTTCTCTCCCATCATCTAAAGACCATTTCAAAATGACACCAAATGAGGAAAGAGTGGTGCACAGATCATTTTACGGCACACACAAGGTATATAGAAGTAGGTGATTTTTAGAATGTCATTACCGCTCTTTCCTTTCTTTATCTGTGTCATAAGCTGCTGGCAGACTGGCTTGGTCTGCAGGCGGACTGATTAAAACTGATTTATTCTAACTTGACATCAACAGAAGGTGCTTTGGCAGAAGGAGCTGCCTCCTATACTAACATTTGTTGAACCTGCGCTCTTGCGAAGGGGTAGAGTTTCAGTTTCACACTGAACATGCACCAGTATCCTTAGCCCAAATATCTACCCCTACAAAATCTTTAGAGAACCTTACAAAACTGATCTCGGGTTATTTCACCAAAACTGGATGGTGTCCAGACAGGATTAATGCTTCAGTCATAGCGTGAAGACACCATAGTGAGATACTGTAGCGCCAATTCGCTGCATGAAGGAAGTGTTCCAGATCCCCAAGACAGGATGTTTACATTTCAGTTCCTCCTGTGTGTGTTTGTTTGTGTGTCTGTGTTAGAGCCTTCACACTGTAATCTAATGAAATGCTAAAAATGCATCCTGCCTTGTTTTCATGGGCTCTGAATCATTTTCCTGCCATATGTGGACTAAACCAATATGGAGAGGCATAACAAATGTCACCCTTATTTATCTACCTGCCCCTACACCTTCCTGCAAGTTATGAAAATCCATTTCTCTGACTCATACGCATACCCTAGAGGGAATATGTCTTACAGATTCATTAGATGCTATTTAAATGTTCACACCCGTCTCTTCCAGTCAATCTGAATTGGCTCGTGCAGTGAAACACAGGCGTCCCTTGCGCCCTTACTTTCCCATCAACCTCTCTGTCATGCACATTCAGGTAATGCTAATGAACGGCGCTGCCATGGTAATGTGTGACGAATGGCACTTCCACGCTGCTTTAGATCTTGGCCTCGGCCGTGTCATTTCCTGTTGCCTGAGCCGCTCGGCCCTCAAAGCTTGACAATGATCTCCACCATCTGCTCCTCAACAGGGGGACAAATTGCACATAGAGCACTTCAATTTCCCCCACTGCCATTAAACACAACTCATTCAATAGAGGGAGGGAGCAGGAGAGAGGTGGAGAGCAGACATGTGGGACCAATCTAGAAAGCACTACAGGTGCTAACCCTTGCCGGAGTGACCAAAGGTGCTGATTTGAGATTTGAGTTATTTTCAGCAGTGTATCCTTCCTGCTTGCCATTTATACATATTTATGTCACACTGATCCAGAAACAGCCTTCACAACTCATGAATATGAGTCTCAGTAAGGAGATATGAGAGAAAATCCCAGCGTGTGCCAAGTGAGAAGCTAAACATACAGACCATAACCAGCCGTCTCACACCACGGTATAGAACACTTTGTCTTTTACACAACATATGGCACAGGGGGTAAAGACGTGAGGCTGATGACTAAAGCAGAAGTTCTTCTGAGCTCCAGGAGAGGCTTGATATTACACCCAGGAGTCCCACACAGATGTCTTGAAGAAGTGTAAGCAGATCCAGAGATCACATCCTGAAAGGGTTCTCAGACAGGAAGCATGAGCAGATGGAACATCCTGTGTCATAAATAGTGGCCATGTTGCGAGCACACCAAAAGGATCTTTGCTTTATTGACAGTGATGGATGAATTGTGAGGTTGCTTGTATATCACGCTGGATGATTTACAAACATTTTTGTTTGTTCATGGAAATTGTGTTTATGACAGAAATAGCCCTAGATATGCTTGAAATGAGATGGATAGACAGAAACAGATCACAAATGCTCTCCTGCCACACCAAAGGCAGCACAACATAACTAGTGCACTTAATAAATAGGGAAAGCTACGTGTTCTTAGGACATATGGACTGTCTGTTTCATTGAAAGTATATTTTTGCATGCATTACGTTTCGTTTGTTCGTGTGCTTCTCCTCCACTTCCAGTTCAAGATCTCAGAGTTCATATTTAGCACCACGTTTTTCATTGTTAATCGGAAAGAGCATTTAGTGTGCTGTAGCAGTTTGGCAGAGTGTTAGTAGATTCAGCAGCTCTTCCAAAGAAAAACTAATTCAGCACATTCACAGCCAGCTGTACTCCACTTCCTACAGAAGCCTTGTCTGAAGAGATAGAACAATGAAACGTGACGAGAGTTAAAGACACGTTATACATTATTTATTTTTGAGACACACTTTTTACCCCATCTGCCTCATCATCCAGACCCAATGATTTTCATTAGCCCAATTTTTGCATATCCTTTGCACTTATCTATCTCTGGGTTTGTATACCTGACAGCCAACAACATGTGAATACAGTTTCTGTTAAATGGCTGGATTTATTTACTATGCATACATGACAGGATGTTATTTTTAATCTTTGTTAGAAAAGCCAGTGTATTTGAAAGGAGTGCCAGAGTCTCGTGTATGCATTTCCATATTCAAATTCATTGGCTGGCTTGATTGGACGAGGTTTCGGCAAAATGAGCCAAGACCTTCCTCTGATTTGCAAGTGACAAATGGAATGGCTTCTGGCTCAAATATTCAAATCTGAAATCTTCTTCCTGCCAGTTTCCACTGATACACCATGCCATTTTGTGTCAGTGTGAAAAGCTTGAAAACACTGCGTCCAACATCCTTTCATTCTTTACTCTGGGAAAAAAAATCTTTAGGAGGAATATTATGGAATAGTAGAAACCATATGTCACCCAGCTGTTTGATATGCACACAATGTAAAATTACACTTCAATTCTTTATGATAAATTTGAACCAAATGCCTTCTTATATTTGTTAGTAGTATATAATTGATGTCTTAATCCCCCGAGACTAGCCGGCTCAAGAATGAATTTGTTTAGATCATTTAAATAAGTAAACGACACTTTAATAAAGAAATTAAAGAGTTAAAGAAAGCATCTAAATCTAACATATAGTATTTTACATACGAGTTCACAACATTCTTCTATATAAGCCTCAAACAAAAGCCTCACAAAACCAAAAAGTGAGAAATCACAAAGTGAAGCCTGTTATTGTTAACGTTGGAACATAATTTCCCTTGTGAAACGCAATAACCTTCTCCCTCATCATCATGACCTCATCCCTTCATATTGCATACATATGGATTGGCATTTTATTTTACCTTAGCACTGCTCTCCAGCCCCTTCATCCTCTGTAGCTTTAAAATAGAATGTAATATCAGCTTTATTGAGTGTGCAGTGCCTTTGTTCCAGGATATGAAGGTAAACTGGGCCTCTTCGGGTGATGAATCACTCCAGAGGCCCGTTTAGGTGCCTGGCTTGTGTTAACGGCTTGTTCAGCGAGATACTCCTGGGTGGCTTGGGTCTTTTCAATTGCTACTCGGCACAATAAAGTGGTGAGAGTGCTGTAATAACCTGGCAGGGGTTAGAGATGTGACAGTGCTGCCAATGATGCACGGAGCAGAGAGCAGTGACCCGGGCAGGATTATCTATGGCGGTGGGGTGGCAGGCACTTGGAGAGAGGGACTTTTATTATGGAGTGTTTTATTGCTCATGGGGGTAGGGGCTGACTGGCAGGGGAGGAGATGCAATAAAATGGGGTAGTAAAATATTGTGCCCCAAGCTTCCAGTTGTCTAGTAACGGTGACAGAATTACTGCGAAGGGGAGGCGGGTGGCTAAGTGTGCGGGTATGCGTCATATCTGTGAGTGTAGTGTGCATATATAAACAAGTGGCTAAGCGAGAGAGAGAGAGAGAGAGAAAGAGAGAGAGAGAGACAGAGAGAGAGAGAGAGTGTATAGTGTGTGTGTGTGTGTGTGTGTGTGTGTAGGGTGCCAGAAAGAAAGGTGAGGTTGGTGTTAATATTGAAGTCAAGTGGCTGAAATAAAACACTCAACTGAACTATATATCTGTGCTGCTGACTAACACCAAATCTCCATTTACACACACACACACACACACACACACACATACACACACACACAGACACACACACACATACACAGGTTTATGTTCACAGAAGAGGCTACAGTTAGGACTACTTACCATAAGGTGATGTCACTTCTGTTTTTGGTACTCAAAGTGGTTTCACTATAATTAAGTGACCCAAGTATCCCATCATGCATTGAGAGTTGGGCTGCCCATGTACCCATGTATTAAATAAGTAAGAGTCCCTGTTTAATATATAAGTAAGAGTCCCTGTTTAATATATGTATATATATATGTATGTATATATATATGTATGTATATATATATATATATATATATATATATATATATATATATATATATATATATATATATATATATATATATATATATATATATATATATATATATATATATATATATATATATATATATGTGTGTGTGTGTGTGTGTGTGTGTGTATATATATATATATATATAGTACTGTGTACAGTAGTAGTACAGTACTGTTCAAATGTTTTAAGCACCCTATTTTTTTTAGTACAAACTTTGTTATAGATGTTTTATTTTATGATTTCTACACTATCAAGTCAGTACAAAAACATTTTAGATTCCCAAACATTAGTTTTCTAGCACAAAATTAAATGTTACAGAAAAATGTTTGTATGTCATTAAAGAAAGCAGCATATTACATAAGAGACACTTTTCAGACAGTAAACACAATGAAGGCTGCTGGGTTTTGCTGCAGAAATAAGAAGCGAGTGCGAAAGTCAAAGTCTCCAGAAGAACTGTGTCTGGTTCTGCAAGATGCTCAATAAAACTTACCAGCTCATTTCCTTATAAAACTGCACACATTGTACCGGAGACTACTATTTTTATTTTTATTTTTTTTGTCACACCAAATACTGACTTTGTTTCATTTACTACTGTTTACTGCTCTTTACAGTATTTTTTTTTTAATGTACAAACATTATTTCATTATTTTTCATTATTTTGAAGGCATCTTTGCTCTACAGCATTTCTTTGCATGTTCCTAAGACTTTTGCACAGTACTGTACTGTGAGCAAATAAGTCAAAATATTATCGTTTTTTAAAATTTTATTTATTTTTTTAATTTTTTTGCGTGTGGGTCAACCTAAACCCATCACTACAGTGTGTCTGAATTTTTTGAGCGTGTGTGTGAGTGGGTGGGTGGGTGTAAAAGATTAGTCTGAACAGAATGCTGACACACACACACCCTGCCAAGGCCAAACCCATCTCCTAGTCTGTCTCTGAACAAAAACCCACACACAACACAACACATCATGTAACACACTGAGTCGACTTCACACTTCAGGGAATTATATGCTTTTTCTTTCCAGATGAAGACATGGCACTGAACGGGGCTGTTATGGTTGGAAAAAGTGTGTCCCCACACTTATGTGTGTGTTCTTATTGTATATCGCTATTGAATGTGCATATGTGTGTGCTCTTTCCATTTTCTCTCACTCTCTTTTCCTGCGTCTCTTATTACAGTTGCTTTGGCAGCCTAGCTGTGGGTAATGGATGCCAAGCTGTCAGGGAAATTTGTTGCTGTCTGCTTTACAGGAGTTCTCCATTCCAATCAGTAGCTGTCAGCCCAGGCCAGGGCGGATATTAATGATGGTCGCTAACCGTCTCGCAAATTCTCCGCACTATTTGGGAGCAGCCATGACATAAAGACCGCACTCTTCATAGTGTGCAGTGCTTGGCTGATGGTGAGAGGCAAGCTCTACAACACCCTGCTTAGCTGCCTTTCCCACCCAGGATTAGCGGCAGAACTGGGAGACTAGTGGTGTTCTTTAGATGGTGAATTGTCATCATTCTACACTGACTAACTGTACAGAATGCTTAAAACAGGGGAGTAGGATCATAAATAAAGCTCTCCTGCCTGGGAATGAGTAGGCTGTGCTAATAGAAATGTTCCCTCAGGGCCATAAATGTGGCTCTGACAGAAAGAGCATGTGTGGGCTACCTAGGAACCACTGGCACATTTGACCAATAATTCCTCCAGGTCATGGGTGCACAGGGAGGCTGGATATGTCAGTGCTTCACTCATTATTGACACTATTGCCTTCTGATTGGTTTGAACTACAAGTTCTAGAAGTTCTACACTTGTTCCCGAACATCATTTCCTTATCTCCATATACACCGTGTACTAGATCTGCGCCCATTTGAGAAGGCATTGCACATTGCACTGAGAGTGTGTTGTATTACAGACCAGTCTGAACTAATTACAGGTTCACCTCCTTAATCCCCCTCCTGAAACCTATAAATCAAAATTAGATTTCAGTATAATATGTAATTATTCTCTTTTTTTTCACCTTGAACAGCCTTTGGCCGTTGGCGACTTAACACTGGCTGATCTGCTGTGCTGCTCCCGTACGTTTCTTTCATTCCGCTTTATCTTTAATCTCTCATCTTTCCGTCATCACTCACCCCCATCCTTATAATACAATTATGAGCACTGCCAGCAGACATCCCACATTCCTGACCCGACTAGGCACTCATTATGCTCTTAAGAGGTGTAACAAGTCCTTGTCTGCAGATTTATTCCCTTAACTGGCTCTGGGAGGCCGCCAGGAAAGATGTCTGTCACTTTCACTCTGCCAGTCACTGCAGGCTAGTTCTCTAAAACAACCCAGAGACGACATGCTTTGTGCTTTAAACCAGTAATTACTATGGTTATGCTCAGAGGCTCCACTCGTACATGCTTAATCGTAACTAATCCTTCCTGAAGCTGAAACACAAAGCAGGTAAAATGTTATACTGCTAAAAGAGTGGAACTTTTAATGCAGTTAATCTTGTTGAAGGAAACAAGTGTTCTATGTGTAGATCTACTTCCCGACACATACAGTGCTGTGAAAAAGTATTTACCCCATCCTGATTTCATCTGTTTTTGTGTACATCTCATACTAAATTGTTTCAGAAATTAAAACAAAATCTAAGATAAAACAAAGGCAACCTGAGTAAACACAAAATGCAGTTTTTAAATGATAATGTTATTTATTGAAGCAAAAAAGTTATCCAATACCAACTGGGCCTGTGTGAAAATGTATTTGCCCCCATAGTTACTAATTCCCCAAATCTATGAAACTGCATTCATAATGAGGTTCAGCTGGACTAGACACAACCAGGCCTGATTACTGCAAACCCTGTTCAATCAAATCAACACTTAAATAGAACTTTTTCAACAGCGTGAAGTTGGTTAAAAGGTCTTACCCAGTAACACACTGTGCCAAAATTGAAATTAATTCCAGAAATGATGAGGAAGAAGGAGATTGATATACAGTACTGTGCAAAAGTCTTAGGCACATGCAAAGAAATGCTGTAGAGCAAAGATGCCTTCAAAATAATGAAATTAAACGTTTCTACATTTAAAAAAAAATACTGTAAAGAGCAGTAAACAGTAGTAAATGAAACAAAGTCAATATTTGGTGTGACAAAAAAAATAAAAAATAAAAATAAAAATAGCAGTCTCCGGTACAATTAGTGCAGTTTTATAAGGAAATGAGCTGGTAAGTTTTATTGAGCATCTTGCAGAACCAGACACAGTTCTTCTGGAGACTTTGACTTTCGCACTCGCTTCTTATTTCTGCAGCAAAACCCAGCAGCCTTCATTGTGTTTTTGGTCTGAAAAGTGTCTCTTATGTAATATGCTGCTTTCTTTAATGACATACAAACATTTTCCGGTAACATTTAGTTTTGTGCTAGAAAACTAATGTTTGGGAATCTAAAATGTTTTTTGTACTGACTTGGTAGTGTAGACGTCATAAAATAAAAAATCTATAACAAAGTTTGTACTAAAAAAAGGGTGCCTAAAACTTTTGCACAGTCTGGGGAAGGGTTAAAAAGCTATTTCAAGGGCTCTGGGACTCCAAAGGACCACAGTAAGAGCTGTTATTTCCAAATGGAAAAACTCGGCACAGTTGTAAACCCACAGGGTTTACAAGGAGAATGTCCGGTCCTCAGTCCATAAGTTGAAACTCAAGTGCAAATGGATTATACAGCAAGACAATGATCCAGTGCATAGGAGTAAATCCACCTCTGAATGGCTTTAAAAAAGCTAAATTAAAGTTTTGGAGTGGCCTTGTGAAAATCCTGACTTGAACCAATTGAGATGCTGTGGCAGGACCTTAAACGGGCGGTTCATGCTCGAAAACCCTCCAGTGTGGCTGAACTAAAACAGTTCTGCTAAGAACAGTGGGCCAAAATTCCACCACAGTGCTGTGAAAGACTGATCTCCAGTTATCGGAAGCGTTTGGTTGCAGTTATTGCTGCTAAAGGAGGCACAACCAGATTTTAAGTTTAGTTTTTCACATGGGTGGTAGGTGTTGAATAACTTTTTTTTTGCTTCAATAAATAAAATACTGTAGTGTGTTTACTCAGGTTTCCTTTGTTTTGTGTTGTATTTTGTTTGAAAATCTAAAACTACTTAGTATGAGCTACAGTGCCCTCCACAAATGTTGGCACCCTTGGTAAATATGAACAAAGAAGGCTGTGAAAAATTGTCTTTTAACATTTTTGATCATTTGTTAAAAAAAATCCACAAAAATACTCTGCTCTCATGGATATCAGACAATTGCAAACACAACATGTGTTTATCAAAAAAAAAAAAATCTTTGTTAAATTTAGGTGTGCAACAATTATCGGCACGGAATCCATATGAAAATAATATATTGAAGTATATCCCCATTGATATTTTACATTTTTTTTAGTACACCTAGGTGACTAGGAACAGAAATTATTCAACCATGACTTCCTGTTTCACATGGGTATAAATATGAGGTAACACATGGGCCAAATTCATTTAGTCATTCATAACAATGGGTACGACCAAGGAATATAGCTGTGATGTGCGGCAAAAGGTTGTTGAGCTTCACAAAATGGGAAGTGGCTATAAGAAAATAGCACAAGCATTGAAAATGTCCATTTCCACCATCAGGGCAATAATTAAGAAGTTCCAGTCAACTGGAAATGTTATGAATCAACCTGGAATTGGACGCGTGTCTATATTGTCTCAACACACTGTGAAGAGGTTCGAGTGGCCAAAAAATCTCCAAGGATCACAGCTGGAGAATTGCAGAAGATAGTTTTGTCTTGGGGTCAGAAAGTCTCCAAAACTATAATCCAAAGTCACCTACATCACCACAAGTTGTTTGGAAGGGATTCAAGAAAAAAGCCTCTACTCTCATCCAAAAACAAACTCAAGTGTCTTCAGTTTGCCAGACACTACTGGAACTTCAAATGGGATCGGGTTCTATGGTCAGATGAAACCAAAATAGAGCTTTTTGGCAATAAACACCAGAGGTGGTTTTGGTGCACACAGAGAGGTAGCCATATGGAAAAGTACCTCATGTCCACAGTTAAATATGGTGGTGGCTCTTTAATGTTTTGGGGCTGTTTTTCTGCCAGAGAACCTGGACATTTTGTTAGGATACATGGCATCATGGACTCTATCAAATATCAACAGATATTAAATGAAAACCTGACTGCCTCTGCCAGAAAGATTAAAATGGGCCGTGGTTGGATCTTCCAGCAGGACAATGATCCAAAACATACATAAAAATCAACACAAAAATGGTTTCCTGACCACAAAATAAAGGTCCTGCCATGGCCACCCCAGTCCCCTGACTTGAAACCCATAGAAAACCTGTGGGGTGAACTGAAGAGGAGAG
The DNA here is from genome assembly GCA_023630585.1 of Cranoglanis bouderius. Lineage (NCBI taxonomy): Eukaryota > Metazoa > Chordata > Actinopteri > Siluriformes > Cranoglanididae > Cranoglanis > Cranoglanis bouderius. The sequence continues at coordinate 16,635,989 of CM042557.1, forward strand.
TCCACCAGCGTGGACCTCGAAATTTGATCTGGAGAGATTCTGTATGGAGGAATGGTCTCAGATCCCTTGCCATGTATTCTCCAACCTCATCAGGCATTATAGGAGAAGACTCAGAGCTGTTATCTTGGCAAAGGGAGGTAGCACAAAGTATTGACTAAAAGGGGTCAATACTTATATATATATATATAAACCTGTGTTGTGTTTACAATTGTCTGAACAAAAGATCAAAAGTTTAAACAATAAAGACAATTGTTCACAGCTTTCTTTGCTCATATTTACCAAGGGTGCCAATATTAGTGGAAGGCTCTGTATATACAAAAAGGCAAATACTTTTTCACAGAACCGTATCTAACCACAGAGAACAAACAAAACATGATGGCGCCTGTTGTTATTTGCATGTCTTGTGATAATTGCTGTGGACTTTTGTCTTTGCTCTGTTCTGGGGAGAGACAGAAGCTAAAGTGGCATTTATGAGAACCACTGGTATGTGGTGAGGCAAGTTAGTATTCACATAGGGGCATAAGGGCAAGGTAATGAAGTAAAGCCTGCAGGCTTCCAACACCCCTTCACACACCCAAACAAGTGTGCGACAACATGCTTGTACCTGCAGTTAAAATACACACACACGCACACACACGCACACACACATGCACACACACACACGTACACACACACACACACACACACACACACACACACACACACACACACACACACACACACAAAATGCCAGAAATGTGGGTCTAGTTGGTTCTATTTTGGAAACAGCCAGATAAGCAGTGTAAAACAAATCGGTATGATAACAAAATAGAGGAGTTATAATGATGTACGACACTGTGGTGAGCAGTGGTTTGGCCTCAGCTTCCAGTGGCCTCCTCTGGCTGTCTGTCTGAGCTGCCTCATTAAGGCAGAGCCCACTCCTGTGACTGCAGACACACACACATTCAGCAACACCTGGAGACGCTGTCTGTGTTCAGGCAAAGTCACAAAGGCCTGCTAGCTGTGCTTGACTCATTCACAAGTGTAACAGGGCATGAACTAGTCAAGCATTCTCATTATCTTTAAACAGTGGGAATAGTAGTTCTGTACATTGCCTAACTGGCTATGTAACTAAAATCATAACATGAATGAGTAGCATATTAAGTAGTCGTTCAATCTAAACAGACATCAGTCTGTTTGTTTGGCTGACTTGCGAGGCATGCACTTGGGTTTAGTGTGTGTGTGTGTGTGTGTGTGTGTGTGTGTGTGTTGTACATGATTGAACAGAGCACATGACTGGCCCAGCCATGCCACCACATCATTAGAGAGGTATGTAATCTCAGATTTCATCGCCCAAACTATCTCTCTAACCTTCCGTGAGCACCTCACACCTGTTTCCCAATGTTTCCCAACCTACACACACACACACACACACACACACACACATATCTCTGTAAATCACCTCTTCAAAGCCTTCATTTGTTCAGGGCTTTAAGTGTTGACAGTTGCCTCGGGTGTAAGCAGTCAGCTGTCATAATAAGGTCAATAAACACTCACTTTAGCAAGACTTGATAGTCTACTATTCTGAACGGTGCTCGTGACAGGTTTGTGGGTTCAAAAGTGAACATGATTGTTGGGTGGGAAAGCCGCACCAATGTTTCCTCGATTTAGGGACTTCTTGTGTATGGTTGAAAGAGCTCTGATTCAAACTAATCTTCATTCCAAGCCTGGCCCTTTTGCAGTGAAGAAGCTAAGCAGAACTATTTTAGTTCCTGTTAGTTCAGCATAATAGATGGCCTCTGTATGTCTTTCATTACACATTAAAATGTAGTGCACCACAGCGTTGGTTTGCTACTAACCACAAGAATTGTCATTCTTATTGGGGGAATGATATATGTATCACTTCCTTATTCATGGCAAGTACTCTGTGGCTGAGAACCCCACACACACACAAACACAGGGCTCAATATTTTAATTCCCATCATACTGAATATTTTGAAGAAACAGATATTGCTTTATTTTATACACCCACTGTCAAGTTATAAATTTAAGCATGGATTGTATCTACTGCAACACAAATATCATAAAATGTTATTTACCAAACATATTTTCTCTAAATATTCAATTTAAGAAAGAGCAGGGAAGGAAATGTTGAAAGACATGGCCCAATTTCAGAAGCAATATAAAAATCACCTCCTTCAATCCATGCATGATTAACAAGGAGTAATATCACGCTTGAAGGTCTTGCCACCTTCTGACAATTACACCTATTCCCTAGTGCTCTCGTTTCAAAGAAATCAATTTGGGCATGCATTCATGAACCCCTGTTTCATATTTCATATCACATTTTTATGCATATTACTGGGTAGATTTGTGAAATAGATTTTTTTATGGCAAAACAGTTAACATGTGACAGATATCAGTACTGCAGTAGATGCAACAGTAACTTTAAAAAAAATAAAAAATAAAAAAAAACTGCTCGGCCCTCATTGTAAAAGAGAATATCCATGGTGTATTGCTTTAATTTCAAACTATTTCATAATGATACGTTACTATTGCTATGTAAAACGTAAATCCTGTAGGCAATGTAGTAGTATTTTTGTGTGTTTCAGTGCTCACATATGATACATGATGTCACTGAGTAAGCTATGGCCCAAACAGGACCAGTTGACAACTGGCATACAGGCCTACTCCTGCTGAGAGCTGTGGGCAAATCTGCTCACACTCATCAAGCTCTGAAAACACCTCTGTAGGACATTGGAGGGTCGAGCAGTGGGTGCTGAAGTATGTGTTGAAAGCTGCGAGTCCTCCAAAGAGCTCGAACTCTAAGGGCTAGTTTGACAGCAGCAAGGAAGTGGAACGGATTCAGCTCCTTTGGCTCATGTTCAGCACGTGGAATGCAGCCCATGTAAATCCAGCCCTGTTTTTCCCTTTCAGAGAGGTTCCATTGCTTTGAAGGGGGAGAAGAGGCCTATAATTCTTCGGTTTGACCTACCACAGACTTTGCCAACCCCACATCCTGTGTGTAAGACCTGCTCTGTTGGGCAAATCGGTTTACTATACTCACTATAGCCTATTTAAACTTAAATTACAGCACAGAATGTTATTGCGCTGTCATTATTTGTTGCAATAATTTGTCCATTGAGTTGCTGTGTGTACGCACTCACTTAATTTGTTATTCAGATGCTTTAACAGCTGTTTGGGAGGCTGTTATTCTTGGTGTGTCGCCATGCTAGGGAACGAGGTTAGAGCATAAAGGGACCTTTCACCTGTCACTGAGAGTGGGCTGTTATGGTCTCAGAGCTGAAACAGAAAGATTTAAAAAGAGCTCCATGAGTCATTTTATGATGTTAGAAAACAGTAGAAACTTCAGGTTTCCACAGAATTATTACTATTCTATGTATGATTTAAAATTTCTGTCATCTGGCAGACATATTAAAATAGGAGCTTTTGACAAACTTGAATAAGATGAGCCGTTAAGACAGACAAAAGAAAACCAGTCCTCAAAATCTTTACCTACAGTGTTCACACCATCAGCAAATATTCACAATATTCAGCCAGTCAGACCTAACTTTTGCCATTTAATGAAGCTTGAACCACCAAATATGGCTGAAAGGTATTTTGATATAAAAATCCGACTAAATCTGTAGCAATCAATGAAATGATAAAGAAAAAAATTATCTTGTTTAAAGATTTGCTATCATTGTTTATCCATGTCACATATCAAATTTGAATCAGAGAGATTAATATATGTGTAATATTTTGCATGCATATGTTTAACTTTACTTGGTTATACATTTATTTTTCCATTTTGGTTTTCTCTATTAATGCTTGATGTAAGAGGCCACTCCTTTACTGACAGGTATAACTGGGTAGTTTTATAGTAATTTAACTTGCTAAAAAAATTAGTTAATGATTCCCTTAATTGTTAAGTATCCAAGGTTAGTGATGTATTTGTTCATGCTATCATGTTAGCCAAAGTTAGTAATTACGAATTGAACTATGTCCCTTAGGCACAGCACAGTGCTGTTGAATTCTCATATATATATATATATATATATATATATATATATATATATATATATATATAATAACAAAAGATCAAAAAGTTAAACAATAAAGACAATTTTTCACAGCCGCCTTTACTCATATTGACCAAGGGTTAGGGTTAGGGTTAGGGTTTAGGGTTAGGGCCAGTGTGTGTGTGTGTGTATATATATATATATATATATATATATATACACACACACACACACACACACACACACACACACACATACTGGCACCCTTGGCAGCTGTGAAAAATTTTCTTTATTGTTTAAACTTTTGATCTTCTGTTCAAAAAAATCACAAAAATACTCTGCTCTCATGGATATCAAACAACTGCAAACAAAACACAGGTTTATTAAAAAAAAAATCTTTGTTAAATATAGATGTTCAACAATTATTGGCACCCCTTTTAGTCAATACTTTGTGCTACCTCCCTTTGCCAACATAACAGCTCTGAGTCTTCTTCTATAATGCCTGATGAGGTTGGAGAATACATGGCAAGGGATCTGAGACCATTCCTCCATACAGAATCTCTCCAGATCCTTAAAATTTCAAGGTCCACGCTGGTGGACTCTCCTCTTCAGTTCACCCCACAGGTTTTCTATGGGTTTCAAGTCAGGGGACTGGGATGGCCATGGCAGGACCTTGATCTTGTGGTCAGTAAACCATTTTTGTGTTGATTTTGATGTATGATTTGGATAATTGTCCTGCTGGAAGATCCAACCACAGCCCATTTTAAGCTTTCTGGCAGAGGCAGTCAGGTTTTCATTTAATATCTGTTGATATTTGATAGAGTCCATGATGCCATGTATCCTAACAAAATGTCCAGGTCCTCTGGCAGAAAAACAGCCCCAAAACATTAAAGAGCCACCAGCATATAACCGTGGGCATGAGGTACTTTTCCATATGGCTACCTCTCTGTGTGCCCCAAAACCACCTCTGGTGTTTATTTCCAAAAAGCTCTATTTTTGTTTCATCTGACCATAGAACCCGATCCCATTTGAAGTTCCAGTAGTGTCTGGCAAACTGAAGATGCTTGAGTTTATTTTTGGATGAGACTAGAGGCTTTTTTCTTGAAACTTGTGGTGATGTAGGTGACTTTGGATTGTAGTTTTGGAGACTTCCTGACCCCAAGATGCAACTAACTTCTGCAGTTCTCCAGCTGTGATCCTTGGAGATTTTTTGGCCATTCGAACCATCCTCTTCACAGTGTGTTGAGACAATATAGACACACGTCCAATTCCAGGTTGATTCATAACATTTCCAGTTTACTGGAACTTCTTAATTATTGCCCCGATGGTGGAAATGGACATTTTCAATGCTTGTGCTATTTTCTTATAGCCACTTCCCATTTTGTGAAGCTCAACAACCTTTTTCTGCACATCACGGCTGTAGTCCTTGGTCTTACCCACTGTTATGAATGACTAAGGGAATTTGGCCTATGTGTTACCTCATATTTATACCCCGTGAAACAGGAAGTTATGGTTGAACAATTTCCTGTTCCTAGTCAGCCAGGTATACTAAAAAAATATAAAATATCAATGGGAATATACTTCACATATATTTTTCTCACATGGATTCATAGGGGTACCAATAATTGTTGCACACCTATATTTAACAAAGATTTTTTTTTTTTTTTTTTTTTGGATAAACCAGTATTGTGTTTGCAATTGTTTGACATCCATGAGAGCAGATAATTTTTGTGATTTCTTTTTTTAAACAAAATATCAAAAGGTTAAACAATAAAGACAATTTTTCACAGCCTTCTTTGCTCATATTTACTAAGGGTGCCAATATTACTGGAGGGCAGTGTATATATATATATATACATACAGTATCTCACAAAAGTGAGTACACCCCTCACATTTTTGTTAATATTTTATTATATCTTTTCATGGGACAACACTGAAGAAATGACACTTTACTACACTTTGTAAAGTAGTGAGTGTACAGCTTGTATAACAGTGTAAATCTGCTGTCCCCTCAAAATAACTCAACACACAGCCATTAATGTCTAAACCGCTGGCAACAAAAGTGAGTACACCCCTAAGTGAAAATGTCCAAATTGGGCCCAATTAGCTATTTTCCCTCCCCGGTGTCATGTGACTCGTTACTGTTACAAGGTCTCAGGTGTGAATGGGGAGCAGGTGTGTTAAGTTTGGTGTTATCGCTCTCATGCTCTCTCATACTGGTCACTGGAAGTTCAACATGGCACCTCATGGCAAAGAATTCTCTGAGGATCTGAAAAAAAGAATTGTTGCTCTACATAAAGATGGCCTAGGCTATAAGAAGATTGCCAACACCCTGAAACTGAGCTGCAGCATGGTGGCCAAGACCATACAGCGGTTTAACAGCACAGGTTCCACTCAGAACAGGCCTCGTCATGGTCGACCAAAGTTGAGTGCACGTGCTCAGCATCATATCCAGAGGTTGGTTTTGCAGAATAGACGCATGAGTGCTGCCAGCATTGCTGCAGAGGTTCAAGGGGTGGGGGGTCAGCCTGTCAGTGCTCAGACCATACAACGCACACTGCATCAAATTGGTCTGCATGGCTGTCATCCCAGAAGGAAGCCTCTTCTAAAGATGATGCACAAGAAAGCTCACAAACAGTTTGCTGAAGACAAGCAGACTAAGGACATGGATTACTGGAACCATGTCCTGTGGTCTGATGAGACCAAGATAAACTTATTTGGTTCAGATGGTGTCAAGCATGTGTGGCAGCAACCAGGTGAGGAGTACAAAGACAAGTGTGCCTTGCCTACAGTCAAGGATGGTGGTGGGAGTGTCATGGTCTGGGGCTGCATGAGTGCTGTCAGCACTGGGGAGCTAATGCCAACATGTACTGTGACATACTGAAGCAGAGCATGATCCCCTCCCTTCGGAAACTGGGTCGCAGGGCAGTATTCCAACATGATAACGACCCCAAACACATCTCCAAGACGACCACTGCCTTGCTAAAGAAGCTGAGGGTAAAGGTGATGGACTGGCCAAGCATGTCGGACACAGTTTTCAGAATCACTGAGCTGGAAAAAGGATCACCCCCTTGCTTTAATTTGCCTTCATTTTTTAATTACAGCCTTTAGTATGTTGGGATATGTCTCTACTAACTTAGCACATCTAGACTTTAAGACAATATTTGCCCAATCTTCTTTGCAGAACTGCTCAAGTTCAGTTAAATGTGATGGTGACCGTTTGTGGACTGCAGTCTTCAAGTCATTCCACAGATTTTCAATGGGGTTTAAGTCTGGGCTCTGACTAGGCCATGCAAGTATGTTCACCTTTTGCTGTGTGCTTTGGGTCATTGTTATGTTGGAAGGTAAACCTTCTTCCCATTAACAACTTTCTGGCAGAGGGCAGCAGATTTTCCTCAAGAATTTGACGGTATTTTGCCCCATCCATTTTCCTTCTATCCTGACAAGTGCTCCAGTCCCTGCTGCAGAGAAACACCCCCATAACAGGATATTACCACCTCCATGCTTTACTGTAGGAATGGTGTTATTTGGATGATGAGCTGTATTGGATTTCTGCCAGACATATCGTTTGGTGTTGAGGCCAAATAATTCAATTTTAGTCTCATCTGACCATAACACCTTTTTCCATGTGGCCTCAGAATCTTCAAGGTGCATTCATGTGGCCTTTCTTGAGGAGTGACTTTTTTCTTGCAACCCTCCCATACAAGCCATATTTGTGGAGAATTTGTGATATCATTGTCACATGCACACAATAACCACTCTTTGTCATATATTCCTGCAACTGCTTCAGAGTTGCTGTAGGCATCTTGATAGCCTCTCTGACCAGTTTCCTCCTGGCTCTTTCATCCAGTTTGTAGCGATGTCCTGATCCAGGGAGGGTCTGTGTTGTACCAAATACCTTCCACTTCTTAATAATAGACTTCACTGTGCTTCTAGGCATTGATAAATCCTTTGCAATTTTTTGTATCCATCTCCTGACTTGTGCCTGTCCACAACTTTATTCCAGAGATCTTTTGACAGTGCCTTACCACCCATAGTTGATTGTTTGCTTCAGTTGCACTACAAAATGGTCCAGGAAAGCTCTTTTCATGCTGAGCTAATCAAAATGACCACAGCCGATCACAGTTGAAAGTCAAATGGATTTGTGTGCCATTGAGAAGGTGATTAGCTACACCTGATTGAGTTTACAAGTCATTTTTAGGAGGGGGGTGATGCTTTTTCCAACTCAGTGATTCTGTTTTTTTATTTTTTTATTTTGTTGTGACATGTTGGTGTTATATCTTTCACTTGGACGTTATAAGTTGCACTGAGTAAATACAGCTGGATAAAACAAAAACTGTGCATATATATATATATATATATATATATATATATATATATATATATATAAAACAGCAGCTCTGACAATACTCCTGGCTATAAGGTAAATCACAGATTTATATTAATGCACTCCTTCAAATACATAATATAGTGGATGCTTCATAATAATCTAAGGCTAATAATAAATGGATTAAAAATGTGTTGTAATTTTAACAAATAAATATGGTGGAGCTTTCTGTAAGGAGATGTTTCTTTAACCTTTACGGAAGGAGGATATCATCAGTGAGGACTTCTCAGTTTTTTGTCAGCATGACAAGCTGTATTTTTCACTTATTAACATCAAGAGAGAGAAAAATGAGAGGGTGGTGAAGAAACGACTGTTTATAGTTTCTATAATGTAAGTGACAACAGGAAGTAACGTGTTTCATGGCTGTTCCACAAAATTAAATGTAACTGTAAATAGTTAAAAGTATGATGTATCATTAAACAATTGCAATTGTTACAAAAAGAATAAAACACTTCAGAATCTGCTGTTATAGGAAAATAATCAACTTCAAGAGTGTGGCATCACAGCGCCCTGTCCTTGATTATTTTCCTATAACAGGACACCCTATCATGTTTTATTACTTTTTTAATGCCTGGGGAAACAATCCTATTGTTCCTGCTCTGTGACTTATCTGTGGTCATGCAGAGGCAGAGGTGTTTCTTTGTTTAAACAGCATGGTCATTAAAAAAAAAAAAAAAAAGTTCCTGCCACCCTAACCCCAGGGCCAAGTTACAGAGACGTTATCTCAAATACCACCCACAGATTTTTAGCAGTATGATGAGGCTTCCAGATCAAATAAATAAATTTTGTGGCTATGTTGTTAGCGTCTTACGTAGTTTGCAGCACTGGAGATGGAGGGATTAACTGACTGTGATAGCTGGTGAAACATCTCTGGATCAGATCTGGAGAGGGAGAGGGAACAATACAGCACATTAGAGAGGCAGCCAGCTAACACAAAGTGGAGGGGGGAAATGCAAGTGTTCTAATTAGCATTCATTAACAGCAAGGAGGAAAGAGTGATCGTGGTGTTTAAGGAGTGCATTAGCTAATGCTGACTTTTTTCATGTCAGCAGATCCAAATTGGAGTAATGTGTTTCCACATCAAAAGGTGTTTGTGTTGTGCTGACACTGTTGGCTTGGTGGTACAGTGGGGGGACGTTTTCAGTGATAATCAGAAAAGATGTTCGCACTTCTGTTGGTTTGTTGTTTAAATATAGCACAAACCCTTTATCTTAATGAGCAAGGTTTGTGTCTGACACTCACCTCAGATGTTATAAGCTTACTGATCCGTATCAGAAACTCAAACCATTCACACAAAAGCAGGAAAAGACAAGAGAGAACAATGGCTGTCAATGATGCTAACGACTCTGGCGCAGTGTTTGTTTTGAAATTTGAACTAGCATTGTATATTCTAATGATATGGTTCAAACACACAATATTTTCATATAGTCAGGCCCATTGTTCAAATTACCTACTGACTTTAGTGCAACAGCACAAATTGTTCACGTATGTCCAGAAGCAAAGAACAATATTTTCTTTTGCTGGCATGTTGACAGCGTCCCAAGGCCTGGAGGAAATTGCTACAAAGGTATATAATACTGAGTGAGCTCTGGTTCCAGACGGTCAATATTAGTCTGTTTGTTTGCCAGGAAGGCCTATAGATTAAATAGGACAGGTTAGCAAGCCTTGTCTAAACAGTCCGATACTGTCATCGAGTAGTCAATCTTTGTCCTTTATTCACATTCTATAATGAGATGTAAGTCAAACATTAGTCACCCTCCTGTTGTTATTAAGGTACTCACCCCACACAATCACTTCTATAGAGCATTATGATTCACACAAAAAGCCTTCAGTGTTTGCAGGGGGTCATGTGACAGCCACTGTTGATTCTTCCAAATCAACTGTTTGCACAGCTCTCGGTATATAAAGCGGCCGTGATTGGGGAGTGGAAGTGTTGATATGAGCGTGCAGGTGGGGTTGGGTGTGGGACCAGTGAATCACTAACTGCACCAAAGTCAGAGGAAAAAGACCTTGGGTCAGCAGACTGTTGCCTCCTAAGCAACCCTGGGAAAATATAGACCTGATAATCCTAGGGATTGCCATGAATAAACATTTCACTTTAAGGCAGGTAATCACCGATGTTGCCAAGAAGAGGTGCCAGAAGGATCTCTCTGTACCTCGACATGATTACTGTTGCTTGCTGCCAAGGTTTGTGGAGATACTCTAAAGTAGAACGAGGCACTCCTCTTTCTCACACACACACAAACATACACACACACACCACCACCACCACTCTCTTCCCCCACCCTCCCCCTGCCCTAACCCCAGTCTGTGTACTCTGCTAATATTGACTCTCCTGGCTAACACTACCTCTATTGAGCCCAGCCTTTCACACTAAGGTTTGACTAGCATTAGTACATCATTGAGATAACAGGTTGAGGCGAGCAGCAGGCTACATTGAGGCCACAATACGAATCAAGGCCAGGCAGTCAGCTAATGATGAAGGCCTGCAAGGAAAGGGACGCACCCAAAAGTTTTACCCTTACATCCCAACCCCCAAGCCATCACAATGTTTTCCTTATTACAGTGCTTGTGTTTACTTCCCCATGTTTCACTGTTTCCTTTCAACTGTGGATTTTGGCAGGGAAGTATGATTTGAAGGCTTAGCTATGTTCTGACAAGAAAATAGGGCATTTTTGCAGGGCATTTACTTTACCTCCAGCCATCAAGCTTGCACAGTGCCTTGCAGTATGGCTCATCGAGCTGCTGCACTCCCGTCAGCAGAGGGGAAAAGAGGTGAGAAACCGCACATGGCGGATTACCAAACAGACCCAAACAGACAGAGAGCAGTGCTGCTATCTGCTGGTCATGAGATGGTCTTGCACTTACTCATACGAAGGGTTTATGAATCACCTCAAGATTCACCTCCACTCACCTAGACTAAATCACAGGTTCCCAATCATGGTCATGCAGTACCCCTGTGTGTCCCTGGTGGCACGGTGGTGCAGTGATTCATTGTTTATTGCCACCTCACAGCTCTAGGGTCCCTGGTTCGATGTTAAACTTGGGTTGCTGCCTGTGTGGAGTTTTGCATGTTCTCCACATGTTCGCACAGATTTCCTCCAGGTTCTTTGGTTTACTTCCACTATCCGAAAACATGCAGATAGGTAGACTGGCTATGCTAAATTGCCACTTGGTGTGAATGTGTGTGCATGGTGCCCTGTGATGGACTGGCATCCCATCCATGGTGAGCATTTTGCTTTGATTTTTTTTCCAGTCCGTGAAAAATCACTGCTGTTGCTGAGGAGAAAGTTAGAGGAAATGTAGTGTTGGGTAATATTCATGCTGTTTTATAGGTGAAATTATTAATACTCATAATAACTTACAAAAAATATTTTAGATTCCCAAACATTAATTTTCTAGCACAAAATTAAATGTTACAGAAAAATGTTTGTGTGTCATTAAAGAAAGCAGCATATTACATAAGAGACACTTTTCAGACAAAAAACACAATGAAGGCTGCTGGGTTTTGCTGCAGAAATAAGAAGCGAGTGTGAAAGTCAAAGTCTCCAGAAGAACTGTGTCTGGTTCTGCAAGATGCTCAATAAAACTTACCAGCTCATTTCCTTATAAAACTGCACAAATTGTACCGGAGACTACTATTTTAATTTTTATTGTTATTTTTTTGTCACACCAAATATTGACTTTGTTTCATTTACTACTGTTTACTGCTCTTTATGGGTTTTTTTTTAAATGCAGAAATCTTAAATTTCATTATTTTGAAGGCATCTTTGCTCTACAGCATTTCTTTCCATGTATATATATATATATATATAAAAGCAACTTATAATGATTTCTCCAGTTTCAAAATTAGTCAACCCCTTCATGGCAAGCATCTTTAGTATTTATAGTTTATAGTCTTTAGTATTGATAGCTTCCTTTTTCTGCCCCATCCAGGTATTTTATGTATTTTCTGCCCCTGGCCAGTTGAGGTATTTCATGTGTTCCAGCTCAAGCACACCTGGTGCAACTAATGAAGCCCTTGATTAGTTGCATCAAGTGTGCTTGAGACAACACCTGTTTTGCATTTTGTGCTGTTGTGAGGGATTCTATTCAGGGGGTTGAATAATTTTGAGACTGGAGTCATAAGTTGCATTTTCAGTTGAATTTGGGGAAACCACTTGAAGCATCCGGTGTGTTGAACTATTTCAAATGCTTTTGACAATGAACCTGATTTGCAATGGGGGTTGAATAATTTTGATTGCAACTGTATACACACACACACACACACACACACACACACACACACACACACACACACACACACACACATATATATATATATATATATATATATATATATATATATATATATATATATATATATATATAGAGAGAGAGAGAGAGAGAGAGAGAGAGAGAGAGAGAGAGAGAGAGAGAGAGAGTCTAAACCAGATATCAGTAGAGAGTCAGATTGTTCTTGTTTGAGTTACCTTTCCTTACACCAATTGTGAACATTTAAACAGAACTATGTAGTGGCTTGGTGGAGCCCAGCATTCTACTACTAATTACTGTGGCTTGTGACAAAATATTGACATTTACATTCATTTATTTGGCCGACGCCCTTATCTTTTCTTTTTCATTTGAACTTTCCTTTGAAAGAGAATACAGTCTGTGTTGAAGGTAAATGTTAAAGGTCCATGCACAACTCAAAGCCTAGTATTGTTATATAATGTTTGACATCATAATTTTTAAAAATATATATTTCACCCCATTTTTTCTCCCAGTTTTATTCAGTTTTATATTATAATGACCTGGTGGGTTTGTATTCAGCAGAAATACATGCAAAGCCGGTTTCATGTCCACACATGAAATATTTCCTTGCTTTTTATCTTTTCCCAACCATGTGCTCCTCCGACACATTGTAAGGGACAAACTAGTGGTGCTGCAACCTTCTACGAAACTCCTTGACTCCTCAGCAAACACAAAAGCTCCAGAGCTCTGGCCAAACAAGCACAATCAAAAGGAGACTTCTCTGAGCCATGTTAGCTCAGCAAATCCAGTCCTCTACACAGACACACAAGGCTTCAAAGAATGAGTTTACCTCTTCCTAACCTCTGATGCATTGTGTATTGATTGTACAGAGAGCTGTGTCGGACCTGGACACCTTCATGTGGATTAGTGAGGCCTGGACCTAAACCAAACACTAATGTCATCATAAAGCCTCTCCTTTTCTGTAACTGTGATTTCTTCTTTTTCCTTTTAAATATTATTCAGTTTTAAATACTAATCAGTAACTAATGTGAAGCTAATAGGAAAGCTATAGTATGTGTGAGACACGTCAGGTCCAGAAAAAAATTTCTATACTTTCCACAGATGTTATTATTATTATTACAATTGTCCATCCATCCATCCATTTTCTGTACAACTTATCCTACACAGGCTTGTGGAACTCAGGGCACAAGGCGGGGGACACCCTGGACAGGGTACCAACTCATCGCATGGCACAATCACACACACATTCCAGACAATTTAGAGATGCCAATCAACCTGCAGCACATGTTTTTGGACTAAGGGAGGTAACCAGAGTACCTGGAGGAAACCCCCGAGGCCCGGGGAGGACATGCATACTCTGCACACACAGGGTGGAGGCAGGAATCAAACCCCCAACCACAAAGGTGTGAGGCAAGCCTGCTAACCACTAAGCCACCATGCCCCTTTTGACAACCCAGCTTTATCTATAACTGTACAGCACTGAAACCTTTACCTTTGCACAACTATTATTTTTATGCACTATTTTCTCTGAACAGTATTTGGCAATAACATACCATTTAGAATTGCTATTTAGAATGCCACTCACTATTCTAACCTGTCACATGGAGATGGAGCAAATGTAATATCACTGAAGAGTATATCTTGACCTATAGATAACCTACACCTGCATTTGACAGGTCTCATCAAATCGTGTATTTTACAGAAGGGTTCCTCGCCAATGGGTTACATTCAACAAAATTGCTGTAATTAAAAATGGTAACATTGTTTCTAGGCAACAACACACAATATTGCACACTTAGAAACTAATAAATTATGGCTCACCAGATGTATATGGAAGTGGTATACCTGTGAGTGGATAATTGACTTGATTCTTGCATGCTCTCACTGTGGATGTTACAGCTTGCCTCTCAGGTAAATGAAACTCTATCTGAGTTCTTGTGTGTTAATTAGAACTGTGGTGCCCTGTTATCACTTTTATCACTTGATGTAACAAGTTTATACATGCAATAACTATGAGGCATGAAATGGCAGAAAACTATTTCAAACCTGGGGCCAGAACATTTAAAAACAGTCTACCAGTTCTTTAGAATTACACATCACAACAAAGTGTCTCATAATCTGTCGATATTATAATACATTTAATATTACAACATATAAATCGTGTTTAAACCAAAAACCTTATCATTTTTACATGTAAAATAAAAAGCTATGTTTGAAAATTATACTCATACGTTTGTTTCAGAGCTTCAGTTACTGTTCACATCAAACCCAAAATGGGGACAACATGTGATGAGTATTTCAGAAACTGCTGATCTCCAAGGATTTTCATTCACAAAGGTCTTTAGAGTTTATACAGAATGGTGCAAAAAAACAAACAAACAAACAAACAAAAAAAAAACATCCAGTTAGCAGTGGAAATGCTTTGTGGCTACAATCATAGTGAGCAGAAAATCATCTCATAAAATTTAACACATCAAACCCCCCGACAGCCAAGAACAGGAATCTGAGGCTGGACAGTCAAAGATAGGAGAAAGACCAGGCAATGTTTTTTTCAATCTTCAGCTGTCCAGTTTTGATGAACCTGTGCCTACAGTAGCCTTCGATTACTGTTCTTGGCTGACTGTCTTCTGTTGCTGTAGCAGATGCCTCAAGGTTTGACGGGTTCTGAATGCTGAGATGCTTTTAAAATCCCAGCAGTTTCTGAAGTGCTCAAATCAGGCTGTCTGGCACCAATAACCATGCCACGTTCAGAGTCACTGAGATCACATTTTTTCCATTTTGATGTTTGATGTGAACATTAACTGAAGCTCTTGAACTGTATCTGCATGATTTTAGGCATTGTGCTGCTATCACATGATTGGCTAATTGGATAACTGCATTAATGAGCAGGTGTACAGGTGTTCCTATTAAAGTAGCCGGTGAGTTTTTATAGGCAACATGGTTCCTGTAAAATAATAGTCACATAATCCACTGCCACAGTGACTGGATTAAACCAAAAGCTCTTTGTAAATGGGAGGAACACATATGCACACTCTCATGGTGGTTCCACAGAAAGTGAGTGAACGGATATGAGTCCTGACTCACTCTGAGGTCACCGCTTGTTAATGTGTGGTCATGACATGTCCTGGGCTTCCAGAAATCAAACACATGACAGCTAGAGGTGCTTAGAGTACTGGCAAGAACAAAGAAAAGTCTATTTCCCCAATTCTGAATCACAGATTGTTTTAGAATCAAGTGCAGTTTATGCATGATTACATCACATATTTTTCCAAAAGATGCATCAGTACTTGTGCAGTGAGTCATGGCACAAAAACATCCTTATGTCATCTAACCTTAATCATTACATGGCCTCTCAGAATACCCTTCTCTCACTGTTAACAAGCTGTGAGCAGTCAGTCATGGACTATTATATGTCTATTAGTATTTATGCGATAGTAAATCTTCCCATTTTTTTTGTTAGTTGAAAGGAAAAGAGCTGAATGAGGTATTGGTATGCATGAGCAGCAAGAGATTCGCAGACGAGTGTAGCAGCAGGAAATAGCAAGATGAGACCCAGGGGAGGAGGGGGCACGAGATGTTCCGAATGACAACAGGACCAGCCTGTCAACACTCATCTGCATTTTAACCTCCCTTTGGAGTGACACTCTCACTGGCGGCCTGCCTGATGTATTGAGATGTAGTGTGAGAAACCCTGCTCTGGGCCTTCATTATCCGAGTGCTGGGCTCATGCACTATTTACTGAGTGGCCTGCTAATTGAGTTTTAATGTCAGGGAGTTCTCCCCAGGAAGCACAGCTAGGTAGATGAGACTTTATAGGGCAGATATGGCCGTGACTGGACTGCTGTAAACCACAATGCTTTGCTCTGATGTGTGCTGGCCCAGAGGCGTTAAAGGTCTACAACACGCACGCACACGCACACGCACACACGCACACACACACACACAAAACACAAAACACAAAACGCACTCATACTGCACGCGCAAACATCCCCAGTCTTATACAACTTAAGACTGGGGGGAAAAAACAGCATACACTGTTGGAGCTTCATGATCCCAGTGCATTAATAAGTAAAAGAGTAGCTCAGCACAGGCTGTTAAAACATGTACACTCAAACTGCAAACAGTAATCTGCTCTCCAAAGATATGCATAAATCATATGATCATAAAACGTACAAACAGCAACATAACTTGCACACTAGAGACTTCTGCACTGACCTGAAGCTTAAAGATGCCATGTTTGCACACTAGGTTTAATATTCTTCAAAAACCAGTTAAAGTCAACTTCGAAATTCTTCTTACAATCATCAAATTAGAATGTGTGAAATGATTAGAGGCAAACTGAATATTGAATAAAAGGAGTTAATAGGGAAAAAAAAAACAGACTAAGAGTGTGAGCTCTGATTACCCTATAAGCCGAATAAACAGCGTGGAATTTGCATCTCAAATGATTCAACATTCAGAGATGAAATACTCGGAAGCTCATTAGAAGCCCACTTTACCCCAAATTATTTTGCTAGTCTGTCCCCTCCTGCACAAGAAGACAGACAGCTAGGGAAAACATTCTTTTATTCATGCAAATAGCAGATAAACCCATGGCAATCATTTATTACCAAAATGCTGGGCTGGTTAATTAACAGTGTGAATTCAAGCAGGAATTTGGTATTTCTTCCAACACACTTAATTGCACTGATGTTAAACTCAAATAGACAGAATCACCTATTCCTGGAATATGACAGTTTCCGTTTTCAAAAATAACTGCCAGATTCAGTTGAGTAGTTCCCTCCAGTGCTTAATTTAATTTAATATAATTAGAAAATATTTCATCCTGAATGGAGTTTGTGGAATGTCTGCATTTATGTGAGTTGTTCATAATATCCTGTTTTTTCTACATAAGAATCAAGTAGATATAATGAAGCAGTTAAAAAAGATGTTCAAGCAATATTTAGAATGAACATCATGCAACAGGGACGTAACCAAATGAGACTATCTGCATCGTTATCTGTTTAGTGCTCCAAATATCCACATCTGTATCTGTCATCAGATTTAAACCTGACTTTGCTTCTGGAAGCACTGGAAAATTTATAATTGGTCTTAACTAGAGATGAGTACAGAACTGTTTTTTTTACTCCCGCTCATGCAGTCATTATTATTGATTGTACCTGCCCATGATAAAAATTTACTTAGTTCTACTTCCCAAAATATAAACAAAATTAGCAGCCTACTGTAAACCACCACAACCCTGACCAGGCAGTTACTAAGGAGGAATGAATGAACCTTACATGTAAATTCATCACACAGTGACTTGTCCCACAAACTTCATCGACCAAGAACTTCATATCTGACTGCTTGCCCATATGAAAGTAAAAACCTCCTGCTCATGTAAGTTTTTGCTGCATTCCTTGTCCCTTGTTGCACACCTATAATCTCAATCACATGCCCCGTGAACCTTTCTGGTATGCTTTTAAAAATATATATATCTGTTCATTCTGAATAATGTATTCTGTTACATCCCTACCATACAATTACAAGCTAATTAGGAATTACAGCTGAAAACAAACCACATCCTCATATAGTACCATTTAAGAAGAAGTTCCTCAGAATAAGCAATAAGCTGCCAAATATTTACATTTTTCTTAATCATGCTGGGCTTTGCAACAGTGATATTTCACAGTGCTGCAAGAGACACTGTTTTGTTTTGTTGGGGTTTTTTTTTTGCTGTTTTTTAGTATGACTAGGACTGTGCAATATGGCAATAAATATCGTAGGATGATAGAAAAATGTCTATTGATAGATATTTTCCTATGTAGTCTATAACACCAATGTTGCAAAAGCAACTGCTGTAACAAAAACAAAAACAAGCCTGGAGTAGCATGACACAGAGCAAAACTCCCCGCAACACTCCGACACAGAACAGGCATCAGCCCAACTAAAAGATGATGAACTTTTACCTAAAAAGGGAGGCACTTCTGTCGTTTGGATGTTGTTTGGGTATAACAAATCAGACACTGTCCAGAAAACAGTCATTTGTAAGGTACGCCACAGACCTGGTGTTTACTTCGTGAATGAGTGCAGTTATTTTATATAGATAATTTTGTCATCGGTTTCAGAGAAAATGTAATACAGTCCCCTCTGAAACTACTGGAACAGCAAGGCCAATTAATTTTTTTTTTTGCTGTAGACTGAAGATATTTGGGTTTGAGATCAAAAGATGAATATGAGAAGAGAGTTTACAATTTCAGATTTTAATTTCCTGGTATTTATATGTAGATGTGTTAAACAACATAGAACATAGCACATTTTGTATCAGACCACCCAATTTGTAGGCGAGCGTAAATATTGTGTCTGACAGGTTTCTTGTTACCTAAGTGTGTCCTGTTAGATTGATTGTTTAAACAATAAATAGCTCTGAACATCTACTCTTGGTTTTAGCTTTCAGTTTCACCTGTGAAGACTGCATTTGTTGTTTTAAAAAGGAAAAAAATGACATGAAGGTCAGAGAGCTATCTATGGGAGAAAAGCAAGCCATTTTGAGGCTGAGAGAAAAGAGAAAAATCAATCTGAGCCATTGCACAAGCATTGGGCATAGCCAATACAACAATTTGGAATGTCCTGAAAACGAAAGAAGCCACTGGTGTATTGAGGAACAGACACCGAATGGGTTGGCCAAGGAAAACAACAACAGCTGATGACAGAAACATTGTGAGAGCTGTGAGGAAAAACCCAAAAACAACAGTCAGTGACATCACCAGGGCAGGGGTGAAGGTCACACAATCCATTGTTTGAAGAATATTTTGAGAGCAGAAATTTAGAGGCCATACCACAAGATGCAAACCACTCGTGAGCAGTAAGAATCAGAAAGCCAGATTGGAATTTGCAAAGAAATAAAGATGAGCCACAAAAGTTCTGGAACCAAGATTAACCTCTACCAAAGTAATGAAACGGCCAAAGTGCGAAGAAAGAAAGGATCTGCTCATAATCTAAAACATTGAAGCTCATCTGTGAAACATGGTGGAGGTAGTGTCAGAGCTTGGGCCTGCATGGCTGCTTCTGGAACAGGCTCACTAATATTTATTGATGATGTAACTCATGATGGTAGCAGCAGAAGGAATTCAAGTTTACAGGAACATTTTGTCTGCCAATTTACAGAGAAATGCAAATTAATCAGGAGGCACTTTATCATGCAGCAAAACAATGATCCAAAATACTGCCAACACAAAGGACTTGCAAGTGTCTAAAGTGTAAATTGTGTAAAATGTGTCAAGTTTTAGACTGATCAAGTCAATTACCAGACCTAAACCCAATTGAGCATGCACTGCACGTCCTGAAGAGGAGACTGAAGGGAGAAACCCCCTGAAACAAACAACAACTGAAAGCGGCTGTGGTAAAAGCCTGGAAAAGCATCACAAAAGAAGAAACCAAAAGTTTGGTGATGTCAGTGAGTCCCAGGCTTGATGCAGTTATTGCAAGCAAGGGATATTCAACTAAACATTAAGTAATATTTACTTTTATTTACTTCAAGACTGATCTATTCCTATACTTTTGCTCACCTAAAAATTGGGTGATCTGATACAAAAGGTTGTATGTTTTATGTTATTTATCACATCTAGGCATGAACACAAGGAAATAAAAGCTGAAATCCTAAACTTTCATCTCATATCCATCTTTAGATCTCAAACCCAAATGTCTTTGGTGTATAGCACAAACAAATGAATTGGCCTTGCCGTTCCAATAGTTTCAGAGGGGAATTTCAAGATGAAATTATCCATTTCGTGATATGAGTTTGTCCATATCACCCAGCCCAAGGCATGACTTTTAATAGATTTTGAACAATTGTTCAAATTGGAAAACTGACCCCTTTAAGCAAATCCTTTAAACTGTAAATCCCTTATTAGAAAATGAACAGTTGCTGAAGTAGGAGGTCAAACCACCAGTGATAACCTACTCTTACTACTCCTACTCTCTCTCTCCCTCAGTCTCTCTTCAACGGATCCATCCATCCTAATGCAGCAATGTTAAGGTTCCATTATCACAACGAGTTGTCACCGGCCGCATCTGGATGTTCAGAGCCGAATGATTATTATTGTAGAGTGGCTCATCATAGCTCCATGCTAGTGCACAAAAGAGTTTAATGTTGAGCCCTTGACCCCTTTCTCTCAGGTTAGTCACTCTCCAGCGAGCTCAAATTGAATCCAAGCCAGAGAAGCAGAGGTAAATTAGACACCCACTATATCTGTCTTGGTGAAGAACCTCAGGGATCCTGAGTGGTTCTCAGGGCTTCTTTTCAGAGATTTGACCGATCACTATCTAAATTTAGTCCTCAGTGTAAAGTGAATCACTAAGAATCACTATCTTACAATCAAATGGTTTACAATGTTAATCGCTTCATTTGAAATGATTGTTAGGTTTATGACTTGAAGAAATGTTAAAATAAATTGTACATACATTTTTCACTAGTTGATGAGCTAAGACATATTGGTTGCATCAGATGCTTATACATGCAGTTAGCAAATGACTAATACCATTTGTTAATTCTCTGTAATGAGTTTTTTGTTTGTCACTTTTCTTCACTGTGTATGTAATTCAGTTGGCTATTAATCAAGCTAGATTCTCACCTTCCAAGCTGTGAACTGTGTTATTTTTCATTTTCAGCCTGAAAGTGGAAATAGCTAAGTCACTAGTCGCTTTTTTGCTACAAGCAAAACTAGATCTATAGATTCTTGCAGGTCTTTTGCAGCTTTGCGTTACACAAAAGCACAATGACCAAATATCTAATACTACACAGAAATACTTAAGTAAATTACATATATTCAGGTTTTTCCATGCTAGAAGATGCTGTAATGCCATAACTTATAGAGCATGTTGTGCAGAGTTATATTCCTGTCGAACATAATTATAAATAAATGGAAACATCCATCCATCCATTTTCCATATCCTACCCAGGGAACTCAGGACACAAGGCGGGGGACACCCTGGACGGGGTGGCACCCTGGATGGCACACACACTCACATGTTACGGACAACAGAAACCCCAGAAGCACGAGGAGAACAAGCTAACTCTGCATACACAGGGTAGAGGCGGGAATCGAACCCCCAACCCCAGAGGTGCAAGGCAAATTTTTTCAATTACAAATCACAAATTTTATTTACCTGCTTACAAGGTTCATATTACATATATTCATGCTACATAGTTACTTGGTAAATACACACATACTAAGAAAATTCAGTCAAACTTGTAGAATAGCAGAATAACTCATCCTTACAAACAAATGTAAATATTAAATGTCTCCATGTTCAATGTGGCCACTAGAGTTTTTACTATGAAATTGTTAGATTTTTATAAATAATAGTATCCTATGGTGTCAGGAGCCACACAATGAGATTTGGGCAAGTGTATGAAGACAGAAGGCAAGTTTTATTATGCTTATTTGTGGTCATAAGCTTCCATTAGCATAGCACCCAGAACAAAACTAAAAAAAAAAGTTTGGACCCCAAACCTGCCTTACCTGATTGATTATATTTAAGAAAGCTGAATAAAATTGTGTACGCTCTTGTGTAAAATTTGTGCAAAAATGTATCTAACTATTTCTATTTATTTAAGGAGTGTGTCACAATAGGAATAAAAGATAACCAGTAGTCTTATGCACCAGGCATAAAGCATCAGGCCTCACACAAGAGATTCAGTGTACAGAGAGATTGTCATACTGAGATAGGAACTCTCAATTCTCTTTCAAATTTGCAGTGGCATTTGCAAGCAATATGTTCAATCAGAGAGTAAATCTGAGAAGTTAAAATACGGGGTGTCCCAAAAGTCTCCATACAAAGGGGAAATATATTTTAGCTAAATGTCTTCTAAAAATGTTTATATCTAGTTTATTTATTTTATTTTTTTTAAAGAAGGCGTTTGATAAAAGAAGAACGTATTGAAATCATTTTCATGGCTGGATCGGGAAGCTGTCACAAGGTTGAGATGGACTTTAACAGGAAAGATGGCAAGAACATCACACACGGCACTGTTGCCAAACTTTAACAAATTCAAAAAGACTGGAAGTGATCCGGACCAACCAAGAAATTTACGTCCACAAACATCCACTGATGAAGGCACCACTGACAAGGTGCTGGCAAACATAGTCCCCTACATATGTGACACCCTGTAGTAGGTATGTATTTCAGAAATGGTTTACTCATTTGAAAATAAATGCCAGAGATAAATGTACAGTGCTCTATTGCAATACTGGTGCAGATTGCATCACACTCGCCATTTCAAAAGAAGACAAAATTCAGAGCAATTTTCATTAAAACATCTTCAAACCTTTGTCAAATGTATCAGATTAACATTTTGTGCTTGTGCAGATTAAATATCAGATGTAGACAAAAGCTGCAATAGTGGTTATTTGGAAAGTATGAGGCAATGTAAAAGGTAGTCAGCCAAACATGAGGACATCACAGATAATTTCACCACTTTAATTTAATTTAGTTTTCAAAAAGCCATGGAGGGAAAGTATTTTCCATATCATTTGTTCTAAAATTGCTTGTCCTTATATAACACACTCAGCTGCTGACCTGTACACAAACCTGAAGCCATTACCATTACAGTTATAATAGCATTACTACATGACATTTGACCACAGAAAAAGAAAAAAAAAACTTGCAATGCAATGTCAATAAGATTAAAGTCTCAGGATTAACTGCTTGTGCAATTTATAGCAAATAATCAATGATTGAAGCAGGAGAAATTATTCATCTTGTCAAAAGTGCTGTCAGTTGTTTTGCTTAATGAATTCATTGCTATAGGAAATCAGTTTCATGAAGCACATAGCAGAGTAAAGTAATATACTTTTATAAAGACTCATTGTTCACTTAATTAGGAACACCTGTACACTCATGCAGTTATCCAGTCAGCCAATCATGTGGCAGCAGTGCAATGCATAAAATCGTGCAGATACAGGTCAAGAGCTTCTGTAAATGTTCACATCACACATGAGAATGGGGAAAAAGTGTGACTTTGATTGTGGCATGGCTGTTAGTACCATAAGGGCTGGTTTGAGTATTTCAGAAACTGCTGATCTCCTGTTAATTTCACACACAGCAGTCTCTAGAATTTACACAGAATGGAGGAACCTCATAACCAGCTGCCAGTCACAGAAAGGGGAATGAACATAGCTGACGTTTTGAACTTAAACATATTTGCACCAAACAGAATCGCTTGGAGCCTTCAATGTTGGTGTAATTTATAAGCATTGTAAATAAATCTGTAAGTTCTGTTTGATTATTTGCATTCATTTCTGAAATGTGCTGTTTATAAGTCTAATTTAGTTAGCTATCACTTCCTAGCAGCTTAGCTGTGTTTTGGGACGAAATGGCAGACACTGCTAATGTTGACCTGATTTTTAGAAAAGTCTATCGATGCTCATACCAGTGGCAAGACCAGAAATTGAAGTAGTGGGTGAGCACGGGTTTGAAAAGAAAACTCAATGTCAGCAGTTGCCCAAAAGAACTTGAGTGCAGAAAGAGCCAATAAGATTTTTTCACTTGCCAGTTCCTCACAAATGCCAGTTGTTTACACACACAAGTGTGCGGAGCTACAGCAGATTAAAAAACACATTTCAGGATCTATAGGCTTAACATGAACACAACAAAGGGCTTGTCACAGAATGCACTGATTTGTGCCTATTTGTGCCTATCACCTATATCCAGCAGGTGAAAACATCACACCTAACACAAAATAAAATTCAACTGCCTACAGAAAATAGGCCAACAAAAGTAAAAATGCTTACATCCTGCTTACACTTACAAGTGTGTCTGATATTAAACCCAAATATAATTTAATTTCAAGTTACAGTTAAGCTTAAGTTTCAGTTTATGTTACAGTTTTCAAACATGCTATATCCACACAGCCGGCTTGTGTGAAATTAAATGAGAAATTTTCCCACTCATTAATGACACAACATAAACAAAAAAGATTGCCCCATCTTTTAACATTGTAACATTAGTCTACACAGGTTACAACAGGAACTGAGAAAATGTACAGACTCACCCTGTGAAGTGTCGTAGTTACATAAGCAATTAAATGAAACATGGTTTGTTGTTTTTAATAACTCTTAACGTCTGCAGGCCTATTAATTCAAACCGAACATTTTTCATTGTAATGTATTGTAACGTTTGTTATAGGCTGTGACTTTAAATTGTGAGGGAACATCTAACCAGTGGAGTTAGGATAAAATACTGATTAAAAAAACAAAAAATCACACTACAAATACCATTATAAACCATCAGCTAACCATTAAAATGATTACCATTACCATCATTGGTCCTTAATGGTATCCACTAAACATAAACCTGCCACCAATAGGAGGCAACAAATTACCAGTAGAGACCCACAGGGACCATTACAGTTTCCATAAAAACCAATGCAATTCCCATTATAACCATTAAAACTATTACAATTCTCTGAGGCTTTCTATTGTTTTGTTTGTCAGCAATGTTCTTTTAAAGCTGTTAGGAGAATCAGGCCTACTGTAAGTCCTGTGATTAAAGATAAAGTGTACAGACACAGCCATAATTTTACTACGTGCTTTTATTACAGTTAAAAAGTGTTGTACTATCCATTCCTCAATGACCTGCAGTTCTGTTCGTTGTTCTGACAGCGCATTCCACTGTTAACACGAAAGGAAATACATTTCACGTTATTATACCCTATGAGTACATTGTATGTGTGTCAGAGGAAAAGGTATGGTGTGGCATTGTTTCCAAGAAAGTAGACTCTTTATTGAACTAGCCTACTGCAAGCTACAAACCGCGCAGACAAGTTTACACCGGTTGGTGGTGCTTTTTGGGTCTCCAAATGGGTGGGCCTTTTTCTCCCTGATAAAGTCCTTTGTTGTGTTGGCAGTGTGTTTTGGGTCATTGTCCTGCTGCATGATAAAGTTCCTGTCAATGAGATTGGATGCATTTCTCTGTAAATTGTCAGACAAAATGTTTCTGCAGAATTCTGAATTCATTCTGCTGCTGCCACCATGAGTTACATCATCAATAAAGATTAGTGAGCCTGTTCCAGAAGCAGCAATGCAAGCCCAAGCCATGACACTACCTCCACCATGCGTGACAGATGAGGCTGTAGGTTTTGGATCATGAGCAGATCCTTTCTTTCGCCATACTTTGGCCTTTTTATCACTTTAGTAGAGCGTAATCTTGGTTCCAGAAATTTTGTGGCTCATCTCTGTATTTCTTTGCAAATTCTAATCTGGCCTCCTGATTCTTACTGCTGATGAGTGGTTTGTATCTTGTGGTATGGCCTCTATGTTTCCGCTCTCTAAGTCTACTCCGAACTGTGGATTGTGATACCTTCACCCCTGCCCTGTGGAGGTTGTTGGTGATGTCTCTGACTGTTGTTTTTGGGTTTTCTGCTGTTGTTTTCCTTGGCTGACCTGTTCCACGTCTGGTTGTCAGTACACCAAGGGTTTCTTTCTTTTTCAGGACATTCCAAATTGTTGTATTGGCTATGCCCAATGCCTCTGATCAATTTCCCCTCTTTTCTCATATATAAAATAAACCCATATAAACAAAAAGAAACAAAGAATTAATCTCACTGCCACAGCCAACACACACAAACTCCACCTCAGGCTCCACCAGCATGCAGCAGATTACTATCAGTCCTTCATCTTGGCCACCAGATTGCACTAACATGCACTGTGTTGAAAAGCTTCAAATAATTAAGCTTTTTCGAAATAGTTGTGAAGGAAGCTTCACTGCATCTTTTTGCTAGGTACAAATTTAAGTTTATCTAGTTTTGACTCAACTCGTTTCCTACAGTGTGGACCAGTTTGAACTCTGAGCAGGTATTTTCTTGCCAGCTGCCAGAATGTGAGAAAGTGTTCTGACTTTATAAATAAATAAATAAATAAAATAAATCACATTTTTACCAATAGATTTCCATGACTTTTGAGGCAAATTTTCATGTATACATGTAAAATAAGAATAAAAATTCATATCAAAATTTCCCACAGCGTATCTTAACTAAAATTAAACCAAAACAACTGCAGTAAGGTCAGTGTGTATTGAAGAATGTTTACACAGCTATACTGTACTATAAAAGCAGTCCATATAACACAAAGCTCTAGTATGGCTACTTGGAGAATAGTTTTTGTAGTGCACCTTTAAAGCTCGTGATCACTATCTTCTGCCATTTTATGGAATAGAGCTGTAATAGAGTGAAAGAGTGGGAAAATATCTTCTTTTATGTTATGAAAAGTAACAGTATTTGGGTTTGGAATGGCATGAGGGTAAGTAAATAACAGTTTTTATTTTTAGATGAACTGTCCCTTTAACTTTTTTGAGCACAGACCTGACAAGGACATACAGGCTAGTATAAAAATACAATGGGTGCAGACACTTGGGGGTTTATTGTCCAAAAAAATAAAAAATAAAAAATAAATTTAAAAAAATCAAAAGGATTAAATGAATAAATAGTTTTTAAAAAACTAGATTTGCAAATAATATTTTATTTTAATAAGTGACTCTGTCCTAACCCCAACCTAAAAATACACTTGAGTCAAAGCCACAAGTTCTAGTTTAAGTCTGAGGATAATAACTATCCCACTTTGAGTTTTATGAATCATTTTCTTAGATAAGTGAATTTACTGAAAGGCTACCAGGAAAGCCATGTAACCACGTTCATTACATTCAGTCACAATATGCACATATTCATTCTTCATCTTATGCCTAATACACTGCACACGGCTCCGTTAATGTTTCTCGTCTCGTCACATCGACGATAACGCAGTTCATTAAACGAATCACGTAAATGTTTGCACCCCTGGATATTATTGTCGGTCGTTTAACGTTTCTATCGCAAAACAGTTGTCCAATATTAAACGTTAACTACTTTGCTTAAATTTGATCTCGCGCTCTTTCACCATTAAAACTGAAGCGTGACGCGGCTTCTGTGAACGGTAAAGCCCCGCCTCCTTTGATTTGATTGGCCATCTCAAACATTTTGACGTTGACGAGCGCTGCTAGACCGCCCTAAAAATGTTGGCGCATAAATGGAGTGCAACAGGGCAGCATGAAAAATATCAGATACTGGGGGTACAATTTGGCCATATCTGATTATTGTAGGGGATGGGGCGTGTCTCCCTCTATGTCTATGGTGGTTACGGCCCTGACTCAAAGTACAAGCTGCAACTGTGCCAGACGCCAAACGTTACTCCACGCAGAGAACGTAACGTTACGTGATTGATCGTTTACATTAAGTATTTTTTTAACCAATATTAACAATTAAACATATTCTATTAAACAGGTATTTGTGAAGCAAATTTCCATGACTGTTCCAGGTCTCGAAATTGCTATTTAAAAGTTCCATGACTTTTCCAGGTTTTTCATGACCATACGAACCCTGCTATCATTTATTAATAAGCCTTTGGATATGTGCAGGATTTAACTCCTA
Organism: Cranoglanis bouderius; assembly: GCA_023630585.1. Lineage (NCBI taxonomy): Eukaryota > Metazoa > Chordata > Actinopteri > Siluriformes > Cranoglanididae > Cranoglanis > Cranoglanis bouderius. The sequence goes on from CM042557.1 coordinate 16,664,073, forward strand.
TCACTCTATAAATAAACATTATGTTGCTTTTAAATTTTTTTTTTTTTTTTTTTTTTTACAAAAGTGGCTAATGTACTGCTGCCCTCTTCTGCTCATTCAGTGAAATAAGTGAAACCAAGGCAATAAGTACAAGTATTCAATTTATGTGAAAATAACATCCAAAAGAAGAAAGATTCAAAAGCCATATAACAGTTTATGTGTACTGTGAATGCCACGGTGTTCAAATTTGTTCTGACAAGCTGTAATTACATAATACAAGTGAGAAAACAGTGCTTTTCTATGAACATGACTACAATCAATATTGCACTCAATAATGGGGTTCTAAGTAGAAAGCACAATCCAGACGAGCTTATGCTTAAATTACCCTACTTCAGCTATAGAAAAGCAGGAGGACAAAACACACTATACCTTTGTCTCAAGCCACTCCTAAGTCTTGATTAAATTAGACCTGAATATTTGATGGTAACAATAAAGTTGAAAATGCACTACATTACAAAACCACTTTGGTGAATTTATATACAGGCCTATATATATAAAAGTGTCCTATATAAAAGTATTTTTAAAAAGTTAAATAGTAGAAAGTATTGCACAGTGATGAGAGGTTTCAAGAAGGAAGAACTCTTGACTGTGATAGCAATGCAAGGGGAACGTTTAGGGCTTTCTGCGTCTGCAAGATAAAATATTAGACTCTGCTCAGTTAAATGCTCAATAAAAGTTGCTATTCAATGGTGGAATTAAATGCAAATGGTAAATATGTTTAGAAAAGAACTTACTTCGGATAACCATGGTGTTGATAACCAGGTCCCAGGTTTGAGCCAGCCCTCATCTCCACAGCCACAGCACACTAAACAGGGCAAAGACAAAAAAGTGGGTATGAGCAATCATAATATTCAGCACTGCCATTAAAAAAAACAGACCATTCAAAGCAGGCAGTCAGGTTATTCAGTATATTGGAAAGGTCTGTCATTACAAGCAGAGCAACTAACTATCCCTTACCCTGGTCTCTACATCTGTCCAGTCCCCATCCTTACGCTCATCCTGGCGGTTCTCTGATGATCTTTTACGGCTGCTGCAAAATACATTCATAGTATAGCATAGTACATAGCATAATATATTAATGTGCAAAGGCCAGCAAAACAACCCATCTATGGTCTCCTGTAAAAGGTATACAGTACATACAACTGTTTTTTTTTTTAAATTCACCTTGGACCAACAGCATTTTCTTGTTTCAGTGTTTCAATATCAGTGAACTGAACTGCTTGTCCTCCACCTCTAGTTTTAAACACCTCACCCTGAAAAACAAACATTTTATTAGTCAAGGACCCCAGTTAAGGCTATCGCATGCTCAGCAGGCTATATCAGACATTCAAAAGCACCTTGATGAGCTTGGTTTGGATCTCTCCATCAGAGGCCACTTCCTGGTGTGTCAGCATGTACTTGTCACACTTGGACAGGGCTTTCTCGCTGGGAGCAGTCACCTTGATCGAGTTGGGAACGCTGGGCTGCATTACTGTGTCCAGCTCCACATTGGTGGTGGGTTTGTGATCCACCCATCTCTCACCACCAGCCGAGTGCGAGCGCCTGTGCACAGGCCGAACTGCTGGCCCAGTCTATACAACCAAAACAGACATCATTCAGGATATGGCCCAGAGAGTAACCTGATACGTACAGCTGTTAGCTGGTTAGTTGGTTAGTGGAACTATATTCTATTGAAGCATGGACTAAACATGCTACAAGGACAAGCACATTACAGAGTAGCAAGAGTAGTCCAGTACACATTCTAGAGCAGGATAAATCCATTTTCTTTGAGAAATGGTTTACTGGCAAGCCATAATATACACAAGGATGCTGCTACTCAGTGCTCCAGAGATCACACTGATTTGTAAATAGAATTCAATTTATTTGGGGAAAGTACAAAACAGGACATAAAAACATGCCAGTTTAACAATTAGCAGCACAGAATTTGTCAAATTTCTCTACAGAAGTGCACCCATCAAGCAACACATTTAAGAACAAAGTTTGGCAAGTACTATGTTAGCATCAAGGCAGCTCTATCTACAACTACAGCATGATCCATCACTGACCCTGTAACCACTCTCCTCTAGGTCTACATCTGCTGGCTGAACTGGCACCTCACAGTCTCTGGCCCAGCACCTGCCTCTCCGCCTGCTAAGGCTTCCAGGAAGACCCTGAGCTCTGCTTCTACCATGGGGAGGGGAGGGGCTGCCCTGCATGTTGGCCTGTGGCGTTCGCTGCTCCCACTCGGAGATACAGGAGGCCACAGACACACTGCTAGTGCTGGGGGAAAGAGGGGCTGGCCTGACAACTTTGGGAAGGATATATTCTGAGGCCTGACAGGAGAAGTTAGACTGCACACAGATTTCAGTTAGTACACATGGATCACATACACATCAAATTTGTTTAAGAACAAAATAGCATGAAAGCACAAGATCAGTAACTGATTCTGATATGCACAAGAATTATACAAATATTACAGAAAAGGATCATGCAAGTGAAAAAACAAAAGCTTGGAGCAGACACAGTAAATTGACAGATTATAGAGTGGGTCATAAATTAAAGACGTACAGGCACTGGCGAGGGTGAGGCTGATCTCTTTGCAGGCACTCGGTCCTTTTCTCTGGAAGGTCGCTGGGGTTTATCTGGTCGGGTGTCTGCCTTGCTCTCAGTTACTATAGCTTTGAGCTGCTTCAGTTTTTCATCCTTTACCCAAAGCTTGTTCTGCATTTCAAGTTCCTTGGCATTTACCCGCCTCTCCTGAAAAATAACACAAAGCTTCAAGCTGAAACCCGTTCAGAATCTAATTTGTTAGGCTTGAGAGGGTAACAGGGACTGGGCTGAAACATATCACAGGAAATGGACCACTGGAAACCTAACTTCCCAAATATTTGATGTTTTTAGTCAGTGTACAGCTTATGTATAGTAGAGGCTGAGCAATTTTATCAATATCGATAACCAAGTACAATGAAAATGTACTGTAATTTTTTTTCTTTAAATGAAATAAATATAAATTATATATTAACTATTAATACCCTTTAATAAATATAAAAGTAAATAAAAAGATATACATCCAAACTCCAAATAACAAATAAAAAAAAGATATCCAAAATCAATAAATAAATAAATATATATTTTTAAAAACTTCAAATATCAAACAAAATTTTTTTGTGATAGTTTTTATTTCACCTCTAGAGGCTCTCATATTGTATATTGACAGCAGACCCTTCTTAGACGCAACCAAGAAAAACTATCAGTGTGAATTTTTAGCTCCAGCAATCGTGTTGATTATCTAATGTATAGATAATTTAGCAGCAAATTAGCAAACTGATATCAAAAAGCAAAGTCTACACTGGTAGAAGATATTGAAATAAATGGATATCAGTGAGAAGTAATCAGACGTTCATCTTTCACCCAGAAAATCAGAATATTTTCAAATATAGTCAGCAGCAGAGAGGCAAAGATAGCAAGGTTACTCACACACTCCTTCTGCCACCGGAGCTTTTCATCTGAGACGAACCCTTGCATGCGTGCCTCCATTCGCTTCTTTTCTGAAAGCTCCCGCTGCAACCTCTGCTCTCTGCTCTCCAGCTCCTGCTGTAAGGTACGTTTATCCTCCTCATAGATATTTGTGGTTTTCTGCAGGATGTCAATCTGGACACAAATAAAGCAGCATTAAGCTTCACACCCCACATAACTGTAATAATGATTTCACTATTGTTGATTCGAATCAGAATTACCTTGTACTCCAGCATCTTGGATTTCTTCTCCAGGCGATCAATCTCATTTTTCTGGTTCTGGATCATTTTGTCCTTCTCACCCAGCTTGCCGCGTTGATCATGGATGAAATTCTCTTTGGAGATGAGGTTGCCATCCAGTTCTTGAAGCATGGACTTCAGCATATTGGCTATGAAGAGAATAAATACTTAGTACTTGCATTATCAGTAGACACTGTAAACACAAACTGCTGAGAGAATTATACCGGCTTTGTTGTACTCTTCAGTCATCATCAGGCGGATCTTATGTCGCTTCTCCAAGGCCTCAATGAATCTAGGAATTGTATGGTCATCGGTAGGGTCAGAGATTTCACAGGGTGGCAATGGAGGCAGGTTTTGCAACAACTGGCTCAGGGCCGAAGCAGGTTCTGGACAGAAAATCATAAGCATTAGAAACTAACAACTTCCACCTTGCTTAGAGGTGCCATTCTGTACAAGCGGATAAGCAATACCTCCATCTATTGGGCCTCCGCGTTCCTCTAGCCGACGAGACAGCTCATCTTTGAAGGCCTGGTTTCTCTGTCGGCGTCCTGCAGCAAAGCCACAGATAGGCCTGTCAACAGGCCGGGCCACTTCCACCTCCTGAGTCATCTCAGCAAATCGCATCACGAGCTGCCAAACACACAGCACAGTTACAAAACCACAATACTGACCATCAGAATTCATAACTCAAACACAAGAACAATATTAGCTTACCATTGTTTCTTCATAATCATCAGCCTTAGGATTCACACAGACCACCATTCTGACTTTCCCCTCTCCATCAAAATAATTTTTGAACAGATGGGTCACTTTAGAGTCTCTGTATGGGACCATCTGAGAAGAAAATGTGTACACCATTACATCACAACACCATGTGATAAACGGAAAATAAAAGAAGGGGTGAAAAAATGTAAACACCTTGTTTGTTCCGCACATCTGATTCTCTCTGAGAACTTCAATGCATGTGCGGAGAGTCATCAGAGACTGATTGATGTTGCCTGGAGAGAAACAACATGAACAATGCATTTCATATGAAACACAGGGTTTCTAGTTTTGAGAAAAGAAGGCCCACTTCTTCAACTGAGACAGCTGACCTGCTTCCCGAAGGCGGCTGCCCTCTGCACGGGTTCTGCTTGTGCGTTCACTGCCAGCCAGATCCACCAGACACAACTGACTCACATTCACCTGGTTCTTATCCTGGAAGGAAATTTAAGCAAAACTGACCCAAAAGTGGAAAAAGGCCATCTTATCCTGAACCTTTCCTTCATCCAATTGTGCAGGTATACATAACTGTTTACCTGAAGGACGTTGTCTCCATCTGCATCCAATGGAGCTTGTGCCAGTTTAACGATGAAGACGCTGTGTGATCTGCTCGACTCACGATTTAACTGAGTGTTTGCAATCCTGCGCTTCTTTTGACCTGGTGGTCAATATTTAATGGCCAAATATAATTAAAGCTGTAGATGATATTGTGTATGAGAATATCAACTAAAGGCATTTCAACTCACCCCTCCAAAAGACTTCAAATGCTTCCTCTGTTGATTTCACTTCAAGCTCTGTGCATCCAGCCACATACATGTTGTGGTTTTGATCTTCACGTAAAATCTTGGACTGGGGTGGTCTAAAAGAAGCAAATACAACATCTTAACACACTCATATTATGCTTAGAGACAAACAAGCACAATTTTTTTTTTTTCCAGCCATGCTGCAATGGGTGATAACCTGCCTTACAGCAGAAGCATAAGACAAATGGCAAACAAACAAAGCTTTCACTATAAGCCAAAAAGTAAAAATGGGGGAAGCTCAGACAACAGTATTGCACACCACAGCTACACAGTGAAAAAGACAGAACATGTTGCTCAAGTTTCTGTCTACAGGCGTTATCCACTGGTCACGTACATGAACTCAGTGTTGTGCCGCAGAGGTGTCCCTGCACCATTCCACCTAGCAAAGGAACACAAACATTTAAACTGCAAGCTAAAGTATGACGGATACATATCAATGTCCAAAAAGTGAAATTTTTAGAAAAGTAGGGCCAAGTTCTCAATAGAACAGCCATCATGTACAACCAGAGCCTCCATTTGACATACATGGAAATGATGCTTACATTCTGTGAGCTCTTCACACGATTTCCGCACATATAAATAAAAGTAAACAAAATCTAAAGTAACCAAAACAATGAGCTTACTTTGGCCTTATTGGGTCAAATGGAGCCTCCTCCAGGAGATCATAGATGTAGTTATTGTATATCTCAATGTAGGAGACAAACACACTGTAGCTACTGTCCTCATCCACCCCTTCAGCCTTAGAAGCTTCTTCTGGAGTGATCATGTCAGCAAACTCTGGATCAACTCTTTGCCTGCAAAACAAAATAAGATGAAACATGGCAATTTTACAAAAATAACCAGTCAACACACCATATTAAGTTGAACTGTTATGTACCTTGAGGACGGAGTCTTTGGTATAGATGGCTGACTTTCTTGTTTTTGTCGCTCCAGAAGAGCATCCACCTGGTTTTGCACTTCCATGCCATTCTTATCATCTGGCTTGAAGACCTGAAAAATAAATTAAATAATTAAATGAACAGTAGATTGTCTTAAATTTACCAATGAAACAAAAAGCATTAAATGTTGCATACAAATCTTTTGGCCTGGTAAGGACCAATGCTGTTGAAGATCATGTCCAGTGAGCGGGGCAGGAGCCCACCTTGGCCCGGGGAACCGGTCATCGTGTAGGTTTTTCCACTGCCCGTGACACCATAGGTAAACAGAAGACCTAATATTGAAAAAGGTAAATGTCACAGGTGCATCAATCAATATGTAAAATTAAACCATTTCATATTTAGTGCCAAGTGAATTATTCTGATACCATTTTTGCCATGAATAAGATCATCCACAAGAGGTTTTGCAACATCTTCAAACAATTCCCTCTGTGTGGTTTTAATTCCAAAAACCTTCTTGAAGGAATACTGAGTCTGCAAATCAAGAACAATGATCGCTACAATTAACACACAATACTGGATTATGTAATGAATAACACACAACAGACTGTGTTGTTATACAAAAATAATGCATGCCGGGGAGCAAAGTGCATTATGTTTGTATAACAGCATGGTCTGGTTTGTATTATTCCACTTATAAAAATTATTCGCAACAAATTTCAGTTCACACTTGTAGTTTAGAAGCAGGGTTAGCATGAACCCCACTCTGAAGCAGGGTTTATATATATATATATATATATATATATATATATATATATATATATATATATATATATATATATATATATATATATATCTCTATATCTCTATATCTCACACACACACCACCATTCAATCAATTGTATAAAAATTACAGAATTGAATGTTACAGAAAAATGTTTGTATGTCATTAAAGAAAGCAGCATTTTACATAACAGACCACTTTTCAGACAAAAAACACAATGAAGGCTGCTGGGTTTTGCTGCAAAAATAAGAAGCAAGTGCGAAAGACAAAGTCTCCCCCATACGTGTAATATACATGTTGTACTTTTGTAGTTGTGGTGTTTTGTACTGTACCTGTTTTTTGTCATTTGTATTGCAGTTTTATTTGTGGTTTTGTAATTCTGTATTTTTTTAGGCATCAGCTTGTGATATCACCAACACAATTTCGTTGTGTCAAACACAGTGACAAAACTTTCAATCCTTGAATCCTCTCACCTCTTTAAACTCCCCATTCCTATTGGCTTTGAGGCCATCAGGGGCATGTAGCTGGATGGTAGTGCTACTGATCACCTCAATGCAGCATTCTTCATCCTCTGCACCTAGTGGACGCACACGACAGTACACCTGCGCGCGCACACACACACACACACACACTCATCAAAAGCCTACATGCACCATGTCCAAATTCAAAGTCAGAAGATGATCAATAACCATTATGTCCATTAATAACCTCCAGGTTTGTTGTGTGATAAACTACAAATAAATACACAAGTGTACTCACTCCGACAGGATCCTTCAGGTTGTTTGTTGGCTTTTTAGGAGGAGGTCGGCGCGGGGTTTTGCCCTTGCTGTAATAAAAAGAATAGTGTAACTAGAAAGCCAAATGAAGCGTAAATGCTAAAAATCTATCTTACATGTATAATATCTACACGTATAATACCCTCTCACGGCTGTTATTATCAGTCAAAGTCAAATTGTCAAACCTGACACAAGGTTAGGTCAGTGGGCTAGTTGTACCAAGTTACTCGATTAGCTGCAGTATTTAAAGGTGATAGATATGTAATAGCCATAACCTTCTTGTACTGGTAAAATTAACATCTAACCAACAAACTAGCTAATTAGCCAGCTATACCTAGATATATTTTCTAGCACTCAGCCCTAGCCAGCTCTTGTATGTCGCCAAGATGGCGATCTAGATAATATTGGCTGTTTTTGCAAATGTTCATTACTAGAAGACGAAAGGGAAAAAATTAGAAGACACAAAGATTTCTCACAGATGTTTCTAGTAGGAGTATATTTCTTTTCACGGAAATATAGCCCAATACTTACGTAGGCCTTATCATTTTTGTGTTCTTTTTGTTCAAATTAGCGACTCCGTGATCTTTCTGTTCTCCCCGCTGAGAAATTCGAAGTTCGTTCCCTCCGTCTACCGACAAACAAATTTTTCAAATCGCACCAATCAGAGCGCTGCAAAAGCGCCCGAGACTACAGGATACCCCGCCCCTGCTTCTCACGTCATGTCCTTTATGCTGATCCGCCCTCCCCTGGGCCGAACGTCTCTTAACCCTTTCCAGCTCAAATTATTTTTTCCACTCAGAACAAAACTTTTTATCACGCAAATTCTTCTTCTTCTTCTTCTTCTTCTTTTTAAACAATAAACAAATAAATAAATAAATAAAAACAAATCAGGATGGAGAAAATCCTGAGGAAATGTGTGTGTGTTGTGTTGTGGTCTGCCACCAAAGATATCATGTCCTAAATTGTTCAACACACATCTAAGAAATTAAAGCTGAAATTCTGAATCTTGCTGTTCAATTTATCTGTCTATAACACAACACAGAGTCCATTTTCTTTACCACAACCCCCATGTTGTTTTGAGACCATGAAGTATAAAGTATAAATCATCACTGGCTCAAATACTCAAACTAACAAACTAAAGCTGTCAATATTAATAATTTTGACATTTGTCAAACCATGATATTATTTAGCTTCATTGGGCTGTAAAACTTTAAATGAGGAGAATGACTAATGTCTTGTTTGAAATGTTCTTTCTAGTATCAATTTAACTTTGATATCCTAATAATTCTAATGATATCCTAAAAATCCTAATAAGTCAAAGCAAAATGAGATATTGGTACATAAAACAGTTTATTAATAAATAAAATAAATATAATTATACAAAGTACCAAAAACACAAATCACAGAAATAAATGTAAAAAATTTCAGTGTACATGTGGGACATCAAGTTCTTAAAATTGAAGCAAAAGAAATCACACACCGAGTGTCATAATTGTAAACACATCCCAGTGAAAGGCACATGAATCCTCATTTCAGTTTTCAACTTATGAGGCTATTTTATAACAAAACCTGATTAACAGAGCTCTAACAGGAGATCTCAAATTAATTAACACAGATACCACAGTCTTGTGTAGAACATGCTTCAGTCCATTAAAACAATTCTTCACCTTAATTTTTCCTGTCTTAAAATAAAACACGCTTTTGCATGCCATGAGTCAGAAACTGTAGCAAAATGTCACCTTTTCAAATGACTGTCCTTCCAAATCCTTGTGCAGAAAAGTGCCTTACTGAAGATATAGATTATACATAGACTGAAGGTTGCACAAAGCAATGCTGCACCCACTGTAATGGTGAAGGTAATGGGTTGTGAATGAGTTAGAAGCCATTGCTTCCGTAAGGTCATGTCGAGCTCAACTGCAGTGAGCTGGAAGTACGTGCCAGTGATTGCGAACACATGAAAGAGCTGGTGACTGTGTCCTGTGGAAAAAAGAAAAACACATTAAAGCAAACAACTAACAATGTGTAGGTGTACAGGTGTTCCTAATAAAGTGCTAGGTGAGTGTATATGTTTTGTGTTTATATATAGTACTGTAAATGTGTGCTTAACTGAATGTTAAAGAACACCTATATAGTCAAAACTTCCAGGTGCCAGGCGTTCAGGTAGGTGTGAGGCAAAGAGGAATCCTGTAAGTAGTGCCAGTGCAGTGTGCTGGTAGTGAACAGTAGTGGCTTCATTGACTGTGCAATCCTCTCCAACACACACAAAAATCTGCAAGGACAGACAAGCCAATCAGAATGACAGACATTTCTGGAACATACAGTTGCGATCACAATTATTCAACCCCCATTACAAATCAGGTTTATTGGCAAAATTTACAGACTTTCAGCTGTTTGCAATGAACAAATCAAACAAAAGCAATTGAAATAGTTAAACACAACGAATGCTTCAAGTGGTTTCCCCAAATTCAACTGAAAATGCAACTTAATGACTTCTCCAGTTTCAGTTTCTCCAGTTTATAATGACTTCTCCATTGCTCATGAGCAATGGCCTCCAGTTCAGTAATATTCTTGAGATCGTGTGCTGCAAATATCTTCTTCAAATCCCACCAGAGATTTTCTATGGGGTTCAAGTCAGGTGACTGTGATGGCCACTGTAGTATCTTCCAGGATTTGAGGTATGCTTGGGATCATTGTCCTGTTGACGGTCCAATGACACCCAAGCTTCAGCTTCGTCACAGATGGCATGATGTTTTCTCCTAGGATTTCCTGATACTTCAATGAATCCATTTTGCCTTCCACACACTGCAGGTTTCCAGTGCCAGAGGATGCAAAGCAGCCCCAGAGCATCACCGAGCCACCACCATGCTTGACTGTGGGCAGAGTGTTCTTTTCAGCATATGTCTTCCTCCAGATGTATCGCTGATTCATTGTGCCGAAAAGTTCCAGTTTTGTTTCATCGCTCCACAGAACAGAATCCCAAAACTTTTGTGGCTTATTTATATGATTTTGAGCATGTTGGAGCTGACTTTTCTTGTGCTTTTGGGTCATTAGTGGTGTATGTCTTGGAGTTCTGGCATGGAAACCTTCTGCATTTAGTACACGCCTTACTGTGCTCACTGAAACCTTAGTGCCTGTTGCCACCAAGTCTTGCTGCAGGTCTTTTGCAGTCATCTGAGGGTTTTTCACAACATGCCTTCTCAGAAATCTGGTTGCAGCCATTGATCGCTTCCTTTTTCTGCCCATCCAGGTAGTGTAACCACGGTTTCCTTAACTTTGAACTTGCAAACTATCCTTCCAACGTTGTCTCTAGGAACATTCAATGCCTTCACTATCTTTTTTTATCCTGTTCCTTGTTTGTGAAGGGCGATGATCCCTTCTCTTAACTTTTTGACTTGGCCATATTTCTAACATGTAGTCAAACGTGACACTCAACAAACCCCTAGCCAGTTCAGGTATTTCATGCATTTTCTACCCCTAGCCAGTTCAGGTATTTCATGTGTTCCAGCTCAAGCACACCTGCTGCAACTAATGAAACCCTTGATTAGTTGCATCAGGTGTGCTTGAGACAAAACCTGTTTTGCATATTTGTGCTTTTGTGAGGTTTTTTGTTTTTGTGACTGGAGAAGTCATTATAAGTTGCATTTTCAGTTGAATTTGGGGAAACTACTTGAAGCATTTGTTGCGTTAAGCTATTTCAATTGCTTTTGTTTGATTTGTTCATTGCAAACAGCAATGAACTTCCACACGTTGCAGGTTTCCAGTGTTTCCAGGTTAAAGTTTCACAATAAACCAGATTTGCAATGGGGGTTGAATAATTTTGATTGCAACTGTAGAACTGACAACTGCATAAGATATCTAATCTAATGACAATGACAATTTGACTAAAAAGATCTGGCAAGTACTCACCCTATAGAACAAAGGGATATTGTCAAAAAGATACGGAAATGCAAAGGACACAATCCGCAGAATTTTCCCTAGTTTCACATTTGTTTTCTCAACAGACCTAAGAAAAAAAGAAAAAAAAACTTAAATTAAAATGTTCAAATGTGTAAAACTTTTACGTCATTTCCAACATTGGATTAGGAAATCACCAAGTGAAGTTACCTTTTATTTATATGGCAGTTGTACTCAATGAAAGGCAATCCAAGCCTAAAAGATAAAGGATATAAAGATAGGGATTATACTGGAGTTGATGAGTGCTTATGTAATTTCAAGACAATGATGTATGTATGTATGATGCTTATGCAATTTCATGACAATACAGTGCTTTCAGCTAGTAGTCAGAGAAGAGGGGACATTAACACTGATGGGAAGAAAATAACCATTGTATTGTAGAAGGTACTACAAAATGTGACTCTCTAAAACTGCACTCTAAATTGAATAGGGTTCAGTTTGCCAGTTGTGCAAACTAACAATGACATGATTATAGGAAATGTGGAAAATGTCCAATTTCAAGGCAATGTATTATTCTGACTAATCCATCTCACCTTGAGTAACAGGCCAGTCCAGTGGAGAGGACAGAGTTGAGCATGGCAGTGGGAATGTAATATTTATGGAAAACGCTGTTCACCCATTTCTCAGGAAATATATAGGAGGAGTATGTGATGGCAGAACCTGTTGATACACAAACATTTATATAAAAACCATAATAAATAATCACTTTGGTTAACACCAATCCCACAGTAATTTTGAGTAAACAACTCCTTTGTTCTGTAACAATTCATGATTATTTGACATAATACATAAGTAATTAATTTTCATAAATCAATATTCTACACATGATGAATTCCAACCTCCTGACCTAAGCTGTAGAAGCTTAGTGCTCCATAGTCGAAGAAGAAGCAGATGTGTCTGGCACGTTCAGACATGGTACTGAAGGTGTGTGCACAGCTGGAAGCCAGTGGGTACAAGCAGCAGGACAACAGGAAGACCAAAAGAGGCCAACAGTAGGAGTCCTGCCAGTCTTCCTCCATTAGCACCATAAGGAGCTTCCATAAGAAGAACCTAGCAAAGCAGTGCATTTAACCAGTTGTATCTTCAAAATTATTACTCAGATTATTTCTATTAAACAATAAATAAAAACATGACTAAATAATTTACAGGGCTAATTTACAGTCTAAATAAATTTTAGGTCTGCATGGTGGCGGGTATTGTTCAGTCTCACACCTTCAGGGTTCCCAGTTCAATCCTGAGCTCTGGGTTACTGTCTATGTGGAATCCCTCGTGTTCATGTTTCCTCAGAGTTCTCCTGTTTCCTCCCACCTCCCAAAAACATGCAGTTAGGAGGATTGGCTACACTAAATAATCCCTTGGTGTAAACATGTGCCCAAATTTGAACAATGTGTGTGTGCACAGCATCCTGTTGTCCTATCTCCCACCTCGCACCCAGTGTTCCTCGGATAGGCTCCAGATTTATAAATAAATTATAAAATATTTTGTGCAAGTAAATAATACAGTATTTAGATGTAATATTCCATGTATCAGTGACAAACATTCTTCAGTCCACATAGTCATAATTCCACATGTTCATATTTATATCTGGGTCATTCCATCTCAAGTGGTCCAATGTAGGTTGCTCGACTGTTTTTACTTTTCCTAACTATTTTTTGAGTGATTACCTCTATGTATTGACATTGCAAAATCACCAGGTTTTTACATTTTTTTTTATTTACTTGCTTTAAGTATGATGGCCATCTTTTTGTCATGGCAGACAACAAATTTTGTTTATACAGCTGTTTACGGAAACTCAATATCTTGGTTGAGGTTGATCCTAGCTCCTTGGAACAAAAACCATATTACCGTTTCTATAGTAACAACTTACACAGGTATCTGTATGGAGGTGTGGCCCCATAAATGGCTTAATTGTTACAATTACAATTGTGTGTAATTGTTGATATGTTGAAGTTTTCTGTCACAAGACATTCATTTAGCATTTTTGGAAGGAGTCTCCAAGGAAGGAGTTCATAGCTCCTGAAAGGTACCTTGTTTCATGGATGGTCCACAATATTAAACACAAATATAAACAAATAAAATGTATGTTTTGTTTTTAATTAATTAGTTTATTAATGAATTAATAAAAGCAATAAATACTGGCAAGTTGATGTGGTATAAAGGAGAAGAGGAATAAAACACATCAGGTCCTGCTGCTAATGGAAAATCATCACAAAAATACTCAGGTTTATCAAAAAAAAAATCTTTGTTAAATATAGGTGTGCAACAAATATTGGCACCCTTTTAGTCAATACTTTGTGCTACCTCCCTCTGCCAAGATAACAGCTCTGAGTCTTCTCCTATAAAGCCTGATGATGTTGGAGAATACATGGCAAGGCATCGGACACCATTCCTCCATAAACAATCTCTACAGATCCTTCAAATTTCGAGGTCCACGCTGGTTGACTCTCCTCTTCAGTTCACCCCACAGGTTTTCTATGGGATTCAAGTCAGGGGATTGGGATGGCCATGGCAGGACATTGATTTTGATGTATGTTTTGGATCATGGTCCTGCTGGAAGATCCAACCACAGCCCATTTTAAGCTTTCTGGCAGAGGCAGTCAGGTTTTTATTTTAATATTCGTTGAGTCCATGATGCCATGTATCCTATCAAAATGTCCAGGTCCTCTGGCAGAAAAACAGCCCCAAAACATTAAAGAGCCACCACCATATTTAACCGTGGGCATGAGGTACTTTTCCATATGGCTACCTCTCTGTATGTTACAAAACCACCTCGGTGTTTATTTCCAAAAAGCTCTATTTTGGTTTCATCTGACCATAGAACCCGATCCCATTTGAAGTTCCAGTAGTGTCTGGCAAACTGAAGAAGCTTGAGTTTATTTTTTGATGAGACTAAAGGCTTTTTTCTTTAATCCCTTCCAAACAACTTGTGGTGATGTAGGTGACTTCGGATTGTAGTTTTGGAGACTTTCTGACCCCAAAATGTAACTAAATTCTGCAATTCTCCAGCTGTGATCCTTGGAGATTTTTTGGCCACTCGAACCATCCTCTTCACAATGCGTTTAGACAATATAGTCACACGTCCAATTCCAAGTTGATTCATAATATTTCCAGTTGACTGGAACTTCTTAATTATTGCCCCGATGGTGGAAATGGGCATTTTCAATGCTTGTGCTATTTTCTTATAGCCACTTCCCATTTTGTGAAGCGCAACAACCTTTTTCCGCACATCACAGCTATATTCCTTGGTCTTACCCATTGTTATGAATGACTAAGGGAATTTGGCCTATGTGTTACATCATATTTATACCCCTCTGTGTCATGGTTGAACAATTTCCTGTTCCTAGTCGCCCAGGTGTACTAAAAAATGTAAAATATCAATGTGAATATACTTCAAATATATATTTTTTCTCATATGAATTCATAGGGGTGCCAATAATTGTTGCACACCTATATTTAACAAAGATTTTCTTTTTTTGGATAAACCTGTGTTGTGTTTGCAGTTGTTTGATTTGCATGAGAGCAGAGTATTTTTGTGAATTTTTTTAACAAAAGATCAAACGGTTAAACAATAAAGACAATTTTTCACAGCCATCTTTGCTCATATTTACCAAGGGTGCCAATATTAGTGGAGGGCACTGTATAACAGCATGCCCTGTCATGATTTATTCCTGAAATAAAGGTATTGTGGTCATACCATGTAGGAACAAAGTGAGTCCAAATGTTGAGGGTTTCATTAGTTAGCTGGAAAATGCTAAGAACACATTCTTTAGCTGAGCTGTATGGATACCGATACCCAGATATGATCCCATCCTCATGGAACACCTGTATAGAAAAGATTTAACTCTATAAAATTCCATAAAATGATGATCAGATATCTGATTTGTAAAAAAAAAAAAAAAAAAAAAAAAAAAAAAAACATTCAATCAGGCTTTAAACATTGTTAACATGTATTGATCAGCATAAACCTCTCTAAAACTAATAGACATTAGCTCTCAGAAGAAAAGAAGAAAAGCTGGTTTAGCACAGCATTACTATTAAAAAGCTGTTCATTACAAAATTATATAAACCTACTTTTGGAACTTGGTTGATGGTTAAGACTCGAGGTAGTTTGATAAGGCTCAGCATGATCCTATAATCCACCAGCAGTCAAGACAAACACTGAAAGGCGAGAGAATCTGGCATGAAGTGTGCTTGTAATGTCCTCATTACTTGCTCCACCCTTTTCCTGGATCACCCGGTGTACTTATCCCCCTGAGCATATAAACCTGGTGGGACAGGGCAGAAAATGAGACAATTCCAGATAATGAGACTCAGAGAAAGGTGAAATGCTTAATCAACATGAACTGATTTTCTAAAAGAAAAAAAAAAAAAAAAAAGAAAGAAAGAAAGAAAGAAAGAAAAGAAATAAAACTAATGTTTAGAATTGCTTTATGGTACTGGGAGCTGAAACTTTTAGTAGTGTGAACACGCCTTAGAAGAAATCAATGAGGGATGTTAATGTTAAACCAAAGCTTACTACCTGTGCCTTGTATTTAAAGTAAATATGATTTGCAGACCTGATATGACACAGGCAGAGCAAATGTTAAACATGTTATACATGAAACAGGTCTTACACAAACCCTTTTACACAAACAATTTTCTTTTTCAGTGTACTGTTCAAACTTTAGTTACATACAGTTTTAGTAGTTTACATATGGTTCTTATAGAGATAGAATTCTTAGCATCCTGAAAGGGGCCTACTTGGAACCCTCTTTGACACACACACACACACACACACACACACACACACACACACACACAGTTGCAATCAAAATTATTCAACCCCCATTGCAAATCAGGTTTATTGTCAAAATGTACAGAATTTCAGCTGTTTGCAATGAACAAATCAAACAAAAGCAATTGAAATAGTTAAACACAACAAATGCTTCAAGTGGTTTCCCCAAATTCAACTGAAAATGCAACTTATAATGACTTCTCCAGTTTCAAAATTATTCAACCCATTCATAGCAAGCATCTTTAGTACTTAGTATAACACCCTTTTGCTGTTATGACCTGCTGCAAACAAGATGCATAGCCAGACACCAGCTTCTGGCAGCATTCCTGAGGAATCTTAGTCCATTCCTCATGAGCAATGGCCTCCGGTTCAGTAATATTCTTGGATTTGCGTGGTGCAACCGCTTTCTTCAAATAAAAAAAGTCAGGTGACTGTGATGGCCCTGTAGAATCTTCCAGGACTTCTACTGCAACCAAGCCTTGGTGGAATTTGAGGTATGCTTGGGATCATTGTCCTGTTGAAAGGTCCAATGATGCCCAAGCTTCAGTTTCCTCACAGACAGCATGATGTTTTCTCCTAGGATTCCCTGATACTTCAATGAATCCATCTTACCTTCCACTCGCTGCAGGTTTCCAGTTCCAGAGGATACAAAGCAGACCCAGAGCATCACTGAGCCACCACCATGCTTGACTGTTGAGTGTTCTTTCTTCATTCTTCTTTCTCCAGACATACCGCTGATTCATCGTGCCAAAAAGTTCCAGATTTTTTTCATTGCTCCACAGAATAGAATCCCAAAACTTAAACTGTGGCTCATTTATATGATTTTCAGCATATTGGAGCCGAATTTTCTTGTGCTTTTTGGGTCAGTAGTGGTGTACGTCTTGGAGTTCTGGCATGGAAACCTTCTTCGTTTAGTACGTCATACTGTGCTCACTGAAACCTCAGTGCTTTGATGCCCCTTTTGCAAGCAAACAGTTGAAGGGCTGTAAATTTTGACAATAAACCTGATTTGCAATAGGGGTTGAATAATTTTGATTGCAACTGTAATTATATATATATATATATATATCTCACAAAAGTGAGTACACCCCTCACATTTTTGTAAATATTTTATTATATCTTTTCATGGGACAACACTGAAGAAATGACACTTTGCTACAATGTAAAGTAGTGAGTGTACAGCTTGTATAACAGGGTAAATTTGCTGTCCCCTCAAAATAACTCAACACACAGCCATTAATGTCTAAACCGCTGGCAACAAAAGTGAGTACACCCCTAAGTGAAAATGTCCAAATTGGGCCCAATTAGCCATTTTCCTTCCCCGGTGTCATGTGACTCGTTAGTGTTACAAGGTCTCAGGTGTGAATGGAGAGCAGATGTCTTAAGTTTGGTGTTATCGCTCTCACACTTTCTCATACTGGTCACTGGAAGTTCAACATGGCACCTCATGGCAAAGAACTCTTTGAGGATCTGAAAAAAATAATTATTGCTCTACATAAAGATGGCCTAGGCTATAAGAAGATTGCCAACACCCTGAAACTGAGCTGCAGCACGGTGGCCAAGACCATACAGCGGTTTAACAGGACAGGTTCCGCTCAGAACAGGCCTCGCCATAGTCGACCAAAGAAGTTGAGTGCGCGTGCTCAGCATCATATGCAGAGGTTGGCTTTGCAGAATAGACACATGAGTGCTGCCAGCATTGCTGCAGAGGTTGGAGGGGTGGGGGGTCAGCCTGTCAGTGCTCAGACCATACGCCGCACACTGCATCAAATTGGTCTGCATGGCTGTCGTCCCAGAAGGAAGCCTCTTCTAAAGATGATGCACAAGAAAGCCCACAAATAGTTTGCTGAAGACAAGCAGACTAAGGACATGGATTACTGGAACCATGTCCTGTGGTCTGATGAGACCAAGATAAACTTATTTGGTTCAGATGGTGTCAAGCGTGTGTGGCGGCAACCAGGTGAGGAGTACAAAGACAAGTGTGTCTTGCCTACAGTCAAGGATGGTGGTGGTAGTGTCATGGTCTGGGGCTGCATGAGTGCTGCCGGCACTGGGGAGTGTACTGTGACATGCACTGTGACATACTGAAGCAGAGCATGATCCCCTCCCTTCGGAAACTGGGCCGCAGGGCAGTATTTCAACATGATAATGACCCCAAACACACCTCCAAGACGACCACTGCCTTGCTAAAGAAGCTGAGGGTAAAGATGATAGACTGGCCAAGCATGTCTCCAGACCTTAACCCTATTGAGCATCTGTGGGGCATCCTCAAACGGAAGGTGGTCTCTAACATCCACCAGCTCTGTGTGTCATCATGGAGGAGTGGAAGAGGACTCCAGTGGCAACCTGTGAAGCTCTGGTGAACTCCATGCCCAAAAGGGTTAAGGCAGTGCTGGAAAATAATGGTGGCCACACAAAATATTGACACTTTGGGCCCAATTTGGACATTTTCAATTAGGAGTGTACTCACTTTTGTTGCCAGTGGTTTAGACATTAATGGCTGTGTGCTGAGTTATTTTGAGGGGACAGCAAACGTACACTGTTATACAAGCTGTACACTCACTACTTTACATTGTAGCAAAGTGTCATTTTGTCAATGTTGTCCCATGAAAAGATATAATAAAATATTTACAAAAATGTGAGGGGTGTACTCACTTTTGTGAGATACTGATTATATATATTATATATATATATACACACATACATACACATACATACATACATACATACATACATACATACACACACAATTATCATTACCAATCAGCCATAACATTTAAAACCACCTGCCTAATATTGTGCTGCCAAAACAGCTCTGACCCTTCGAGGCATGGACTCCAAGACCTCTGAAGGTGTGCTGTGGTATCTGGCACCAAGATGTTAGCAGCAGATCCTTTAAGTCTTGTAAGATGTGAGGTGGGGCCATGGATCAGATTTGTTTGTCCAGCATACCCCACAGACGCTCAATCAGATTGTGATCTGGGGAATGTGGAGACCAAGTCAACATCTTGAACTCTTGGTCATGTTCCTCAAACCATTCCTGACAATTTTTGCAGTGTGGCAGGGAGCATTATCCTGCTGAAAGAGGCCACTGCCATTAGAATATACTGCTGCCATGAAGGGGTGTACTTGGTCTGCAACAATATTTAGGTAGGTGGTACGTAGCAAAGTAACATCCACATGAATGCCAGGACCCAAGATTTCCCAGCAGAACATTGCCCAGAGCATCACACTGCCTCTGCCAGCTTGCCTTCTTCCCATAGTGCATCCTGGTGCCATCTCTTCCCAGGTAACTGACGCACACGCACCCAGCTGTCCACATGATGTACAAGAAAACGTGATTCATCAGACAAGGCTTCTTCCACTGCTCCATGGTTCTGATGCTCACATGCCCATAGTAAGGAGCTTTCTGTGGTGGACAGGGATCAGCATGGGCACTCTGACCAGTCTGCGGCAACGACACCCCATAGGTAGCAATCTGCGATTCACTGTGTGTTCTGACACATTTCTACCATAGCCAGCTTTTTTTCCCAGCAGTTTGTGCTACAGTAGCTCTTCTGTGAGATCGGACTAGACAGGCTAGTATTCGTGATGATGTCACAGAATGTGTCTTGGCCCACATCTGCGGTAATTTTGAAAAAAAATTCAAGCTCCTCCAAATATTGTGGAGTCTGCTTGATTTTTCATTAATTTCTGCAATCACAAAATCATGAAACCCTGGAGGGACTGAATAAGCCTTGGGCACTCATGACCCTGTTGCTGGTTCACCAGTTGTCCTTCCTTGAACCACTTTTGGTAGGTACTAACCACTGCATACTGAGAACACCCACAAGACCTGCCTTTTTGAAGATGCTCTTACCCAATCATCCTGCCATCACAAAGTTGCTCAGATCCTTAAGCTTGCCCATTTTTCCTGCTTCCAACACCTCAACTTCAACTATTCACTAGCTCTAGGGGCCTTAGCTGGGCTGTTAATCATGCGGGCTGACCAACTTGATTGTATTTTGTAAACATAAACACATTTTGAATTTGATGCCTGCAACACACTCAAAAAAAAGGTGCAAAATAAAAAAGGGCAAAATAAATGTGAAAAAGTTTTTAGAATATTATGTTACACTGTTTTGAAACATTCCACAATTAACAGGTGAATTGGTAACAGGTGAGGGTAGCATGATTGGGTATAAAAGGAGCATCCACCAAAGGCTCAGTCTTAACATGGTCCGTCGCCGCATCAAGAAATGCAATCTGAATCTCTATTACGCAAGGAGAAAGCCATACATCAATTCTATGTAGAAACACAGCAGAGTTCTCTGGGCCCCGCATCTCAGATGGCCAGAAAGACTTGTGCTGTGGTCAGATGAGTCAGCTTGTTCTCAGGAAAAACAGACATAGAGTTCTCCATACCAAAGAGGAAATGGACCATCCAGACTATCATCAGCAAAAGGTGCAAAAGCCAACATCTATCATGGTATGGGGGTGCATCAGTAGCCACAACACAGGTGACTTGCATATGTGTGAAGCGGAGGCGTATATTGGGTTTTTATAGAGACATATGCTGCCATTACGGCGAAGTCTTTTCCCGGGAAGTCAATAGTTATTTCTGCACGTGCTACAACAGTGTGGCTTGTGTGTGCTTGATTGTCCTGCCAGCAGTTCAGATCTGTCTCCCATTGAAACGTATGACGCATCATGACTGTTGAGCAGCTGAAGTCTTGTATCAAGCATGAATGGGCAAAAATTCCACTTGCAAAACTGCAACAATTAGTATCCTCAGTTCCCGGACGATTAAAAAGTGTCATTAAAAGGGAGGGTGATGTAACACAGTGGTAAACATGCCTCTGTCCCAAATTGTTTTTGTGTGCGTTCTAGGCATCAAATTGAAAAATTTGCGTTTATATTTACGTATATTTAACTAAATACAGTAAATATACTTATTTAATATAAGTATATTTAAGGTGGTCAGTGAAAACTTTGGACATATTTTCTTTGTACCATGGTCGGTTAAATAAATGTTCAAGAGAATTAAATCACAGATTCTTGTTTTTACTGCATTTTAGAAAATATCCCAGCTGTTTCAGAAATGGTGTTTGTGCATTAGGCAAATCAGCTTTGCATAATGTAACAAACAGTGAACACTGAGTTAATACAGCACAGAGCAGTGGACAAGGATCAATCTGACAATTAAATAAGTAATGAATTAAATAGAGAAATATGGATGCCAGAAATAGTGTAGGTGGTGTTTCAAATATGACCATACAACAGGGCTGGCCAACATAAACTGGTTAATAGGGCTAAGCCCTCCCTCTCCTTGAATAAAAAAAATACACAAAAATAAGGCTACTGTTTTAACATCCACATTGGTCTATTTGCAAATGGCTTAAAGTGTATTTTATTTATTTATTTATTTATTTAAACCATTGTGGAAACAAGTAGAACAGCACTACTGACAGTCACAAGTAAAATGAATGAACACAGAATGAAGTAGATTTTCAGGCTAATTTCGTTCCAGGCCAGACTGTAGATTCATGCATTTTAATCACCCAAAATTTATTTCTGCATATGCTGATACCCTTTCTATCATATCTTTTTTGAAAACAGAATAAGTATTCAATGTACACATTTTAACCAGAGCCTACTTGTAGTTCCATGTTGACTCTGTTCATGCTGAAATGTATTGCAGTGGGCTTTTTTTGTCGTTTCTTTTTTTCCATTTTATAGTTGACTCATGAAAATCTGTTTTCTAGACTTTGTGAGGTGAAGGTAAGAAACATGAGTCAGCATTTTGTTTTATGGGGAAAAATCTATTTCCTATATTAGATATAATAAAGAGTCACATGGATTAAATCTACATATTACCTTTATGAAATTTTTGGAGCTTGAAAGTTTTGGTTACTTGGACTGTAAATGGAGGGACAGAAATCTCCCAGGTTTAATTAAAATGTCTTCATTTGTGTTCCGAAGATGAAGGAAAGTCTTTTGGGTCTGGAACGACATAAGAGTGAGTAATTGATGACATCACTTCCAGGACTCCTTTTTCTTCTTTACACTGAAGATAGTTCTTAATGACTTTCGCTGAATGCTTGGGGTCATTGTCATGCCGTTGTCCGCCTAAATAAATCTGGGGCCAATCAGAGGCCTTCCTGATGGTATTGCATGATGGATAAAGCCTGTACTTCTCAGCACTGAGGAGACCATTAATTCTGACCAAATCCCCAACTCCATTTGCAGAAATGCAGCCCCAAACTTGCAAGGAAACTCCTCCATGCTTCACTGTTGCCTGCAGTCACTCATTCGTGTACCACTCTCCAGCCCTTCAGCAAACAAACTGCCTTCTGCTATAGCCAAATATGTCAAATTTTGACTCATCAGTCCAGAGCACCTCCTGCCATTTTTCTGCACCGCAGTTCCTGTGTTTTCATGCATAATGAGTCCCTTGGCCCTGTTTCCACATCGGAGGTATGGCTTTTTGGCCGGCAGTCTTCCATGAAGGCCACTTCTGACCAGACTTCTCCAGACAGTAGATGGGTGTACCAGGGTCCCACTGGTTTCTGCCAGGTCTGAGCTGATGGCACTGCTGGACATCTTCCGATTGCGAAGGAAAGTAAGCCTGATGTGTCTTTCATCTGCTGCAGTAAGTTTCCTTGGCCGACCACTGCGTCTACGGTCCTCAATGTTGCCCGTTTCTTTGTGTTTTTTCAAAAGAGCTTGGACAGCACATCTGGAAACCCGTCTGCCTCAACATTTCTGCCTGGGAGAGACCTTGCTGATGCAATATAAATACCTTCTGTCTTGTTGCTGTGTTCAGTCTTGCCATGGATTATGATTTTTGACAGTAAACTGTCTTCAGCAACCTCACCTTGTTAGCTGAGTTTGGCTGTTCCTCACCCAGTTTTATTCCTCCTACATAGCTGTTTCTATTTATGTTAATGTTTGTGTCTCAACCTACATATTGAATTGATGATCATTAGCACCTGTTAAACATAAATTAAACATAATTGTTTAATCATACACCTGACTATATGCCTACAAAATCCCTGACTTTGTGCAAGTGTACCTATAAGAATTGATGCTGTTTTGAAGGCAAAGGATGGTCACACCAAATATTGATTTGATGTAGATTTTTCTTCTGTTCACTCACTTTGCATTTTGTTAATTGATAAATGTAAACTATTAACGTGTCTAGCAGCAAAGGGGGAACAACAACAAATTCATAGCCACTGTTTTGGAAAGGGATGTTCAATAGTCAGGTGCCTACAGACTTTTGGCGTTAAAGTATAACTATTATTCTGTAGAACAAACTTTTTAACTACACCAGTTATAATTACGCTTAATTCTGATTAAGAAAATGTATGCATCGCGTTTAGATGAACTAAAAACTACAGTAATTGGAAAAAAAAAAAAAAAACACCACCACAGAAACACAGGGGAAAGTGGGCGGCCGCTTCACCACAATATCAAAGTCAGTGGTATGTGGACAGTTTAGTAGAAATGCACTGACGCCAATAATATAAAGTTCACAAAAGCGCAGCGTTCCTCAACATCAACATCAAAAACCCCGCCACATGACTGATCTAACTATTTATTTATTTATTTATTTATTTTAATAACAAACATCGAGATTTCAACTTACGATATAGAGCTCGTGCACCCATGTACCCATGCAGTGTTAAATTACGGAAATATCTTCCATCTTTCGTCCTGGAGCGAGCAGCTTTAAAGGGAAAACATGCCTTTCTTTGTTTTCGTTGTCAGCTGTGGCTCCCAGACTCAATCTGATTGGCTGAGGTGCTTCTCCGCGCGACGCCGTTTCTAAGCTCGCGTGCACTGCCACTGTCTTTAAAATCTGTTTCACCTGTAATTGGAGTTATGAATCAGTTAAACAGTAACCTGTGGCATGCAAAGATCTGTGCTAATAACGATTATGAGAGAGAGAGAGAGAGAGAGAGAGAGAGAGAGAGACAAAACAAGCAAAAGGTGAAAGATAGTCAAGATGAAATAGCCCAAACTATAAGAGGGAGCTTGTGAGATAAGTACACTTTTAACGCCATTTTGATTAGATATGGAGAGCCAGTGGGTTTTCCCCCGTTTGTTTGTTTGTTTTTGTTTGTTTTGGGAAACAGCAATTAATGAGCAACAGAGAGAGGCTAAATAATCTCTTAGTCTTATAGTCTTTTCTTTGCTCTTTCAAAAAGCCTGCATTTATCTGCATATATTACCCTGCGTCCACTGGAGTGGACAGCACATGGTTTTTGCTTTAAACCAATAACATTGTATACTTTCATTATTTGAATAATTCCTGGTCATTGACTGGTACCTGATCAACCAATAACAATGAAGACATGACCCCTAACTTTATCTGAGAGAGCTTCAGGCATCATATTAGACAGCCATGGCTCACCGATTAAACAGGAAGAGGAGTAAGCACCTTTTTTTTTTTTTTTTTTTTAAACCTGTTATATACTAATTTATGTTCATGGTAGCCTCATCGACTTGCACCTATTATAATATTAATAGTATCAGGTGATAATATTTAAAGTTAATTTGAAGATCTTTTACAGTTGTAGAACACAGGATTTTTTTTTTTTTTTTTTAAGTTTAATGTCCATCACAGGTCTTGAAAGATTAGCAAGAACCTCATGACTTAGTATCAGTGTGCCAGGTTGTGAAATTTCTGCAAGCATTTCAGATCTAAAATACAGAGCTAAAAATTCCAATGTTGATGTTTTATGAACATCACTGTTCATTAATTATTAATATTATTAATATGATTATATTTTAGGGTATAAAATGACAGACAGTCTTGAACTTCTGGTAAATGGATGTTGACAACATGAAATTTGTTCTAAAAAGTGGACCATGCAAGCAGAAATAGTTTCAAAGCAGCTCATCGAAAATGTGTGAATACAAGGCAACACACACACACACACACACTGATGCCTTGAAGCCACAAGGCTACCAACAAGTACACATAAACACACCTACAAACGCACACAGACATATACAAACACTTACTCAGACTCACTCAGAGCAAAAAGAATCAAACAAGCTTTTTGAGACATCATCTTATCATACAACAACCTTTTTTCTAGATTCTTATTGCATTGTTCATTGTTACAGTATGTACACCGATCAGCCATAGCCTTAAAACCACTGACAGGTGAAATGAATAACATTGATGATTTCATTACAGTAGCGCCTGTCAAGGGGTGGGATATATTAGGCAGCAAGTGAATAGTCAGTTTTTGAAGTTGATGTGTTGAAAGCAGGAAATATGGGCAAGCGTAAGGATCTGAGAGACTTTGACAAGGGCCAAATTGTGATGGCTAGACAACTGGGTCAGAGTATCTCCAAAATGGCAGGTCTTGTGGGGTGTTCCCAGTATTCAGTGGTTAGTACTTATCAAAAGTGGTCCAAGGAAATGGTCAAGGCTCATTGATGCACATGGGGAGCGAAGGCTGCCCCGTCTGGTCCGATCCCACAGAAGAGCTACTGTATCAAAAATTTGCTGAAAAAGTTCATGCTGGCTATGACAGAAAGGTGTCAGAACACACCGTACATCACAGCTTGCTGCGTATAGAGCTGTGTAGCTGCAGACTGGTCAGAGTGCCCATGCTGACCCCTGTCCACCACCGAAAGCTCCTACAATGGGCACATGAGCATCAGAACTAGACCATGGAGCAATAGAAGAAGGTCGCCTCGTCTGATAAATCATGTTTTCTTTTACATCATATGGACGGCCGGTTGCATGTGCATCACTTACCTGGGGAAGAGATGGCACCAGGATGCACAATGGGAAGAAGGCAAGCTGGGGGAGGAAGTGTGATGCTCTGGGCAATGTTCTGTTGGGAAACCTTGGGTCCTGGCATTCATGTGGATGTTACTTTGCTACGTACCACCTACCTAAACATTGTTGCAGACCAAGTACACCCCTTCATGGCAGCAGTATATCCTAATGGCAGTGGCCTCTTTCAGCAGGATAATGCACCCTGCTATACTGCAAAAATTGTTCAGGAATGGTTTGAGGAACATACAGAACTTACAGGACTTAAGGATCTGCTGCTAATGTCTTGGTGCCAGATACCACAGCATACCTTCAGAGGTCTTGTAGAGTCCATGCCTTGACAGGTCAGAGCTGTTTTACTGGCACAATGGGGACTTACACAATATTAGGCAGGCGGTTATAATGTTATGGCTGATCGGTGTATGCCTTTTAAAAATCTTTGAGTCTAGTTCATATACTGTAGGTGTTTAAACTCTAGTTCACAAGTACAGTATGATTAAAATATGAGGATTTC
Organism: Cranoglanis bouderius; assembly: GCA_023630585.1. Lineage (NCBI taxonomy): Eukaryota > Metazoa > Chordata > Actinopteri > Siluriformes > Cranoglanididae > Cranoglanis > Cranoglanis bouderius. The sequence goes on from CM042557.1 coordinate 16,690,869, forward strand.
TCCCAAAGGTTTCTTGAAATTTTATGTTGCTCCAGTCGTGGCGTCCATTGTAGTGGACATGAAAAAAATCTAATAAAAACATGAGTTGGCACATTTCTTTCTTTCTTTTTTTTTTTTAGATTAATTTCTACATTGGAAAAGAGTAAATATCAAGTGGGTAAAAAAATTTTTGCTCTGTGGAAAAAAATCAGGTCTGAAGGGGTTAACATGGGGACCATCCTAATGTCCTCACTATCTTAAAATTGTCACATGATCATATTAACATTTAGTCCTCACACAGAGATGTGTATGGTGGTGTGCAGCAAAGTGCTTGAAATTAGGTCTCAGATGATCTGCACCACAGAGAAAAGGAGCCGAGAAGCGTTCAGCACAAGGGAATTTATTTAACTGCTGGGAATACTGCCTGCCTCATGAAGCTGGTTGAGAGAGCACAACGGGCATGTAAAGCAATAAAGGGTGGCTACTATAAATAATCCAAATTATAAGACTAGATCACCTTTATGGTCACTGCATAATTTTTTACTTTTATTCATTTTCACTATTTTCCAAAAAAAAAAAAAAAAATCTGTTCATAAAAGCGGTCATTTAAAAACACACAGTAATATAATACTTTTATTAGATTTTGTCACAGGTTTACTGTTGTGTCTATTATTCCATTCCATTATTCATTTTGTTTTTGTGTACATATTTTATTTTATACTATTGAATAAAATACTTATGCATGTCTTTCTTGTCCATGACTACCTTATACAGTGAGGAGAAATAAGTATTTGGACACTTTTTTTTGTTTTTGTTATTTAATATACTTCCAGTGCATATGTCCACTTCATATTTACACACACATGTCTTTTGACTTTGTATTTATCCATCCATTCATCCATTTTCTGTACCGCTTCTGTATCCTACACAGGGTGACAGGGAGCCTGGAGGGAACGGCAGGGGATTAGGGGCACGAGGCGGGGAACACCCTGGATGGGATGCCAACCCATTGGAGGGCACAATCGCACACCCATTCACACACTATGGACAATATAGAGATGCCAATCAATCTACAACATATGTTTTTGGACTGGGGTGGATAGCGGAGAACCCGGAGGAAACCCCCGAAGCACGGTGAGAACATGCAAACTTCACACACAGGGTGGAGGCGGGAATTGTGCCCCCAACCCTACAGGTGTGTGGCAAACGTGCTAACCTCTAAGCCAGTGTTTCCCCACAGGGTGCTGTCTGATGAGTGCAGGGGTGCCGTGTAAAAAATCCTTCAGACTTTTCTAACATGCTAAAATGTGTATAACACATTTAATATATATCATAAATATCTGATGCCTTAAATAATAACAAATAAGACATGCATTAATAAAAAAAAAAAAAAAAAAATTCTCTCCTCCTCGACCCCTATCGCTGACCTGTCAGCACGTCAACGTCAGTATGCGTAGCCGTAGCGTATGCGTGTGCTTTATCCAAGTAGCGTGTGAGATGCACGTGTATGGTAAAAGAATATGGACAGATTTCTTAAAAGAAAAGCTCCAGAGTCTTCTGGAGCATCAACTTCATCTTCATGTAACAGTCCAGAGCACGTGGCTGAGAGTAGCAGCAAAAAGAAGAAGAGACAGTACATCGACAATTACTTGTCTTATGGCTTTCATCAGAGATCCATCATGTCCTCTTCCTCTGTGTCTGGTATGTGGGGACAAACTGTCAAATGAATCAATGGTTCCAAGCAAACTAAAACGGCATCTGACAAAAAATCACCCATCACTAGTAAGCAAGGATGCAGAATATTTTAATCGATTAAAAAGGCAACACGAAAAACAAGAAGTTATGATGAAGAGTGCAAAAGTGTCAGAGAAAGCACTAAAGGCTAGTTATCTTGTGGCCGAAATAGTAGCCAAATCAAAAAAACCCCACACAATCGCTGAGACTGTAATCTTGCCTGCATGCAAAGCCATCGTTAACACCATGCTAGGCCAACAAGCTGAGAAAGAAATATCAAAGGTGCCCCTGTCAGACAATACAATTGGAAGGCGAATAAATGACATGTCCTCGGACATTGAAAATGTGGTTTTGGGAAAAATCAGATCCGGTGGGAAATTTTCTTTGCAGCTGGATGAATCAACTGATATTAGTGGGCACGCTCAGCTCTTGGCAAATGTTCGCTTTGTAGACGGTGACAGCATTCGAGAAACTTTTTTATTTTGTAAATCAATACCTGACAAAACAACGGGAGAAGAAATATATTGTGTGATGACAGATTACCTTGAACAGGGGGGATTGAATTGGAAGGACTATCTCAGTGTATGTACTGATGGGGCCACTGCTATGACGGGGAGCACGAAGGGCTTCATTAGCAGAGTCAGAGCACAAAACCCACAACTGAAAGCCACTCACTGTTTTTCACATAGGGAGGCACTGGTAGCAAAGACGCTCCCGAAGGAACTCTCTGATGTTCTGGACAGAGCAGTAGATATAGTTAATTTCATCATACTTTCGATTTTATGTGAGGAAATGGGAGCGGAACATCAGAGCTTGTTATTACACACGGCCGTTCAATGGCTGTCACGCGGCAAGGTTTTGGCACGAGTATATGAACTGAGGGAAGAGGTAAAAACATTTCTCATCCAGGAGAATTCAGGATATGCATAGTTAATTTCAGACGTGGAGTGGTGTTCAAAACTCACATATCTCGCTGATGTTTTTAAGCATCTCAATGACCTGAATACAAAAATGCAAGGCAAAGATAAAAATATTCTCACGTCTACCGACAAGTTGCGAGGCTTCAGGTCCAAGCTCGCCCTCTGGCGCTCTTTTGTTGAACAGGGCCAACTTGATATGTTTCCGTTGTGCAATGCACACTCGAACAGCAAACTCCCTGAGCTGATCGCCCAGCATCTTAAAATCCTAGAGGAGAGGTTCAGCTTTTATTTTCCAGCTGAGCCTAATGATGAATTTGACTGGGTCCTTGATCCTTGGAGTTCATCTGGACTGGAAAGTTCAAAATGCATGCCACTGCAAGTACAAGAACAACTCATGGAACTAAGGGAAGATCGCAGTTTAAAAATGAAATTTCAAGACATGGCTTTGGACAGTTTTTGGATAACTGTGGAGAAAGAATATCCAGCTGTTGCAAACAGTGCCATTGAAGTTCTGATGCCATTTTTCACAACCTATTTGCGGAGTTTTTCTAGCCTGACATACATCAAGAATAAGTACAGAGAACGTCTGAGAACAGTGGATCACGAACTTCATGTCTGTCTCTCATCCATTCCTGCCAGAAATGATAAGCTGTGTGTATCATCCCAGGCTCAGGTTTCCCATTGAAAGTAAGTCATTTTAAATTAAGTGTGTGTGTGTGTCTGTGTGTATGTGTGTTGTGGTCTGGAGGAGGACTGTCTAGCATTAGTGTTTGTGTAGGGTGCCACAAATTATTAAAAAATTTGCCATGACTGAAAAAAGGTTGGGAAACACTGCTCTAAGCCACCATGCTCCTCAATTTGTACTTATAAATTTGCACAAAAAAGTATATACAGTGCCCTCCACTAATATTGGCACCCTTGGTAAATATGAGCAAAGAAGGCTGAGAAAAATTGTCTTTATTGTTTAAGCTTTTGATATTTTGTTAAAAAAATTCACAAAAGTACTCTGCTCTCATGATATCAAACAATTGCAGACTCAACACAGGTTTATCCAAACAAAAAAAAACTTTGTTAAATATAGGTGTGCAATAATTATTGGCACCCCTATGAATTCATATGAGAAAAATATATTTGAAGTATATTCCCATTGATATTAAAAATTTTTTTAGTACACCTGGGTGACTAGGAACAGGAAATTGTTCAACCATGACTTCCTGTTTCACAGGGGTATAAATATGAGGTAACACATGGGCCAAATTCCTTTAGTCATTCATAACAATGGGTAAGACCAAGGAATATGTGCGACAAAAGGTTCTTGAGCTTCACAAAATGGGAAGTGGCTATAAGAAAATAGCACAAGCATTGAAAATGCCCATTTCCACCATCAGGGCAATAATTAAGAAGTTCCAGTCAACTGGAAATGTTATGAATCAACCTGGAATTGGACGTGTGTCTATATTGTCCCAATGTAGTGTGAAAAAGATGGTTCGAGTGGCCAAAAAATCTCCAAGGATCACAGCTGGAGAACTGCTGAAGTTAGTTGCGTTTTGGGGTCTGACAGTCTCCAAAACTACAATCCAAAGTCACCTACATCACCACAAGTTGTTTGGAAGGGTATCAAGAAAAAGCCTCTACTCTCATCAAAAAATAAACTCGAGCATCTTCAGTTTGCCAGACACTACTGGAACGTCAAATGGGATCGGGTTCTATGGTCAGATGAAACCAGAATAAAGCTTTTTGGCAATAAACACCAGAGGTGGTTTTGGTGCACACAGAGAGGTAGCCATATGGAAAAGTACCTCATGCACACGGTTAAATATGGTGGTGGCTCTTTAATGTTTTGGGGCTGTTTTTCTGCCAGAGGACCTGGACATTTTGTTAGGATACATGGCTTCATGGACTATATCAAATATCAACAGATATTAAATGAAAACCTGACTGCCTCTGCCAGAAAGCTTAAAATGGGCCGTGGTTGGATCTTCCAGCAGGACAATGATCCAAAACATATATCAAAATCAACACAAAAATGGTTTACTGACCACAAAATCAATGTCCTGCCATGGCCATCCCAGTCCCCTGACTTGAAACCCATAGAAAACCTGTGGGGTGAACTGAAAAGGAGAGTCCACTTTCAAGAGACCTCGAAATTTGAAGGATCTGGAGAGATTCTGTATGGAGGAATGGTCTCAGATCCCTTGCCATGTATTCTCCAACCTCATCAGGCATTGTCTAAATCCTCCCTATGTCTAAATGATCTCTGTGCTACTTTTTTTTTTAGACGAAGAAGAAGACTTTTGAATGGGGATGATTGCTGTGAAGTTCATTGCTTATTATTCTCTGAGTAACTCATGTTTCTGCTCCTTTCAAGTCTTTTCTGCTGGTGACTGCTGGTTTCTCTCTTACCTTCCTTATCATTAATCTGAGAGCGTGTTGTGAAATGGTTCATGGCATACCTGTCCAGGGAATATTAGCCGTGTTTCCATGAACTTTCCACCTACATATTATCAAACAGGGATTTTATGCACTGAGAGGGATGTTTAAGCTCTTTGCTATGGCTTTGTAGCTTAATAATGCTGTCCCTGAGAATTTTAGGAAGTTCCTTCACATTCAGCATGATTGCTACATGTTGTGTGACATCTTCCCAACCAATGGTTACGTCTTTTTATAATGACACCTGGTGCAATTTTGCAGAGAAAATTTTTTGCAGCATTTATATCTAGAACTTGATTTATTTTTATGTAACCTTTGCATTCATATATGATATTTATTATGTTCACTTTTACAAGCACAAAGTCAAAAGACATTACGTGTGTAAATTATATAAAAGAAATAAAGAAAACAAACTTAATCACTGTGGACAAATGCCTTTAGACACACTAGGATGTACACAGACATTCAAATAAATACAACACACTTCGAGTACAATGACTCACTAATAAAGATAAAAGTAGTATTTGATGATGGATATGGACTGAAATGTATGGTATATTTATTTATTTATTTATTTATTTTTACTGATTTTATTAACACACTTAACGTTTATGTGTGTTCTAATTTATTAAGGCCACAGCTGATAAATGTAAATCAGTGAATGTAAAAAGCAAACAAACAAAAATTACATATGTGCATCATATGCATAAATTTGTGGATGTATGTGCATATATTTCAGGATTACATTGAACAATTTTTACATTGAAGAGTGTTTTTAGAAATCTCTGCATATGTAGTATTATTTCTGCTCATTAATGGTCAGTTTCTTTACAGAAATGTTTAAATGCATTTGTGAGAATATGTTTCGCAAATGTTTTAGATTTACACACATATACTGTATGCAAATCTAAGATATATGTAATATGCATGCATCTAAATGTGTCAGTCATACATATTGCAGAAAATTAGACATTAAAACTTCTTTTTCAAGTCATTCTCTTTTTCTCTTTCCTAATTTTACATACACTTGACTGTAACTGTCACTGCTAAACAGCATATAATGAATACATAAAAGTATATATAAATAAAACCACCACAGTTCTCTTAAATGTGCACACAAAATAACTGTCTGCATTTATTTATAATGATAATTATGCTGGTAATAATAATAATAAATGTATGTTGTGCAGAGAAATATAATGACTAAAAGGATATGCATGTAGCCCCATTCCCTTCTCATCATACCCTCCCTTTCACAACACACACACACACACACACACACACACACACACATGTGGCTATATCCTTTTGCATTCAGCTTTTTGTACAATATACTGTATATTCTCATTGGTGGCTGAGTCCAGAAAGGTTAAACTCAGTAAATATCATTAAACCTATTCTAATGCAGAAACTGTCAAGACTGCATTCATTTATGCCTAAATTGTTTCTGTTGCATTTGTCAATCTTTATACTGAGTTCAGAGTATTGGAGACCAAGAACCTTAAACGTTATAACTGCACACATTGAAGAATCCTTTATATTTACATATTTACATATGTGCCCAAAGTCAAACTGATCCAAACTGTTCAAAACAAATCTAGTTTATGTTGTAGTTTACAGGATGTTGTATGTGTATACGTATTATCTTCAAACTTCATTCAAGTAATTTCCTGTATTTCAGGTTAGAATAATCAGGAAGAATATACTTGAATAGATGTGCAGTGCTGGGTTTCTGCCAAAAGTATTTTCCACATATCTTTTAGCAAATTCCAAAGGGACATCATACGGGTTCTTACAATAATGGTCTTCTTCTTACCACTCTTCCATAAAGCCCAGATGTGGTTGTCCTGTGACAGCTTCTCACATCTGAGCTCTGGATCCTTCCAGCATTTTACAAATTAGTTATCATTGGTCTTATCATTGTTTCTCTGACAAATACCCTTCTTACCTGCTCAGTGAATTTTGATGGGCAGCCTTCTCTAGGCAGAGTCACATCCATCCATCCATTTTCTGTACCGCTTATCCTACACAGGGTCGCAGGGGAGCCTGGAGCCTATCCCAGGGAACTTGGGGCACAAGGTGGGGGACACCCTGGACAGGGTGCAAATCCATTGCAGGGCACAATCGCACACACACACACAACAGATAATTTGGAAATGCCAATCAGCCTACAATGCATGTTTTTGGACTAGGGGAGGAAACTGGAAAAACCCAAAGCATGGGGAGAACATGCAAACTCCTTACACAGGGCGGAAGTGGGATTCGAACCCCCTACAGGTGCAAGGCAAATGTTTGCCATATTCTTTGAACAAGATGTTCAAAGTTTGGGATATTTTTTTAGAACCAAACACTGATGGATACTTTTCCAGAACTTTGTCCTGGACTTTTTCTTCCCCTTTATACTGAGCCAAGAGTATTAGACACAACAAATTTAAACACATATACAGTAACTGCATACGTTGAAGAATCATCTACAGTATACTGTATTTACACATTTACATATGTGCCCAAAGTCAAACCGATCCAAACTGGTAAAAACTAATTTAGTTTATGTTGTGGTCTACAGGATGCTTTACCATTTGTATACTTCATTCAACTACTGTTTTTTAGGTTAGAATAATCAAGAGTACATATTTGCCTCTACAGTGCCTTGCATAAATAATCTATGCAGTTAATTTTGCCCCAAACATTTCAAATAAAATAATAAAATCCACAAAAAAAAAATATTTGTAGTAATACAAGTAAAGGACATGTAAGTAATGAGAATCAAGTCAAAAGAATTTTTTCCAAAAGATTCACAATCTCATTTTGCTTCAATTCTTTTTTCTATTTGTGGGTTGTTGTTTTTTTTTTTTTTTTTTTGCTTCTGGAGTTACTCTTCTGCTTCTGTAATCTTATTTTCGCCTGTTGTTGTTTCATGATACCATGAAGAGCACTAATATCACATACAATTTCCTACACCTTTATTTCCTTATTCCCAAAATTTTTAATATTGGGCCTGTGAACATGGAATTTGAGACTATCAGATGTTGTGAAATTGCACTTTGTCTAATTCCTACACCATTATCTCACTGTCATAATACTACGTTACACTTATTTTCATATGAAATGGTCTCAAATGCCAACTTCACAGGTCCATTTTATATACAGGTGCATCTCAATAAATTAGAATGTCGTGGAAAAGTTCATTTATTTCAGTAATTCAACTCAAATTGTGAAACTCGTGTATTAAATAAATTCAATGCACACAGACTGAAGTAGTTTAAGTCTTTGGTTCTTTTAATTGTGATGATTTTGGCTCACATTTAACAAAAACCCACCAATTCACTATCTCAACAAATTAGAATATGGTGACATGCCAATCAGCTAATCAACTCAAAACACCTGCAAAGGTTTCCTGAGCCTTCAAAATGGTCTCTCAGTTTGGTTCACTAGGTAAGCCACAAACATTCATTGCCAAAGAAGTTGGCTGTTCACAGAGTGCTGTATCCAAGCATGTTAACAGAAAGTTGAGTGGAAGGAAAAAGTGTGGAAGAAAAAGATGCACAACCAACCGAGAGAACCGCAGCCTTATGAGGATTGTCAAGCAAAATCGATTCAAGAATTTGAGTTAACTTCACAAGGAATGGACTGAGGCTGGGGTCAAGGCATCAAGAGCCACCACAAACAGACGTGTCAAGGAATTTGGCTACAGTTGTCGTATTCCTCTTGTTAAGCCACTCCTGAACTACAGACAACGTCAGAGGCGTCTTACCTGGGCTAAGGAGAAGAAGAACTGGACTGTTGCCCAGTGGTCCAAAGTCCTCTTTTCAGATGAGAGCAAGTTTTGTATTTCATTTGGAAACCAAGGTCCTAGAGTCTGGAGGAAGGGTGGAGAAGCTCATAGGCCAAGTTGCTTGAAGTCCAGTGTTAAGTTTCCACAGTCTGTGATGATTTGGGGTGCAATGTCATCTGCTGGTTTTGGTCCATTGTGTTTTTTGAAAACCAAAGTCACTGCACCTGTTTACCAAGAAATTTTGGAGCACTTCATGCTTCCTTCTGCTGACCAGCTTTTTGAAGATGCTGATTTCATTTTCCAGCAGGATTTGGCACCTGCCCACACTGCCAAAAGCACCAAAAGTTGGTTAAATGACCATGGTGTTGGTGTGCTTGACTGGCCAGCAAACTCACCACACCTGAACCCCACAGAGAATCTATGGGGTATTGTCAAGAGGAAAATGAGAAACAAGAGACCAAAAAAATGCAGATGAGCTGAAGGCCACTGTCAAAGAAACCTGGGCTTCCATACCACCTCAGCAGTGCCACAAACTGATCACCTCCATGCCACGCCAAATTGAGGCAGTAATTAAAGCAAAAGGAGCCCCTACCAAGTATTGAGTACATGTACAGTAAATGAACATACTTTCCAGAAGGCCAACAATTCACTAAAATGTTTTTTTTAATTGGTCTTATGAAGTATTCTAATTTGTTGAGATAGTGAATTGGTGGGTTTTTGTTAAATGTGAGCCAAAATCATCACAATTAAAAGAACCAAAGACTTAAACTACTTCAGTCTGTGTGCATTGAATTTATTTAATACACGAGTTTCACAATTTGAGTTGAATTACTGAAATAAATGAACTTTTCCATGACATTCTAATTTATTGAGATGCACCTGTATATAAAAAAATGCTACAGTAAATTTCTTCATATTGAGTATTTTGAAAGTATATTGCATTTAGTTTCATGCAGAATTGTCAGATTAAAAAAACAAAAAAACATTTCCATAGTGAGGATATAATGGTATTGGAATTAGGCAGAAAGTGGAAACAAAAAAATCAGAATAAGAAGCTTGTGAATAAGAAGCCAGGTTCAGCCTCACCACCAAGTTTAAACTGCTACTTAACTGGATAGAATGAAGTTACTTGTGTGATAAAGAAATATGTGTGAATGCATCTACAAACAATTCAATTGCAACTCATAATATTTTCGTCAGCTTTTAAATGCAACTACAGCAGTTTTTCCCACTCATTCGGTTCCGCTCGTTCCGTGAGAAACGTTCCACTGAGAAATCTAGCAACGTTTTGAGCAGATGATAGTGACTGTTCTGAACTCGATATGGATCTCCAGCTCACATCACAGCTGCTGATAGACAAGTTGAGAGAGCAAATTAGCTCGACTCACCATCAGTCTGTAAAACCTGACAGTGTTGTGCTTGTGACCAATCATGGATAACCACCGTTTCCAGATGACCAATCACTGCTTACCACCATTTCCCAATGACCAATCACTGAATACCACTGATTCCCATTGACCAATCACTGATTTCCACTGTTTCCCAACGACCAATCTCTGATTATCAATGTTTCTCAATCACCAATCACTCGTCACTGTTTGTCCTAGCCTCACACTTCTTGTTCTTCATTTTAAACTCTTATTGGAGATATTTACAAGTAATAAAAGTAAGTAATTGTTTCCTTCATGATGATTCAAATTATTTAAAAAATAAACTATAATCCATTTTTTCCTATTTGTGTCATTGTCCTCATTTTCACCCACATTTCTCATTTCATCATTTCTGTTACGCCCCAGTCTAGGGTTGGGGCTGATAACAGAAAGTTGAGATGAAAATGACATAAATGGTCTTTTATGAGATATATTGTAGAAAATATTTGTCACTGTTACTGCTTCAGGCTACCTCAGGCCAAAAAAACAACAACAAAAAAAAACACCGAAAACTAACTATGCAAAAGGAAGCAGTCTTACCTACAGTATACACACTTAATACTGAGTTAAATTAGAGTCATAATGAAAAAGACCAATCTTTAGAACTGCAGTAAGAGATTATTTAAAAAAAAAAAAAAGAAACCTGCTAAGATAGTGCCAAATAAAGCCTTGCTCCTCACTCCCAGTCCTGCAGACCCACAATATTGGACACCAACTCTTATTTTGTATATATTCTTTACTTATAATCCCACTTAGGTCCATTTTCATTCTAGGTTGTAAGACTATAAAATGTTGAAACATTCAAGTGAGGCAAATACTTTTGCACAACACTGCCAGCTGTTGTGATATTAAATGTGTAGATATATTATAATGCAATACAAGTGTTTAAACTTTGTTCTATTGGACAGTCTAATCACATTTGATGTGTTTCTAGTACATTCTATGTGTTGACTGGTTGTTTTCTTGAAGGACGTGTGTTGCGGCCGGCTCAGCAGCAGTCACTAGAGTGTATAAAGGCTCTTCAGCCTGACCAGAACACATCATGGTAACTATTCAATAAAACACTGACTGAGTCATCTTTAATTTGTCATTATTAATTCATCTGTAGTCAACCTGGGGTTACACTTTGTATACTATCTCCCTTGATTTACTTGCTTTTCTCTAACTCTTACTCTCTCTCATTGCTCTAGTGGCTCTCGGTGGACGACTCATTATACAGAAAACTGGTTTTCCACAAGTTGTCCACCCACCTACTGCTCCGAAGAAAACCAAGCGCCGTTTGGCTTCGACCTTTCAGACCACTCCTGAAACTCTGTTTGCGGACAAATATCGACGCACTGAGTACCAGGCCATCTACGGTCCTAAGGTAATATAACACTCTGTGCTAATCTCAAAATGGCAGATATAGTAGCAGACACAGCAGACACAGTAGAGCAACTTACTTCAGTAACAATACTATAAAACTAAAACTCTCTTAGAGAGGAGAAAACCTTAGTTAGTAGTTAGTGCTCATTTAAGTGCTTGCTGAAACGCTCACCTGGTTCAGTTCAGGATGGACTCAATTATGATAATTGTGATAATTAAACTATTATGATGAAATTATAATTATTTAATTGGTTAGTCAGTTTTTCTACAGCTAGCACTTACTCTAACCCTTGTGTCTAGTGCTGACTCTCTCTGTTCTTACCACAACTACCTTTTTTTTTTTTTTACCATTTGTTAACTTGTATGGATAGGAGCCTTTTTCCAAATAAAACTGTGCAGAGTATTGGGTCCCATGAATGGGTCCAAATGGATGAATTACCTTCTCTATTATATGAAATTGTAGTCATTCTTTCATCACTCTGTACCTTAAATCTCTTTTTAACAGATCCGCACCGCTCATTTCAACCTCACTCTCTACAGACAGATCCACGGAACAGCTTAAAAGGTATTTCGTCAGAGCACACAACAATAGTACAGCAGCACAGTTCATAGTATTATAGGTGACAACTTCATTGAGAATATACATAACAGTCTACATTTTCATGATATCATAACCTTTTATAACATCACATACCAGCCTGAGTATAAACTTGACCTTGCTAGAGGCTTACTTAACATTATACTTTAGTATAGTATGTTTTTTTTTTTTTTTTGGTAGCAACTAGCTAGTGCTTTGTAGCTACACAAATTACATAGCACAGCACAAAATACACAAACAGTTAATCAGCAGCATCTCACCATATGCTATAATTTGATCGCTGATTATTGGAACTTTAAAACCTTGAGTTCTTTCTTTTTTTATACCTTATCCTCAGGTATACAGCGTAGCATAGAATAATCAAGTTCAAGCACAACTTTCTCTTTCTCCTCTCCACAGCAGGTCTCCAGGTGCCAACTGTAAAAATTTGAATGCTTGTCTCTTATAAACAGTGGATATAAAAAGTCTAACTACCCCACCACCTCCACCCCCCTTAAATTTGCAGGTTTCTGTGCTGCAAAACAAAGGACACAAATATATATCCATATAATTATATCAAAATAATAAACAATACATATAATATACATAGATATAGTAGCTCACAAAAGTGAGTACACCCCTCACATTTTTGTAAATATTTTATTACATCTTTTCATGGGACAACACTGAAGAAATGACACTTTGCTACAATGTAAAGTAGTGAGTGTACAGCTTGTATAACAGTGTAAATTTGCTGTCCCCTCAAAACAACTCAACACACAGCCATTAATGTCTAAACCGCTGGCAACAAAAGTGAGTACACCCCTAAGTGAAAATGTCCAAATTGGGCCCAATTAGCCATTTTCCCTCCCCGGTGTCATGTGACTCATTAGTGTTACAAGGTCTCAGGTGTGAATGGGGAGCAGATGTGTTAAGTTTGGTGTTATCGCTCTCACACTCTCTCATACTGGTCACTGGAAGTTCAACATGGCACCTCATGGCAAAGAACTCTTTGAGGATCTGAAAAAAATAATTATTGCTCTACATAAAGATGGCCTAGGCTATAAGAAGATTGCCAACACCCTGAAACTGAGCTGCAGCACGGTGGCCAAGACCATACAGCGGTTTAACAGGACAGGTTCCACTCAGAACAGGCCTCGCCATGTTCGACTAAAGGAGTTGAGTGCACGTGCTCAGCATCATATGCAGAGGTTGGCTTTGCAGAATAGACGTATGAGTGCTGCCAGCATTGCTGCAGAGGTTGAAGGAGTCAGGAGGTTGGGGGGTCAGCCTGTCAGTGCTCAGACCATACGCCGCACACTGCATCAAATTGGTCTGCATGACTGTCGTCCCAGAAGGAAGCCTCTTCTAAAGATGATGCACAAGAAAGCCTCCAAACAGTTTGCTGAAGACAAGCAGACTAAGGACATGGATTACTGGAACCATGCCCTGTGGTCTGATGAGACCAAGATAAACTTATTTGGTTCAGATGGTGTCAAGCGTGTGTGGCAGCAGCCAGGTGAGGAGTACAAAGACAAGTGTGTCTTGCCTACAGTCAAGCATGGTGGTCGAAGTGTCATGGTCTGGGGCTGCATGAGTGCTGCCGGCACTGGGGAGCTACAGTTCATTGAGAGAACCATGAATGCCAACATGTACTGTGACATACTGAAGCAGAGCATGATCCCCTCCCTTCGGAAACTGGGCCGCAGGGCAGTATTCCAACATGATAACGACCCCAAACACACCTCCAAGATGACCACTGCCTTGCTAAAGAAGCTGAGGATAAAGGTGATGGACTGGCCAAGCATGTCTCCAGACCTAAACCCTATTGAGCATCTGTGGGGGAGCGCAAGGTCTCTAACATCCACCAGCTCTGTGATGTCGTCATGGGGGAGTGGAAGAGGACTCCAGTGGCAACCTGTGAAGCTCTGGTGAACTCCATGCCCAACAGGGTTAAGGCAGTGCTGGAAAATAATGGTGGCCACACAAAATATTGACACTTTGGGCCCAATTTGTACATTTTCACTTAGGGGTGAACTCACTTTTGTTGCCAGTGGTTTAGACATTAATGGCTGTGTGCTGAGTTATTTTGAGGGGACAGCAAATTTACACTGTTATACAAGATGTACACTCACTACTTTACATTGTAGCAAAGTGTCATTTCTTCAGTGTTGTCCCATGAAAAGATATAATAAAATATTTACAAAATTGTGAGGGGTGTACTCACTTTTGTGAGATACTGTATATCCAAAAGCAAACACAGCCACTGTATATTATGTCAGTATTCAACTTTTTACATTTGGCACCCCATATTCGTGGATGTCTGAATGTGAAGAGAACTGCAACTTCTTCAGCCTCATCACATCACAAGACAGCCAGTCTATTTACAGAGAAGTATAAACATCAAACACCAGAGCAGCTTGTCCGGAGATCGGGAGTCCGAGAGAGCAAAGTTTGCCGTGCTCTCAGGGAGGGAGGGGTGGCATACTGTCTTTCCCATATCAATCACAGCGACGGTAACAAATCATGGGTGTCTGTGAGCTCAGTCACGTGGAAGTGGGCGTATGTTATGTTGCTCCATGACTTTGCCTGAGCAGCAGTTTAAAAAGATGCTGGCTTGGACGTGATAGCCTTTGCCCTCCCTGGTTGTAGCCGTTGGCGGAGAAGTCAGGAAAAAATATGGAGAAAATCAGGGGGAAAGTGCCCCTCCTAAAAAATTTAATAAATAAACAAACAGTATGAGCAATAGAGTACGGGTTGTTTTGTTTGTGTGTTAAATACTTATAGGTGTCCTGACCCACAAAATACTTGGTTCAGCTCAGTAAGGGCTTGAAATTTGAGAATTTGCTTATTTAAATATATTAATTCATCACTTTTCTAGTCTTTTTTAGAACCTGCAGACCCACAGCTGCCATTTCAACATCTCTGCATACCAACATACCCAAAGATGTTCACAGGTGGACTTTAGAAATGGCAGAGACTTGGGTTTGGTGTGAGAAAATGTTCAGATGAGTGAGCAAGTTGCTGTGTTTGTGCCTCTAAGTGTGTCTTGCAGGTTCCTGTTTCTAAACCTTATCCACTGACATTCTGTGGAAAAAGGTGAAGAGGTCATGTCAGAAGAAGACTGAATGTTCTCTGTGCTGGATGTATCCTTACAAATCTTACATATTTAGGTATAACAATATTTAATCTGTGTAGTATTGAAATAAACCTGTATGTTACATGAAGTGATGCGTTGCTGGTCTTTACTGCAAAGTTCCTGGGAAATCTAACAGGTCACTTTCTAAGAAATCTAGACAGAGGACACAAGAACAGAAAGAGTTAATAAATAAAAAAAAAATTAAAACAGAATAACACCCACGAGACACTTTTCCTTTATACTGGGAATTTCACATGATACACCTACATTCCCGACACTTCAAATAATGAATCATTCCAATTGTCTAGAATGTCTTTGTATGTTGTAGCATTAAGATTTCCCACCAATGGTAAAAAAAAAAAACAGACCCAAATCTGTTCCAACATGACAATGCTCCTGTGCTCAGAATGAGAGCCATAAAGACATGGTTTGTCAAATTTGGTGTGGAAGAACTCGAGTGTCCTGCACAGAGCCCTGACCTCAACCCCACTGACCACCTGTGTGATGAACTGGAATGCCGACTGAGCCCCAGGACTCCTTACCCAACATTAATACCTGACTGCACTACATTAATAAAATATAGTGTAAAGTCTCTCTCTCTCTCTCTCTCTCTTGCCAACTAAAGAGGGAAAACACAACACTTAAAATAGGGTAACTTATTAGGGGAACACAGTAGGGGTGCTTCTCAATACTCAAATGGATGCTTCCTTGTTTCCTCACTCTTCCATCCTTCAGCCCATTACCTGGAAATCTCCCTAGGGTGCTTCTCATTTCTTACTTGTACATCCTCATTTCCTTTCCTTGCGTCTTAGCTCCACCCCTTTAGGATGCGAGGAAAGAGGAATCGAAAAAGTCAAATGGAATATCCTCCCTCTCTCAAGCGTCACTTCAAAGTGACATCAATTAATGATGACTGCTCAGCTGGATGACCTCACTGCGCTTCAGGAATCTGCCATTATGTTGTTGGAGTTTGGTTAATAACAACATTCTTAATAAAACAAAATGAACTGATAGTATGTGAAATGTCTGGGTTATTCCACAATGAATTAATGAATACATCATTTAACGAATCTTTTGTGCAGCTTTGCATGTCCAAACATGCAAGGATCAATTAATTACAATACTCATTGTAAGCATATTATTATTTCATTATATTTCACACAAAATTCCATCACATCATCAAAGGACTTTTTGTTTGAGATTGTGGCAGATGTAAAGGAGGAGGGGAATTTATATGTGCATCAGGTTTTTGGACAAGAAACACTTCCACAAAGGATACACCTGTGTATCCTCACTCCTAGCTCCTCTGGAAGCTTCCTCACTCCACATTCCTCATCTCCTCATGGTGCAATTAGAGAATTGAGATGTCCTTCAAGATAGTTGACGTCGATCGATTTCTGGGTCACGGGCTGGAGGATGGAGGAGCGAGGAAACAAGGAAGCATCAATTTGAGTATTGAGAAGCACCCTAAGTGTGCACGAACAAGGATGGAAGTGGGGCAGACAACAAAGGAAGAAATTCAAAAAGTGTGCGTGAGGGTGCCCTCTGGTGGTCTGGAGAGAATTGTCTGTGGTGAACAAGACATTGGGTTGTAGTAATAGTGTAGTTGATTATTGCATTTACTAGTCGCTGCTGAGGGGATGTCAAATAGTGGGGACAGATAGTGGGAAAATGCTAGAAAAAAAACCTAGTAAAATGAAGTCATACACCTAAACCTAAATGCTGATCACTATTGAGTCAGTACTTTTTTTTGCACATATAGTTTGTTTTAAAATAATATTTCCGTGTTTGTTTTTATTTACATTTATTTTTCATATGCAAGTTATTTTTTATTTATTTTATATATTTTATTTTTATTTTTTAATGAATTAAGAATTTTATTTGTTTGTTCAACCACATTAATTCATTGTTATCTTCACTGTTTTGTATTGTCCTGAGCAACTGGAACAAGAATTTCCTTAGGCATTAATAAAGTTATCTTATCATAGTGTGAACAATGAATCATAGTGTCTTTAATGATTTTGTATCACTGTCAGGATTTTGGCATCTAGAACAGAATTTACATAACAGTCTGTGACTTGTGTCACTAATTCACCTGGGAAATGCTTGCTCACTCAAAAATACTACCTATAAATTCCTAATTTTCTACAAGAAAGACAAGCTGCACAGTGAACAATGATGAAAGGATCAATAGAATCCTACAGTCCCTGCTGAAAACAATAGAAAACAATAGAAACCATCACAGAAATTCTAATGGCTTCCACTACAAATACCATTACAAACCATCAGCTGTTAACTATTAAAACCATTACCAAATGGTTTCCATTACATAGTAGGACATATTAAGGATGTAGGTCTTATACCTACATCTAGACATAACATGCCACCAACAAATTACCAGTAGAGACCCACAGGGACCATTACAGTTTCCATTAAAACAGTTTGTGATTATTGCAGCCAAAAATGCTTGATATTGCTGTCTGTTTTTCAAAATGTGTAGAATTTTTTTTTCTTTTTTTCAGAAAACTACTTGAATTGGCAAAATTGCAACTGCACAAAATTGTTTTGCACGGTCCTTTGCAGTGATGTTTGTTGGTAAATGAGACCTTTTAGCTGTTCTCATGTTCGACACACATGAATCGAAGAGGGCTTTGGCTGAATGCGCATTGTGATCTTGGCCCAAATCTGTGAAAAAATACAGTAATTTTGAAAAATTGCAAGCTCCTCCAAATTTTGCGGAGTTCACTTGATTTTTGCCTTAATTTCTGCAATCGCAAAATCCTGGACGGACTGATTAAAACCAACACAATTCCCATTATATCCATTAAAACCATTATAGATTCTATGAGGGTTTTATTGTTTTTTTTCAACACCATTCCTAAGACTTCTGCCACTGGGGGAAATTAAATAGCACTTTGTTCCAATATACATCCTCAAGTTCCAAAGTTATTTCTTTGCTAAACTGTAAATACAAGTTTCATGTCCAATTAGTTAAAGTCAGAAATATAATCAGTGTGTCTATGCTGTTGTGTGCTGCGGAAATGGTATCGATGCAAAGAAACTCAGCAAACTGATTAGGTAGCTCTGTTATTTGAGTCCAGCTGGATCCACTGGAGGTTTGTGAAGAAAGCTGTTAGCCATCATGGACAACATACACATCCCCTACATCACACACTGGATAAACAGAGAAGCACCTTCAGTAACAGACTGATACACCTGCACTGTACTAATAAGCGTTATGCCAGATCATTCTTACCCAAAGCAACTGGACTATAATGAGTCACCTTACTGCCGCAACAGTACTAACCTCCCACTGTCAAGACAGAAACAGGACATTTGCACTATTATTATTATTATTAGTAGTAGTAGTAGTAGTAGTAGTAGTAGTAATAATGTTAGCAGTAGTAGCTGAACCTGTGTTGCTACTGCAGTTGCTATTAATATTATAAAGATCTGTGTATTTTCCATTTATTTATTTATTTTTGCACTTTGCAGTGTTCTGTCATACTGTATTTATAGTTATCTGTGAATTCTTTTCTTTTTACCACTACTGTAATGCCGCAAATTTCCCTTGGGATCAATGAAGTTTCTATCTATCTGTCTAGTTAACGAAAGGTAATAACCTGGTCTATTATACAGTTATAAGGAAAACCCTTGGCTGTTCATGACAGAACTGGATTTTGTTATTATGTTTTAGAAAGAGCCTATAGATCTTGTAAAACTAAACCAGACAAATTATAGACTTCTGCAAGTAATTGTTTGTTTACACAATCACAAAATATAACTTTTTGGTGATATCCAGTTTTGCCTCCAATCAAAATCTACATTGCATCCAGTGACAGTGTTTTGCTTGTAAGCAATGTAAGCATATTGAGCAAGAGACACTTGAAGAGTACTACAGTCTATGGGGAGGACTATGTAGTGTTTTGATAGAGAAGTCTTATGTTTGTATAAAGTAGGACTAAGCACATAGTGTCCTAGTTTTTTCCAAATTCTGTCTGTTAGTCCTCCAGTTGTTTCAATCACAAATTCCATAACAAATTCCATGAATTGCACTGTAATTCACAAACTGATTTCCCCAAAACTATTTTGAGAAAAAAGCATTGTCATGTTGGGTTTGCTGCTTTCATAAAGCTTAAACCTCAACAGCTTGGCTTGACTTGGCTTGAAAATACTCTCCAGCCTTTGTTGAAGAGTTTACAGAAATGTTATCAATGATCTCGTCAGAGTTTGACTGTTTTGCTATTACAGGGGATCTTAATATTCACAAAGATAATGCAGAAAACAAAACTACAAAAGAAATTATAACTGTTTTAAACACTTTTGACTTGATTCAGCATGTGCATGAACCTACACACAAATATGGACATACGCTAGATTTAATCATTAGTAGGGGTCTAAACATTTCATCCATTGTTATTAAGGACATAGCACTATCTGATCACTTCTGTATTTTCTTTGATATATTGATCTCTGCCACCACTGAATCTAGATCTGTCTCTGTCAGAAAGAGACATTATCGACTTTCGTATTAACGAAAATACGAGGGTGCTATTTATGGAGGCTATATCTTTAACACCAAGCATTTCTGCAGACTCTGTTGATCTTCTCCTTGATTCCTTAAATTCAAAAGTTAAGAATGTTATTGATGATATTGCTCCAGTAAATGGAGACAGAAATCAGCTTGGAGAAAATCAACAGCAGTACAGGGCATGAAAACACAATGCAGAAAAGCTGAACGGATGTGGCGGAAGACGAAACTTGAAATTCACTGTAGCATCTATAAAGACAGCCTTCATGCTTTCAATGTGGACTAGCTACAGCTAGACAGAGTTTCTTCTCAAAACTTATAAACAGTAACTTAAACAACACTCGCACTCTTTTTGCTACTGTTGAGAGACTGACAAACCCCCCAAGTCAAATTCCCAGTGAAATGCTCTCTGACAGCAAATGCAATGAGTTTGCTTCCTTCTTCTCTGAGAAGATCAATAATATCAGGAAGGCGAATAGCACATCCCCAAGTTATGCAGAGGTCAGACAGATTCGGCCACAATATCAAAAAGAAGATACTATGTCTATTTTTTCTAATTGATTGCCAAATTTTGGAAGAAATAGTGCAGCACCTAAAATCATCAACCTGCTATCTTGATATACTTCCCACATATTTTTTCAAAAGTGTGCTTAACTGGTTGGAAGCGGATCTCTTCGAAGTGGTGAACGCCTCACTTCTTTCTGGGACTTTTCCAAACTCGCTGAAAACCGCAGTTGTTAAACCCCTTCTGAAAAAGAGCAATCTTGATAACACCATTTTGAGCAATTATAGACCAATATCAAATCTTCCTTTTATAGGCAAAATTATAGAAAAGGTAGTTTTTAATCAGCTGAATAAATACTTAAACTCAAATGGATATTTGGACAATTTTCAATCTGGTTTCCGACCGCATCACAGCACAGAGACAGCGCTCACTAAGATAATAAATTATATTCGCTTAAATTCTGATTCGGGCAAAATATCAGTGCTGGTATTACTAGATCTCAGTGCTGCGTTTGACACTGTAGATCATAACATACTTCTACAGAGACTGGAAAATTGGGTCGGGCTTTCTGGGATGGTACTCAAATGGTTCAGGTCATACTTAGAAGGGAGAGGTATTATGTGAGTATAGGAGAGCATAAGTCTAAGTGGACATCCATGACATGCGGAGTCCCACAAGGCTCAATTCTTGCACCGCTCTTATTTAGCCTGTATATGCTCCCACTAAGTCAAATAATGAGAAAGAACCAAATTGCCTATCATAGCTATGCTGATGATACCCAGATTTGCTTAGCCTTATCGCCAAATGACTACAGCCCCATTGATTCCCTCTGCCAATGCATTAATGAAATTAACATTTGGATGTGCCAGAACTTTCTTCAGTTAAACAAGGAAAAAACTGAAGTCATTGCATTTGGAAACAAAGATGAAGTTTTCAAGGTGAATGCATACCTTAACTCTAGGGGTCTAACAACTAAATATCAAGTCAGGAATCTTGGTGTGATTCTGGAGACAGACCTTAGTTTCAGTAGTCATGTCAAAGTAGTAACTAAATAAGCATACTATCATCTAAAAAACATTGCAAGAATTAGATGTTTTGTTTCCAGTCAAGATTTGGAGAAACTTGTTCATGCCTTTATCACCAGCAGGGTGGACTATTGTAATGGTCTTCTCACCGGCCTTCCCAAGAAGACCATTAGACAGTTGCAGCTCATCCAGAACGCTGCTGCCAGAATTCTGACTAGAAGCAGAAAATCTGAGCATATCACACCAGTCCTTAGGTCCTTACACTGGCTTCCTGTTACATTTAGGATTGATTTTAAAGTACTCTTACTTGTTTATAAATCACTTAATGACCTAGGACTGAAATACATTGCAGATATGCTCACTGAATATAAACCTAACAGACCACTCAGATCATTAGGATCGAGTCAGTTAGAAATACCGAGGGTTCACACAAAACAAGGGGAATCTGCTTTTAGTTATTATGCCGCCCTCAGTTGGAATCAGCTCCCAGAGGAGATCAGATGTGCTAAAACATTAGCCACTTTTAAATCTAGACTCAAAACTCATCTGTTTAGCTGTGCATTTATTGAATGAGCACTGTGCGATTTTTTGTGCGATGTTCGAACTTATTGCACATGTATTTTTTTTTTGTATTGCACTCTCTATTTTTAAACTGTCTTACATTTTAAATCAATTTTTAAATCATTTTTAAAGTTTTTAATTTCCTTGTTTTATTTTTATGATTATTGTTTTTATGATTATTTTACTTTCTTTTATGTAAAGCACTTTGAATTACCATCGTGTATGAAATGTGCTATATAAATAAACTTGCCTTGCCTTGCCTTGATATTAACTTATAAGTTAGGTTAGTGACTTTTACTTAGGACAATCCAATTCTTATCTTCTGACAATCATGAGGATATTTGTAATAATGGTTTTATGTAGATCAGAGGTTCTCAACTCAGTCTTCAATCCTCAGGGCCCCTCAGGTCAGTGTTATTTCTCTATCCCAACTCACACCACACAGTGTCTGGGGGGCCATGAGAACTAGTTTGAGAACATCTGATGTGGATAATCTTCAGCTTTTACATGAATTATGAAAAATGCGACACCTACTCCTCCTTTAACAGATCCCAAAATAATACATTTACAGAATAATTTGATATGTGTTATAGACACCTTTTGGCAAACTAACTGCATTTACTGCAGAGGCAAAACTGTAATATTTTCAAAAAGCCTATACAATGAAAACAGTTACAAATAATAATCATTAAAGAAAAAAAAAACATTTCCACAAAGTTTTGTTGAAATATATTAATGGTTTCCTAAAGTAGAGATGTTAAAGTACATTATTGATTGAGAAACATAATTGTGATCAAAACACGATTTTTGAGTACCCCTCGCTGCAGAATCAGTTCAGAGGGTGGCGCTGGACCTGATCCAACTCCTCCAATAATACTAACCCTAACCCTCCAACACGAGATGCTATGCAACACAGAACAACAAACTCACTTATCCAGTCTGAAACATCCTGAGTTGTCTCCTGGGCTGCATCCAAAATTGTGTACTACCCTACTACACAGTAGGCGAAAAGCAGTACTCCAGAGGGGTAGTATGTCTGAATTCTCAGTAGGAGAGAAACAGTAGGCAAGAAATACCCGGATGGCGTACTGCTTCCAGCGAGATTTTGCAGTATGCAACCGATGGACACTATGTGAGTCAAAAATCCCATAATGCAACGGGACTGGTGCGGATGAGCTCAGCTTGTTGAAGGTTTAAACAAGAAAACAGTTTTCATAGCGTTTGAAACCTTTTTTGTGATCTCCATCATGCCAAGCAAACGGCAACGAGTTTATCTCAGCCTGTTAACACTGCCCACATTAAATTGCTAATTCAGTTAACTTTCCTGATGTGCATTTTGCCATTAGTGCTTTAATCTGGTGGTCCCTTTAAGATTTTTGTGTTTATGATGACGTCGCAGGTCAGGAAAATGCCAACATGGCGGATGTCCGGGATTGTATTCATACTACACACACATACTGATTAGTAAGTACTGTTTCAACGGCGGTGCAGTAGGTACTGCATCAAATGCAGTACGTATTGTCACAGTATGCGATTTTGGATGCAGCCCTGGACTTTTATTTTGACTCCACCCAGGTAGGAGGAGCTAGATAAAGATTACGTCTGACCCCACCCCTTGGACTTTGGATTCTGCAGCGAGGGGTAAACTCTTAAAAATAAAGGTTCCAATTAGAACCAAAAAGGGTTTTTCAGTCTGATGCCATAGGAGAGCCCTTTTACTCTCAGGTTCTTTAGAGAACCATCTATTTATTGGTGCTTTAAAGAACCCAGAAATGGTTCTTCTCAGCAGTGCCATAAGGAACCATGTTATCATAAGTTCTCTAAAAAAAAAACCTTAGTTAGTGCTTTAAGGAACCAAAGTAAGGTTCTTAAGAGTGATGCCAGGAGAACCTTTTTCAGTCCCATGAAGAACCTTATAGGGTTCACGTTAACCTGTTAAAGGATGATACCTTGTAGAACCAATACACTGCTCTGTAGAACCTATAATGTACCATAAACAACTTCTTTAATCTCCAAAGAACCATACAGTTCAACTCAAGAACCCTATACAATGAAAATGGTTCTTGAGAAGAAGAAGGCGCTTTGCAGAACCTATGGTGCTGTAAAAAACTATTAAAGAACCTATATTTTTAAGAGTGCACTTGCGATTTTTAGTCATTGTTGGCTGTTTGCCAGAAGGCCTCAACAGCAACATACTACAGGTTTTCCCAGACTGCTTCACACATATAACAGTATAAACTCAGCTAAGAAACAAAAGCAAGACTGAAGAAAAGGCACTGAAAACAAATTGGGCATCCACTGCTACTAAAAATGATACATAATCAATGACAGACAATTCTTCAGACTACATCTTGCCACTGATATTTACTTACAGAAAGGAAAGATACATTATACACAAATAACACACTTTTCTTTTGACATTGACTACTGTATATTGTGTTTCATGCATATGTGATGATGAAAGACTGGAGGCTACGACTGTTTTCTGCATTTTGTGGCATACTTCAAGATCTGCGTAGTTGAACCAGAGTGACATTGGCCAGGCGACCGAGGACACCTGCCCATGCCTGCTGCTGACTCTCTTGCCTCTTCTCACGAACCTGGTAGGCTGAATAGATTATTCCCAAGATGAGTGTCTCAAAATTATCCTGATTAAAGGACTGCGCTTCCTCTTCAAGCATGACCAGCAGTTCCTCCATCGCTGGCACAGTTTTGGGTATGTCATCATTTATAAGGCTTAAGAAAACCCGTCCCTGCTTCATAGATGCCATTTCTTGGTCCCGCATTCCAACATTGTTGTCTTCATCAATCACGAGTCCACTCAATAAAAACTAGGATGAATAGAGTGATGTCACTGTAATAATTTCTTATATATCCTTTAACATTCCAGTATTCTTCTTAACACACCTTAATCAACCTTGCCTTCTCATTTGTCTTGGGCAATCCTCACAATCATGTTCTGGTACTTTATTAGCTCAAGTTAGATAACCTTGGAGACCTGAGCAATTGAGCCTACAATTTTTTTTTTTTTTTACAGTTAAAAAAAAAATAGTTATGCAAGTGCCCACTCGTGTGACATTCGTGTGACTTTTGAGTCAGTGGAGGCAATGGATGTTATAAACAGTACTGGAATGCAAAAACTATTTTAAAACTTATGCATTACAGTGCCTAATACTGAAATATGTTCTTTAATTTTAACATTAACATCACTTAATGGTATTAAGATCCTACCTCATATACCAAGTTGGCATCACTGACAGTAGTGATTAAAGTTGGGCGTTTTCCTTGGGAAACAGCCAATGCATCTGCACACAAGGTTTATTTATTAAATCTCTTTTAAACTGTTAAACTTCCATGATGCTTCCATTTATAAATGTCAGAAGTAAGGAACTTTATAAACATGAATAAATATTTAATGCATAAATAACAAAATTGACTGCTATTCCCTTTAATCAGTGAAACTAAGTTATTTGTCAATGGTTCAACCCATTTCTGCCCACTAAGTAGGACAGTAAGGTTAGTGGACATATTATTTACAGCCCCAATTGCGAAAAAGTTGGGACGCTGTATAAAATGTAAGTAAAAAAAGAATGCAATGATTTGCAAATTTCATAAACCCATATTTTATTCACAATACAACATAGAAAACATATCAAATGTTTAAACTGAGGAACTGTACCATTTTAAGGAAAAATATAAGGTAATTTTGAATTTGTTGGCAGCAACAGGTCTTTTAACAACAGTCCGTATACATCTTGGATCTGAGGAGACCAGTTGCTGGAGTTTTGGGAGAGGAATGTGAAAGTGAAGTGAAAGTGAAATGTGAAGGCCAATATATGGTAACCCATACTTGGAAATTATCCTCTGCATTTAACCCATCCAAGTTAGTGCACACACATTAGAAGTTGTGAGTAGTGAACATACACACACTACAAACCATGAACACGGTTCAGTGGGCAGATATTTTTGCATGCAGTGCCCAGGGAGCAGTTGAGGGCCTTGCTCAAGTGCCCAACAGTGGCAGCTTGGTGGTGCTGGGATTTGAACTCATGATCTTCCGATCAGTAGCCCAACTTCTTAACCACTGAGCTACCACCATCCCGAATGTTGTCCCATTTGTGTCAGATACAGGATTCTAGCTGCTCAACAGTCCTGGGTCTTCTTTGTCGTATTTTTTGTTTCATGATGCACCAAATGTTTTCAGTAGGTGAAAGGTCTGGACTGCAGGCAGGCCAGTTCAGCACCCGGACTCTTCTACTACGAAGCCATGTTGTTGTAATAGATGCAGTATGTGGTTTAGCATTGTCTTGCTGAAATATGCAAGGCCTTCCCTGAAAAAGACGTTGTCTGCATGGAAGCATATGTTGCTTTAAAACCTGTATATACCATTCAGCATTGATGGTGCCTTCCCAGATGTGCAAGCTGCCCATTCCATAGGCACTAATGCACCCCCTTACCATCAGAGATGCAGGCTTTTGAACTGAGCGCTGATAACAAGCCGGATGGACGCTGCATCCATGGTTTCCAAAAAGAACTTCAAATTTCGATTCGTCTGACCACAGAACAGTTTTCCACTTTGCCACAGTCCATTTTAAATGAGTTTTGGCCCAGAGAATACAGCGGCCTTTTTGGATCATGTTCACATATGGCTTGTTCTTTGCATGCTTTAACCAGCATTTGTGGATGACACGGCAAACTGCGTTCACAGACAGTGAGTTCTGGAGGTGTTTCTGAGCCAATGCAGTGATTTCCATTACAGAATCATGCCTGTTTTTAATGCAGTGCCGCCTGAGGAACTGAAGATCACGGGCATGCAATATTGATTTTCACCCTTGTCCCTTGCGCACAGAGATTTCTCCAGATTCTCAGAATCTTTTGATGATATTATGTACTGTAGATGATGAGATATTCGAAGTCTTCACAATTTTACGTTGAGGAACATTATTCTGATATTGTTCCACAATTTGTAGACACAGTGTTTCGCAGATTGGTCAACCTCTGCCCATCTTTACTTCTGAGAGACTATCCGTAAGCCACCGCGTAGTTTTTTTGGCGGTGTGTTTAGGGTCGTTGTCATGCTGGAAGGTGAACCACCTGCCCATCTTCAGCTGTCTAGCAGAGGGCCGCAGGTTTTCCTCAAGAATTTGGGTGTACTTGGCAGCATCCATTTTCCCTTCAATCCTGACCAACTGCCCAGTCCCCACTGAAAAGAAACACCCCCAGAACATAATGTTGCCACCACCATGCTTCACAGTAGGTATGGTGTGTTTTGGGTGGTGTGCTGTGTTTGGTTTTCGCCAAACATAACGCTTGCAGTTCAGTCCAAAAAGTTCAATCTTGGTCTCATCTGACCATAAAACCTTTTGCCACATGGCATTAGAATCTTCCAAGTGTTTTTTTGTAAAGCGCAAAAGAAGAGGCTTCTTTCTTGCCACCCTGCCATACAGGCCACCTTTGTGTAAAGCTTGTGAGATTGTTGTCACATGCACAGACCGACCAATCTCAGCCATAAGGACTTGTAAGTCCTTCAAAGTTGCCACTGGCCTCTTGGTAGCTTCCCTGATCAATATCCTCCTGGCTCGGTCATCCAGTTTGGAGGGAAGGCCTGATCTAAGCAAGGTGTTGGTGGTGCCATATGCTTTCCACTTCTTAATAATGCTCTAAATGGTACTCAGAGGGATAGTTAAAGCCTTTGAAATCTTTTTGTATCCTCCTCCTAACTTGTGCCTTTCTACAACTTTGTCCCTTTTGAAAGTACCTTTCCACCCATGGTGTATTCTTTGCGTTGCCATGCACTACTAGTAATGGAATCATCATGGAACAGCTGGTTTTCTTATGAAGTGATCAAAACCACTGCAGTTGATGTCAGGTGGGGGGCAATTAGCATGGTGTGTGATCTGGTAAGTGACTGGTTGTACTTGAGCAAGTTTATAATAGTTACTGTAAGGGGCTGATCACTTATCCAAACCAGGTATTTCACTAATTAAATTTTAATAATTGTTCAGAATTTTTTACAATGTTATTTTCACTTAGATGTCGAGGGTTGTAATGTGTAAATACAGCTGGCAAAAGTTAGATTTAATTTATTTTAATTTCCAGGGTGTAATGTGACAAAAGGTAAGGATTTTGACAGGGTATGATGATTTTCTATAGGCACTGTATGGGTTTATGAGATTTGCAAATCATTGTATTCTGTTTGTATTTACATTTTACACAGCGTCCCAACTTTTTTGGAATTGGGGTTGTAGTAGGGGTGTAGTGACCAGATGATTTTGATCGAGGCAACAATCATAAATTGATTATCATCAATTATAACTGATTATAACTGACAATAAATCTATCGCCGTCTAAGAACAACGGACAACTGGAGTGTCAGAAATAATCCGTGTTTTTAAACTGGTGTGTAAATAGGCTAGCAAGGTTGTCCATAACTCTGATATTTAAAATGGTCCTTCACTGTCATCATCTTTATGAATGAAAGGCATCACAGAAGTTACTTCTTCTGTGATATTAATCTGAACTAATTTAGGATACGGAGTGGAATTTTTCAAAGAAGAATATCATTAAATAGCCAGATATAGATCATAAATTCTCTTTTGTCATTAATATAGCATAATATAGCCCTAAAAATCAAAGTTTC
The DNA here is from genome assembly GCA_023630585.1 of Cranoglanis bouderius. Classification (NCBI taxonomy): domain Eukaryota; kingdom Metazoa; phylum Chordata; class Actinopteri; order Siluriformes; family Cranoglanididae; genus Cranoglanis; species Cranoglanis bouderius. Next base: position 16,719,480 of record CM042557.1, read on the forward strand.
TACTGGACAAAAAAAAAAAAAAAAAAAAAAAAACAGTCAAAAAATTCTATCAGTAAAGTTCAAGTCATAAACTGAAGTTCAGTGCGTCATGACAAATGGCTGAGCCAACACTTGGCTGGATAACTGGGCAATGGAATGCTCTGAATGCAGAATCAGTTTCATAGATGTGCAGCTTTGTTCCTGTTTTAAAAGTAATCTCCCGGTTTTATACGTTATGCCAAAATCTGTGCGTTTACAAGGTGCACATTACAGACAGCTACAGGTCGTCTATAGACTGATCTAACGCAATCTGTAGGCTAGATAAGAATCTGAGCGCCTGAGTTTAACTGCCATGCCTTAAATGGCAACGTCACAAATGGAAAAAAAGGCAAAAGTTGTAACTGTAAAGTAGTACCTGAATATGTGTGCCAAAGGTCCCTGAAAACCACGAGACACAGAAGAACCCGTGCGAATTTAACGAGCTGCATTTTTCCCGACAACATCTAAACATCCGCCCGATTTCAAGAGCCGGAGAAAAGCAGAGGCAGAATGTTATTCGGGTTCAAATCCTCTGAGCGTCGTGTGTCGCAGTTTCTGTATCTGTTCTCGCATTGCTCCACCTGCGGAAAACCCGCGTTTCAGCCAACCCTCAGTGGAAAACAATACTGACTGTGAGATATCAGTATGCAGTGCCTTGTATAAGTAATCACCCCTTCCACATTTTGTAGTGTTACAAGCTAGAACCGAAATGGACTGAGTTGGGATTATAGGTATTAAAAAATAAATAAATAAAACCAATTTTTTTTTTTTTAAATATATAGTTTAAGCATTATTTACAAATAAAAATGCAGTTCTTTTGATTGCATAAGTAATCACCCTCTAATTTAGTTAGGCTACATAAGTCACGTTATTAGCAAATGTTTTGTCAGTGAAAGTACAGTACAGCTATTTCTGGAAGGCCTCAAAGTTTGTTAGAATATTAAATCAAACAAAAAACAGTTAGGTTTTGATTATCCATTCATCACCTGCACAGAGTTGCGGGTGGAGCCTGTCCTAGGGAACTTGGGACACAAGGTAGGGGAACACCCTGGACAGGGTCCCAACCCATCACAATCCATTCACACACAATTAAGAGATGCCAATCAGCCTTCGACGCATGTCTTTGGACTCGGGGGAGGAAATCCCCAAAGCATGGGGAAGCTCCGCACACACAGGGGGGCAGGAATCAAACCTCCATCCTTGGAGGTGCGAGACATAGGTGCTAACCACTAAGCCACCGTGCCCCCAGGTTTGATTGATAAAAAATATATTCCAAACACTGAACATCCCACAGAGCACCATTAAATCCATTATTAAAAATTGAAAGAATATGGCCCAGCATATTCCAAATGTCCAGTAAAATTCAGTAACTAGGTAAGGAAGCTATTAGTTCAAGAAGACAACCAAGAGGCAACCATGATGCTACCACCACCATGCCTCACTGTGTTCAAGGGAGCTATATAAATATGCAAGCCATGATATTTGACTATTGATATTTTGTAATCTGTTTGCACAATTATTGGTGCCTTAACCACAACCAACATTTTTTTTTTTTAGATCTTAGGCTATGCTTGTTTCATGTACAGTAGTAATTAAATACGAGTAAACTCGTGAAACAGTGTAATTGGATTATTTTTAAAAGAAGGTTCTCTTCTAGTGACAGACACCAGGTTGTGATTTCAAATCCCAGGATTGCCTTGGGCCTTAGCTACTCAGCTTTGGACTGTTTTGCAAGTGCATATATTAAACGCGTCTTGCGTGTATTTACACCAGTATTTTAGTTGTAAAATCCTAAAAGCAATCCTGATACTCAATGCATGAAACACACGAAGCCACCAGGTGCAAACGGGGTCTGTTAATAAAGAAAACTGCTTCTGTTGCTGTTGCTGCAATGACAGGCCTCCACCGCAGCGTGGCAGCACCGAGCTGCAAAAAACACAGGCGGGTTCTCTGGCTGTCCCTTATATCAACATGTAGCAAGCAAGATATGGCTAATCAAAACACGCTTCATTGGAGGGTTGGCTAGTTGCAACTGAAACGTGCATAACCCCGCAAGTACGATATACTGTTTTACAAATAGTAATTTGTCTATTTCATGTATTATTGAGCCATCGGAATATGATGCTGACGAACTACAGCTAGCGTTAGCTACTTTTTGCTGGCTAGGTACGGAACAGGCTAAGTAGTGGGCAAGCAAACATGAGTGTAGTTAATGAACCTAATATAATGAAAGACGAGGTAATTATTTATATTTCACTGGTTTACTACCGTGACTAATCTAGTATATAAGCTAGCACAGAAAGTAAAGTTTGCTTGGCCTGTGTGTGTGTGTGTGTGTGTGTGTGTGTGTGTGTGTTACAGTAAGCCGAAAATGTGTGTCACATCACAGACCATGACTAGCTTCTCATATATAACCACCTGTTGAAGAAGCAGATAGATCACAGGCTATACTTGTTGGAGCAGCATTTCCATGAAGAATAATTAAATCAGCTGTAATTCTGAGTGTGTGTGTGTGCACGGTTTATCTGAGTGCGGTTTCTCGCTGTACTGTTAGCTACTGAGGTGACTGGTTGATCTTCATTAGCCACTTTATCCTGGTCAGTGTTGTGGTGGATCTGGCAGGAATACACCCAGGTCCATTGCAGGACCCTGTGTACAGCCATGGCCAAAAGTATTGACAGTGACCTAAATTTTGTGTTTTGCTGCTTCAGTGTTTTTTCACATGATTCTATGGTATACTGGAAAACAACAATTTCATAAGTTTTATTGGAGAGAAGAAAAAAAAAAAAACATTCAATATATGCAAAGAGTCAATATTTACAGTGTTGACCCTTCTTCATAACCTCTGTGATTCGCTTTGACATCTTCTGGGCCAAATCGTGACTGATGCCGATCCATTCTTGCCTTATTGCTCGGAATTTGTGGGCTTCTGCTTGTCCACTCGCCTTTTGAGGATTCACCACAGGTTCTCTATGGGATTAAGATCCAGGGACTTGCCTGGCCACGGATCCAAAATTTCAATGTAATGATCTCCGAGCCACTTTATCACTCTTGCCTTGTGACCTGGTGCTCCATCATGCTGGAAAATGCACGGATCATCACCTAATTGCTCCTGGATCGTTGGGAGAAGTTGCTCTTGCAGGATATTTTCATGCCATTCTTTATTCATGGCAGTGTTTTTGGGCAGACTTGTGAGTGAGCCCACTCCCTTGGATGAAAAGCAACTCCACACATGGATGGTCTCAGGATGCTTCACTGTTGGCACGACACAGGACTCATGGTAGCGTTCACCTTTTCTTCTCCGGACAAACGATTTTCCAGATGTCCCAAACAGTCGGAAGGAGCTTCATCGGAGAAAATAACTTTGCACTGTCTAATCCTTGTACTCCCTGCAGAATTTCAGTCTGTCCTTGATGTTTTTCTTGGAGAGAAGTGGCCTCTTTGCTGCCCTTCTTGACACCAGGCCGTTGTCCAAAAGTCTTCGCCTCACTGTGCGTGCAGATGCACCCACACCCACCTGCTGAAAATATTGAGCAAGCTCTGCACTGGTGGTGACACGATTCCATAACTGGACACTCTGGGATGTCCTGAAGCCTTCTTCACTGCAGTTGAACCTCTCTCCTTGACGTTCTTGTTGTTCCGGTAAATGGTTCTTTGAGGTGCAATATTCTTTGCAGCAATTTTCTTGCATGTGAGGCCTTTTTGATACAAAGCTATGATGCTGCACGTCTTTCTTTGGAGGTAACCATTGCTAACACAAGAACACAATGATTGGTAGCACTTCCTCTCTCCTTTTATAGCAGTCAATTCTGCTCTTATAATCCAATCAGAATGATAATGTGATTTCACCCGACTAGTACTCGTTCACACTTTCCCATGTGCTGATGATGTGATTAGTGAAATTGTTTTTAAAAACAATAAGTGAAATTTGGGTTTTTGTGATAGTTTTTTTTTTTTTTTTTGGCCAATGAAGCTTTTTGCAGTTATTTCAAATGCATCTGTTCACTCTGCACAATAATCTAGAAACAATGTGAATCAACACACACAACAACTGAGGCAGCAAACTTTGCGAAACACAAAATTTATGTCACTGCCAATAATTTTGGCCATGGCTGTACACACAAACACACACAAGGGTAATTTAGAGTAGCCAGTCCACCTACCACCACCATGTTTTTGGGAGACGTGAGGAAAACTGGAAACCCATGCGGACACGGGGAGAACATGCAAAAGTCGACACAGATAGCAATCTGAGCTCAGGATCGAACCTGTGAGGCAGCAACACTAACCTCTGTACCACCAGGCTGCCCTGATAACCCATGTTGCTTGATAAAACCCCTGTTACATATCACTCTTACTCCTTTTTAAATTAAGATTGTATCATTCAATGTTTGACTGGTCTGTGATCAAATGTTTGAGTCTTTTAATCCTTGGCTTTTATTTGCTCTCTTAATTCTTCTTGCAATCTAGATTACAGTCAAGTGATAGAGACATACTTTTGCCAGATGAATAGCTGTATATGTTGTCTGTAATGTTTCCACCAGACTAGACAGCTGCAGCCCACATCAGATGCCATGGAGTCGTGTGATGACGGGGGGCCCAGCGTGGGCACTTCCTCTGTAGAGGAGAACTACTTCCAGGGCTACACGTTTACAGACCGTTCACACTCCAGCCGTGTGGTCAAGAGCATTATGGACCTGTGTTTGGAGGATGGCTTGTTTGCAGATGTCACCATCACTGTGGAGAGCAGAGAGTTCCACCTGCATCGCCTGGTCCTTTCAGCCCAAAGCAGCTTCTTCAGGTCCATGTTCACCTCGAACCTCCGAGAAACTCACGATCGCCACATCGAGCTGAAAGACGTCAGCGCACCAGTCTTTCAGCTGCTGGTGGACTACATCTACCACGGTGCCATCAAGCTGCAGGTGGAAGACCTGCAAGACACCTACGAAATGGCTGACATGTACCAGCTCACGGCTCTCTTTGAGGAGTGCTCCCGCTTCCTCTCGCGAACCGTGGATGTCAAGAACTGTCTTCAGGTGAGTTGAAGAGAACTGTTCAGCTGCTCCAAACCTCAAAAATCGGTAGCACTGTCAAATTCAGATCTCTGTTTCAGGTGATGTGGTTGGCAGACAGACACAGTGACCAGGAGCTCTATACAGCAGCTAAACACTGTGCAAAGATTCATCTGGTACAGCTTCACCAGACAGAGGAGTTCCTCAACCTCCCTTTACGTCTCCTCATTGACATCATCAAAGGTGAGTGCTGTAGGACTGAAAAAATGTTTTGCATTCAGGTGTGGACAAATCATTCCAAGGAAATAAGCAAAAAAAGCATCAACTCACATAATTTACCATAGAAATATGATAAGCTAATTATGTGCAATAATACAGACTATTGGAAAATTAGCAAGTACTTGGGTGGGGTGACTTTGTGTACTCATAGACTTTCTGTCTTTGATAATGTGTCTGGTGATGAGTCATATCCTGTTTTTGCACTCAACAAAAAGGCAGAAAGTCTTTGGTTAGCACTTCATCAATGAGCTGTGGTGTTTTTACTCGCTTAAATGTGAGGTGCCATCGCTTCAGGACATTTGCAACAGCTGGGTTATGAAGTTTGCTGGCAAGATTATAGCTGATTCCTCTCACCCTGGCCACGATTTTTCCGTCCACTTCCCTCCAGTAGAAGACTCGGAGCCATCAAAGCCAAGAAAAACAAGCAAAAAAAAACACGAACAGTTTTTCCTCCAGATCTGTGGCTCTCATTAACCATAGCAGACATCTTGCTGTCTATCCTGAAATGAATTCGTAAGCTACACACTGTATCATGGTGTGAAGATCTATATCACACTGTAAATACAGTCAGGTCCATAAGTATTTGGACAGTAATCCGTGTAGGAATTACAGCCATTTTTTTTTACAGGGTCCCTCCATTTTCACAGGCGCAAAAGTAATTGACTAATAAGCAGTTTCATGGCCAGGTGTGGCCTGTTTCCTCATTATTAAAGAGATAAAAGGTCCGGAGTTGATTCCAAGCATTGGATTTGCATTTGGTAGCTGTTCATGGGAACTCTCAATATGCAGTCCATAGACGTGTCGATGCAAGTGAAGGACATCATTAGGCTGAAAAAACAAAACAGATCCATCAGAGCGATAGCAGAAACTTTAGAAGTGGCCAAATCAACTATTTGGTACATTCTTAAAAAGAAGGAATGCACTGGCGAGCTCAGCAACACCAAAAGGCCTGGAAGGCCACAGAAAGCAACTAAAGTGGATGATCGCAGAATTCTTTCCTTGTTGAAGAAAAACCCTTTCACAACATCTAGCCAAGTCAAGAACACTCTGGAGGAGGTAGGCGTATCTTTGTCAAAGTCTACAATCAAGAGACGCCTTCATGAATGTAAATACAGATGGTTTACCTCAAGAATGAAACCATTGGTCACACTCAAGAACAGAAAGGCCAGATGAGACTTTGCTTAAAAAATTAAAAAAATAAATAAATAAGCATGACCAGTACTGATGCAAGATTAACTTGTACCAGAATGATGGGAAGAGAAGAGTATGGAGAAGGGAAGGAAGGACTCATGATCCAAAACATACCACATCGTCTGTCAAACATGTGAAGGCAATGTTATGGCAATTCCGAAAATTGTGTCACTGTTCAAATACTTATGGACTTGACTGAATGTGTCATTGTACAAATATCTGTGTAACACTGTAAAATATGTATAATTGTACAAATGTACAATGGAATATAGTCAGTTCTCACACAAATATATATGTTCACTATCCATTTTTATTTTTACTTCTTCTACACTATGGCTTTTATATGGCACTATAGCTCTATTTATCTACATTTCTTTTCCTTCCCCTCTCCTTATTTATGATGCAATTGTCTGTGTAGTTTGGATAATCTGCTAGCGGGTAACAAACCAACATGGTGACTGCATGTTGCTGCACTGTACTGTATTTTACTCAGTTTAGTAACTGCTAGTGAAATTGGTGGCTCTCAGTCATGGGACTCGTTATTGAAGCACAGCATCACACTGACTACATTAATGTCTTGCCTCTAACTTAGATGGTGTTCCAAGTTCCCAAAATCCAACTGCAGCAATCGAGTCTTGGATAAACCACAACAAAGTTGAACGAGAGGAGTTTGCAGATATGCTCTCTGATAGCCTAAAGGTGAGTTAATTAACGCATGTTTGGCCTATATAACTTCATGTTTTTTAGGCATTAAGCCATGATGACCATGTAACGCAAGATTTATTGAATGGTCGTCAGAACAACTAAGAAAGTAATGTCATTTTAAAATCTGAGTCCTTCTGTTTCAGGAGATTGGAGAGAATGTACACATCTACCTTATAGGCAAGGAGGAGACACGGACGCACTCCCTGGCCGTGTCACTTCACTGTGCTGAGGATGATGCCATCAGTGTGAGCGGCCAGAATAGCTTGTGCCATCAGATCACAGCAGCCTGCAAACATGGAGGCGACCTGTATGTGGTAGGCGGCTCCATCCCACGACGGATGTGGAAGTGTAATATGCGCACGATGGATTGGGAGCGGTGTGCGCCACTGCCTCGTGACCGCCTGCACCACGCATTGGTGTCCGTAGCCTCTGAGGATACCATCTACTCACTCGGGGGCAAGACGCTTCAGGACACGCTGTCCAACGGTGTCGTCTACTACACGGTGCGTGCCAACACGTGGACGGAGACCAGCCAGCTGGACACAGCTGTGTCTGGTGCTGCAGGGGTCCACCTCGATGGCATCATCTACCTTCTGGGTGGAGAAGAGAACGATGCCGACTTTTTTACCAGGCCATCCCGCCTTATCCAGTGCTTGGACACGGCAACGCAGAAATGCCGCACCAAGCCGTACGTGCTGCCCTTTGCTGGCCGCATGCACGCCGCCGCCCACAAGGACCTGATCTTCGTGGTGGCTGAGGGTGACTCGCTGGTGTGCTACAACCCTCTGCTGGACAGCTTCACACGCCTGCGCTTCCCAGAGGCGTGGAGCTGCGTGCCCTCACTCTGGAAGGTGGCCAGCTGCAACGGCTGTATTTATGTCTTCCGGGACAAATGCAAGAAGGGCGATGCCGACACGCTCAAACTGAACCCAGCCACATCCGTCGTGTCGGTTATCAAAGGGATCAAAATCCTTCTCACAAACTGGCAGTTTGTTCTGGCCTGATGTTTAAGTGCCATTTTCAAGGGGAAATGTGGACCATAAAACGTTTGCTGTGATGCTGAAGAATTTACATTTGTATTTTCAGTTACTCATTTGGCAGATACTTTTATCCAAGGTGACTTACAATTGAGCTGAGCAGATGAGGGTTAAGGGCCTTGCTCAAGGGCCCAGCAGTGACAGTTTGGCAGTATTGGGATTCGAGCGCCACCACAGGCCGCTGTATAGTGATGATATATGACAAACTAACTGCTAGCACAAGGCAGTGTTTATATCTTTTAACTTTTACTCACTTGTGCTCACAATGCAGTGTTAAGAAGAGCCTTGTAGAATTTGAATTATCAACAGAATCAACACTACGGTGGCAATGTAGACCTACAGTACAGTGTCTAGTTTCACAAAGACTATATTATGAGCAGTAAAAACAAACCTACTTATGGTCTTGTTACTGACAGTAGAATGTCATGACCTGCTCTTATCAACTGTCCTGGAGTAAGAGTATGGACCATCATGTCACTTGTTTTAGTATAATCTTTATTAAGATGTACAGTGCAAAACTGATGCTTGGTCATCATTCTTACTCCAAATTGTAATAAACAAGGGCCCTTTATTAAATTATAAGTATACTGAGTAATTTGAATAGTTGACAGTAATTGTGTATGTCAAAGATTTTGTGCAGTCTGCAGTGTTGTAAAGCTCACATGAGCCCACAGTTAGAAAGCTACTGAGTGCAGCATAACAAAGATAAGCTAGCTGTAGTCATCAGGCTGCATAGGCCAATACAGGGGTGTCAAACTCATTTTAGGTAATGGCCCACATTACACTTAGTCTAATGTCAGGTAGGCTGGATATAATCCCTTTAGCAGACCAGACCAGTAACAACAGCACCTCTTAAATGTGTTCATTAACCAGCATTTATGATCAGACTGAAATTACTACAGAAAAAAAACAGTAATTCCAAATTATATATCGGGGGTATCTAATCTTATCCGCAAAGTGCCGGCGTGAATGCAGGTTTTCATTCCAATCAAGCAGGAGCAACACCTGATACCATCTCATTAATCTGTTGATCTTGGCTTTCAATAAACTCAGGTGTGGCTTCTGCTTGGTGCTTGATGAAACTGTTCATATGTTTTCATGTCAAAAGTTACTTGTATTACTTATATAAAACTGCAATAAGCAAATATGCCATTTTGCCAAAAAACCTTCATTCACTCTCACTAGGTTTACTGGTCATATAAGTAAAATATCATGTAAATAACCAGTATAGTACAACCAATGTTTACCATTCAACTTGCTTTTTGGCCAGTTTGTTCTCTACTGGAATCGATGATTTTCTAACTTGGTATAATGGGATATCCTCATTTTATATGCATATTCAAACATTTTACTAAGGTAGGACCATTTAAATAAAAATGTAAGGAGTAAAGAGTGTTCAATTAAGTACAAGTATTCAATTTCAGTAATACTCAAGTAAAGTATAAATACCAGCAAAAAATACTTGAGTAATTGGACTTCATTACTATACTTAAGTATTTTCCACCCCTGAGAAAGACACATGGTTATAAAGTAAAGATTTTTACTTAGCTTGCAAATGAAGGATTACATATTATTACTATACTTTGATAGTAGCGGAGTTTATGGCTCTGACTTTATTACTCTATTTTGCTCCCTAATGGTATAACAGAGGCTAGCTTTTATTATCTTTCAATTTCGGTCCACAAGATGATTTTAATTAACAGCACAGGTTATAAATTAATTTGGGTTATGCTGTTTATTAGGCCGTATGTTTGACACCCCTGCAGTAAACACTGAAGACTGCACAGCAAGCTCTCTTGTACAGTAGTATTGATAGTGTAAAGGTTCTGAGCAGAAGTAGAACATGTAAAGTTAATTGTGCATGTGCATTGTTATATATTATGTCTCTTGTATAGTGTCTCTTGTTGAACAGGAGAAGGGATTTCGGATTTGAACGCACTGAAATATTTTGTGATGGTTCATAATGCTTATTCATGGGTGCTTAACATAACACACACACACAGCGCAGCTGATTATATGCATATTAAATAATGTGTTCTGCACAGTAATTGCACTGTAATGATGCTTGTGAAGGGCAAACAGTCATCATAACAATTCCTCCATATCATTAAGAATGCATCGCTTGGTTTGTTTATTCACAATTTATTGGCTACCAGCTGCAATGGTGGGAAACACAACCCTAATAAATCAGGATTATGCTTCTCTCCATTTCTGTTTGAAAGCTTCTAGCCAGCTGGATGCACCGAATGTAAAATAAACGCAGTGACGTAACACTTTAAATGTATTAAATGTAATAAAAAACAATTTTTACCCAGACGTTTTCAAAACTTCTGTGCATTCACACAACACTTCCCGTATCCACCGCTCATGTGGAAGTTTTCCAAGCCTTGGGAGAATTAAGAACAAACTTTATGGACTAACATTGTTTTGAAGGATATGGAGGTGAGAGCTGGTGAAGTACTGGAGGTGTTACTGCATTAAGTAAAGCATTACGCTGAAAAATCTAATCAAACCTATCTGAGAGATAGGTGAAGAGAAGGTTTTATATTTCAGTCTTGTTTCTGTCTGCTTTATTTCGCTTTATTTCTGGTCTGTAAGCACAGAACCTTTGTTATGAAAGAAGACTCTTGCTCTCACAAAATTACATTTGCCAGTGTCTATAATGCCTTAAGATGTCGGTGCATCACCTTGAGATACAACAGCAAATCATGATATGTGAACATTTCCTATGTGCACCATCTCCTGTTGCACTGTAATACAAGTAAGCTAAAAGTTCTCAAGTAAACTATGTGTTAGTACATCTTATTCTACCACACCTCATTTTGAGCACCCTAGCATGCTGACTGGAAACTAGTAAGCGTTCTACTCTTACACGGACGTGCCCAAAGACTCTCTTGTGAAGACCCTGATACTCATACTGAAGATCCTTTCAACACACTTAGCACTGTTTGACTTTATAGTATCCAATTGCCGAAGAGTAATATAATTGGGCCATCTGGTGGTACCCAGAAGAGGATGGGCTCCATTTTGAGTCTGGTTCCTCTCAAGGTTTCTTCCGCATGTTGTTTCAGGGAGTTTTTCCTTGCCACTGTTGCCTCTGGCTTGCTCACTGGGGATCTAAATCTATACCCAGAGTTCTGTAAAGCTGCTTTGTTTCCATGTCCATTGTTAAATGCGCTATAAAATCTAATAAATAAATAATTAAATCTAGTATCTATATTTTATATGGCCTTCTCTTAACTCTTAACAGGAATTAGGTCTGAATTGGCATGGATTGCATGATTCTTTATCATTATTGGGCAACCACCCCCAGTTCCTTCCCAACTATGGATATTTAAATATTAAAACTGTGTTCTTCAAGGAATTGTGATTCACTAGAGTTTAAACAGGGCACAAAATGTTATGAACAGTGTGCGTGATTATGAATGGCACTGTGATAAAATAAGGGTAGGATTAGTGTAATGATGTATGAGTGAGTTGGGGCTGGTGGCTGCCCCTAAAATGTCTGTACACAGGGTTGTACTCTGTTGTTTATTATGCAGGGGTTAGATGACCGCTGATAAAAAAAAAATATGTATTGACCGTACGTGAAACATTTCTATCCTGACAGGGGCGGTCTCTTCAGGAATGACAATGTCCCAATCCACAGGCAAAGAGTGTTTACAGAATAGTTTGAAAATGATGTAAATCATATTTTATGACCTTTGCAGTCACCAGATCTCAATCCAGTTCAACACCTATGGAAGATTTTGGATAGACGTGTTAAACAATGATCTTCATCATCATCATCAAATAACTTTTGGAAGAATGGTGTTCTTTGCTCCAGTAAAGTTACAGAGACTTGTAGAATTATTGCCAAGGTATATTGAAGCTGTTCTGGTTGTTGACTTACTAAGACACTTTGTTTGTGAAATATAATCAGTACAAAGTACAGATTGTTGTTTTGACAAAAGTGAAATGAAAAAATACTTGGAAAAAATGTGCGTAGTTAGAATAATGAAGTAATTGTGCTTTGTTACTTCTAATATCTTTGTTTAGGCATTTGTTGCTATTCCTTATCAGCCACAAATGGTTGCTGATCACATGACTTGGCAGGCTTCTGGAATAGAAAGAAACCTCTATGACCCAGCCGCTATGGCATTTCCTCAATTCACAAATCTTAGTAAGCTTTAACTTCCCTTCACCATCCAACATTTGTTTAATACTGGTACTTATTTTAGCTGCTCATATCCTTTTTTTAAATTCTTTTTATGAATATGTTTAATAGCAATAAGTCTTTTTTTTTTTTTTTTTTTTTTTTAAATCACATGGGATCCAGAACTAGGTACAAATATATAAATAACTGATTTCAAATTGACATTTCCATCGATTTATTACAAATTGTGCAAATCAGTGAATATAAACAAAATGCTTATGTGGCAACTGTCCACTTATTAAAATTCTGTATAAAATCTTTTATTTAGTTATACAAGGAAATGTGAACAATCCTAACTAATGAGGGCTAAGTCTGTGTCTTGATCATCCAACCTCCAGGAATTTTGTTATAATCATAGCGTGACTTACAAAGTCCAGAGATGTGTCTTGGGAAAGTTATGAATGACAAGGTGTTAAAAGTGCCTATTTGTATCCTCGAAGTAAGCTGAAAGGAAAAGGGGGTGGGAAAGCTGGAACTTGATCATTCGATCCCATTGATGTGTCTCAAGAAGCATTGATACTGTAACTCAAGACAAATACCATGTCAGACTTTGTGAACTATTCTAAGCATCAGTTGCTGACACCAGAGCAGGAGGCATGGGGGGTGGCACATATGCGCTTTAACAAGGCCCACCCCCAGGAACTCGCCGGCCAGTGCAAGGAGTGTTTGACTTGCTCAGCTTTAATGTTGTGAAATTTCTGTCTGTTTTTAGCTTCTCATTTGCTGAGCCCAGAATCTTGCAGGACTCCAGGACCCTTTTTTAGGCATTTTCCTGTCTCATTAATATTTGTGGTGCTGATGTCTGTTAAAAAAAAAAATCTGCAGGTGAGATGAAGGGTTGATTTCAAGGTTGGAGGTGAAGCATGTAGGCGTCTTTTGTGACCTTGGGTCTTTTCAGAGACTGAAGCTGGATTCCAGCTGGGACACATGGTCCAGACTGACAAGGCCATCTGCTACAGCGCCAGTCCAGGAGAGGGAGGGAGGAAAGAGGTAAAGAAAGGGAGGGCCGGGGATACAGAATTCCTCCCACTGGGGTGTGGACGGAGTAGATATTCTGGGAAATCATTGCCAGCCCCTTGGAGTGGAACTTATACGTTCAGTGTCTTCAAACGTCATTGGAGTGGTCTAAAGCTTCTATGGCGGACCGTCGAGAAGATCCAGATCTGGTCTTCCAAACTGAGCAGCACAGATGACATTCTTGTGGTTCTCTCAAGTTTTCTGCTGGTGATGAGCAATCTTGGCTTTGGGGCTCTTGTATGCAGTGGATCCAGTTCCTTCCTCTTGCCTCTGCACCCGAAGCTGAGCACGGTGGAATAAAGAGGGCTGGCGGGTGCAGAGGCCTGGAGTGGGCTGTTTATCTTTTATCTGCTCCTACGTCCAAACAGCAACGGAAAGGGATTGTATGCTTTCGGATTTTTCTGAAGACCAAAGAGCCAGGTAAAGGAATATTTTATGAGGCACATCTTCATAAAGATGGGCCAGGACCAAACAAAGCAGCAGATTGAGAAAGGGCTCAAGCTTTACCAGTCAAATGAGACGGAGAAAGCTCTACACGTCTGGATGAAGGTTCTGGAGAAGACCACTGATCCCGGGGGCAAGTTCAGGGCTTTAGGTTGCCTGATAACTGCACATTCAGAGATGGGGAAATACAAAGAGATGCTAAAGGTAACCTATGTTTTTCATGTTTGTCAGCATATTGCTGATATCATAACACTTTTCAAATATGATATTATGAATGTACATATGAAGCTTTATATTTTTAAGTATTTGTGTAATTGTGTAAAAATACCTGATATCCATTTTCTATATATGATGATATAAATGTAAATTCATAGCGTAGATAGTTGATGCGGATAGCTATTATCTAAATATTAGCTAATTCTAGCTAGGTAGCTTGCTAAAGAGATTGAGGTAGGCATATTATAACTAAGTTAGACAGACTGACTCACATTTCTTATTGATTCACATATCATTGTAAGCTTTAATATTATATGTCAGAAAAATGTGAAATTTCTTCCCTAAAGACGTTTGATTATGATATTATATGGTTTACATGAACATGTTCTATAACCAAGCATATAGAAACATCACAGAAATGTGTGTATATATATATATATATATATATATATATATATGGAAAAAGCTATCGTGTTCTTAGTTGATAACTGATCATTACCAATGACCAGTTTTTAATTTAAAAAAATATATATTTTTTGCAAACAGCTACTTGATTCACTAAATCCCACCACCAGGAGCATCTGAAAGTGAGAATCGGTATAGAATTAGGGCTGAAATTTCACTACATTTTAAATATGAAAAAAAAAGAAGAAAAAAAAAGAATCAGTTACTGTACTACAGCCACAAACATTCAGTCAAACTCTTCTGTTAACAAATGAACAAATTATTGTTCATTGTTTTGTTTTCTTATAAATATCTTTAATGAAGTCAATGTTGCGTCCACACTTTGTGGACACACTCTAACTATGAAATGGATGCATGAATGAATGCATGGACTGTTCACTTGTGTGCAGTTATAATAATATTAGACTACCATTTACCTACTTTGTTAGGTTCAAAAACAAAATTGATAGAGACTATCTCAACTATTTAAGTAGATCTTATAATATGTTAACAGTTACATGAATTTAAGTTTGATAACGTGATATATCCGAAGTAAATCTTGAGGAGCCATTTTAAATTTGTGGCTTCCGAAGGAAAGCGGTAACGAGAGCCTCGTGATATATGATCCCCAACTCAGGATATCTTGTTGACATAAACCCCCTTTCTCACAGGAACATGCTTTGCCAAGTTTAGTGTAGACCTCATTAGCTCTTAACCAACGTAAACAAAAGTGGTGAACAGAGTAGTAGAAATTGTACTCATACTTTTGTGTAGTATCTATACAATTGATGCATGTAGAAGATGGAATGTTTATTAAAATCAGTTGTGCTGATCATTTAGAAAGTTTCAATGTGGACCCTAAAGCTATAGGAGAGTGTGTGTGGAATGATACTGAAAAGAAATGTTAGTAACTACGCAGATTTGTCTTTATGTGGGCACACAGTATAGAGTAAATGCCACAGCAAAGTGAAAGTGAAAAGAAGATTCTATTAAAAGTTCAAGTGAATGCATTTTGAAAGCTCACAAAACTAGTACTGACTCCATATATATGCAATGTCTTGAGGGGGATTTCGGATCAGGTTTCCCTGTCAGCATTCATAAAAATGTAAAATCACTTACAAATTGCAAATACACTTACTGAGCAGCTTGACAAATATAGGCCCAAGATCCATACACTAAGGTACATGTAATAATATAGCAGAGAGATTTATTCACTGTTTACTGAGCCGTTCGTGATGGGCATAGTCTTAAAAGATACAACAGTGCAAGAGTCAAGAATACTGACTCGTAGGTATCTTGCATGAATAAGTTTAGCATAAGTATTATTGTATGAACATACACTCCTGTGATCAATCCTGTATAAAGTAGTTATTACCAAATAATTCGTACACTGCTTTTTTTTTGTCATCTTCTTATCCATTAACACACACACACACACACACATAAATATATATATATATCAGTATGCCCTAGCTCAGATCGACACAGCACGAGAGATGGAGGACCCAGACTACCTAACTGAAGGCTACCTGAACCTGGCCCGCAGCAACGAGAAGCTCTGTGACTTTCAGAAGACCATTTCATACTGCAAGACCTGCTTAAACATGCAAGGCACCACTGTGAGCCTGCAGCTCAACGGCCAAGTGTGTTTGAGCATGGGCAATGCCTTCCTGGGCCTCAGTGTTTTTCAGAAAGCCTTGGAGAGTTACGAGAAGGCCCTGCGGTATGCCCACAATAACGATGACAAGATGCTGGAGTGTAGGGTGTGCTGCAGCCTGGGCAGCTTCTACATTCAGTTAAAGGTACAGTGCTCAAAAGGCCTTGCTGCTGGTCATTCTATCTGTGAGAATCTATATGAAAATGATTTAGCTATTATGTTCAGACCTGGTTTTGTGCTAAATTGATTAATGTGTAGCATGCTATGTAGTTGCATAACCAATGGGTCTCATACAACCTTCCACTGGTCTGATGTCACTCTGCTGCAGTAACTCACAGCACGGCACTGTAAGAAACCGTCAACATGCAACATGCAGGGTAACAGAAGACAAGCCAAAGCCAGCAGGCCAGTCCAGATATAGACCTTTGTACTCACCTTGACACTGGAGATTTGTAGAGTTTAATCCCCCGGATACCCAGAATGGTCTGGTGTAATGAGTCTGTGATGAAATGGCATGTGGAGAATGTACTCATATGTCACAGGCACTGACTGACACAATATAGAAAATATAAAAATAGCCCAGTTTTTAACATCCTAGCATGATGTTTATGCAGTAAATTGTGATATTCATCCATTCATTCATTCATTCACCAGAAAGTGTATTCACCGGATGTGATACCGTATGATAAACGTTCATGCATATTCTTTGCTCTTGTAGGATTATGAGAAGGCCCTGTTTTTTCCATGCAAAGCAGCTGAGCTTGTCAATGACTATGGGAAAGGCTGGAGTCTCAAGTACCGTGCCATGAGCCAGTACCACATGTCAGTAGCCTACAGGAAGCTGGAGCGTCTGCCAGATGCCATGGAATGCTGCGAGGTAAGCACTAGTGGAGGCTTCTAGTAACAGCTCATTTGGAAAGGTTTATGTCAATCACTGATTAATCTGGCAGACACTTTTATTCAAATTGCTAACAAGTGAGATCAAATACTACCTAAGAATATAGCTGTTAATCTGTTAAACTCCTAAGATATGCTTTTGGGTCCATACATCACTGCTTTTTTTTTATTAGTTTCACTGTAGTTACTGGATGATTAATAGTAGCTACTGAATACTATGCGTTACGATGCATTCCTGATTAATAAGCTGGAATTGTAAACACTGAAGCTGGAACAAATGAGCAGAAACAAGTATGAACAGATAACACAGGGACATGAGGGTTGGAGCCAGTTCTGTTACAAGCAAATCATGAAACAATCAGTCAAACTAGGAATTTTACACTTTGACTCAGAATTAATGGCAATGTTTTGCTGAGACAGTGAGGTCATGTTAGAAAATCTCAATATGTAACAGTAACTTCGCAGACTGTCATTGGAAAACACTGTAACTGTAAATATACCAGACATTATATCAGTGGTGACCTGAATGTCTCCCAACTGTACTGAAGTTTAGCAGTCGCTTTGTCATAGTTTCAACTGTGGTGACGCACTCCATGTTTGTGTGTAGCTACATCTGAGTGGGGTCCAACAACTGACAGGTGCAGCTGTTTGTGAGTCGTGTGCCAGACCACTCTACTTTACTATGGAGGATAAAAATATGCCAAGGGCCCTGTACCGTTACCCTGTACCCTGTACCACCCTGTATCACACTGCAGTAATATGGGGACAGACGGCAGAGTAGCACATTCCTCTTTACACTTATGATCGAATCTCAGCTGTTGTGCAACTGGCATGTGGGGGCTGTGCTTCCCAAAGTGTCTTGTGGAACTATCTTTAATGCTCCGGTAACCTTAAAGACAAAGTAAACAAATTTCGTCTGCTTTCACAGGAATCAATGAAGATAGCTCTGCAGCATGGAGATCGTCCTCTGCAAGCCATGTGTCTCCTGAATTTTGCAGATATTCATCGTTGCCGCAGTGATGTTGATGTAAGCCACTTTCAGCTCTGAAACTTTATGAAAACCTATTTGATATAAATCAACACAGTTCCAGGCTTCATCACATAAAGATTTATAGCTTGTAACTTTAGTATTATAAGCTTCTGTCTCAGTGATGGTAGAACCCTTGATGTTTATTTATGTTTTATTTCCTTTGATGCTTATTGAAAAAGTGCTCAACTCCATAAGGAACACCGTTCATTCATTCATTCATTCATTCATCTTCACTAACTGCTTTGTCCTGGTCAGAGTCACGGTGGATCCGGAGTCTATCGCAGGAACACTAGGGACAGTGCAGGAATGCACCCTGGCTGGGACACCAGTCCATCTCAGGGCATTAGTCACACACACTCATTCATACTTAAGGACAATTTTAGTATAGTCAATCCACCATGTTTTTAGTAGGTAGGAGGAACCCAGAGAATGTGGTGGAAAGGCACACAGACACATGGAGTACATGTGAAATTCCACACAGCCATTAACCCGAGCTCCGGATTGAATCATGGACCTTAGAGTATCATATGTGAAGGTTGATCATGTTCTTATTTTTCTCAGAAAGCATTCCCTCGCTACGAGTCTTCAATGTGTATAATGACAGAGATTGGCAACCGCCTTGGACAAGCAGCCATCCACTTAGGGGTTGGGAAGTGTTGGCTACTGCAGAAGGAGCTTGACAAGGTGATGAAGTGCTTTGAAAATCTGCATTTCAAAAACATGATATAACAAAATGAAACAAGCTGACACTTACCAATACCTGAAACTGTGCGAGCTATTATAGTTTTGAGATACCATTACATTTCTGACACTATTTTATCTCTTTTTTTAGGCGCTGGATTCTTTTCAGCAAGCAAACGAACTAGCAGACGGAATTGGCAACAAGGTGTGTTAAGCAAGTCCTTATCGTTTGGCTAAACAAATACCAGGGAAATTATCTTTATTATCCATCGACTTCCACAACATGCATCAGAATCAGAATCATTTTATTCATCAATATATATTTACATGAATTAGGAATATTTGGTCACGACACAATACATTCAACACAGCTTACAACACACACATCATAGACAACACAATAACCATTCTAATATCCAAATATCCAACTATCCGATATCCAAATGACCTTTATTACCCATCTACGTCCACAATGAACACAATGCGCATATAAATGTTTCTTTGCTTTCCAGCAATGATAGCCTATGTTTAAAACTGTAGCCATTTTTTTTTTTTGTCCCATGTGTTTTTCCACAGCTGTGTTGTCTGAAGGTACACTGCCTGTCAGAGGGCATCTACCGTAGCAAGGAGCAGCAGGATGAGCTCAGAGAGCAGGTGGTCAAGTTCCTGCAATGTGTAGAAGAGCTGGAGCTCTACTGTGGCATGTGTGGCGAGTCAATCGGGGAGAGGAACCAGCAGCTCCAGGCTTTGCCTTGCTCCCACATCTTTCACCTCAAGTACGTGTCCTTCCTGTTCTCATGCTCACGTGTTCAGTGTTTCTGATACGAAATACACTAAACTATGACTGACATAACCACATCATAATGATGTCATAGAAGACACGATTTAGGAGATTATTTAGTCGTCAGGACAGTATAGCAGTGTCATATTACTATTATTGATAGCCACTGTAACGTTTGATGATGTGATGGCTCATGTCACATGCTCTTGTTAGCATATATTTTATTACATGATCGATCTTTTGATACATACCTCATAACAACTGCCATCATGTCTGATGAAATAAGTGTTACATTTGCTCTGAGCTTATAAGACGTGTCACCTGACATACAGGTCATTTTATTTGGATAACTTTTTTTATGTAGTTTCTGCCATCTTGCCTTGTTCTTGTCACATTTAATTAAACCATTTTCACACAGCAACATATAAATTAGTTCCTTCTGTTAAAATCCATGACATTCATGCGTGTGAGAGAAACATGAGTACAGGTCTAGTCTACCCTTTGTTCACACTCATTGTCATTGTTACATTCCGACATGGATACATAGGATTAAGAGCATTGGTTTAAAAGTGTAATTAAAATGTTTGTCTAGTCTGCTGTTGCATTCAGATGAAGATGAGAACATGATATGCTGCTGTTCATGTGGTGAGAACATTGTTGCTAGCCTTCATGTATTTATACAGACAATATGCAATCACCAGCCATTTTAATAGGAACATCTGTACACCTTTTCACTCATGCCATTCTGCAATCAGCCATACCGGGACAGTTGAAGATTGAACATTTGATGTGTTGTGCATTCTGAGATGCTTTTCTGCTCACCATGGTTGTAAAGAGTGGTTATTTGAGTGTCTATTAATTGCAATACTAGGTGTCCCTAGAGTCCTTGGATCATGCTGAGTGCAATGGACCCTATGACATCAAATTAGACTTTTGGCCATCTTAGATTTTGTCAAAAATGTTTTTTTTTCCCCGCTACTCCTCATACAAATTTTGTCCAAATTTGACCAAATTTGGCTCATAACATCTTCAGACCAATCTGCACAAAAGTTATCGAATTGAATTTTGGTTTTCGAAGCCGTTCACTTGTAACAAGGCAACAAATCTGGTGATGAAGTCACCAATCAGGAAGTGACGCTGTGTCTCAGTGATGACTTTACACACTGTCATGAATCTTGGCACATGTCTTCAGGACTATGACCTAAGACTACACAACAAATTTCATGACAGCGCCACCTAGAGGTCAAAAGTTACAATGACATGTAAGAAATGCTTGAATCTAATCGGTGTTTTCAATACTCCTCCTATAAATTACACCCAAAAATCATCAAATTTGGATATAACCTGTTTGCACAAAATTTATCAGATGGATTTTTGATATTGAAAACCGTTCTCCCGCAATGTGCCCGCAAAGGCAAAATACAGGTTCCTAAGTCATTTTTCTGCAATGCATTTACATATCAGCACCAAACTTATGTATGCTCAGGACCATGCCCTGAATGTACCCAAGAAGTTTCACTCCAGCGCCACCTAAAAAATGAATGGATGGATAAAATATCATTACATTAAACATTATGGCAGCCAACATGTCAGTTAAAGTTAATAGAAACTTGTAAATGGACATGATAGTATGACATTTTTCATGACATGTTTATGATGTGGATAGTGCTCAAGTAAATGATTACAGAAATCATTTTATATAGATGCTGGTTAAGTGATTACTTATACTTTTTTGTTTAAACAGGTGCCTGCAGACGAATGGGACACAGGGATGCCCAAAATGTCGCCGTTCATCCATGAAGCCAGGTTTTGTATGATGCGGTTGTGAAGTTCTACTTTGGACTAAGCGACATATCATCGTGGCTCCACTTGAGAAAAAGACTGCAATGTTCTCTACAGGAGACACAGAAACAGAACAAAGGGAGTGTGTTCAATTCCACCCTGTTCAGATCATCTGGGATTAATATCGAGACTGAACACGAATGGAAGTAGCCGTAAAGGAGAGCTCCAACCATCTGCACAAAGCGTACACTTTGTGCTATAAGACTTTGAAGAGCGCCGACTCTGTGTATCTGTGTGTACGCCCTAGTGGGCTAGCAGGAGGCAGAAACTCAGATACAAAAATCTTAAAGCACTAGGTGTAAAAAGAAAAAAAAAAGAAGAAGAAGGGGAAAAAAGGGTGATGAGACAAGGAGTCACTATACATATCATCTTGCTAGGTCAGTGTACACTGGCATGGATCATTTTTTCATGGATTCAGGTAGAATTATTTACATTGTAAATAGAATAAAATGTAGAAATGATGCTGATTGTTAAAATGCATTACATTTTCATACTGTAGTAATATTATATGATTATTGCTAGGCTACTGTATATAGCACTAACAAACCATATACATTTAAACTGTAAAACTTGGGGATAGTTAATACACTGTATATACTTTGTACTACAGTAGCTAGTTTGTTGTTTAGGGAGGTTCAATGATTACAACGATGGTAAAATCGAATGCAGCCAGCTGTGGTTTTAACACTATGTTCATAACAGACCCCCTCAACAGACTAAAATACCATTTTATACTAAAGATGTCAATATTAACTGAACCGAATGTGTGCTGCAGTGGTTCTTAACCACAGTCACGAGGATCCCTTTGCACTTCCTATTCTACACAGTTAACACAGCACATATCAATTACAGCCCTTCATGAGCCATTGAAAAATCAGTCTAAAGCATGGGATAATTAGGGACTAGGGCTTAGAATCATTTCACCACTGCATGTCTGCTTGTCTCCCTGCTTTCCCTGCCCACAACAGTGCTTTCATAGACATGACAAACTTTTAGTAAATGTATGCATGCATGTATGATTCATAAAATATACAGGTAGCTTAATTAAAAATCGGATGCATATTACACAGTAGCTACACAGATTGTATAGTGGATCGACATCTAACCTAACAACAGAAAATTTGGTAAATTAAACATTATTGTTGAAACTCTTAAGGAGTGAATTCTTATAACTAAATGGGAGCAATGTGAGATTCTGATGCTCTGCTGTTTGTATTCATTTTCTAACTTCTTGAATTATTATTAGTTACATCGTATGTTTTCAAAATTAATATAACTGTCCAATTTTACTAACATCTCACGTAGCAATTTCACATTCTGTCATCTCCCAGTACAAAACTACCTCTTTCCATTTATTCTTTACAACACGAGCGTGTATTTGCTTTAGGATCAGATTTAAGCTCCAAATATAACAAAATATACATGTTGAATGTTTGAGAATGGTCCTACAGACATATCCAGTGGGGTTTTCGTTTTTTATCGTGAAATTGCAATAAACCTTTTTGCTACAACTGATGACAGACTCTTCCTTTTCCATGACGACATACCTACACACATTGTGCATTTGTGTCCTTTTTATTGTAAAACTGTTACAGGTCTTGTTACTCTTGATCCCAGCACAGCTTAAACTAAACTGATCCTCAGTAATGAATGCACAGGCGTGTGATATGAAAAGAAGCAGTTGCTTCCAGATAATTGGTAATGTTCTAGCCATATGGTGGTTCTCATTGTGGGAAATTTAACAAATCATCATTCAGTACTCATTAAGTTTTCTTAATAACTTTAACTGCCAATTATTTTTTGTCATTTAATAATTTCATGTTCATTCATTCTTTCCTTTTGCTTCCACTTTTCATGGTGGCAACAGGCTGAGATGGTCACTTCTCTGTCCCTAGCTATAGATTCCAGCTGCTCCTAGGGAAATCCCAAGATACCCCAAGCCAACTGTGAGATATAATCTTTCCAGCGAGTCCTGGGTCTTCCCCGGGGTCTCCAAACAGAGTGATGTGTCTGATACAGTTCAAGGGCATCCTTGTAGGCACCCAAAAGCACCTCAACAGCAACTCTACTCTTAGGCTCTCCCAGATTAGATTGCTGAGCTCCTCACTGCAACATGAAGATGGCTTTGGACTGCAATCGATATGAGCAATTTTGCTTCAATGGCTTGGGACTACAATTGCCATGATAGCTTTAGGACTGCCATTGCCACAAACAGTTTTGCACTCAAGTCTCCATCAGTCAAGTCTCCATTAATTCAACATAATGAATTTCCTGTTTACACAATTGCACATTTTGACCATGCAGTACACAGTTATAGAGATTATATATATAGATATAGATATATATATATATATATATATATATATATATATATATATATATATATAGAGAGAGAGAGAGAGAGAGAGAGAGAGAGAGAGAGAGAGAGAGAGAGAGAGAGAGATCTATCTCTATCTATCTATTATAGATAGATATAGATATATAGATCTACTTATGCAGTGCTTAAATCAAACCATCACTTTATTCATTTAATTAGAATAAATAAATTTTTATACAGCAGAACTTAATCATTCAATGTTCTTTATCTTTTGATTTGGATTTTCTTTGGGATGCCATGTCTTTGAGTTTAGAGTCTAGTTTGCGTTGCAGGTATGCTTTTTTGTTTGGATCCATGGACTTGTCCTTCTGCCCACTTCCAGCATACAGCACTCCCTCTTTGCTTATTCTCATGCGAGCTTGCGCCTTTGCTTTGTCTCCACATCCATGGACCTACAAAACAATTAACCGATTATAGTAGTATGCATTGGTAATAGGTAATATGAATGAATGAAAACTAGTTGAGACCAGTTATCATGCTCTCAGGAGAATAATGTGATCTGCCCTGCAGTAGTTTTTATTTATTATTAGCAATGTTAGCATTTTGGCTGAAGTATACTATTACTGTGAAGGTTGTCATCAAAGCATGTGCTACCTCAGGTATGTGGTGACTCAGGCAGTACTGTCTGTTACAGTAGACACACAGCTGTCCCAGTGTGAGCACACTGGCTTTACACTTCATGAAGCCACATACACTTTCTGCTTTCACCATCGCATCAATGAGTGCATCGAAATCATCATCAGCTGTAGCAGCTGCAGCAATGTCCACAGCCCCTGCTTTCATTTTCCCCTTTCCTAAGAGAGAAAGTCACAATGACATGATAGTAATATACAGCTGGACAGAATTAACCCAGCACAGAGATATAATATTAAAAACACATTGCCTTGTACAAGTCTTCACCCCACCCCACTTGATCACAGTGCATCTCAGAGTGGTACAGAAACTGTTCAACCCAGAACCGCAAAGCCCTGCAGAGAGTGGTACGCTTAAAATCATGAGGGACTCCAGCCACCCAGGTAACTCCCTGTTCAGCCTGCTGCAATCAGGCAAGCGCTTCCGTTGTCTGATGGCTTCTTCCCTCAGGCAATCAGACTCCTCAACACGGACATGTCCACCATACAGATCCCTTAGGACTCCATAAGGACTCTACAGTCACGCTGCACTCCACCGACACTCTGCACTTTATATTGTTACTACACGTAACATACAGTATATTTTGTACATTGTACATTTTTTGCACTTCCCCTGCTTATTTTGTACAACCCTTTTTGCACATTCCTGTACATATATTTCATATTTCTTATCTTTTTTTAAAAAAAAATTCTTATTCATTTCTGACTTTTTAAATTTTAAAATAAAATTTAACACACAGTCTAAAAAGGAGTAGGTAGTTTTCATTTCACTGCAAGTTAGATACTGTATATAATAGTCTATGTGACAAATTTAAAAAAAATCTTGAAGTCACATAATTAGTTTAATGGACTCAACCGCCACTGATTTTGCAAATAAAATGTCACATGATCTCAATATAAATAAAAATGTTTCTGGAAGACCCTAGAATTTGTTCAGAACATAGCTAAACAAACAGCATAATGAAGAGCAAGGAACTACCAACACAAATCCAAGCTAGAAATGTGGAAAAGTATCAATCTGGATTTGGTTATTAAACAGATATGCCAAACTTTGAACATCCGACAGAGCACCATTAAATCCATTATATTTTAAAAAAAATAAAAATAAAATAAAAAATAAAAAATATAGGACAACTCTGAATCTGTCTAGAAGAGGCCTTATACCAAAAGTCAGTGATCAGGTCATTAGGGAGGGCATTAGACAAAGAAGCAACCAAGAGACGTAGGGTAACTCTGAAGGAGTTGGAGAGATCCACAGCTCTGATGGGAGCAGCTGTTCACAGGACAACCTTAAAGAACACTCTGAACACTCCACAAAGCTCGGTCTTATGGAAGAGTGGCAAGCCAAGAACAAAAGCCACATGAGTTTGCCAAAAGACATGTTTGAGGCTAAGAAAACATGTGGAAAAAGGTTTTCTGGTATGTTGAGACCAAAACTGAAGTTTTTGGTCTTGGCAGAAAGCGCTTTGTTTGGTAGAAACCCAACACGGCTCATCATCCTGATAAGACCACTCCCAAAGTGAAGCACGGTGATAGCATCATGTTATGGGAATGCTTATCATCAGCAGAGACTAGGAAACTGGTCAGGGTTGAAGGCAGGATGGATAAAGCCAAACACAGATCAATCCCAGAAGAAAACCTGTTTCAGTTTGCAAGAGACTTGAACTGAGGTGAAGGTTCACCTTCCAACAGGACTATGACCCGAAGCACAATGCCAAAGCAAGCACCTGAATGTGTTAGAGTGGCCCAGTCAAAGCCCCGACCTCAGTCTGATTGAGAATCTGTGGTAAGACCTAGAAACTGCATTTCACCATCCAATCTGACAGAGCTTATGACATTTTACCAAGATGAATTGGCAAACAATTAGGAACCAGATATGCAAAGCTGATAGAAACATGTCCCAGAAGACTTGCAGTTATTATTGCAGTCAAAGGTGGTTCTGGCTCAGGGGATGAATACTTAAGCAACCAACAATATTTCTGCTTTTTTTGTTCAAGTTTTGTCAATAAAAAAAAAATTTTGCACCTTCAAACATTAGACATATTGTGTAAAATCAAATGGTCAAAATCCCAATTAAATTAATTTCCTAACACTACAAAATAAAGAAAGGATCAAGAGGGCATGAATACTTATGCAAGGCACTGTACCTTTTGTTACACTTTTGTTCTTTTTTGTGGATGGGCCTTTGCTGTCTTTAAGCTCTGTCTCCAGTCTTTTGCTCTGAATTTTCTCCTCCCGTTTTTCTTGCTCCCGGCGCATACGCTCCAAATGCAAGCGTTTCAAATCTAGAGCAGGCTTTAGTGGTTGTGTGTTGGATTCTTTTTCTGTTAGTTCCTCTGGAATCTGGATTTCTGTCCTTGTGGACTCGGATTCCTCTTCCAGTCTCTCCTCTGACTCTGCCTCTGGCTTGGAAACAGTGATATGGCGCTGTTTTCCCATTCCCTTGCTCACATGCTTTAGTTCCAGCTCTTCACAGAGTTGGTGGACCAGCAGACGTTCATGTGAATTCAGAGAGGAAGGAAACTGAAGCTCTGTCTGACTTTGGTTGTCCAGAAAGATAAGCAACTGCTGCCTCATCTCTTCTTTCTTCATTTCAGACTCAACTTGATCATCTGCTTTAGGTTTGGGAAGGCCTGACTTTAGATTATTGCTGAAGTGGGGATCATCCTTTGATAGGCCATTTCCTTTGATTTTGCTCTCAGAGACTTTATTGTGCTTCGTCTCACCTCTTTTGCCTTGTTGGTTTCTTGCCTTTGTTTTGGTGGAAGGTACTTTACTGTTATTCTGTTCGTCTTTAAAATCACGCTGGTAGTTTTCAGGCACAAGGTCTTCTAGGTACTCGAAGGCAGTGCGAACCTCCCCGTGCTCAGACATGTAGTCAACCAAGCATCTGAGAAATTCATGGTTTCGGACAGTCTGGGAATCGCACACCACTACAAGCTGGCGTCTGGCACGTGTTACTGCCACGTTGATCCTCCTGTCCTCTGCAAGAAATCCAACTTCTCCTGCAGGCTCAAAGTGAAACAGTCAAATGAGGTACAGATCATTTAGACAAGTATCCTATCCTTGTTTTTATTTACTAGTTGCACATATGTTGCCTCACCTTTTCTATTAGATCTAACTAGGGAGAGCAGCACTGCCTCCTTTTCTCTGCCTTGAAAGCCATCTACAGATTTGATCTCCAGGTCAGGATACTCATTTGAGAGCTTCTGTCTTAGCAGATCTACCTGAAACATAAACAGTGAACTTTATGACAAAAGAGTAATGTATAATATACTGGGGAAACATACAGGTGCATCTCAATAAATTAGAATGTCGTGGAAAAGTCCATTTATTTCAGTAATTCAACTCAAATTGTGAAACTCGTGTATTAAATATATTCAATGCACACAGACTGAAGTAGTTTAAGTCTTTGGTTCTTTTAATTGTGATGATTTTGGCTCACATTTAACAAAAACCCACCAATTCACTATCTCAACAAATTAGAATATGGTGACATGCCAATCAGCTAATCAACTCAAAACACCTGCAAAGGTTTCCTGAGCCTTCAAAATGGTCTCTCAGTTTGGTTCACTAGGTAAATCACAAACATTCACTGCCAAATTAGCTGGCTGTTCACAGAGTGCTGTATCCAAGCATGTTAACAGAAAGTTGAGCAGAAGGAAAAAGTGTGGAAGAAAAAGATGCACAACCAACCGAGAGAACCGCAGCCTTATGAGGATTGTCAAGCAAAATCGATTCAAGAATTTGAGTGAACGTCACAAGGAATGGACTGAGGCTGGGGTCAAGGCATCAAGAGCCACCACACACAGACGTGTCAGGAATTTGGCTACAGTTGTCGTATTCCTCTTGTTAAGCCACTCCTGAACCACAGACAACGTCAGAGGTGTCTTACCTGGGCTAAGGAGAAGAAGAACTGGACTGTTGCCCAGTGGTCCAAAGTCCTCTTTTCAGATGAGAGCAAGTTTTGTATTTCATTTGGAAACCAAGGTCCTAGAGTCTGGAGGAAGGGTGGAGAAGCTCATAGCCCAAGTTGCTTGAAGTCCAGTGTTAAGTTTCCACAGTCTGTGATGATTTGGGGTGCAATGTCATCTGCTGGTGTTGGTCCATTGTGTTTTTTGAAAACCAAAGTCACTGCACCCGTTTACCAAGAAATTTTGGAGCACTTCATGCTTCCTTCTGCTGACCAGCTTTTTGAAGATGCTGATTTCATTTTCCAGCAGGATTTGGCACCTGCCCACACTGCCAAAAGCACCAAAAGTTGGTTAAATGACCATGGTGTTGGTGTGCTTGACTGGCCAGCAAACTCACCACACCTGAACCCCATAGAGAATCTATGGGGTATTGTCAAGAGGAAAATGAGAAACAAGAGACCAAAAAATGCAGATGAGCTGAAGGCCACTGTCAAAGAAACCTGGGCTTCCATACCACCTCAGCAGTGCCACAAACTGATCACCTCCATGCCACGTCGAATTGAGGCAGTAATTAAAGCAAAAGGAGCCCCTACCAAGTATTGAGTACATGTACAGTAAATTAACATACTTTCCAGAAGGCCAACAATTCACTAAAAATGTTTTTTTTATTGGTCTTATGAAGTATTCTAATTTGTTGAGATAGTGAATTGGTGGGTTTTTGTTAAATGTGAGCCAAAATCATCACAATTAAAAGAACAAAGACTTAAACTACTTCAGTCTGTGTGCATTGAATTTATTTAATACACGAGTTTCACAATTTGAGTTGAATTACTAAAATAAATGAACTTTTCCATGACATTCTAATTTATTGAGATGCACCTGTATATTGCAACTTCCTTCAACAAAACTGTCCCTTTAATTGGAATGTCTGGAAAGACATCGTCTACCTGTAGGTTATAAGGTGCAATGACTGCAATGTCTTTGGCCTTAACTCCAGCCTCTGTCAAGGTTCTCATGTGAATTGCCACTATGTCAGCTTCACCTGAGTTTTCAAAAAAATAAATAAAAATCTAAAAGTTACATGGTAAATGTTTAGGTCAAAGGTTAAACTTGTGATTTCAGGTGATGTGAGGTTGGATTAGAAAATAATGTAAAGGTTTAATATCTGATCGTTACCCTGATTGCCTTTTGACTGCTCATCTGTGTCCTCCATTTCATTGAGCCCACAGCCAGCAGTGTCAACTAAGAGCAGAGGCATGCTGGTCTCCTCAACATGAGCTACACCAGCCAGGTCTCTGATTAAAAAAAAGATATTACACTAAACAACTGCAAAGACACATTAATCTAAAACACACAATAATGCTCCAATGTACCATTATGTATAATGTACCATTATAGCTATAAAAAAAAAAAAGTAGGCCTGACCTAATATTCAATCACATACCTCAATAAATGTTTCTCCACTGAAGGATGTGCAGTCAGTTTCCCCTGGTACATCTGCTCTGAGGCCCACTGCATGATGGCACTGTTCATACGGTACTGAGTGGTCAGCATTCGAACTACTGAGTCTCCGTACTTCTGAATCAGCCGCTCCATTAAACTCACAGACAGACCTTTAGCAGCTGCACTGTTTAACAGTGAGGAGAAGAAAATCAAAATAGTTTCTCAAAAAAAAATAAAAAATAGTCATGGGACAAAAGAAAAAATGTTTATGATACTCTCCAATAATTTGCATGGCCTACAATTACATACGGAACCTGAAAGACTCCTATATCTTATGATGTAATTTACTTGCCAGTGCATTCAAAGGATCATATAACATGTTTTATTAGATTTAGAGTGACTTTATATACTTCTATATTAAGCATTCTATAAGGTGCCAATAAGAGGATCTTTATATTACACTGTTCGATACCACAAAAGATTTCATAATAAAATATAAACATGGGGTTAGTTTCCTGCATACTTCCGAGATTTAATTGTGGGTGGCAGCTGCTTGTAGTCTCCAGCCAGGATGCACTTGCGTGCTTTGAGCAGTGCAATCCAACAGCTGCTCTCCAGAGCCTGAGCACATTCATCTATCACCACCAGGTCGAAATGCTCGCTTGACAAATACTTCAGTGGACCATCGTCACTAGCTCCTGTATGCGACAAATATTAATTCAGAGGCTGAGAGAAAAGAAGTTGGACCATATTCTCTATAACTGGCTGCATAAAGATTAGAGGTTTATACAATAGTACACAGTACTACTCACCAGTGTTGGTTGCGAGAACAACACTGGCCCTTTTCAGGATTTGGGTGATGGCCATCTGTTCCCTGCTCTTCAGTTCCTTTCGCAGCTCTCCTATTTCGCGCCTTAGGCTGCTTCTCTGTCCTTTATCACGCACTTTCTTTATCTGACTCTATGACCAGATCAACAGGTTTTGATTACATTTATAATCTGTCACAATATCTTAATGTAGTTACATCACTGTATATGGGACAGAATCATGTACCAGAAGTTTTTCATAAACATAAACACTATGTCAAAAGACTAATGAAAAAAAAGAGTGCTGTGAAGAAGTATTTCCTGATTTCTTGAGTTTTTGTGTACATCTCATACTAAATAGTTTTAGATCTTCAAAGGAAATACAACATAAAACAAAGGCAACCTGAGAAAACACACAGTACAGTTTTTATGTATTCAATTTTTTTTATTGAAGCAAAAAAAGTTATCCAACACCTATCACTAATGTGAAAAACTAACTGCCTCCTTAAACTTAAATCTGGTTATGCCACCTTTAGCAGAAATAACTGCAACCAAACACTTCTGATAACTGGAGATCAGTCTTTCACTTACTTCTAGGACTAGGATTTACTCTTATGCTTTGGATCATTGTCTTGCTGCATAATCCAGTTGCACTTGAGTTTCAACTTACGGACTGAAGACCGGACATTCTCCTTTAGGATTTTCTGGTAGAGAGCAGAATTCATGTTTCCCTCAATTATTGAAAGTTGTCCAGGCCATGAAGCAGCAAATCATCCCCACACCATCACACTTCCACCACCATGCTTGAAGGTAGGTATGATGAGCTTTTTGTGGAATTCTGTGTTTGGTTTACGCCGGATGTAATGGGATCCCTGTCTTCCAAACAGTTCCACTTTCAACTCATCAATCCACAGAACATTCTCCCAAAAGGTTTGAGGATCATCAAGGTGTGTTTTGGCAAAATTCAGACGAGCCTTAATGTTCTTCTGGGTTAGCAGTGGTTTTCACCACCCTTCCATGGATGCCATTTTTGTCCAGTGTCTTTCTGATAGTGGAGTCATGAACAGTGACCTTTATTAATACAAGAGAGGCCTGTAGGTCCTTTGATGTTGTTCTTGGCTCTTTTGTGACTTGCTGGATGAGTAGTTGCTGTGCTCTTGGAGGAATTTTGGAAGGTCGGCCACTTCTGGGAAGGTTCACTACTGTTCCGAGTTTTTCCATTTGGAGATAATGGCTCTCACTGTGGTCCTTTGGAGTCCCAGAGCCTTTGAAATAGCTTTATAACCTGCTATAAAGCTATATAAGACTGATGTATTTCAATCACCTTCTTCCTCATCATTTCTGGAATTTCTTTCAATTTTGGCACAGTGTGTTACCTTTTAACCAACTTCACGCTGTTGAAAAAGTTCTATTTAAGTGTTGATTTGATTGAACAGGGTTTGCAGTAATCAGGCCTGGTTGTGTCTAGTCCAGCTGAACCCCATTATGAATGCAGTTTCATTGATTTGGGGAATTAGTAACTATGGGGGCAAATACATTTTCACACAGGCCCAGTTGGTATTGGATAACCTTTTGCTTCAATAAATAACATTATCATTTAAAACCTGTATTTTGTGTTTACTCAGGTTGCCTTTGTTTTATCTTAGATTTTGTTTTAATTTCTGAAACAATTTAGTATGAGATGTACACAAAAACAGAAGAAAATACTTTTTCACAGGACTGTGAAAGCTTACAAAGGCTTTATCCATGTCTTTTCGGACATCTGCAATGATGTTGGTGTTGTCGCTCTGTGCAAGCACTGCATCCAGTGAATGTTTCTGGATCGACTCTAGCAGGCGTGCTGGATGTCCCAGTCGCAGGACCTTAGCCTTGCTCTTAGCCAGGCGCTCCACCAAATTATCCACCGCAACATTGGATGGTGCACAGCACAAAACCTGTAGGAATTTCCATCAATGGATCATTAAAGAGTAATTACACCATTGAGTTTTGTTAGTTCTGCCTTCACTACAGAGCTGAAAATGCTCTTTAGGGAGTCAGGGTGCAGGGCATGACATGAGTAAATTGATTGGTTGATTCATTTCATGACCAGACCAGAACTTGTAGGTTGTACCTTCTGGCCTTGTTTTACAGCCTGTAGAATAACTTCAACCACCGTTGTGGTTTTCCCCGTCCCTGGTGGTCCGTGTATGATAGCAACGTCCTTCTGAGAGAGTGCGAACGACACTGCCTCCTGCTGAGAACTGTCTAATCCGTTATTGATCCACTCTAAAGCATCTGGGCATGCAAAGTCAAAACATAAATTCAGTTTTTATGGAGTCTGAGCCACATGTACCTTGTAAAATCTTCTCAGAGGTCTTAATGTACACTTACTCTGCTGTGACAACGTTCCAGGCTCAGAGTAACCAAAAAGGACGCTAATTAGATGGGTGGCAGGACCACTTCTGTAGCCATTCAAAGAGTTTAAAGCGCTGCAAACAAAAAGGAAAATGATTTTCATTTATCAGAGAGTGACTCTCAATGGCTGACAGAAAGCACTGAGGAAACCAGGTATGGTCAAAAAACTTACTGAGTCAATCGTTTATAAGTTACATCATTTGCAAGCTTCATAATATTGTATAGTCCATCACTTTCCAGGTTGAGGCCATCATGCGTTTCATCAAAAGCAACTGTTACTGATGCTTGCGTCACACGGGTCACCACACCTGAGCAAAGCTGATTAGGCTGGCTGCATCCTTCGGATTCGTAAAGACCCACAATGTCACCTGGAACAAGAGCCAACAAACCAGTTATGCTAGCCACAAAATTTTGTTAGCCAAGGTACCATTCAGCATTCAGTAGGGAATGTAACGTATCAGTGATTACAGGTCTTAAAATATAATAAGGATGAAAACTGTTTCATTCATTCAAATGAACCAATGCGTATTGGTCTAGGGACTGATACTGACTTGAAATGCTGAATCAGTATCGTGTCATATTTGACATTTTCCCATTCAGTCCACTGACATTTTATGATGTCCTGATTTTGTGCTATGCTGACAGACGACAAAGATCCTGCATGTGAACGCATGACATAATGCGTCTTCAAGCATGTCTCCACCCCAGCTGTGATATTTGGCATACCTTAAAGAAGTCTGCACATACAGTAACTGGATTAGTTTCCAAATGTATGTCAGTATCAGGCATCTGCTGATACCTAGCGCTCGTCTTGCATTTTAAGTTAAGCACTTAGCAAAGACCT
Source organism: Cranoglanis bouderius (assembly GCA_023630585.1). Lineage (NCBI taxonomy): Eukaryota > Metazoa > Chordata > Actinopteri > Siluriformes > Cranoglanididae > Cranoglanis > Cranoglanis bouderius. The sequence continues at coordinate 16,753,336 of CM042557.1, forward strand.
TGGTTGTCCTAACTTTAGCTAGCGATTTGGTTTCATGATTACCAGCCCCCTCGCTATCATCTATTAGCAGTTGCTGGGGTGAGCTGATCTACTCCAGTGGAGGACTAATGACAGAGGTGGGACCAAGTCATTGTTTTGCAAGTCACAAGTAAGTTTCAAGTCTTGGCATTCAAGTCCCAAGTCAAGACTGATCAGTCCAAGTCAAGTTACAAGTCCTTAACTTTAAGTTTTGAGTCCTAAACCAGACAGAACATGCTCTTTACAACATTTAAGGTCAGAGTAATAATTAGTATAGTAAACTTACACATATCATGCAGGCGTTTTAAAATCGGTGTTCATCACTTTCTAGACAAACTTTATAACTCAATGGAAATATATGGGTATTTGAGAGACTCATAACTATGACTAGAAAATTAAATATTCCACTTCAATTTCACATGAGATGAGGTGTAGACTGTTTTCACATTTGACGTTGTTGATTTGCATTTGATATTCTTGAACCAAAGGTTCTGCATGTTGAAACCTTTTTGTTGTTGTAAACAACATAATATTTGCAGGCGAAGGCTACTATCTTCAGGAGCAAAGTGCCTCTGTCGTCGGGGAATGAGCAGTCTTTCAACTTTGTTTAGTGAAAGTTGATTTGCTGTCTGTCTGGTTGAACATTTGCCTGGGAACTGAACACTGATGCTGATTTGCTGAAAACAATTGTTTGTTGGGAAGAAGAGTCATGCCACTATTTAGAGCAACCTCATGAGCCTAATAAGTAGAGAGGCATCAATAACTTTTTCTATTTTCAGACTAAGTATGGGTACATGTTTTTTTTGTACTTTTCAATAGTCACAGAAGATTTTATTCAGCCATGTTTGTTGGTTGCTGTTGTGTGCTGCTATCAGTGAAGTCCTCATGCTGATTGTTATGTTTAAGATTCAACACACACGTTTAAATGTATACATTTTTCATCTTTGGTTGTATCAAAACTTTCCAAGTCAAAGGGTGCAAGTCCAAGTGAAGTCACGAGTCATAGCCGAAGTCGAGCCAAAAACCTTCTTTGATTATGTCAAGTCGAGTCAAATTTGTGACTCGAGTCCAGGTAATGTTACTCGAGTCCACAACACTGTAATGAAGTCTTTCTATTTAGAATCTGAAAGACTCACAAATCCATTTAGAGACCAATGCAGCAAATTCCCCTTCAAAACTTTCCAAACACTGTTAACACTGGCTAATTTTACATGCACATCAATATTGCCCTATTCACATTAAGACAATATTCTGATTCCCCAAATTCCGATTGACCCCCCGGCATATGCCTGTTTTAATCTGAAATTTATCGCATGTAAACACCTCATTCAGAAAATCCACTGAAAGGAGATATATGTGCATGCTCATTTCACAAGGAATTGTGGGTGCTAACAGATGCTTAGCTGTAGGCTAGGTATTTAGGAATGGCAACTCAAGGCATACTCACAAGAACCATGTATACAGGAATATTCCAATATCTGTACGCATATAAACATCGTATTCGGAATATGGCTGCAACCCGAATACAGACCTTAAACGGAATTTGATATGCATGTAAACGTAGTCATTGTGTACAGCTGTCACAGGATAAGGCCTCACCAGGTCCAAAACCGTGACTGGGAAGAACTGAAGGGCCGATGCTTTTCCGGGGCTCAAATGAAACCAGAAGTCTGCCGTGCATTCCCGTCCTCTGGCTTCCGATTTGAAGTTTCAGCAAGCATACGCCTTTCTGTTGTAGATTTTTTAGTGACAGATTCTTTTGCCATGCCCTGACAACAAAGCATTACAGACACATCGCCAAAACATTGTTAAGCAATCTACATATCACATGAGCTCTGTTAGAAATAAAGGCCTATAAGAGAACAACTATTCACAACATTGACTGTCTGGATTACCTTGTTTCTTCTATCTCAGCTCCTCTCTCCTCTTGTAAGAGTTCAAGCGACTTAGAAACGAAACTTTCAACCTCCATTTCTGTCTCTGCCACACAGACAGCACGACAGAATAATCAAATTAAAAACACAGAGCTACGTGAGGCTGGAAATGACGGCCACACAATTTCCCTCATTATTTTATCAGATTAGCTAGCTAGCAACGTTAAGAGTTCCAGTTAAGAGTGATTCTACAAGAACAACAACAACAAATAATTAGACGACGAAGGGGAAAAGACGTTAAACCACCTAACGTCCCGAAATAAATAACAATAATAAATAACATCTATGAATTATCAGTATTATTATTTTATATGAGAATACACATACCTATTCCTGCATGCAACACAACATCACTGCAGTCACTGTCGTTAGGAGTAGGAGTCGACTCCAGAAAGATTCAATATGGGAAGTGAGAGTCGTCTCCGTCTTTGAGAACCATATAGTAAAATTGATTCCTGAGCCGCTGTTACTGGCCGTTATTTAATCATTCAGTGGCCTGAATTTGCATTGGTGACCTAAAAGTTGCTTTTCACCGCCTTAATGTCCTTTATTTTTTAATAGATGAACTGGTGTCACTTGGTGTCCTAGGGACATTACAAGGCGTAAATAAACGTGTCCAAATCGCTTGTAATTATTTTTGTCCATCATAATAGTGTATTATATCCTTAATTAATACTGTACTGTTAATTTTATAAGACTGTACTGTGTTTTATTTTTGGCACATTGAAAAAAAAAATAATAATAATATGTGGAATCGACTCCTGGAATCGACTCGACAGCAAAGTAAATCTGAGTCGACTCCAACCTTTTCTGGAATCGAACCGTCATGTCTGTTTTCAGCACACAGCATGTCGGGATTGGTCCGTCCCGGATTTCACACCTACTGTTATATCAATTATTATTTTATTTTATTATTTTTAACTTATACTCTACAAAATAAACCACAACTACAGAAAAATATTGGGTTGAACCAAATGTGCCATTTGTTTTTCTTTCTTTCTTTTTTTTTTTTGAGAGAAAAGGGGGAACCGTCATTGCAGTCGAGTTTTCCCTTTTTGAAGGGGGCAGAAGATGCTGGTACACCGGTCATCATGCTTTCTGGAAAAATGTCAAACCCAGTATAGAAATAACGTTACCCTTCAGACATATTGTGGGTTTTTATGTTAGCAGTCACTGTCATGCTAATGTTTTATGTTTTCTTTTGTAGCTAGCTAGTGATTTACACAGAGAAAATGGCTCGAGTTGTGAAAGTGTTACGGACTCTACGAAATCACTGGAAAAAATCGACTTTTGGTGTATGTGTCCTGTCTTATGGTGGACACTGGTTGTACGGAAAGCACTGGTTAGTAGCTCTTTAATCCTGATTGCTCCTCTTTAATCATGCACTTTATACAATAAAATGTCACGTCCACACTCGTTCTGTATAAATGTTAAATACTATAGCATATATAATAGTGTGAGAGGTGAGGGGGCTCATTGAATATTGATGACTGTGATATTGAAGTTGTATTGGATCTCATGGGATGCAAAAGATCTTCATACATTTTTTTAATAATATAGATTTCTTTTGCATAGTTGAAAGTTTGCAAGCTGTTTTTACTTGGAAACAGTTAACAAACTCTTTTATAAGTCATATTTCTTCCCCACAGTGACAGTGTACTGCGACGAGAGGCATGCCAGGAGGCTAGGGTAAGTAATATTAGTAATTTCCCACTCAGTGTGGATGATTCAATACGGGTGATGGGGCAAAATCCTTATAATCACAACATGTACAGTCATGTGAAAAAATAATGGAAATTGTTGGCTTTTTTTGACATATTTGGACAAGCAAACATTTGATCATCTTTGAAACAGTGCCTATTAATGAAGTTGATATACTTGAACAAAACCACAAGGAAAATTTGATTTATGAATCATTTATTCAACAGAAATATCAATAGATATGATGATCTTGTGTGGAAAAAGTAAGTACACCCTTGGCCTCAGAAGCTAGTATTGCCCCCTTTAGCAGAAATAACTTCTTGTAGGCGTTTTGCATAATTGTCCACCAGGCTTGCTGGAATTTTTGACCACTCTTCCATGCAATATTCTTTCAATTGCAAGATGGTTGAGGGTTTTCTTGCATGTACTGCCTGTTTCAATCCTCCACAACATTTCAATGGGATTCAAATCCGGTCTTGGTCTAGGCCATTCCATAACCCTCCATTTCTTCTTTTTGAGCCATTCCTTGGTGGATTTGCTAGTGTGCTTAGGATCATTATCCTGTTGACTGTCCACTTTTGGTTTAACTTCAACTTTCGGTCAGATGGCCTCATATTATCTTCAAGCACTCTTTGATATGATGCAGAATTCATAGTTGAATCAATGAACGCAAGCTGTCCAGTCCCTGAGGCAGCAAAGCAAACCCAAACCATAACATTTCCACCACCGTGCTTCACAGTTGATATGATATGATTTCTCCAGTCCTGGACAAATTGGCAGTCGATTGAAATCTGTGCCATTTGTAGATTATTTTCCTTACAGTGGAATGATGTATTTCAAATAATTTGGAGATCTTTTTAAATCCCTTGCTAGACTCATAAGCATCCACAACCTTTTTTTCTGAAGGCCTTACAGAACTCTTTAGATCATGGCATGATGACATCACACACCTCAATAACAAAGGGAACAGCAGACACTAGATATGAGAGGGGTATAAATAAGACAGGTTCCACCTGCACTCCCTAAGCAGGTTCTAATCACTGACACCCAATCCTGAACACCTGATTCTAATTTTAGGGATTTGAAGATGTGATAAATGTAGGGGTATACTTATGTGTTCCATGTGACTGATCTGTTTTTGTTAATTTAAATTGTGAAAATTACTACAAAATGTAAATTTTATGTCATTTGATAGTGTATCAACTGTATTAATAGGCACTGTTTCAAAGATGATCAAATGTTTGCTTGTCCAAATATCAAAAAAGCCAACAATTTCCATGGGGTGTACTTATTTTTTCACATGACTGTATATATGTTCATTCATTCATCTTCAGTAACCGCTTTATCCTGGTCAGGTTTGAAGTGGATTATTGAACGCTGGCTGTGAGGTGGGAAACACAGCCTGGATTTGATACCAGTTCATTACAGGGCACCATGCACACGCTTTCACATCTACAGGCAAATTAGAGTCACCAATTTACCTACCGGCATGTTTTTTGGGGGGAGAAAACTCACAAGAACACAGCGAGAACATGTGAAACTCCACACAGACAATAACCCAAGCTCAGGATAACTGAACCAGGGACCCTGGAGCTACGAGGTGGCAACTGTGCCATTTGTTTTTGGTTAACTGCCAAGTTATAGAACAGACATGATGCAAAATGAAAATAATATTCCTACAAGAAAGCAGCTCATGCAGCACAATAGATTTAGCACAGTAAATAGGAAGAATTAGAAATTGGATAAAATGGAAATTCTCTGGTTTTCTCCCAGCTCCCAAAAACCTGCTGGTAGGTGGGTTGGTTGCTCTAAAATGCCCCTAGGTGTGAATGAGTTTCCGAATTTACGTGCCCTGCATTGAACTGGCGTTCCATCTACCGCATGCCCACTGTTTCCGGGACAGGCTCCTGATCCACCACGACCCTGACCAAGATAAAGCAGTTCCTGAAGATGTATGAATGAATGATGAACAATTTGTCAGTATGTAGATATTATATGAGCCACCCCTAACTATAGGTTAGTAATAGTAGTAATATTGTAGTGTTGATGAAAAACAGCAAGTAGCAATGATGTCGATCTGGTTTATAAACAGGAATTTGGCCAGAAATTAATCCGACCCCAGGAGTCATTGCAGAAAGCCACAGTAATCCTGAATCCTGCAGCATGCAAAGGGTGAGCATTTGCCATAATCACGTTTCAACAAACTCCAGAACATGGATCTTACCTTGCCAGTCAGTCACCCTGTCACTAAACACGGTGATCGTGGTGTTTAAATTCTTGCGCACATTCTTCCACAGAAAGGCTAACAGTCTGTTTGAAAAGAACGCAGCCCCTATTCTACATCTTGCTGGCATTGAAGTTAAAGTTATAAAGGTATTGGACTTTAGTGTGTTCTGTTTTATAGCTTTCAATGTTGTTGTTGTTTTGTTTTTTAACTCGTGATAATGCTTCGAACTTTCTATAGACAGATTACGAAGGGCAAGCCAAAAAGCTAATGGATCTGATGGAACAGACAGACATGTTGATTGTTGCTGGGGGTGATGGAACCCTGCAGGAGGTAAAGCATCAAGCATGTTGGTATAATTTCACTGGAAATATTTGAACATTTTACTGGCATAAGTTCTTGTAGCAGGCAAATAGTTTCCTGTCTTTTATTTTGTTCAGGTGATAACTGGCTTGCTGCGCAGAGCTGATGAGGTATGTGCAGTGAAAAAACTACCCATGTTCAGTAGGAGTAATTTGGGAAATACAGGTTACAGGGAGATTGGGCACTATTTTGCAGGCAAAGCATGAAGAGATTCATTATGTGCAATTTACTGTACTTCTCTTTATTAACATGGGATGGGAGCATGTCTGTGCATAGATGGTGGAACCACTCTTTAATCATCATACACCTAGGATGTGTCAGCAGACACAGTGAGCCTGATTTATCAGGCTGGATATGAACAAATGTATTCATATTCAAATTATTCACAGTAGCATTTACACAAGAAAAGTGATATTCATGAAAATGTTGTTGTTGTTGTTTTTCGGAGAATAATTGTATCCTACAAGAGTTACTAAGTTTGTGTAATTTGGCATGAGTTACTGCAGTTTAATATTTTAAATAATATGGCTTATGCTATCACACAACTTTAGTGACAAAGTTAATGACTTGAAAGAAAGCAATCCAAAACATATCCATAAATGAAGACAAATAAGACTAGCTATAGGGTACAGTGGCTTAGTGGTTAGCAGGTTTTCCTCCCCGTGTGCGTGGAGTTTGCATGTTCTCCCCGTGCTTCGGGGGTTTCCTCCGGCTACTCCGGTTTCCTCCCCCAGTCCAAAGACATGTGCTGTAGGCTGATTGGCATTTCCAAATTGTCTGTAGTGTGTGAATGTGTGTGTGTGATTGTGCCTTACGATGGGCTTGTGTAAATCTGGCAGAATTTTCTTGTTTGGGTTGTTCTACGAATACATTTACACATAAATGATTGAGGACCATTAAGAGTTTATTCCAAATTTGGGCATTATTCTTGTCAAATAGACTTGTAACATGACAACCCTGTCTCCAGTAATGTCCTGGGGTATTTTAATAGAGAAGACAAAGTAATCGAATATTTGAAAAATGTTGGATACTACGGGTTTATGAGTGTTTACTGATTTGTTCCCTTTTTAATATGTACTGCTTTTTATCCCAGGAAGCGTTCAGTAAAACTCCCATTGGCTTTATTCCTCTGGGCTCTCAGAACTCCTTGAGCCAAAGTCTGCATATAGTTACTAATGACAAAGTAAAGTAAGTACTCCTATTAAAGTCTCTCTTTGGACTGTATTTGTCATTGAGTAATTTAAGTAGTATTTATTTATCTTTTATCCGCTTATCTCTAATGTGCGACTTGTATGTCAGGGCAGGATGTAATTGATTGTGAATTTCAGACACATCACTTCAGCAACGCTGTCTATTCTGAAAGGGGAGACGGTGCCACTTGATGTCCTTCAAATAAAGGTACAGCATAATTACTCTGTTGCAGTGTGGGTAATTTGTGAGCATGGGTGATCATTTTATGGTGTTTATTGCATATTGTTCTCAGAGTGAGAAGGAGCAGCCAGTCTTCGCTCTCTTAAGTTTACGCTGGGGTTCCTTCCGAGACGTTGCAGCATCCATTAGCAAGTGCGTGGTCTAACAAAATGGGAAACTATATTATATGCATTTGTTATTTTAAACTTGGTGCATATATTTTATACATTTAAATGAGCTCTTCTTTGTCTCTCTTTAAGATATTGGTATCTTGGACCTTTAAAAACAAGAGCAGCACATTGGTTTAGTACACTAAAGGTGAGTATGGTGTTTTGTGTACATTTGTGTTTTAGTTTTTAATGAATCGTGAACGTTAAATCAACCAAATTGTCTCCTGTATCTCAGGAGTGGCCACAGATCCATCATGCTTCTGTTTCGTACCTGCCACCGATCCCTCGACCCGCAGACCTGCCCGACGTGAAGCCTGTGAGACCCAGTCTGCTCTATCGCATCTATCGGAGACTTAAAAACTACTGGACGCCTCCTGCAGAAGGTAGAATTGATGTGCATCTGTGAAATTTGCCTTTGCTGCGGGTTGTAATGGCTGAACTCTCAGTGCATTTTGTGTGCGTGTGTGTGTTTGGGTTCAGAGCCCCATGTAGACGCAGAACCAGAGCGTTGGGAGGATAAGCAGATCTCTACACTGGAGCTGACAATCAGCACACAGAACAGGAATCCGGTGAAAAGAGTAAGCCACCTAATATTAATCTGTCCAGACAGTTGCATGAAGATGAGGGTTTTTTTTAAAAATGCATTTTACCCTACATTTTATCCAATGACTGTGTGTGTGTGTGATATATGTATATGTATATATATATATATATGTGTGTGTGTGTGTGTGTGTGTGTGTGTGTGTGTGTGTATATATATATATATATATATATATATATATATATACACACATACATACACACACACACACACACACACAGTGGGGGGAACGTTTGTACGTTTGCCCACTGACAAAGAAATGATCAGTCTATAATTTTAATGGTAGGTGTATTTTAACAGTGAGAGACAGAATAACAACAAAAAAATCCAGAAAAACACATTTCAAAAAAGTTATAAATTGATTTGCATTTTAATGAGTGAAATAAGTATTTGATCCCTTCGACTTAGTACTTGGTGGCAAAACCCTTGTTGGCAATCACAGAGGTCAGACGTTTCTTATAGTTGGCCACCAGGTTTGCACACATCTCAGGAGGGATTTTGTCCCACTCCTCTTTGCAGATCCTCTCCAAGTCATTAAGGTCATTTTCAATGCCCTGGCTGAGGGAAGGAGGTTCTCACCCAAGATTTTACAATACATGGCCCCGTCCATCGTCCCTTTGATGTGGTGCAGTTGTCCTGTCCCCTTAGCAGAAAAACACCCCCAAAGCATAATGTTCCCACCTCCATGTTTGACGGTGGGGATGGTGTTATGACTTGGGGTCATAGGCAGCATTCCTCCTCCTCCAAACACGGCGAGTTGAGTTGATGCCAAAGAGATCTGACCACACCTGACCACAACACTTTCACCCAGTTCTCCTCTGAATCATTCAGGCAAACTTCAGACGGGCCTGTACATGTGCTTTCTTGAGCAGGGGGACCTTGCGGGCGCTGCAGGATTTCAGTCCTTCACGGCGTAGTGTGTTACCAATTGTTTTCTTGGTGACTATGGTCCCAGCTGCCTTGAGATCATTAACAAGATCCTCCCATGTAGTTCTGGGCTGATTCCTCACCGTTCTCATGATCATTGAAACTCCACGAGGTGAGATCTTGCATGGAGCCCCAGATCGAGGGAGACTGACAGTTTCTTCCATTTGAAAATAATCACACCAACTGTTGTCACCTTCTCACCAAGCTGCTTGGTGATGGTCTTGTAGCCCATTCCAGCCTTGTGTAGGTCTACAGTCTTGTCCCTGACATCCTTGGACAGCTCTTTGGTCTTGGCCATGGTGGAGAGTTTGGAATCTGATTGATTGATTGCTTCTGTGGACAGGTGTCTTTGTACAGGTAACAAGCTGAGATTAGGAGCACTCCCTTTAAGAGAGTGCTCCTAATCTCAGCTCATTACCTGTGTAAAAGACACCTGGGAGCCAGAAATCTTGCTGATTGATAGGGGATCAAATACTTATTTCCCTCATTAAAATGCAAATCAATTTATAACCTTTTTGAAATGTGTTTTTCTGGATTTTTTTGTTGTTATTCTGTCTCTCACTGTTAAAATACACCTACCATTAAAATTATAGACTGATCCTTTCTTTGTCAGTGGGCAAACGTACAAAATCAGCAGGGGATCAAATACTTTCCCCCCCCACTGTGTATATATATATATATATATATATATATATATATATATAAGTATCTCACAAAAGTGAGTACACCCCTCACATTTTTGTAAATATTTTATTATATCTTTTCATGGGACAACACTGACGAAATGACACTTTGCTACAATGTAAAGTAGTGAGTGTACATCTTGTATAACAGTGTAAATCTGCTGTCCCCTCAAAATAACTCAACACACAGCCATTCATGTCTAAACCGCTGGCAACAAAAGTGAGTACACCCCTAAGTGAAAATGTCCAAATTGGGCCCAAAGTGTCAATATTTTGTGTGGCCACCATTATTTTCCAGCACTGCCTTAACCCTGTTGGGCATGGAGTTCACCAGAGCTTCACAGGTTGCCTCTGGAGTCCTCTTCCACTCCTCCATGACGACATCACAGAGCTGGTGGATGTTCGAGACCTTGCGCTTCCGTTTGAGGATGCCCCACAGATGCTCAATAGGGTTTAGGTCTGGAGACATGGTTGGCCAGTCCATCACCTTTACCCTCAGCTTCTTTAGCAAGGCAGTAGTCGTCTTGGAGGTGTGTTTGGGGTCGTTATCGTGTTGGAATACTGCCCTGTGGCCCAGTTTGCGAACGGAACTGCTTCAGTATGTCACAGTACATGTTGGCATTCATGGTTCCCTCAATGACCTGTAGCTCCCCAGTGCCGGCAGCACTCATACAGCCCCAGACCATGACACTCTCACCACCATGCTTGACTGTAGGCAAGACACACTTGTCTTTGTACTCCTCACCTGGTTGCCGCCACACACGCTTGACACCATCTGAACCAAATAAGTTTATCTTGGTCTCATCAGACCACAGGACATGGTTCCAGTAATCCATGTCCTTAGTCTGCTTGTCTGCAGCAAACTGTTTGCAGGTTTTCTTCTTTCTTCTGGGACGACAGCCATGCAGACCAATTTGATGCAGTGTGCGGCGTATGGTCTGAGCACTGACAGGCTGACCCCCCACCCCTTCAACCTCTGCAGCAATGCTGGCAGCACTCATACGTCTATTCTGCAAAGCCAACCTCTGGATATGATGCTGAGCACGTGCACTCAACTTCTTTGGTCGACCATGGCGAGGCCTGTTCTGAGTGGAACCTGTCCTGTTAAACCGCTGTATGGTCTTGGCCACTGTGCTGCAGCTCAGTTTCAGGGTGTTGGCAATCTTCTTATAGCCTAGGCCATCTTTATGTAGAGCAACAATTCTTTTTTTCAGATCCTCAGAGAGTTCTTTGCCATGAGGTGCCATGTTGAACTTCCAGTGACCAGTATGAGAGAGTGTGAGAGCGATAACACCAAACTTAACACACCTGCTCCCCATTCACACCTGAGACCTTGTAACACTAACGAGTCACATGACACCGGGGAGGGAAAATGGCTAATTGGGCCCAATTTGGACATTTTCACTTAGGGGTGTACTCACTTTTGTTGCCAGCGGTTTAGACATTAATGGGTGTGTGTTGAGTTCTTTTGAGAGGACAGCAAATTTACACTGTTATACAAGCTGTACACTCACTACTTTACAAAGTGTAGTAAAGTGTCATTTCGTCAGTGTTGTCCCATAAAAAGATATAATAAAATATTTACAAAAATGTGAGGGGGTGTATTCACTTTTGTGAGATACTGTGTGTGCGTGTGTGTATATATATATATATATATATATATATATATATATATATATATATATATATATATATATATATATATATATATATATATATATATATATATATATATATAGCGCTATACAGCACTGTGCAAAAGTCTTAGGCACATGCAAAGAAATGCTGTAGAGCAAAGATGCCTTCAAAATTATTAAAATAAATGTTTCTACATTTAAAAAAAAAAATGTCGTAAACAGTAGTAAACGAAACAAAGTCAGTATTTGGTGTAAAAAAAAAAAATAAAAATAGTAGTCTCCGGTACAATTTGTGCAGTTTTATAAGGAAATTATCTGGTAAGTTTTATTGAGCATCTTGCAGAACCAGACACAGTTCTTCTGGACACTTTGACTTTCGCACTTTCGCTTTTTATTTTTGCAGCAAAACCCAGCAGCCTTCATTGTGTTTTTTGTCTGAAAAGTGTCTCTTATGTAATATACTGCTTTCTTTAATGACCTACAAACATTTTTCTGTAACATTTAATTCTGTGCTAGAAAACTAATGTTTGGGAATCTAAACTGTTTTTGTACTGACTTGATAATGTAGAAGTCATAAAATAAAAAAATCTATAACAAAATTTGCACTAAAAAAATAGGGTGCTTAAAACTTTTGCACTGTGCTGTGTGTGTATAGGTTGGTTGTCATAACAGAGGGTCAAAAGTGAAGGTCCTCCAGTGGCTCACTCCTATGTTAGCGCATGGGACAGATGGCAGTCTTTCATTTTAAGTTACATCTCCACAAATTATTTTCACGAATAGTGTTCTGTTGTTTTTACAGTTTCAGTTGACCCTGATATCTCCCCCAGTATTTTTAATTCATGAGCTGATTCCTAACATGAGCTTCACCTATGTTCCAACATGCACTTGAAGCTCGGGACAGTGCTGTAGCAAAGCCAGGTCTTGTTCTGCTGTAAACTGTTCTTTACTGAATGACACTCGAAATGTCTTTTTAAGGTTAGCCAGTCACTCCTTTTTAAATGAATTGCAGTTCCCGAATGAGTGGAGCATAAAAGAGCACTTCTCTTTATTCAGATGTGTAATTTACTGCAGGTGACAGAACTAGATGAAAATCACGGAGAGCGGTGATATTTTTTTTTCCCTTCAAAAATAGGTTGTGTTGAGTGTAAATGTTTGTTTACTATATGTTCAGTAGTACCTTACCTTAGCTATGGATAATGTCAGCTAGCTCAGTCAGTCATAAGTCAAAGCTCACAAATCTTTCCCTGACAACGGTAAGATTAATATAGCTGTGAAAATTACAACTTACGACTACAATTTAGCATTTTACGTATTCATTCATACCACTGTACTTACCACTTTGACGATGCGCCATCTTAAGTTGTACATCAGGTAATATCAGCGTGCTCACTCACGTACGAATGTCCATCAGTAATGTGAGCCGTCGACCCACTGACTATCCGGCCGTATTTACTGCACATGTTCCCACTCCAAGGTTTCTACTACGTGGACTCTGGCTCCAGTTTCACTCCAATAGTGACTCCCATTTTGACCCAAAAAAAGTCTTTGTTTTAGCTGTTTGAGAAATGAAATGTATGAAATTAGATTGTATCTAATACATGTATTAGACATGTATTCTCGTAACATCTTGAATATTTCTCTTAACGTCTGATATTAAATCAATTACTACAGTTCTGTATGTGTCGATACTAAATTTTTCAAACTTGTATTGGTAAAAATTGTAATTTTGTATGAGGTATGTAGTTGAACAAAAAATTTTGAAAAAAAAAATGTCATAGAGGTGCCAACATCTGCTTTTTATTTTTATTTTTTGCTATTGTCTTAGAAGAAGCACCTTTTGCATCTCTGCTATTACTTTCTTGTGACTGATAAAATAGTTGTAGCTAATGGACTCAGACCTTGCTTTGCATTGAGAAAGGCATAGACTCCTCATCCGTCTGTCTTCCTCCTGCAGCGGACAGATGATTCCCTGGTGCTCTCTGTGGAGCCAGACACACTTACAGTCGGACAGTTCATCACAGAAGGGTATTTATTTCACTGTACCTTTTTAATGAAAACTGCTTTACTCAGAGATATTTATTCAGGGGATGATGTATTTTGTTGACTGGTATAATGATTCATAATGAATCGTTTGATTGTGTGCAGGACTAAAAAAGCCGAAAACCCATTCGAGTGCTCAGAGAAGGCACTTCAGATAGAGGCAAGCGTATGTCGGCTCAGTTTGCCGCAGGTGAGGATATGTTTTTATGAATCACAGCCAGGCCGATGTTCAGTATAACCACACTCTTGTTTGTGCAATATTGCTTGAGTATACCAAAGCGCAGCTGAATGCTCTAATCTGATTGGTCAGAAGGTGTGCATTATGTTCGAATAACAGCACGGCTCGGACAGTAGTTCCGGCTGTAACATGACAGACGCTGTTTCTATAGTAACATGTTTAACAAATTAAAAACATCTACTCGTCGATGTGGTGACGTTTTTGTAATGAGACATTTATTTTACTGCACTTTGTAACAGTCAGTTTCCAAGTTCAGATAAGTCATCAGGACAGAGGGGTTTATGCTTTGTTTTCTCACTAACATGACAGGTTGCACTATTTAAAGGGTGGAGTGGGGGGTTTGGGGACAGGGGGTGCTGATGAGGGAATGACTGTTCCACAACATAAAACCTAACTATAAACCTTTAAGGTGTGTGACGTATTGGTCATTAATAAATTAAACAATCGTTTGCAAATGGCTGTAGTATAAGCAGAATAACACACATCGGGGAAACCCACCCTCTGCCACAGAAGAGGCATCAGGACAGAGGCATTTGCACTTTCCACTGTTTCTCTGTAACATGACAAGCTGCAGTTGTGGGTTTTTTTTTTTTTTTTAAACAAAAGACTGGTGAGGAAACATGTTTATAGCTGCTATAACATAAGTGATAACAAGAAGTAACTCATTTCACAGGTGTTCCACAACATTAAATCTAACTAGAAACAGAGAAAATGTACATCATTATTTAATGAATAAAATGTCATTGTTGACATTGCTTTGGTTTAGGGAAAAAAAACAGTTTGTAACATGCTCTTGTAGGGAAAAACAAAATCAACTTTTGTGTAGGGTGGCATCACCACCCTGTTGTTGATTACTTTCCTATAACAGCCTGCCCCAACGTGTTTTATTCCTTACTTATTCCACCATTACCGGTCTATCAGCAGAAAGCTGCACTGGGCCTTGGGCTAACTCTGTTCTATGTTTCTGATGTTTTGGCCACAGGAGGGCGGCGGCTTTTTTGACGTGGACAATGAAGCGTTTGAGGCAATGCCAGTGGAAGTGAAGCTTTTGCCACGGAAACTTAGGTTCTTTTGCAGCTCCGAACGCAGAGACCAGCTGGCACAGATGAACTGACCAAGGCGATGTGCTGAAACACACAGTGGGGAAGGTTCTGAGCTCTGCTCTCTAATTTATTGGACTTTTAACCATGTATCCCAAACATTTTCTGCCTAGGTGCTAATTACTCAGCATCGGATCAATAGTCTGACAATATAACGTCATGTTACTTAAACCTGCATTTGACGGTTGAATATTTTCTATGGATTATATGGCTAAAAGAAATGACTAAATGTATGTAAGAGAATACAAATGCTTTTAAGCTCAGTTAAATGTGCAGTGTGTTGCATTACACATAGCACCAGGAAGCTGTATGTGAAATGTTTGCTTTGCTGAACATGAGTGTGAGCTACTTTAACATATAACAAACTGTGTTGTTTACATGTGGACCAAGGACCAGGCATAAATAGCGAGAATTATATGAAACATTATGACAACTGATTATGTAACAGAAGTTGCATTAAAAAAAAAAAAAAAACCATGACCTGACTCATTTCTGATTATTCATTAATAATTTAATTGTTAATTATAAATTCATTGTTTGACTGCCCTCATTGTGTCAGAGAACAGTCATCCTGAGCTAACCTTAACCTTCCCAAATACAAAACTCCCAAGCTTCATTTATTTTCAAGTTATGAAAGAATGCAACACTGCAGCACACAACCAAAACAATGTAAAGGAAAAAAAACTATAAACAAGTCTATTTTGCTGCTTAACTATAAGTGCTGTGTAAATGCAAATTCATATAATTACAAACTTCCTATTTGCAGACGTCATGGACTAAACAGAGCAGGATTAAGTAAGTACATATGTAGGCAGGTGTTTTCGGTGATGTACTGTAGGTAGCTGACTGTAATAGCCATGTTCTACTGTTCTAACATTAAGTTTATTATAACCACCATCTGTCAAACTGAGTTTTGAGACTTTTGCTCCAGTTTATGCAGAAGTCGGACAGCTGTTACCAACTCGTGTGTAATTTTTAGTGCTTATGTTTTTGTGGTCCTGCACAAACAAGAACGATCACAATCAGTAAAGAGAGTTTATTTCAAGATGGCAGTAAAAAGAACCAGTGGGTTCACACATGCAGTTACAGTATGTAGCATGACGGGAAAAGTGTTAAATGAGTGCAGATGTCGGCTAAACCGAGCCGAACATTTCTGCACCGTGTATACGTTAATGACATTTTAATGCTTGGTCAACACCTATTTGTTTAAGCATTCATCCACAGTTGATTCATGTGCAATCATTACTGTACATTTTCTCATTAAGAGTAGAGGACACAGAAAGAGCTAAGTTAATGCCGTTTATAAAATATTAATTAAGAGGAAAAGAGTAGGTAATGCAGGAGATATCAAAAAAATTCACATCAGCAATGCTGCTATACAACCTCAATGGACATGTATAACAGATTATATACTGTTAATTTAAACTAAATAGTTTTTACCATTAATAGTAAAAGCTTATTTGTATCCCAGTCAAACAACGAGCGCCTGCACTCATTCACAGAAAGGAGACATGATTACTATTTGCAGTCAACCTTTCAAATAAGAGTTTGGTATGCAGATTGAATACAAATCTGTACTGCTGGATGTAAGACAGTAGTGTTTGTTGCTTGTTTCACAGGCCCTAAGCAACACAAAACTGTTTGCTAGTGAATTAAGGGCAAGCTTATCTTCTATGTCCAAATCATGGGTTACAATTAATGTAGTGCGATCTAAATGTAATCTATTAACTGGTGCTTTATGAATAAGTTCTTTTAGGGAGCAACAGCTGACTTTGCCAGTATGACCATGTGATTTAGTTCTGGTAAAAAGTAATTGGGTCAAATCATTGCTCATTGCAAACACATTTTAAACACAACTCCAAGCTTACACACAAAATGTCTACCAAAAAAAAAAAAAAAAAAAAAAAGTATACAAAAGTCATTGAACAATACAGCATTCACTGATAGAATCACATTAATATTTTTCTGTGGGGTGGGGTGGGGACATTCAAAAGCATCACAAACAGTTTAATCTGTGTCAGTGTATACATATATACACCACTCTCTGTGTCTGTCATTAGCATTAGCACCTACTGTATCCATATTATAATACATTAGAATTATTATAGTCATATTAAAAGCAGTCCAGATAAGTGACTGGTCTTTTAAATCTAGAGCAGGGACACCTGGTGTGTCAAAATATAATGCAACATTTAAGCCAAGGACCAAAAACACAACGTAAATTCTGTTCATTTACTGGGCAAAGCTGGTGCCACTGTGAAAATTGATCTAATCTGGCACACAAAACCAGACATCTTCTGAGGCTGCAGGTTGTCCAGCCCTGCTCTAGAAAATACAGTTACTCAGAATCAACAGAATTTGCAGCAAATCTAATGAGCATGACGGAGCATGAAGGTGAACATACAGCAGTTGAGACGCTTGTGTCTTTCATCATGAATTTACATTCTAGGCCCGTCATCAATCTGGAGAACAGATTATTCAACTGATGAATTGTTAAAGGATTTATTAGTACGCTTCAATATATTAAAATTGTTCCTTTCGCCATCAACACTGATCCAGTCATTAGGTACAGGCATAAAGGCTGACAAAATCCAAAAAGAGGAGGGAGAGGGAGAGAGAGGGAGAGAGGCGCCAAGATGGTCAAACTGATGTCCATTTAGTTTTTAGAAAATAAAACTGAATTCATGTAGAGTAAGCTTAATAAATACTGCAGGGGATTATGGAAATGTGGTCCAGTAAAATGGTTCCAGTCAGAGCTTTACACCGCTTATCTGCAAAAACCGTTAATATATAACAATGTAATTGTCTTTCAGTCACTTTCCTTCACCAGACAGAAAACCAGTCAGAGACCAGGATGAAAGTGTTTCCATTGCTTTACTTTAAGTCTGTGGGGCTCAGATGAAGCACACTGGAGACCCAGACAGGGCCATTACATCAGGTCTCCAAAACAGCACTGGCTAGAAGAAAAGAGTCACAAATGAGGTCCACAAAACAAGCAGTAATAAAGAGGCACAGAGATCAGTTTTGTCACTTTTCAGGATGTAGGCGCAGTTGGGAAAGAAACTCACAGGTAGCTGTCAAGATACTGAGAAAACACACACACACACACACACACACACACAAACACAAACACAGACATACATAAGCAGACAGACGTCGAGGGTGTGAAGGCAGCAGTGTATCAAAGCCTGAAGAGGCAGTATCATTTCGCTCCAGCGGTGAGGCCAGGGGTCAGTACTGGCTCCTGAGATACCCGGGCCAAGAAAAAGAGAAAGACAAAGAGAGGAAAGGAGGGAGTCAGGCAGTGTGTTCCAGCCTAGCAAGGCTAGCGGATCCAGACAGACCATTAGTGATTAGTGAGACAAAGATGAAGAGAGAGAAAGAGAGAGAGAGAAACCTCTCTTGCCTTACGGGCAGCACGGATTGTCGATAACCAGCATGACATCGATGCCGTAGAGCTCCAGCAGATCCACAAGGAAGCCGCGGTCAGCTTGCGGGTCCAAGCCCATAGCACGCACATGCTCGGGAGTCAGGGTGGGATCAGCGCTCCCTGCAACCTCCAGCAGGGTTTGAAAGATGCGGTTGTTCTGCTCCATAAAGAACCTAGCATGGGGAAACACACAGAATGTTTATACACTGACTGCTTAAGCACTAAATAAAATTAGGTTAATTGGCCTCCACTAGCTTTCTTTTACTGTGAGCCATATTATTGTACTTGGGTAAAGTATTCCTTCATGGGAGTACATTGAGAAACTAGATTTTCCTTGTTTTGTTTTTTTTTGTTTTGTTTTTTTAAAATCGATATACTATGTAAACTTTAGGGTTGAGCAATGAATGGTTTAGAGCTCAAAATTATGAGTAGAAAGAGAACAATGAACAGTGAACTAACACTGTGTGAGCTGTGTACACTGTAAAAACTACACCTATTATCAAGCTACAGTGCCCTCCACTAATATTGGCACCCTTGGTAAATATGAGCATAGAAGGCTGTGAAAAATTGCCTTTACTGTTTAACCTTTTGATATTTTGTTCAGAAAATTCACAAAAGTACTCTGCTCTCATGGATATCAAACAACCATGCAAACACAACACAGGTTTATCCAAAAAAAAAATACCTTTGTTAAATATACAGTCGTGGCCAAAAGTTTTGAGAATGACACAAATATTAATTTTCACAAAGTCTACTGCTTCAGTGTTTTTAGATCTTTTTGTCAGATGTAACTGTTACTGAAGTATAATCACAAGCATTTCATAAGTGTCAATGGCTTTTATTGACAATTACATGAAGTTTATGCAAAGAGTCAATATTTGCAGTGTTGACCCTTCTTTTTCAAGACCTCTGCAATTCGCCCTGGCATGCTGTCAATCAACTTCTGGGCCACATCCTGACTGATGGCAGCCCATTCTTGCATAGTCAGTGCTTGGAGTTTGAGTTTTTGTTTGTCCACCCGCCTCTTGAGGATTGACCACAAATTCTCAATGGGATTAAGGTCTGGGGAGTTTCCTGGCCATGGACCCAAAATGTCGATGTTTTGTTCCCCGAGCCACTTCGTTATCACTTTTGCCTTGTGGCAAGGTGCCCCATCATGCTGGAAAAGGCATTGTTCATCACCAAACTGTTCTTGGATGGTTGGGAGAAGTTGCTCTCTGAGGATGTTTTTGTACCATTCTTTATTCATGGCTGTGTTCTTAGACAAAATTGTGAGTGAGCCCACTCCCTCGGCTGAGAAGCAACCCCACACATGAGTGGTCTCAGGATGCTTTACTGTTGGCATGACACAGGACTGATGGTAGCGCTCACCTTTTCTTCTCCGGACAAGCTTTTTTCCAGATGCCCCAAACAATCGGAAAGGGGATTCATCAGAGAAAATGACATTACCCCAGTCCTCAGCAGTCCAATCCCTGTACTTTTTGCAGAATAGCAGTCTGTCCCTGATGTTTTTCCTGGAGAGAAGTGGCTTCTTTGCTGCCCTTCTTGACACCAGGCCATCCTCCAAAAGTCTTCGCCTTACTGTGCGTGCAGACGCACTCACACCTGCCTGCTGCCATTCCTGAGCAAGCTCTGCACTGGTGGTGCCCCGATCCCGCAGCTGAATCAACTTTAGGAGACGGTCCTGGCGCTTGCTGGACTTTCTTGGGCGCCCTGAAGCCTTCTTCACAACAGTTGAACCTCTCTCCTTGAAGGTCTTGATGATCCGATAAATGATTGATTTAGGTGCAATCTTACTAGCAGCAATATCCTTGCCTGTGAATCCCTTTTTGTGCAAAGCAATGATGGCTGCACGTGTTTCCTTGCAGGTAACCATAGTTAACAGAGGAAGAACAATAATTTCAAGCACCACCCTCCTTTTAAAGCTTCCAGTCTGTTATTCAAACTCAATCAGCATGACAGAGTGATCTCCAGCCTTGTCCTCGTTAACACTCTCACCTGTGTTAACGAGAGAATCACTGACATGATGTCAGCTGGTCCTTTTGTGGAAGGGCTGAAATGCAGTGGACACGTTTTTTTGGGATTAAGTTCATTTTCATGGCAAAGAGGGACTTTGAAATTAATTGCAATTCATCTGATCACTCTTCTTAACATTCTGGAGTATATGCAAATTGCCATCATAAAAACTGAAGCAGTAGACTTTGTGAAAATTAATATTTGTGTCATTCTCAAAACTTTTGGCCACGGCTGTATATTCCCATTGATATTTAAAAAAAAAAAAAAAATTTAGTACACCTGGGTGACTTGGAACAGGAAATTGTTCAACCATGACTTCCTGTTTCACAGGGGTATATATACGAGGTAACACACAGGCCAAATTCCCTTACTCATTCATAACAATGGGTAAGACCAA
Organism: Cranoglanis bouderius; assembly: GCA_023630585.1. Taxonomy (NCBI): domain Eukaryota; kingdom Metazoa; phylum Chordata; class Actinopteri; order Siluriformes; family Cranoglanididae; genus Cranoglanis; species Cranoglanis bouderius. The sequence goes on from CM042557.1 coordinate 16,774,225, forward strand.
GGAATATAGCTGTGATGTGCAGCAAAAGGTTGTTGACCTTCACAAAATGGGAAGTGGCTATAAGAAAATAGCACAAGCATTGAAAATGCCCATTTCCACCATCAGGGCAATAATTAAGAAGTTCCAGTCAACTGGAAATGTTATTAATCAACCTAGAATTGGACGCGTGTCTATATTGTCTCAACACACTATGAAGAGGATGGTTCGAGTGGCCAAAAAATCTCCAAGGATCACAGCTGGAAAATTGCTGAAGTTAGTTGCGTCTTTGGGTCAGAAAGTCTCCAAAACTACAATCCAAAGTCACCTACATCACCACAAGTTGTTGGGAAGAATTTCAAGAAAAAAAGCCTCTACTTTCATCCAAAAACTCAAGTGTCTTCAGTTTGCCAGACACTACTGGAACTTCAAATGGGATCGGGTTCTATGGTCAGATGAAACTAAAACAGAGCTTTTTGGGAATAAACACCAGAGGTGGTTTTGGTGCACACAGAGAGGTAGCCATATGGAAAAGTACCTCATGCCCACGGTTAAATATGGTGGTGGCTCTTTAACAAAATGTCCAGGTCCTCTGGCAGAAAAACAGCCCCAAAACATTAGAGTCCACGATGCCATGGATCCTATAAAATATCAGCAGATACTAAATGAAATCCTGACTGCCTCTGCCAGAAAGCTTAAAATGGGCCGTGGTTGGATCTTACAGCAGGACAATGATCCAAAACATACATCAAAAACAACACAAAAATGGTTTACTGACCACAAAATCAAGGTCCTGCCCTGGCCATCCCAGTCCCCTGACTTGAATCCCATGGAAAACCTGTGGGGTGAACTGAAGAGGAGAGTCCACCAGCATGGACCTCGAAATTTGAAGGATCTGGAAAGATTCTGTATGGAGGAATGGTCTCAGATCCCTTGCCATGTATTCTCCAACCTCATCAGGCATTATAGGAGAAGACTCTTAGCAAAGGGAGGTAGCATAAATTATTGACTAAAAGGGTGCCAATAATTGTTGCACACCTATATTTAACAGATTTTTTTTTTATATATATATATATAAACCTGTGTTGTGTTTGCAGTTGTTTGATATCCATGAGAGCAGAGTATTTTTGTGAATTTTTTGAACAAAAGATTAAACAATAATGACAATTTTTCACAGCCTTCTTTGCTCATATTTACCAAGGGTGCCAATATTAGTGGAGGGCTCTGTAGATGGATCTGGGCTGATTGAAATAGCAGCTACATCATGTCTTTCTTTTAGTTTAGCACTTCATTAAAGTTTTAAAATATACAATTTCCTCCCCAGTCCATACAGCTCATTTATGTAAACTAAGCAGCACAGTTTGAATTCTTCATATCACTACCATGATTATATTTCAATATGACTATATATTCAAGCTACAGCAACTTGGCCTGCCCCGTGATTAGGGATACCGTTACTGTAGTCTATATCACAGCTGCTCGAGCAGATGATGTGGGGAAAAACATACTTCATATTTCCACTTAATGCAGAATACAAGCTGCAAGCTGACCAACCGAGAAGCATGTCTGATTATAAATCTGGGTAGGTAAACAAACGTCCTTCTGTTTAAAGTATGGTTCCTATGGGCACAGTCTCCACAACCCTCTTTCTCCTTGAACCATGGTGTATTTGGACTCCGCTTATTTTCCATAATATTATATTGTGTGTGTATATATATATATATATATATATATATATATATATATACACACACACACACACACACACACACACACACACACACACACACACACACACATATACACATATATACACACACAAAAGTAATTAAAGAAAAAGACAAAAGTACAAAGAAAATATATTCAATGATTTCACTGACCAACTTAATTGTATTTTGTAAATATAAACAAATTTAGAATTTGATGCCTTAAACACACTCAAAAAAAAGTTGGGACAGAGGCATGTTTACCGCTGTGTTACATCACCCTTCCTTTTAATTACACTTTTTAATCATTTGGGAACTGAGGATACTAATTGTTGCAATTTTGCAAGTGGAATTTTTGCCCATTCTCGCTACAAGACTTCAGCTGCTCAACAGTCCTTGGTCACCATTATCTGATTCTCCTCTTCATGATGCGCCATAGGAGACAGATCTGGACTGCTGGCAGGCCAGTCAAGCACATGGGAAACCCATAGAAAACCTGTGGATACCCTCCCCTGTTACCAGTTAACTTGATCTACCAAAATGGTGTTACTCTATCTATTCTATAAACTTTTCAGTCTTATTTTGCCTCTGTCACAACTTTTTTTTTTGAGTGTGTTGAAGGCATCAAATTTTAAATTTGTTTATATTAACAAAATACAATCAAGTTGGTCAGTGAAAACATTGAATATATTTTCTTTGTACTTTTGGTAGTTAATTAAAGTTTCAAGAGACTTGACAAATCAAGATTTTTGTTTTACTGAATTTTAGAAAAAAAAAATCCCAACTTTTCTGGAAATGGGGTTAGTACTTAATTCAAGAGGTCGGTTTTCGAACCAAAAATAAGAGAAAAATAAAAAGAGGTTTTATTTGTCCACAATTTCATATTTGACATGATTGTATGTAAGCTAGCCTGTGAACAGACCAAGGCAATAAACTTGTACAAGAAACCTGCCAACTTATACAAGTACTCCCTTATAGATAGGAGGAATGCTATTTTCCTTGTTTCAGTGAATTTCATCTGTACGCTGCAAAAATATGTGATGTGAAATTATCTTGAATATAGTCAGATTTATTCTAGTACTTTCTAACATGAAAATAAATTATTTCTATACATTACATTATAATTTGCTCATTTCAAGCTTGAAAGTGTCTTGATCTATTTTTGGCAGATAATTTTCCTAATTTTAAGCATTTTTCCTAGAAAGATGCAAAATTATCTGCCAAAAGAATAAGAAAATTTACAACCTGAAATTAGTAGTACATTTATCTACAAATAGGTTTTATAATATTATATTTGATTTATGGCAATCTTATAATAGGAAATACTAGATAAATCTGACTACATTCAGGATATTTTTACTTGCTAAGATATCGGTTTTTGTGGCATGTTTTACCTTTTTGTTTGTTTATTTTTAAAATCTTTTGTTTATGTATACATCATAAAAACTGCTTTTCCCAGACTTACTCCTTGAATACACCGGTCAGCCATAACATTAAAACATAACATGGAAGTGAATAACATTGATTATCTCATTACAGTGGCACCTGTCAAGGGGTGGGGTATATTAGGCAGCATATTAGTTGATGTATGGGTAGCAGGAAAAATGGGCAAGCGTAAGGATCTGAACGACTTTCACAAGGGCCAAATTGTGATGGCTAGACAACTGGATCAGAGCATCTTCAAAAAGGCAAGTCTTGTGGGGTGTTCCCAGTATGCAGTGGTTAGTACCTACCAAAAGTGGTCCAAGGAAGGACAACCAGTGTACCGGTGACAGGGTCATGGGCGCCCAGGGCTCACGATGCACGTGGGGAGCACAGGCTAGAGCGTCTGGTCCGATCCCACATTAAACCTACTGTAGCACAAATTGCGGAAAAAATTAGTGCTGGCTATGATCGATGTCCATGCTGACCCCGCCCACTGCCAAAAGTGCCTACAATGGGCACGTGAGCATCAGAACTGGACCATGGAGCAATGGAAGAAGGTGGCCTGATCTGATGAATCACATTTTCTATCATGTGGACAGCCTGGTGTGTGTGCATCACTAACCTGGGGATACCAGGATGCACTATGGGAAGAAGGCAAGCCGGCGGAGGAAGTGTGATGGTCTGGGCAATGTTCTGCTGGGAAACCTTGGGTCCTATCATTCATGTGGATGTTACTTTGACATGTACCACCTACCTAAACATTGCTGCAGTTCAAGTACACCCCTTCATGGCAACGATATTCTCTAATGTCAGTGGCCTCTTTCAGTAGGATAATGCTCCCTGCCACACTGCAAACATTGTTCAGGAATGGTTTGAGGAACATGACAAAGAGTTCAAAGTGTTGACTTGACTTGGCTTCCAAATTCCAACCCAAATTCTGGCCAAACAAGTGCAATCCATGGAAGCCCCACCTCGCAACTTACAGGACTTAAAGGATCTGCTGCTAACGTCTTGGTGCCAGATACCACATCACACCATCAGAGGTCTTGTGGAGTCCATGCCTCAACGAGTCAGAGCTGTTTTGGCAGCACAAGGGGGGCCTACACAATATTAGGAAGGTTTTTAATATTATGGCTGATCGGTGTAAAGTCTAACAAGAACTATTTTTTTTTATTCATTCCATTGAGCATTCACACTCAAGGGAAAAGATAAGGTCTTAGGGAGAGTGCCAAAGGTGCAGGTCACAGTGGAAGCATGTTGCTTCTCAGACACTGCTCAGCTCCTGTACAACCTCAGGTTTGTACCAAAAGTCTATGTCAAATTATTGACATAGACGTTTAAGCATTGGTTTTGCTATGCTCCAGTGTTTCCTTGCTAATTCCTAGGGAGCCCCAGGCAGTCTACATTTCTGCTCTGTATCAGCACATCCAATAGCAGGTATTCAGTACTCCTGATTGCTTGGTACAGGTATTTGTTTGGTATTATCTAACAGAGCAAAAACATGGACTATCTGGCACTCCCTAGAACTAAGCTGGGAAACAAGAGCTTTAATGATAGCAAGCTATACAAATCTGCCACTCACAGAATAAAGAGGTCTTCCTCACTAGAGGTGCAGTCTCCATCAACCTCCTGGGAATACAGCAACAACTGCCTGCAGAGACATCACCAATTTCATGACATAACCACCATCACAACAAGCTGGCATGCATTGCCTCATTTAAATGATTAAGAATGTCATTACACATAAGGAGGAAACTCTGTGGTATGTTTAGTTATGCTGCAGGAGTACTCTATCTTCCTTAAATAAGGCAGAAACATTAAGGTATTTATTTCCAAGTCTTCCTGTGGCACTAACAAATATGTAAATAAATGTGGAATCATGCAAATAAGAATTTTAAGACTAGTTTGACTTGTGTTTATGTGACTTGTATTTACACTACAGTGATCAGAAAGCTTAACAGTCTTTTTCTCAGTACCTCTGTTCACTGAGTTTGCGATACTTCTCCTTGTCGGCATTGTTAATTCGCAACAGAGGCTGCAGGCTTTCTCTGTGCGTCTTCACATTCTGGTTGTCAATATAGACATCATACAGCTCCTTCTTTTCCTCAAAAATCTTCTCTGTAGTGCCTACACACACACACACACACACACACACACACACACACACACACACACACACACACACACACACACACACTGAAACCAGAGGCTTGAAAGCACTATTCAAAAACTTTCTTGAACAGTTTGTCAGTATGTCAATCACCACAACTTTCCTGTGAAAGTAATGTGCTGTTTCAATCATTCTGAGAAAGCCTATGAAAACTACTTATTCTACTACCAGGAAATAAATGAATAGGCAAGCCTTTTCATGACTGAGTCATGCAGCAGTTGTGTAACTCAAAATTTCATTATATTTACTTTAAATGGAAACACCGGCAGCAATTTATAATGAAGTACTCACAAGCCACGTAGGACAACTCCGTCTCCAGAGCTGTGATGTCGGCAACATTGATATAGAAGAAGGGGCGGAACTCTGGTACAGAGCCACCAATCCCAGGTATGGACACATTAGCAAGGCAGCAACAGCAGTATACTGAAAACCATCAGGAAAGAAGGAAAAATGAACAATGCAAATCACAACCCATTGAAAAGAAACTGACTCATAAGGCTCATAACTGACCAAGAACTGCTATTATAAATGTTATAAAAGTACTAACTAATACGTATAACTGAATGAAGGTAATGTAGGCCATCTTTATTAAATGTAAAAAAAATCTAAGTTTGTGGATCATAAAAACACATTCTTATGAATGTACATTACTTTAGCATATTAACTTCAGCTGCATTAAACACTGCTTGAGTCTCACCCCGGTAACAGACCACGCCGACAGGTGGAGGAGAAAAGATGAGGATGCGCTTCCTTAACAAGGCAAACTTCCACAACACCATGATCTGCTCTCCAAAGAAACGAATGAACTGAGACATGCAGCCAGCAGGATGTGTAATCTGACAGGAAGTAAACAACAATCATCAGGCATCTGACACTCGGAATGCCATTCAAACTTACTGAAAAGACAATGGATAATGTTGACGTTGACATTCAGTTGGACTTAAAGACAATAATGTTATGGTCATAGACAGCGCATCCACGTGAAATCGCAGACATGGATTCCTGTTCTAACAAAACATGTCTCTGTTTAGCAGAGTGAAGGTTATGAATACTTCAGTATTTCAGCAAAACAACACACAAAATTTCAAAGTATTCAAAAATCTGCATTTTTTTTTTTTTTTTTTACAGAATAAGTAACTTAATGACTTCCTGTTTTTGCAGAAGGCACTGTAGAAGTGAATCATATCTGAGCCTTGAGCAATATTTACAAAAGCAATGCACAGCATAAATTTTATAGGAGCAGATCCAATAAGATAAAAACAGGTAAGAGAAGAATGCAATATTTTAGCAGTGCAGGGTACCACATGCTCTCACCTTCATCTCTGGATGCATGCAGCGGTTCACCATGGTGCTGGTGGGGCAGACCGTGACCAGACCATTCCCTCCTGGGGGAAGCACAGCCTTCTTATCCTCGTAAAATGCCTCCAGTGGTGAGTACTGGCCCGGACACTGCAGCTGGTGCCTGTAATTAAATACAGGTAGCGCTGTCATATCATTCACATAGTTTCCTAAAGCTTAAACAAGCATAACATGAACTAAATATGTGTCATTTAGAGAATAAGAGGTCAGTATAGACTAAAGTGCCCTAGAGAACACATTTACAGGAACAAAAGAGCAATGACATGGCTCCAGAGTAGTGCACACTGCCTGACCGTTATTAAATAGATTAAATCCAGAAGAGACACTGCAAATAAAATAAGGCTGCATTTAGATTATATCAGTTATCAAATATAAGTTTAATCCAGTTTCACCTGTGGTCTTAGACTTGACACTTAAGGTCGAAGTGTTTTTTTAAAAACATTTCCCAACCACCGGTCAGATCTTCCCTATCATATGACAGCTACCCTCCTAAGGGAGGGTGAAGGCTATCACATGTGCTTTCTCCGAGAAATATGAAGCCAGCCAACCACAGCTTTTTAAACTGCTGCATCACAGGGCAGCGCAACACACTTGGGGAGGCTATCCACCCTCTTCTGCATACGTGAGCTCATAGACACCAACGATTGGTTAGTGTTGCTGTGATTGACAGGGGAGAGAGAGTACACCATCTCTCCTATCCAGAGAGCACGGTGAATTTTGCTCTCTTGGACTCCCAGACACAGATGGCTGTGGCATCTTCAGGAGTCGAACTCTCAATCTCTGGAAGTTAGAGCAAACTCTTTTCTGCTGGGTCACTCAGGAAGCCCAAAACCTGGCCTTTTTGCTTCTCTCCCAAATCGTCAGCTGATGAGCCACTAATCAACCACCCAATAACCAAATAAACCAACCAAATGAAAAGGGAATTTATTAAAAAAATGGAATAAAGCTTATAATATTTAAAAAAATCTTGACCACCTGTGCCTCAGAGCTTATAATAAATTCGAACACAATAAATATAGAAACGGGGGAGGAAGAGAAAGAGGAAGTGAGGCATCGTAAGTGTCGGTATGAAGAGACACTAAGTGAGGTGACACACACAACACTAAATGCTAAATGCAATAATCAGAAAGACAAGAAACCAAACTTGGTTTAAATATACCTTGATGTCTGACAACAGCCCAAAAGCATAGCTTTCATAAAGTGGCTAACACTTTCAGGATGGAAATAGGTGGATCAAAAGCACTTACTTGACCTGGTTCTCTAGAAAGTGCATGTAGCGGTAGAGCAGTGTGTATGACGGAGACAGAATACCAACAGACTTCATTCGAGCCCCCCTCTCAAGCTCACTCTCCACCGGCATATTGGCGAAGCATGCCAGTCCAAAGAAAGAGCCTTTGCGAAAATATCTAGAAACAGTCAAAACAAACATTCTACTGTAGATGTGCTGTATGGTAAGGTACATCATGCAGAATCAAACTGCACTGTCTCTGTATAGAAAAATATTATATCACTTCACTTAATATCTAAAATCAGATTCTTACATGAAATCATTTGCAATTCGATGAGAGCCGCTGGCCATTGACTTGAACTCCACACCTTCCAGGTTTATGTCCTGAGGTAAGCACCACTCCACAATGTTTCCTGTACATGACACAAGTGTAAAAACCACAATTACTGACTGCAAATTGCATAATGGCAGAAGAAGCCTTCAGTCTCAATCTCTCTTAAAAAATATACCATATAGTGTACACAAGTTGCAAGAAATAAACAAAATAGTATGCTATAACAGCAGTTCCTAAACTAATGGTCATAAGTCATGACCCCATGTGGGGTTGCTTGATTATAAATGGGGTCATGAAAGAAACTCACAATTTCATCTTTTGTTTTATTCACTTATTTGACAAATTAATATTACAAGTATTTAACTCCGAAGATGGATTTTGTGTGCTACCATTTTGAAATGATACTGGGAGTCACATTCAAACAAGCTACATTTAAATTTAGCATGTACTAGCGTATGAGTTCAGCAATAAAAACTGACAAATATTTCTGTCCATCTACCTCAACTAGTTCCTTGACAACATTGAGAGACTCTGACTTACTGGAATAACAGAAGTCAAGAAAACGATGTAAATATGCCGGAGCATTATTAAATATGGATTGGCAAGCGTTGCATAAGTAAGTTGAACATATAGCCTAGTCCTGTATTATAAATCAGGAATTAAAAAAAAGTAGGGTGGTACAAAACTTTTAATGTTAATTTGCAATTGTTTGTGCAAAAACTTTTTGAATCACAGTTCTATGATTTTCTCACTATACAGTGGGATTGTGATATGTGTTGCAGTATATTAAAATTATGCTTTGACATGACTGAAAAAAAGTCTACTTTTGGTTAGAAAATGCCGTGATTCATCAGTGACGTTGGGTGGTCATGATGCTCACAGCATAATTCAGTGATCTGTGAAAAGACTCATAACAGATTACATTAACAGCACTGGGAGCAGCATGGTGACACAGCGGGTAGCGCTTGCTGCCTCACAGCTCCAGGGTCCCTGGTTTGATCCTGAGCTCGGGTTACTGTCTGGGTGGAGTTTTCTGCATGTTCTCCCTGTGTCTGTATGGCTTTTCATCTGGGCTCGCCAGTTTCCTCCCACTTCCCAAAAACATGCAGGTAATTAGGACTGGCTGCTTTGATTGCCCCTAGGTGTGAACGGGTGTGTTAATGCATGGTGCCCTGTGATGTTCCTGCTTCACACCCAGTGTTCCCAGTTACCCTAACCAGGATAAAGTGGTTACTGTAAATGAATAAATGAATGAATAACAGTATAGCAATAGTCATTCCCTAACAATGAGTTACACAGCCATACTGTACAAAAAGCAGAAGTCAGGCAGTGTGCATTAGTCAGCAAGATGACTAACAAAACTAGTTGTTTTCACTTTTCTTGTGGTGTGACTTTAAATGACTGTAATGTATAATCAATGCAAGGTTGGTAATATATATTCACTGCACGACCAACGTAGCAGACTGTTGACAGGACAAATATTAGCTCTAATGAGAATCAAGCGGTGAAGTCAGCGAGCTTCTGAAACACTACTGTGCAGTAATACTACTCCTACTCACCTGATCTCGTGTCAAAGGTCACCACGAACACAGAAACAATTTGATCTTTCTCTTCCCACCCCGGGACTGCGCGGGTTTTGATAGAGGGTCCGGGGAAGGCGCAGTCTCCTTCCTCATCCGTGCCTGAAGCATAAGCATCCCCCTCGGGCCCAGGGCGCGTGCTCCTGCCCCTGCCTTTAACAGCTGTTACACTACCTCCACCTCCCGGGCTCGCGCTCCAGCCGTTATTCGAGCCATTTTTGCTCGGAGCACAGCGGTCCGACGGCTCTGTGGCCAGGAATCCGCCGCTGTGAGGAGCAGGCATGGCGGGGGTCGGTTCGGCCCGCCCGACCTCCTCTTCCCAGTCGAGCAGCGGAGCTCGGTCCGACTGCTCCACCATCATCGCGCCTTCGCTGCTGACGAGGGAGAGTCGGGAATAGACGTCGTCTCGACGGTGTAGACAAACTTAATTGGTCGTCTCAATGTAAAACACCCCTCGAATTCTGAAATTAAACATGTCTGCAGCTTGACAGGTTCCAAATATGCACGAAGTGAGACGAAGAAACCGGACACGACCGGGAGACGACACTGTTTTGATGAGGTCACACACTTCCGCTCACGTGATATATTTGCGCTACATAAGGTTGAGAACCAAACGGCTCTCAAACGGATGTAATAAACAACACACGGTCTAGCATTTGATGTTACTTGATTTTCACCATCAAATATATTTTGTAAATTATTATAGTTTACAGGTATGAAATCACCTACTGATATGAATAATAAAAAAAACGTCATTTGTGACACAAGCAAGACTTTAAATGTCCATGTGTACATTTACCTGTAACAAATGGTAACACGTTACACAGGTAACACAATTCTAGCCCTACATATATATTAGCAAACTCCAAAATGGAGCAGAGCTCGAAAGTGTGAACACACCTACCAACATTTCACACAGAATTGAACATTTGCTTTCAATGTTATGGTATGAAGAGTGAAATTGACTCCCAAACGGATACAGTACACAACATATAAGCCATTATTTAATGTGTGTAATGATACACTACGGTCACAATTCGATTCGACTCGTGATACTGGCTTCATGATTTCTATTCCACTAGATTCTCAGAATATTTTGAACAAAATTTAAATGAAAAAAAAGACTGAAAACAGTCCTTTTTTTTAAATTACTGAATCATAAACAAAGCAAAACAATGTGCATTTCTGTCAGTATAAAACTAAATAAATTTTAAAAAATGACGCAAACAGTGGTTTAATAATGTAAACAAAATGTCCTACGGATTCACAGAGGTTGGAGTCTGCGTCTTAATGTCCTATTAAATGTGTATTAAATCTGCAGTAATATATGAAAAATATATTTCCATTCTTAATAACACAGCTCACTCCCAGTTAGAACGCCCCATTCAAAGCCCAGACCTCAATTCTCTTGAGAATCTACGGCCAGACCTTAAACAAAATTGCATGATATTGCAAAAATATCAGGATCTGGATGTGCAAAGCTGATAGAGACATATCACTGAGGGCTTGCAGCTGTACAGTAATTGCAGCCAAAGTTGGTTCTATCAGGTATTGACCCATGGGAGTGTTGGGAGCAACCAACAAATGTCTTTTTTTGTTTTTAATTAACACCTGTGTCTTACTTAATTAAAAATAATTTGCACCATCAAATGTTGGACATGTGACATGTGAAGTAAATGGTAAAAATCCCCAATAAATCAATTTACTGAAGATGTATGAATTTTTTTTTCTTTGAAGCAAAGGATTTAATACAAACTTGAACACGTTAGGATAGCGGATATAAAAATAAAATATCAAGATAGGTCAAAATACACAAAACAATTAATACTTAAATATATACATTAAAAAGAGAGTAATTAAATAATCAAATAAGAACATTGATCAGAAAAAAAAAAATCACATTCAACCATATGATAGCATGTACAATATACTGGTTAAATGAAAGTTTAAGTTACTTTTCTTATTACATTGAAGGGACCTAATGTAAGGTGTGTGTATATATATATATATATATATATATATATATATATATATATATACAGTATCTCACAAAAGTGAGTACATCCCTCACATTTTTGTAAATATTTTATTATATCTTTTCATGGGACAACACTGAAGAAATGACACTTTGCTACAATGTAAAGTAGTGAGTGTACAGCTTGTATAACAGTGTAAATTTGCTGTCCCCTCAAAATAACTCAACACACAGCCATTAATGTCTAAACTGCTGGCAAAAAAATGTACAAATTGGGCCCAAAGTGTCAATATTTTGTGTGGCCACCAGTATTTTCCAGCACTGCCTTAACCCTGTTGGGCATGGAGTTCACCAGATCTTCACAGGTTGCCTCTGGAGTCCTCTTCCACTCCCCCATGACGACATCACAGAGCTGGTGGATGTTAGAGACCTTGCACTCCTCCACCTTCCGTTTGAGGAAGCCCCACAGATGCTCAATAGGATTTAGGTCTGGAGACATGCTTGGCCAGTCCATCACCTTTATCCTCAGCTTCTTTAGCAAGGCAGTGGTCGTCTTGGAGATGTGTTTGGGGTCGTTATCATGTTGGAATACTGCCCTGCGGCCCAGTTTCCGAAGGGAGGGGATCATGCTCTGCTTCAGTATGTCACAGTACATGTTGGCATTCATGGTTCCCTCAGTGAATTGTAGCTCCCCAGTGCCGGCAGCACTCATGCAGCCCCAGACCATGACACTCTCACCACCATGCTTGACTGTAGGCAAGACACACTTGTCTTTGTACTCCTCACCTGGTTGCCACCACACATGCTTGACACCAATGGCCATGAGGTGCCATGTTGAACTTCCAGTGACCAGTCCTTTGTGCTTCTTCAAAAGAGCTTGAACAGCACATCTGGAAAACCCTGTTTGCCTTGACATTTCTGCCTGGGAGAGACCATGAATGGTGTATGACTTTTGACAATAAACTGTCTTCAGCAACCTCACCTTGTTAGCTGAGTTTGGCTGTTCCTCACCCAGTTTTATTTCTCCTACACAGTTGTTTCTGTTTCAGTTAATGATTGTGTTTCAACCTACGTATTGAATTGATGATCATTAGCACCTGTTTGCTAATTGTTTAATGATACACCTGACTATATGTCTACAAAATCCCTGAGTTTGTGCAAGTGTACCTAGAAGAATTGATGCTGTTTTGAAGGCAAAGGGTGGTCACACCAAATATTGATTTGATGTAGATTTTTCTTCTGTTCACTCACTTTGCATTTTATTAATTGATAAATATAAACTATTAATATGTCTATTTTTGCAAGCATTCCTACTTTAAGCATTCCTACCTGCCTAAGACTTTTGTACAGTACTGTGTGTGTGTGTGTATGTATATATATATATATATATATATATATATATATATATATATATATATATATATATATATATATATATATATATATATATATATACACAGTGCATACAACCCCAATTCTAAAAAAGTTGGGACAGTATGGAAAATGCTAATAAAAACAAAGAGGAGTGATTTGTAAATGTACTTTGATTTGTATTTAAACAAAAAACGTATAAAGACAAGGTATTTGATGTTTTACCTAATTAACTGCATAGTTATTTGAAGATAAATGTTTATTTTGAAATTGATGCATGCAACACGTTCCAAAAAAGTTGGGACAGGGGCAAATTAGGACTAATAGCGATGTGACAAGTTGAAATAAGAAGGTGATGTGAAACAGGTGAGGCAATCATCTAATCATAGTATATAAGTAGCCTCCAAAAAAAGCCTCCTAGTCCTTCAAGAGCAAGGATGGGTCGAGGCTCACCAATCTGCCAACAGATGCAACAGATTAGCAACAGATGTGAATAATCCAACACTTTGAGAACAACATTCCCCAAAGACAAATTGGTAGGATTTTGGGCATTTCACCTTCTATAGTGCACAATATAATTAAAAGATGCAAGGAATCTGGTCAAATCTCGGTGTGTAAAGGGCGAGGCCGAAAACCACTTCTGAATACGCGTGATCTCCGATCCCTCAGACGTCACTGTCTTAGAAACCGTCATGAGTCTCCAATGGATCTCCTGACATGGGCTCGGGAATACTTTGGTAAACTTTTGTCAGTCAACACCATTCACCGCTGCATCCACAGATGCAAGTGAAGGCTTTATTATGCAAAGCAGAAGCCATACATCAACACTGTTCAGAAGTGCCGCCGACTTCTCTGGGCTCGGTCTCATCTGAGATGGACAGTAGCACAGTGGAATCGTGTTTTGTGGTCAGACGAGTCGACATTTCAAATAGTTTTTGGACAAAACAGCCGTCGTGTTCTCTGGGCCAAGGAGGAAAAGGACCATCCAAGCTGTTATCAGCGTCAGGTCCAAAAGCCAGCGTCTGTCAAGGTTTGGGGGTGTGTCAGTGCCCATGGCATGGGTATCTTGCACATCTGTGAGGGCACCATTAATGTCGAAAAATATGTACTCATTTTGGAGTAACATATGCTGCCATCCAGAACAGGACAACGCCAAACCACATTCTGCCTGGATTACAAGCACATGGTTGCGTAAGCAGAGAGTACATGTGCTAGCATGGCCTGCCTGCAGTCCTGACCTGTCTCTGATTGAGAATGTGTGGCGCATTATCAAGCGCAAAATAAGGCAACGAAGGCCCCATACAGTTGCGCAGCTGAAGAAATGCATAATGGATGAATGGGGGAAAATTCTGCTTGCTAAACTTAACCAACTGGTGTCTTCAGTGCCCAAACACTTAATAAGTGTTATTAAAAGAAAAGGTGATGTTACACAGTGGTAAACAGTCGACTGTCCCAACTTTTTTGGAGTGTGTTGCAGTCATCAGATTTGAAATGAGCTTATATTTTCAAAAATAAATTAAATTCACAATCAAACACATCAAATACTGTGTTAATAATGTGTTTTCAACATAGTACAGGGTGAACTGAATTTTCAAAGGACTCTTTTGTGTGTTTGTGTGTGTGTGTGTGTAAATTCCTCTGTTTATCCTTCAGATTAAGGATAGGACTAAACATGAGATTTTTGGTTTTGGATATGTGATGTAATGAACTTCCACTCTAGTTAGTGGATTATAAGGTTTATAAAGGAAATTGTCATGTAAATATCATAATGTCACATAAACTGACATTAGCAGAACGTGGGCGGAGCTTAAGACTTCTTCAAAGTTGCCAAGTTGGATAATACATGAGATAATACAAAAACCGTGCAATTTATATTTTGTTACTTGGAACAAATTTTTGTTAGGCCTACTACAATTTAAGAGAAGCCATGGTATAGATGCAATGTATTGAAAAGCTTTTAAAAAAAAAACAAAAAAAAAAAAAAAAAAAAAAACTGGCGTGACTAAAATTGTCATTTCGACCTGTAGTGTCATAAGCAAAAAGCTATTGGCTTAAATGCTTGACTGACAGCATGATGCGCCCGCCCATTAATCAGTAAAATAAACGCGAGCGCAGATGGACTGAGTGGTCTAAAGCAGGACAGGCTGGAGCCTCGTTAGGACGAACGCAGTCGAGCGCGCGAAACTCAAGCGTGGCGGCACGCGCTGCTTACGGTAATTAAGTTTGCTATGCAAGATTTCCGATCATGATAAATTCTAAAAATCGTTGACTCGAAAGCTTTAAATCGTTTTATTTTTTAATCACTGCTGTTACCTAAAGTCGTTTAGGCACCTGGAGCGTTTATTTAAATTTCACATTGGTCTTTATAGGTCTTTAGTTTTTTTTTCACGTGTGACTGTTTTCTTCCACATTTTCACTTGATTTATTAAGACAGATTTAAAATATCTCATGTCAACTGATGAGAATTGAAGAATTCTTCGTACAACTAAATGTGCTATAGGTAATATCTAAGGCTAAATATAGCAATTTTTAGGTTTAATATCCTGATACTGCTGACAAATAAATACTATTTACACAAAATACAGTCTTGTACAATATTTAGTGTAACAAATAACATTTTGGGCATATTTGAGTACACCCTTAAAGAAATCTAGCTTTGGACAGGTTACCAGTGGCCAAAACATGGGTTGAGCTAGTCAGTCTTGTAGATCGTCTTTGCCAGCTGTTGAATTACTTTCCAGCTTCCTCATTTCATGATGCATTTCAAGAAGTGTTTTTTTATTATTATTTTTTTATTATTTTATTTTTTCAGCATCTGACTCTGCTTCTTATTCTTAACCTCAGAAAGCACACACATTTATGTGTGAAAGCAGGTTGTGCAAGTCTCTTGCATCTCAATTCGTAATCCAATCAGTCTAGTAAAACATAAAGGCCTCTTCTAGATCTTCATTCAGTGTAAATGTGCCTGCATCACTAAGTTGCTGAATGTGTGGTGTCTAGGGATGGCAGCAGCAAATGAGAAATCATTGCAGCAGCATTTGTACTTCTCGAGCTGTGGCGAGGAGGACAGCAGCGACAGCAGTGTGGAGGATTGGGCGCCCGTAAGTGTGTCGCTAAGAAGTCCATCCTCTGCCTGCCGAACCCCAAGAGTGCAACCCCACCGCACCAGGAGTAACACGGTCTCGCCTGCTGTGCCCTCCTCACCAATACTTTATGCTGCCTGGAGTAAGCTGAGGCTCTGTGATTCCCCCAGTACACCGAAGGTAACGTTGCAGCCCTTGCTACACTGCTTCAGCGCAATGGTTTGGACATGAATTTTCAAGTTACAGAACCAAATGTATGTTGTCGTCCCCCTCCAGAGCCTGCTATCCAAGTCAGCACTGCCTTACTCGAGCAGCAAGCCATGTCGGAGCCAGAGAGTCCTGTGCCGGCCAGCTCTGTCTGCCCAAGCACCCTCAGTCAATGTTAACCCTTTCACACCAGATATGGTGTGGAGGAACAGTGAGCACTATAAGAGGAAGAACTGTAGAAGTGATGGTGATGATGGGCATAGGTAACACAAGCTTCTACTGAAAATTCCTGATCAGATGTCTTCTGGTTGCAGGCAGTAATCTCAAACATGCCACATTCACTCCCTGCAGGTCCAAGGAAACTCAAACTTCATCTGAAGATGAAGGCTATTTTCTTCCATCAAAGGTAGGGCATTAGACATTTCTGGAAAAATAATGTACTGTTTATATCCCTACTGGTCTTGCACAAACACTTGCGTTTAGGGTTTGACTGGTTGTATAATTTAGCCGATATAATCGGCCAATATTAAGTCTTTGTGAATGTCAATAAAGCAGAGCTTCTGCCTTAGGAAAAGCACAATTCTGAATCTATTTGATTATGAACAGTGAATAATGCCATATGGCTCTTGGGCATCATTGCTTTGACACTCAAGGGTCCTTCATTGACCCGTTGCATGACTGTAAGGAAGCCACATGACAAAGCAGCTTTCTTTTATTAGTTGAGGTGAATATTAACATTAATTTTCTTTAAATCTGCTGAATTCAAAATGAACAATAAAATAGCTGCATTATGTAAGCTGTTATGCTTTTGTCAGATGTGTAGACATGCCTGTTATAGGCATATTCACATATACACTAGTATTAGTACACACAGTATTTGGAGTTTCTGGTTCATTTCAAAAGATACAATTATTTTCACATTAATTGCATTAAATACTATACATCAACATTGTCCTTTATAACACTAACACTGACCTTTTTATATCTGTGAGCTGCTCTGTGGCTTGAATGCAGATACAATGATGTACCCTTAGTTGTTAACTTTAAACATTCCTTAACATCAGATAATTAAAATTTCTGTGCACATGTGGGTGATGCTGACTCAAACTGTTGGTGGCTGTTTCATTTTTGAAAACGTATAGGGTTTATTGTTTATAAAGAATTAAGTGCCTTAAAGTTGGTGAGAAATTTCATACGAGTCATGGCCTACTTGTGTGAAAATCTACAAAAACCCGACCATCTGTAGATGAAGTTCATCATCTGGGCTCTGTGTTCCTTCTTCCATCTGTTGACACTCAGAGACCAGCAGTGCCAGCCCTCATGCTGTCACGTTATGAGAGCGAGTTCCTGGAACTGGGCCGGATCGGTGTGGGTGAGTTTGGTGCTGTGTATCGCTGCGTGAAGAGGCTGGATGGCTGCATGTACGCCATCAAACGTTTACGCAGGCCACTTGCAGGTTCTGCCAATGAGTAAGTGTGCACCAGAACAGACATGACCTACTTTTCCCCCTGGCCAAACTGATACTGTCTTACAAAGTGGTAATTCATGCATATATAAATGTGTGGAGAAAATGTAACAAGGCTAAAAATCTGAGGATCCAAGTTAGATCCTTGGGCATATGATGTGTATGTTTGTTTTGTATGCAGGCAGCTGGCCTTAAAAGAGGTATATGCCCATGCTGTGCTGGGACACCACCCACATGTTGTGCGCTATTACTCAGCTTGGGCAGAAGATGACCATATGATCATTCAAAATGAGTACTGTGATGGTACTGTGAGGATATTTTGCAATGGTTTGAGACATTACAGCTAAGGGAACTTGGCTTTTCCTGTCTTAGCAAACTACTATACATCTGAGCATAAGGCTGCAATGTACCCATATGGTAGCACAACATTTTATCCCTTTTGCAGGTGGGAGCCTCTATGATGTCATAATGGAGAAAGAAGAACAGGGTGAGACCTTTCAGGAGCCAGAGCTGAGGGATCTGCTGCTTCAGGTCTCAATGGGACTGAAATACATCCACATGTTAGGCCTGGTCCATCTAGACATCAAACCCAGTGAGGGTTGTTTTTTGGTTTAAAAGTCCTTCACTGAATTTCTTACCACATTCTCAGTTTGTCTTTTTATACAGTCCAGCTTAAGCAAATATCTGCGCTCTCTGTTGTTGAGGTAATATATTCATCAGCTATTTGCCCAGCTCCAGTGCTGGTGGAGCAGGAGACAGTGAAGAGGAAGATGATGGGCACACTTCATCAGGGGTGGTTTATAAAATTGGTAAGCCATTTCAATCATAACTGTTCAGGATGGCTTGTATAGCTACAGACTGTTTAATGGCACAATCTACCTGGTTTCAGTACACATCCTTCTCATTGTAGGGGATCTTGGTCATGTGACCTCCATCTCAAGTCCTCAGGTGGAGGAGGGGGACAGCCGCTTCCTAGCATGTGAAGTTTTGCGAGAGGTACCCTCGGGGACGGGGCCGAGGTGTTGTGTGGAAGTAGGCGTGTGCACGCTACATAAGCAATCACAGCTGAGACTTGCACACTACATGACCTTATACCTGGAGAGATCCTAGACAAAGCATACCTGATCCCCCAAATGTTGCATTCTCTCTCATGTGACGATCATTATTTTGTACATAAATAAGAAGGAGAAATAAGAGAATGTGGAGGAATTGTTGGTTGGGGAGAAGTGGGCAGTGAGGACTGTCTGCTCTGCAAAGAGACCTGGGAGTACAGTGAAAGGAAACACAGCTAGTTTTATACAGTGGTTTGTTTATCCAACCATTTGGATTTGACATACCAAACAATTTTTTTAAAGAATCAATACTGTTTTGCTTTGCCCTCACCCTCCCACACAAATAGTTGGATGATTGATCTGGATTCAGTGATCTGTTGCACATAAGCAGATGTTTAACACCAACTGTCTCTCCCCCCCCCTCCTGACCTCATAACTGGCTGTTTCTCAGTGCTGCTGTTGCTACAATGCAATGCAATACACCATTTGTTGCTGAGGAGATCAAACATGCTTCAAGTCAGGGCTGAAATTGCAGTGTGCACTAAGCTTTACTCTCATCTTGCAACCTATTATCACAAATGATTAATAAAGGGAAGCCATTAACTTTTGGAAATGTGTAAAAATGTTCTAATTGAGATTTGTGCCTTTTTTTTTTTTTTTTTTTTTTTTTGTTTGTTTGTTTGTTTTTGTTTGCCCTGGCTGGCTTGCAGGACTATGCACACCTACCCAAGGCGGATATCTTTGCCCTGAGTCTGACAGTGCTGTTAGCAGCTGGCGCTCCACCGCTGCCTCAGAATGGAGATGAGTGGCACCGCCTCAGGCAGGCTCACTTACCCAGCCTGCCCTATGAATTAACGCCAGCCTTAAGAAATCTTCTACAGGTGTAATACTATGAAGGGGAATTATGGTCTGGAGGCATGAATTCCTAATGTTTGGTTTAGTTTTACTTTAGATTACTTTTTAAATTTTCTAGGTTGTTTCTTGATAAAATATTGTCCAAGGTATAATTGATTTTTAAAGGAAAAATCCACTTTCAATGACTTTGAATATTAATCTTCAATGAGTCGTGGACATCAATATTTATTTTGTAATGATAGTTCTTACTTAATGTATATATAAAAAAATATATATATTATGTTAAAATTTGGTTAATGGTTTCCTACATTACCCACAATGTTTGGTGATGCCAGTGGGAATTAGCTTCTGATTTCCTTTCTACCTAAAGAGACAACTATACTTGTCATCTCGGAGCACTAACTAACAGAGGGGAGTCTCTGCTGTAATGGTTGCTGTCTCAACTATGTTGGATCTCTCATTAATATGATGCTGAACTTTGCTGGAAACATTATGACATTAGAGTGGCAGATAACCGCTAACTTCTTACCGGGATAACAAAATTGCAGCACCAACCAACAAATTGGCACCAGAACTGAGTATTTAGAGTGGTGTTTCAGGATGGGGTTTTCCTTTAAGCAAGTATAACGTGTATTGATAAGTACTGTATATCCTGTATTTGATAGACTATGCTGGACCCTGATCCTACTGTGAGGCCATCTTCATCTGCACTGAGCAGGCACCCGGTGCTGCGCAGAGAAAGAACTGGAAAACTGGCTGCACAGCTGCGCACAGAGCTCAATGTGGAGAAGTTCAGGACAGCAATGCTGGAAAGGTGAGGGGTGCAACTGTGATCAATCTAATCTTTGAGACGTTAATTCTAGAAACAAATGACTGTAGTTCGGCTTGATTCCCACCAGGGGCCACTGCTGTCATGGTTGTGCTGCTGAAGTAATTACTGCGGGGTGCTCCATAGTGAGCCAGGACTCTTTAAACTGGGTTCAGTCTCTAATGAATTCCTGCCATCCTCCCTATAGAGAACTCCAGGAGGCTCGGTTAGCTGCTTTCTCACCTCAGCAACCTGCGGTCACCACAGGATGTACAACCTCGCAGGCTGGCTCACTTCCTAGACCAGGACTGAGGCTGGTGGGGCGAAACACGGCTCGATCCATGAGCTTTGGATGCCTGGGACACTGAACTTTTACATAATGTTTAACTTGTCTGGAGATGCTTTGTTGTTTTTTCACCATAATGTGTGAATGTGAACTTCTCCAGATTGTTACTCAGTGGAAGTCAGTCTTTTTATTGACTTATGGATTTTATTTTTGTAAATAAAGATTTTAAATGCTTTAATCTGGCTTTCTGTCTTTTTTTTTTTTTTTTGGGGGGGGGGACCCCTCATTCTTTAGAAACATACATATTTGCATGTAGTCTGTCCTGCTTGCTTATCTTACATGAGCAGTGTCACTTTAGGGGAACTCCAACACAGTTGTTGTTGTTCCTTTTATAAAAGTCTTGTCTGAACAAAGTTTAGCTTCTATTTATCATGAGGGAGAGGAGACAAATAGGGACTTTCCAACATTATCTAAAATAGCCATGCTGTTTAACTTCCTAGTGAGACACTTTGATGCAAGAGATCTGTTTTGGTGGACACCTTGGCTATGTATTTAACACCCTATTTACGTCAATCAGTTCAGTTTTAGACCAGGGATTATTCTAAAGGTATTAGCTATCAAGACTGTTCTATATCTATAGTCTCGACATATTTAAAGAAGCCCTTTTTCCTAATTATAGAAAAACTGACTTCAGGCAACGGCTGACGAATAGCGAGTCTTTTTCTCAAATCGGCTACTTGCCTGACGTAAGCACGTACGTCATGGCCTGAACGACGAACAACAATACCGAAAACTGAACCGTCAAGCTCCGCCCAAGACCCTTCCACTTGTAAAAATACGTATCCTGAGGGGTGATCAGTTTTCAAATCGAATAGAAACCGCCTCATCTAATTTTAAAGTTTGTCACAACTTTTAGACTCTGCTTTTACAGTCGTTTAATTCTAATCTCCTCCATGTAGCTCTTTAAAAACACTAAAAGAATTTGATTTTACACATATGTCTAACGGTTCGCCCCCATCGTAGAACGTTTACATCGTCCATGCACTTTCCCTTTGCGTTCTCTACGGCCGATATAAACTTGTCGCGGGAGAGAAAGTGATGTAAACGATGTGTAGCTCGAGACGTTTCAACGAATTATGAACGAATGTAAGTTGTTCGCCTCACTACCGAAACAGTCAGATATATTCACCTACTGATACACAGCTAATTTGACTAACAGTTATGTTGGCTTGACAAAGCCAATATACTGTTCTGCTTTATAAGCTTGTTGTAGATTTTGGGTAGTTAGTTAGGCTAGCTAGCTAGTTAGCACATCTTTTGAAAGGGGGGTTTGAAAAGAAAAAAAAGCACGGTGTTTGTAACGTTACTCGCTTGTGAAGAAACAATAAGACTGACTGACCGAGTTAGTTAGATTTAACAAACCTACGTAAGGTACATAGAAACATAGACATCTAACTTTCTTAGTGTGCGTTTTTAACTAACGTCTGTTATCGGTCTTAATCCGCTGTTGAACTCTTAGATCGTTTCTTAGGTCTTATTGTTATATGTCTGAAGAGCTAGTCTACCTAGTCCAGTGTAAATAAGTTTCTTAAGCAAATAATTTATTAAGCAAAGCAACATCACGTTCGGATTAAAGGCATGGCAAATATCTATCTATCTATCTATCTATCTATCTATATATATATATACACACACACACACACATATATGTGTATATATATATATATATATATATATATGTGTGTGTGTGTCTATGTCTACATATACAGGACTGTGCAAAAGTCTTAGGCACATGCAAACAAATGCTGTAGAGCAAAGATGTCTTCAAAATAATGAAATTAAATGTTTCTGCATTTAAAAAAATACCTTAAAGAGCAGTAAACAGTAGTAAATGAAACAAAGTCAATATTTGTTGTGACAAAAAAATTAAAATAGTAGTCTCCGGTACAATTAGTGCAGTTTTATAAGGAAATGAGCTGGTAAGTTTTATTGAGCATCTTGCAGAACCAGACACAGTTCTTCTGGACACTTTGACTTTCACTCGCTTCTTATTTCTGCAGCAAAACCCAGCAGCCTTCATTGTGTTTATTATCTGAAAAGTGTCTCTTATGTAATATGCTGCTTTCTTTAATGACATACACACATTTTTCTGTAACATTTAATTTTGTGCTAGAAAACTAATGTTTGGGAATCTAAAATGTTTTTTGTACTGACTTGATAATGTAGACGTCATAAAATAAAAAATCTATAACAAAATTTGCACTAAAAAAAAATTGGGTGCCTAAAATTTTTGCACAGCATTGTATATATAATGTGTGTGTGTGTGTGTGTGTTCCTCTCTAAAGCTAAGGTGATATAGATATATAATCAGGGGTCACTAAATGGCTATGAAAATCATATACTATGACTTCCACACCAGATCTCAACCGTGCTCTGCACCACCACCATCAAAACACAACTGAGAGAATATCTTTTAGTGCTTACAGCTCTAGAAATTTTTTTAACTCTATGCCTAGGCTTGAGCTTATATATAGGCATGTCTAGCTGATTGCGTCTCTTACTGGAAAAACAGTAAACAACTCCTGTGGTAATGCATGACCAGTGATGAGTGTTCAAACCAGATCCTTTAGAGCCTGTGATTTTAGTGGCCTGTATAAATAAACAGGTGGAGTGTCTTGAACGGTTGCTTGCAGAAGTACCATAGTTATTCTTAGACTGATCATTTAATTCACTCCTGACTAGCAGGCCTTTGAGGTTTTCTGTCTGTATATGTGCGGTGGTTTTTAAAAAAGGGAAGCAGTCTCATAATCCTCCTTGAGGGGTTTGAATTATAATTTGAGCCACCATTTTATTAGTATGATTATAAGTGAGCATTCTTAGCAGTGGATTGTTTAGAGGTAAGTGCATCCAATTTTTTTTTAAATCTATGACTTTCTTAGGAAACCCATAGGATTTTTATATATATATATATATATATATATATATATATATATATATATATATATATATAATGTATAGTGCTGTGAAAAAGTATTTGATTTCCTCTGTTTTTGTGTATATCTCATACTAA
Organism: Cranoglanis bouderius; assembly: GCA_023630585.1. Lineage (NCBI taxonomy): Eukaryota > Metazoa > Chordata > Actinopteri > Siluriformes > Cranoglanididae > Cranoglanis > Cranoglanis bouderius. Next base: position 16,798,175 of record CM042557.1, read on the forward strand.
ATAGTTTCAGATCTTCAAACCTGAGTAAACACACAATACACTTTATTTTATTTATTTATTTATTTATTTATTGAAGCAAAAAAGTTATCCAACACCTATTACCACTGTGAAAATCTAACTGCCCCCTTAAACTTAAAACCTGGTTGTGCCACCTTTAGCAGCAATAACTGCAACCAAACGTCGATAACTGGAGATCAGTCTTTCACTTACTTCTAGGACCAGGATTTACTCCTATGCTTTGGATCATTGTCTTGCTGCATAATCCAGTTGCTCTTGAGTTTCAGCTTACGGACTGAAGACCGGACATTCTCCTTTAGGATTTTCTGGTAGAGAGCAGAATTCAGGTTTCCCTCAATTATTGCAAGTTGCCCAGACCCTGAAGCAGCAAAGCATCCCCACACCATCACACTTCCACCACCATGCTTGACTGTACGTATGATGTTCTTTTTGTGGAATTCTGTGTTTGGTTTACGCCGGATGTAACGGGTCCCCTGTCTTCCAAACAGTTCCACTTTCAACTCATCAGTCCACAGAACATTCTCCCAAAAGGTTTGAGGATCATCAAGGTATGTTTTGGCAAAATTCAGACGAGCCTTAATGTTCTTCTGGGTTAGCAGTGGTTTTCACCTCGCCACCCTTCCATGGATGCCATTTTTGCCCAGTGTCTTTCTGATAGTGGAGTCATGAACAGTGACCTTTATTGATGCAAGAGAGGCCTGTAGTTCTTTTAATGTTGTCCGTAGCTCTTTTGTGACTTCCTGGATGAGTAGTTGCTGTGCTCTTGGAGGAATTTTGGAAGGTCGGCCACTTCTGGACACCACCATTATGAATGCAGTTTCATAGATTTGGGGAATTAGTAACTACAGGGGCAAATACATTTTCACACAAGCCCAGTTGGTATTGGATAACGTTTTTGAAAAACAGTATTTTTTGTTTACTCAGGTTGACTGTTTTATCTTAGAATTTGTTTTAATTTCTGAACCAATTTAGTATGAGATGTACACAAAAACAGAAGAAATGAGTGCAAATACTACCACCGTATATCTATCTATCTATCTATATAGATATATGTGGAAGCAGTGCAGTACATAAAATATTGCAGCTTTCGGTAATGTTCACATCAACCACCAGAATGTGCAAAAAATGTGATCTCCGTGATTTTGGCCATTGCATGACTGTTTGAGTATCAGTCGGGCTGGTATTTGTATAACTGCTGATTTCCTGGGATTTTTTTTTTACTAGTCTCTAGTGTTTACACAGAAAGGTGCAATAAAGAAAAAACATCCAATGAGCAGCAGTTCTGCGGATGGAAACGCCTTGTTGATGACAGAGGTCAATGGAGAATGGCCAGACTGGTTCGAGCTGACAGAAAGGCTACAGTAACTCATGTACATAGTAACCACTATGTACAATTGTGGTGAGCAGAAAAGCATCTCAGGATGCACAGCACTTCAAACTTTGGATGGGCTACAACAGCAGAAGACCATGTCGGGTTCCACTTCTGTCAGCCAAGAACAGAAAGCTGAGGCTGCAGTGGATGCAGGCTCACCATAACTAGACAGTTGAAGATTAGAAAAACTTAGCCTGGTCTGATGAATCTCAGTTGCTTCTGAGGCACACAGATGGTAGGGTCAAAATTTGGCACCAACAGCATGAATCCATGGACCCAACCTGCCTGGTGTCAACAGTCCAGGCTGGTGGAGGTGGTGTAATGGTGTGGGGAATGGTTTCTTGACACACTCTGGGGACGTTAATAAAGGCCACAATTTACCCACCTTCTAATGGCTACTTACATGCCACAAAGCAAAAATGGTCTCAAACTGGTTTCATGAACATGACAATGAATTCAGTGTTCTTCAGTGGCCTTCCCAGTCACTGAATCTGAATCCAATAGAACACTTTTGGGATGTGGTAGAACGGGAGATTCGCAGCATGAAAGTTCACCCGAAAAATCTGCAGGAATTGTGTGATGCATTTATGTCAACCTGGACCAGAATCTCAAATGAATGTTTCCAACATCTTGTGGAATCCATGCCATGAATAATTGAGGCTGTTTTGAGAGCAAAGGGAATAATCACACATTTCCTTGTTTTTATGGAGGAAATCTTTGTTCTCGATGCAAATGCTTTTAAGTTTCAGTAAGTGTTAGTAAGGAAGGGAATTTTTGCAGTGTTTGTAATGGGAAGAGCTGTACTGTAGTTTGTCCGAGTTTGTATATGTGTTTGTAGGTCTGTAATAGATGGTGGGTTTGCACATGTACATGCAGTTCCTTGAGTATATTGATAATATTTTTGGCATTGCTACCTGCTCACATTTCACCCTGCCTGTAAATATACTCTGAGTATTGTACATACTGGCTCAAGTATAACTAATTTGAGACAATGAAGTTAGAAGATTCTTCTTAAAAAATTACTATACATTAGACTTAAAAAAATTTTTTTTTAAATAAGTTTCCTTTTACCTGTTGTTTTCCCACTAGTGTGCTGATTCTGGAGCAAATTGTACAAATGCACACATGGATTTGGACATATGTTTCGGATCATTGTCTTGCTGGAAGGTCCAACCACAACCTTCTTGGCCAAGGCAGCCAGATTTTCATTTAAAATCTCCTGATGTCATTTATAATAACGATGTTCTCAGGGCCTTTGGAGAAAAAACAGCCTCAAAACATTTGAGATCCTCCACCATACTTAACATTAGAGATTAGGTTCTCTTTTGTATACTGTATTCTTATCACACCAAACCCACCTTGAGTATTTGTTGCCAGAAATCTCCAATTTTTGTCTCTAACAAACTGCTGGCACTTGTGTTTGTGGTTAGATGAAAGAAAAGCTTTTCTTCAGCACACCAACCAAATAGTTTGTTGGCATGGATGTGGATCTAATTGTGGATTTGGAGACTTGGTGACTACAAAATGCTTCCATCTTTCTGCAAATCACCAACCATGCTCCACAGAGAAATTTTTGCCCCTCTAACCATTCTCCTCGCTGTGCCTGGGACAAAATAAACTTCTGTCCTCTTTCAGTGTTTTACTACAGCTTAGACTTTGAACTTCTTAATTATTGCCCTAGTTAATAATAGGTTAATAAAAGATAGTAATCTGACTGTATATTCACATAATGTTTTTGTTTAACTTTACAGAGTACAAAGGAAAAGGGCTTTAACAGCATGATGGACGTTCGCTCATTTTCAAAAAATCCTCTCCTGTTCCTGACATTCCTCCAGCAAGGACCTCTGAACAGTGAGCTACAGAGGGAGCTAGAGAATCTGCGTTGTGAAGTGAAACTCGGTACAGCTCCAAGCGGATGGACTGACCAGGTCTTTGACTCCAACATTGAATGTGATGGCGAGTTGCAAACAGATGGACACTCAGTTCACAGAGGTCTACTACACGAGGTTCCTCAAGTTGAGCTTGTATTACCAGGTATTTTCTAGTTCATTTATGAAAATGTATGAAAAATTTTGTTTTTTGCTTTGCTTAGGAATATGTCATGTTATGATTAAGTGACAAAGTAGATGAAGTATTGGGTGAATTTGGGCAGATACTGTAATGCTTGACCGATGAGCTCGTATATTTTGGATCATGAGCAGATCCTTCACTTTCCATCACTTTTGTAGAGGTTATTTTTGGTTCCAGAACTTTTGTGGCTCATCTATGTATTTATTTGTGAATTCCAATCTGGCTTTCTGATTCTTACTTCTCAGGAGTGGTTTGCATCTTGTGGTATGGCCTCTAAATTTCGGCACTTGAAGTCTTCTTTGAATGGTGGATTGTGATACCTTCACCCCTGCCCTGTGGAGGTTGTTTTTGAGTTTTTCTTCACAGCTTTCACAATGTTTCTGTTTCTGCTGTTGTTTTCTTGGCTGTCCTGTTCCATGTCTGGTTGTCAGTACATCAGCGGTTTCTTTCTTTTCCAGAACATTCCAAATTATTGTATTGGCTATGACCAATGCTTGTTCAATGGCTCTGATCGATTGACCCTCTTTTCTCAGCTTCAAAATGGCTTGCTTTTCTGCCATAGACAGCTCTCTGGTCTTCATGTTGGTTTATCCTTTCTAACAACAAATGCAGATTTTACAGGCGAAACCTAGGGCTCAAACCAAGACATTCAGAGCTATTAATTCTTTAAACAATCAATTTAACAGGGCACACCTGGGCAGCAAGAAACACCTACCAGTCTTCTTTTCCTTTCGGCTGTTCCCTTCAGGGGTCGCCACAGCGAATCATCTGCCTCCATCTAGCCCTATCCCCTGCATCCTCTTCTCTCAGACCGACTACCTTCATGTCCTCCTTCACTACATCCATAAACCTCCTCTTTGGTCTTCCTCTCGGCCTCCTGCCTGGCAGCTCTAACCTCAGCATCCTTTTACCGATATATTCACTCTCCCTCCTCTGAACATGTCCGAACCATCTCAACCTGGCCTCTCTAACTTTGTCTCCAAAACATCTCACATGTGCTGTCCCTCTGATGTACTCATTCCTGATCCTATCCATCCTCGTCACTCCCAAAGAGAACCTCAACATCTTCTGCTCTGCTACCTCTAACTCTTCCTCCTGTCTTTTCCTCAGTGCAACTGTCTCCAAACCATACAACATCGCTGGTCTCACTACTGTCCTGTACACCTTTCCTTTCATTCTTGCTGGTACTCTTTTATCACACAACAGACCTGACACTTTTCTCCACCCATTCCAACCTGCCTGCACACGCTTCTTCACCTCTTTTCCACACTCCCCGTTGCTCTGGACTGTTGACCCTAAGTACTTAAAATCCTGCACCTTCTTTATCTCTTCTCCCTGTAACCTCACTGTTCCACTTGGATCCCTCTCATTCACACACATGTATTCTGTCTTGCTGCGACTAACCTTCATTCCTCTTCTCTCCAGAGCAAACCTCCACCTCTCTAGACTTTCCTCCACCTGCTCCCTGCTCTCACTACAGATCACAATGTCATCCAAAAACATCATAGTCCATGGAGATTCCTGTCTGACCTCATCTGTCAGCCTGTCCATCACCACCGCAAACAAGAAGGGGCTCAGAGCCGATCCTTGATGCAGTCCCACCTTCACCGTGAACTCCTCTGTCACACCTACCGCACACCTTACCATTGTCCTACTGCTCTCATACATATCCTGCACCACTCTAACATACTTCTCTGCCACTCCAGACCTCCTCATACAATACCACAGCTCCTCTCTTGGCACCCTGTCATACGCTTTCTCTAAATCTACAAAGACACAAAGCAGCTCTTTCTGACCCTCTCTGTACTTCTCCATCAACATTCTCAAAGCAAATATTGCATCTGTAGTGCTCTTTCTTGGCATGAAACCATACTGCTGCTCACAAATGCTCACTTCTCCCCTTAGCCTTGCTTCCACTACTCTTTTCCACAACTTCATTGTATGGCTCCCTTGTTCTTAAAAATCAGCACCAAAACACTTCTCCTCCATTTCTCAGGCATCCTCTCACTCTCTAAGACCTCGTTGAACAACCTAGTTAAAAACTCTACTGCCATCTCTCCTAGACATTTCCATACCTCCACTGGTATGTCATCAGGACCAACCGCCTTTCTTCGCTGCATCCTCTTCAAAGCTCTCCTAACTTCACCCTTGCTAATCCTTTCTACTTCCTGCTCAACAATATTTGCCTCTACTACTCTTCTCTCTCTGTCATTTTCCTCATTCATCAGTTCCTCAATGTACTCCTTCCATCTTTCCCTCACCCTCCTGTCACCTGTCAACACATTTCCATCTCTATCTTTAATCACTCTAACCTGCTGCACATCCTTACCATCTCTATCCCTCTGCCTCGCCAACCGATACAAATCCCTCTCACCTTCCTTACTATCTAACCTTGCATACATGTCCTCATAAGCTTTCTGTTTGGCCTTTGCCACCTTTATCTTAACCTCACGCTGCATCTCCCTATATTCCTGTCTACTTTCCTTCGTCCTCTCACTGTCCCACTTCTTCCTAGCTAACCTCTTCTTCTGGATACTCTCCTGAACTTCCTCATTCCACCACCAAGTCTCCTTGTCTTCTGTCCTCCTTCCACCTCCTGACCACCTAAAGCCTGTCTCAACTCATCCCTGAAAACCGCACAGCACTCTTCCTTTCCAACTTCCACCACTTTGTCTTCTGCTCTGCCTTTGCTCTCTTCATCTTCCTCACCACCAGAGTCATCTTACACACCACCATCCTATGCTGTCTAGCTACACTCTCTCCTACCAATACTTTGCAATCGCTAATCTCCATCAGATTACAGTGTCAACATAAGATATAGTCCACCTGTGTGCTCCTGCTACCACTCTTATATGTCACCCTGTGTTCCTGCCTCTTCTGAAAGTACGTGTTCACCACAGCCATCTCCATACTTTTAGCAAAGTCTACCAACCTCTGTCCTTCTGGGTTCCTTACCTGAAGACCAAACCTGCCCATCACTTCCTCATCCCCACTATTCCCTTCACCAACATGTCCATTAAAGTCTGCCCCATCACCACTCTCTCACCTCTGGGAACACTCTGCATCACTTCCTCAAGCTCGCTCCAGAATATGTCTTTCTCCTCTTGCTCACAACCTACTTGTGGAGTGTAAGCACTAACAACATTCAACATCACACCTTCAATTTCCAGACTCATCAACCTATCTGACACTCTCTTTACCTCCAGAACATTCTTCACAAACTCCTCCTTCAGGATCACTCCTACTCCATTTCTCTTCCTGTCCACACCATGATAAAACAGTTTAAACCCTGCTCCAATACTTCTAGCCTTGCTCCCTTTCCACCTGGTCTCCTGGACACACAGAATGTTGACTTTCCTCCTCTGCATCATATCTACCAGCTCTCTGCCTTTACCTGTCATCGTACCAACATTCAAAGTCCCTACTTTCAGTCCTAAACTCCTGCCTTTCCTCTTCTCTCTCTGCCTACGAACACGCCTTCCTCCTCTAACACACCTTCCTCCTCTCCTTCTTCGACCAACAGTAGCCCAATTTCCACCAGTGCCCTGTAGGTCAACGGCACCGATGGCGGTCGTTGTTAACCCGGGCCCCGACCGATCCGGTATGGAAGTCATTTTAGTGATTCGCATATTGAATTTGGCAAAAGTTTTACGTCGGATGCCCTTCCTGACACAACCCTCTCTATTTATCCGGGCTTGGGACCGGCATAAAAAGTACACTGGCTTGTGACCTCCTGTGGCCAGATTAAGAAACACCTACCAGTCGTGTTCCAATATTTCTGATCATTTGAAAAAATGGGTGGGTTCAAACAAAAGGTGCCATGTTGTTTAACACATCTAGATGCAAATATGAGGAAATGAAAGCTGAAACTCGGATCTATTGTCTCATATTCATCTCAAACCCAAATGTCTTCCAGGTGTAGTGAAAACAGTAGAATTGGCCTGGCTGTTCCAGTACTTTCAGAGGGGATTATACACATTACATATTATTTTACATAAAAGAGAAATATAAAATGAAATAAAACATTTAATCAACCACTATTTTTATAATAAAGGGCTTCTTCCCAAATATAAATTATTGCATGCATTAATTTAGGTCTTATAAATTTAAATTGCACATTTACACGTATCTCCCGTCAGATAACATAACACCATTTTATATTGTGAATTAACTTTTAATTGAAGGGTTTTTATGACTGTCCCAACCTCACATCTGTCTCTACCTACACATAGTGGAACAGGATTACCATAGGACACATGTCAAACCCAGTGTCTGCAGGTCTAATACAGCCCCCTGCCTCGTTTCATTCGCCCTGCATGATCTTGCAAAAAATAATAGTGAAACGTGTTGTACTATTACTCATCATTTCCACACTATCTAGAATTTACACCCCACCTGTAGCGCACTACGGCCCATGTTCTGCACTCGTCACTGTACACAATGCAGAACACGCTGATTAATATGAATGCCTGTCTGCTGCAGACCTGAAGGTCTGTAGGCCTAATTTCTAGTCTTTTAGTTAATCTCCAGTCTTTTAGTTAAGGCAAAAAGTGCACTTCATACAAAGTGATATCAAAGTGAAAAAGTTTAAAAGACAATAAAAAATATTCTTTTGTGCAATTGACTGTAGAATTTAGAGTTTAGTCTATTCTGAAGTATTACCATTACCATAACATTAAAAATGTTAATTAGTTATCTCATACAGTTGAAAAGATTCTGTTAGCCCTACTTTTTCATACAGTTGTCCTATTCTTCTTTCAGAACCAAGGATATTGGTGTTAATTGATAGAATAGATATTATTATTATTATTATTATTATTATACAAAAAAATTGTTTCAGTTTATGGTCCTTCACAGGCTCATGGAAATACTGATGTGGCCCAGGCAGAATTTGAGGTTGACACCCCTGCGATAGGCTGTCTGGGTCTGCGATAGGGGGCCCAGGTTGGTTAGGCCCATACAAGTGTATCATGGGCAGAAGTGTTTTTGTGGTTTTAATGCACTGTATACACTTACTGAGGACATATTAGACTTTGTCAATCCACCTTGTAGGTGTAGATTTAGAAATCATACTGTAGCTCATCTTTTTCCAAGCACATTGTCTGGTGTTAGCTGTATATTTTTGGTTGGTGGCCTGTTTCTCAACCCATTGAAGAAGGAAGACTTTGTCACATACAGTACAGTAATTTTCTTTGCAAATGCTGCCTGTTAGGAAGTTGGGGTAAGAGCACAGGGTCAGCCATGATACGGCTCCTGTGGAGCAGAAAGGTCTTGCTCAAGGGTCCAACAGTGGCAGCTTGCCAGTGCTGGGACTTGAAAGCACAACCTTCGGATCAGTAAACCAGAGCTTTAACCACAGAGCCTCAACTGCACTGATGTGGCACTGATGTGGCACTGATGTGATGCTGATGTGATGCTGATGTGACGCTGATGTGATGCTGATGTGTTTAAAAACACCAACAATGCTGTGCATCTGATTAGACCAGTGCAACATTAACATAACAATGTCACTGCTGTGTTGCGCTGTAGACATATGATTGATTTTTGTTTGTGTTTGTGTGTGTGTATAGTGCCTGCTGACGAATTGCATGCGGTAAGGGACGTGGCTGCTGAGCTCGTTAGAATGGCAGATGAATTCAATCACATCATAGTCTCTCAAGCCGCTGAGCGTCTGACCAAGAAACTCAGAAATTCTTCTCCAAAGGTGAGCATCTATAGAATAGTGTAGCTAGAGTACCTTTATCATAATTTTTCAAGTACAATGAAATTAAATTTTGCATCTGCCATTGTTACAAGAATATCACATACATAAAAGAAGGAAATGTGCAATATCTAATCCTGTATGTGCAAGTTCTGTTCTGAAATGCAGTATAAAACAGTAGTGCAAATAGCATAGCAGTAACATTATACAGGTGCATCTAAAAAAAATTTGAATATCGTGGAAAAGTATATTTTTTTCCCATAATTTAATTCAAAAAGTGGAACTTTCATATATTCTAGATTCATTACACATAAAGTGAAATATTTCAAGCCTTTTTTGTTTTACTTTTGATGATTATGGCTTACAGCTCATGGAAATCACAAATCCAGTATCTCAAAATATTAGAATAAAGAATTTATAATACAGAAATATCGACCTTCTGAAAAGTATGTTCATTTATGCACTCAATACTTGGTCGGGGCTCCTTTTGCACAAATTACTGTATCGATGCGGTGTGACATGGAGGCAATCAGCCTGTGGCACTGCTGAGGTGTTATGGAAGCCCGGGTTGCTTTGATGGCGGCCTTCAGCTCGTCTGTATCGTTGGGTCTGGTGTCTTTTTTCTCCCTCTTGACAATACCCCATAGATTCTCTATGGGGTACAGGTCAGGTGAGTCGGCTGGCCAGTCAAGCACAGTAATACCACGGTCAGCAAACCAGTTACTAGTAGTTTTGGCACTGTGGGCAGGTGCCAAGTCCTGATGGAAAAGGAAATCAGCATCTCCATAAAGCTTGTCAGCAGATAGAAGCATGAAGTGCTCTAAAATCTCCTGGTAGACGCTGCATCGACTCTCGACTTGAGAAAACACAGTGGACCAACACCAGCAGATGACATGGCACCCCAAATCATCACTGACTGTGGAAACTTCACACTGGACTTCAAGCAACTTGGATTCTGTGCCTCTCCGCTCTTCCTCCAGACTCTGGGACCTTGATTTCCAAATGAAATGCAAAATTTACTTTCATCTGAAAAGAGGACGGTGTTTTGAGTTAATTAGCTGATTAGAGTCTTCTCAGATCGACATTGCTGTATTATAAATTCTTTATTCTAATATTTTTGAGATACTGGATTTTTCCAGTATCTCATTTCCATGAGCTGTAAGCAGTAATAATCAAGATTAAAACAAAAAAAAAAAAAGGCTTGAAATATTTCACTTGTGTAAAGGACTATAGAATATGAAAAAAATGAACTTTTCCACGATATTCAGCTTTTTTGAGATGCAGCTGTAGTCAGAGGAGGGTAGACTGTTGGTGCAGCAGGTAACGTTCTGCCAGATGGGCTGGTTTGAGTATTTCAGAAACTGCTGATGTAGGATTTTCACACACAACAGTGTCTAGAGTTTACACAGAATGGTGCGAAGAACAAAAAACATCCTGTGACTCAAATAACCACTCTTTACACCTGCGGTGAGCACAGAAGCAGAATGCATAACAACCCTGAGGCGGATGGGCTGCAACAGCAGAAGACCACATCAGGTTCCACTCCTGTCAGCCAAGAACAGGAATCTGATGCAAACATTAACTGAAGCTCTTGACTGTTGTGCTACTGCAACATGATTGGCTGATTAGATAATTGCATGAATGACCAGGGGTACAGGTGTTTGTATTAAAGTGGCCTGTGAGTGTATATAAGAATTAAACTGAGACTAACACATCATTACGTTGGCGCCAAGTACTAAAAATGTTGATCCAAGATTCATCACTATTCTTCCCTCATCTATATATTAATATTGGCACAAATTAGACATTCATTAAAGGGTAAAATTTGAGATCTAGCTGTTTCAAGAACATTTGATTTTGCTCTCTTGGCCCAGACCTGCTATCCATACCCAAGTACATGAAGCCCTGGCTCCCAGAATAAGTGAAATTAACAACCAAGAGGTATTAGCAAATTTTAGCACAGGAAACACGATTTGTCCCAGTATGAGTGGGTGGGGAAAACCCACTTGCCACGCTTGTTTATCTTGACTGTTATATAGTTATGAAATGAACCACCTGTTCCTCTGCTGGTCAGTCCAGTACTGAGAGGCTGCAGCATTTTCTGTGCAGTTTCTATCATTAAAAAAAATGAAAATGGTAACAACCTTAATATTACGATTTCATCTGCCACTGTGAACGTTTGACCTGCATGTGATTGGTGGTTGCATTTTGATTCAGATCCTGATGTCAACAGAAGATGAGTGGAGAGGAGGTTGTATTTATAATGCCCTTGTATGTTGTTGTTTGCAGTCCTGGCCAACCTGCTTGTCTCAGGTTGTTGAGCACTTACTCGAAGACATGCCTGCTGTGCGCAGTGAGCAAATGGTGTTGGCACTCACCTTCACCCTGGTGAGGGCAGTCTGTGAACGTGCACCTCGTCTGCTTCGTGACCTCTATAACACCATGACTCAATACACCTTCATGACTGGTCCTTGGTGATTCGTTTCATTTACACCGAAGTGTGGTCTGCAGCTTCAGGTTACTGTTTGTTTTTGTTTTCAGCTGATAAATATTTACTTGTTTCTTAGTAGAAAAACAAATACATGATTGTTGTTTTTTGTTTGTTTTGTAAGCACAAAAGTAAACACAAAAATGCATGAACTATGACTTTTTCGACTTTTTTTTTTATGATTTAACACCTCCCACTAAAGGTATTGTAAATTATATTACACTCTACCCTCCAAGTATGCGCTTTTGGTGTGTTTTGGCACATGAAACTGAGCCATTGGAGCGTATTTTGCTGTGCTCTCTGGGTGGGAGGGATGGCAAACTCTCTCCCCCTGTCAGTCACAGTAACACTAACCAATTATGGGTTAGTATAGATAGAGATCTATACTATATCTCTATAGTATAGAGATCATGTATGCAGAAGAGGGTGGATAACGCTTTCCTCCAAGTGTGTTATCGTGCCCCGGTGACACAGCATGAGCAGGAGTCTGAAAAGATGTGATTGGTTGGCTTCACTTGTCCCGGAGGAAGCATGTTAGCCCCCAGGCGGTACCTAGGATATGTTCGGGACAGACTACAGTTTGGTGGGAATTGGCGGGTGGAATCACTGACCCCATCAGTACAGATTAATTATATTAAAATGATTTTTTTTTTTAATTGTACAAAATAGTTTAGCTAGAGAGGGTTTTTAAAATTGTTTCTTAACTTTCCACCCATAGAACACATTTTATTAAAATTCCTTAGTTGATATTATAATAACTGTTACTGTTGGTTTCCACCACTGTACCAAAAATTGAAAATCATGGTCCCCCTGGTTATGCCTACCGACCGCCCCCACTCACCCCCTACTTATTGAGAACCATGAGTCTATAAAACTCCATGTTAGACACGTAGCTCAGAGATTCCCAATCTAGGTTTCGTGACCCCATGTGTGCGTCAATTGATTTTCAAATGGGGAGCATTTTTTTTAAATTAATTTTTGACACAAATTGTGATTAGAATTATTGCTTTAACTGCAAAGAAGAATGTTGTGTACTACTATTTTGGAATGTTACTGGAGTGTATGTGCCATTTTAACCTTTTCACCAGCCTGACATGCTGCACTAGCATAGGAATTCAGCAATAAATATGGACACATTTCCCTTTACATCTAACTAAACCTGACAGACAGGGACGTTTTGGCTCTGGCATGCTGTCTACTGTAGTAGTAGTATTTTCTTACACATGCTCCATAACACAAATGTTACAGTAGTCATAAATGATAATTTAGGAGTTTAAAATTTTTTTTTAGTGTGGTCAAGGCTTGGTGTCACAGACAATTAATAATGTCCATTTGGGGTCATTTGCTCAAAAGGTTTTGGAACCCCTGTTGTAGATGTTAAATTTCAAAATAAAGAATATAGCCTTTACATTAAAAAAAAAAAAAAATTAGATGCACCAACCATATTTTAATCATATAAATAAAAAATAAGTTTGTATTGTATTGGAGGTAAAAAATAACTTGGATTGGAGCTCTAATTCTAAATGTGGGTTTGCTGGTGACTTTAACTTTGCTTAAGACTTTAGTGACTTTAAATCTCATCTTACTGTGGTCACTTATCCAAACACAGGAACAAAGTCTCACACTGATGTGGTTTCTACAGAGCTTCTCAATCTGAGCACAACAGGAAGTGTGTGGCTGTCGGTTTTCTGTCGAGTGAGACAGTATTAAAAAAGTATTAAAGTCATCAGTATTAAACAATAAAATATCAGAATTAAAAACAACTATTTGTTTTAACTGTAACAAATACTATGTTCAGTAACTAAAAAACAAACCTGGTAGTACTATAGGGGAAAATTATAGGGAGTTTTCCCATCTTAGTCTGTGTCCTGGACATGCTGTTCCTTTTGTTTACGAGGGGAATTCAATGGCTGAACACAAGCAATCAGTCGGGGCATGTTGCATTTTAGCCCTGGTCAACTCATTAATTCATGCTTAATTTAGATGATCCAGTGGATTGGCTGTACAAATTTGATCATGTATTATACACAATATAATTGGGTTGCCCAATCTTGCCCAACATTGGTTTCTCCTTATCCATATAAAACCTCATATTCAATGTCAGGATCCAGGAATGTCTAAACATTATCCATCATTTGAACATAAACCAGTGCTTAAACATGCTTTCTTAAAATTAGGCCTATATATTCTAAACAGATCACATCAGACAAAATGGTGGACATAATTTGAGGTGTGCAACTTGTATTTTATTTAGCAAATCATAAATTGTTTTCAGAACTCCAAATCAAGTCCATTCTACTTGAATAACAGTTACCTGCTTCTAAAAATTGGTAAAATGATACCATGAGCTCCCAGCTTTACAGGATTTAAAAGCTTAAGACAAATTAACAAGTGTATGGGAATTGTATACGAGAATGTGAAATGAACATCAAATTGACGATGCATTCGCCTCAGAGAGGCTCAGTAGTGGTTCACTGTAACAGAATAATATGAAAACAACGAAAACTCAAAACAACAAAAAAAAAAAAAAAAAAAAAAAAAAAAAAAAAAAAAACAGGAACTCTGAAAAGAATCGACAAAATTTAGCATGGGGCAGACAGGAGAATGAATTTCTCCAAAACTTTTGGCAGCACAGTGGCCCCGGTTCCTGAAAAGGGTCACCGATGTGGTGAAGTCATGGGGAAGGGCAAGTTGATCACTCCCTAATACTTCTTCCTGTAAGCCAGAACTCCATAGGCCACCAAAGCAGCAATGGCTACCAGTGCAGCACCACCATACAGAAGAGCTGGAAGCTCAGAGGACACAGGTTCTGCTATAGGCTCTGTGTGTGCTTGAGCTGCAGGTGGTACCTGAGCTGGATTACATGCTGCGTGTACAGGCTGTAGCTCCTGTGGCAGTATTTCCTGTTCTGGAGCAGAAGGTAAAACAAGAGAAACCTGGGATGGAGCAGACGTCTCCTGTACAATCTGTGGCTCCAGTGATGGTATTTCCTGTGCTGGAGCTGGGGGTAAAAGAGGTGGCTCCTGGGCTGTAAAGACCTGTACAACCTCTGCTTGTGGCTCTTGTGGTAGTATCTCATGCACTGGAGCTGCTTGGACAGCTTCAGGCTGTGGCTCAGATTTAGCTTCTGGTTCTTGAATTGTTCTTAGAATCTGTGGCTCCACAGGAGCTAGAACCGGTTCTGGCTGAGCTGACTGAGGCTCAGGTTTAGGATCAAGCACTTGGGGTGAAGCAGCAATAGGAATGGAAGGATGAACAGAACATTCCAGCTCCACATCAACTGGAGCATCATCAATGATAGTAGAGGATGAAGGAGCAAGGTATTCTGGCTCTACACCAACTGGTGGAACAGCAGCAACTAAGCTAGGAGGTGCCTCCAGGATGACAATATGTTCCTCTAAGGACATCAGCAAATCTGGTGCTTCTGAAACTGGCTGTTGTGGAGATGAAGCTTCTCTTCTAAGCTCCTCTCCGAGGGCCTCCAGCTCACTTTCGGTGCCTAGGACACTGAGCAGGCTCTCCTGCAGCTTTTCTTCTTCTACGGCTTCTCCCTCCTCCAGAAGCTCGGCCTCCTCGCGCTCCACGTGCACAATGTCCGAGTTGGACGAGTTGTTCTCGCTGTGCTCCTCGGCTGAGGCCATGCCCTCACCACTGTCCACGCTCTTGGCATCCTCTGGCTCCATGGTGCCAACCTTAGCCCAGGATTCGTGGCCACTCAGTGATACGGGCAAACTCTCTGTGTGCCAGGAGCTCAGTTCGCTGCTGTCTGCCCCGCTGATGAGCAGTGACTCAGGGGGGCTCAGATGTTCACGGCCCTGCTCCCCTGACAGGATATAGATATCGTTACTGTCTTCAGCTATGAGCACGCCTGGTTCCTCCACATCCTCCAGCCTAAACACTGCACTCTGCAAAATAAGATGATGATGCTTAAACACTAAACAAAAGCATGCAGTAAAATTAGTCAATCATTTTTGAGAGAACTTATAATCTTGAAGCTGTTTTGACACTCACTTGATCAGAATGAATAAAGCCTCTCAAATGAATACCACAGTGGAAAAACTTCAACATTCAACTTCATTTACTACAAACAGACATTCAAAATAACCTGGAAGACTGAAAAGCTTCACAGACATTTGTTACTTTTAACTTAGATTTACTGGGGTGCTGTTAAGGTTTGCTGCACCGAAACCAAGTAGCAAGGTTTTATTTTTCACTGAAATGTTCTCTTTTTTTTATTTTATTTTTTTAAAAATCACACCAAGACACGGTGCCAGATTGAAGCTTTACTGTTGTGAACTATGTCAAGTATATGCAAATGCATTTCCTCTCAGTGCAGTAGCCTAGGTCTCACAGATCAGTGCGGAATTAGTGTGAAAAATACAGGAAGTCAAGCATCTACATCATTAAACCACAAGCTGATTCATACAGAGAACACCTGTTAAGAATGAATGACTTACACTGAAGCACATCTCACATGGTCTACACAAAAACAAACATGTTTGTTTGGATGCAAGGTTAGTTATAGAACACATACCAATACAGAGTGCTTCTGGCTGTCTAGCTTCAACCAAATTTAACTGTCATTATTTGTGCTGAACTGCAGAGATCATGGTTCTTTTCTAACAAAAGCAAAGCACAAACGTCTTGTTTTGCAGGTCAAGTGGAACAAGGTTTGGAGAGACAGGGGGAGATATTTGGGGCGCTACCTAAGGAGCAATTGAGCTCGACTCTAAATGGGAGCGAGGCATCGTTTTTTTTTTACGGTGCGGCGGCCTTTTTTTGGCTTTTTCTCTGTTGGTCCAGCAAGATTTGTTTCCTGCCATTCCAGTGGCTCACAGGGTGGAGATATTCGTGTAAATATGTTCACATGTAATCCTACCTTTCTCACGCACATGCGTGTACACCCCACAAAAAAGCTCCTACATTGGGTAACTGAGGATTAGGTTAAACTCTCACAAACTCTACTGTGTAGAATTAAGTCAGATTTCTCTGTGCATGTCTTTGTAATCTCAGATTTTGTCATTATAATTTTGTACAGATGGGCATGAGTCAAGGTATTTTGACCTAAAAACATCGTCCTTGCTGCCACATGACCATACAATTCGGGCATACCAAAGACCGCAGACCCTAGCTGCTTTGTAAAAACAAAATTTTATAGTCAAATCATATTTCCCATCAGGGCCTGTCATAATCACAGGTGGACTAAATTCACCCTCAGCCTATGCTCCTAGTTTTAAGCTGCTTTAAGACGCATTTGCCTGAACTCTAGGCCCTGCAATCAGAACTAATAATGTGCAATCCATTACAAAAAATAAACATTTTAAGCGAGAGGAAGACCAAAAAAGTACTGGATCACAACCAAGTTCATCAAATTCCCCATGTTGTTGTATTATACAAAATCTGACTAGAAATCTAAAGGGAAGCAACAGTAAAGCATTTTTCTCTTGGGTGTGTGCACTAGGTGGGGTGCCCTTTCCAAAACCTTCCACTTGCCCCAGGGCCCAGAATTCCAGATGAATATACCAGCATGCCCCCACAAATGTCGAGCATTAAAGAGGAGAAGTGGAGTAAACTTATACAACCTGACTGAACAAAATTGTCCAACAATTATCCTAGCAGGCTTCCCTAATCTGTTTTGTTGTGTGCACAATATAAACACATTCACAGTTCTACTAGTGCAGCAAAAAAAAAAAAAAGTTAAGAAAGGAACTGACCAATACTGGAGTCAATATCCATGTGCAATATAAGACTATATATTATCCTGCTCATTAACACTACTCTACACATTATTAACACTTCAGGACCACACTCACCAAGTCAGATATAGTATTTGTTAGACTGTTTTGTCTGATGCTTATGCGCAGGGCCAATGTAAGAGGGGAAGGTTAGGATAATTCTGAAGAGACTGGGGCCCACAAAGATTGTACAACTTTTTCATGTGACCTTTAGGCATACTAAAAGGATCTTAAATGAAACAGGCCCTTAACCCTCTCTACTCCAGGGGCGCCATATCAAGGCTGACCCTGCGTTCTGACCCCAACTTCCCAACAAGCTGAGATACGCAAAGAAAATTTCACTGTGCTGTAATGTACAGTTCCCTCTGAAAGTAGTGGAACAGCAAGGCCAGTTCTTTTGTTTTTGCTATACACTGAAAACATTTGGGTTTGAGATCAAAAGATGAATTTGAGAGAATAGATCAGAATTTTAAATTTCCCGTTATTTACATCTAGGTGTGTTAAAAGAAAAAAAGAAAGAAAAAAAAAAAAAAACTTGGCACCTTTTATTTGAACCCACCCATTTTTCAAGTGATCAAAATATACTGGACTGACAGGTGTTTCTTGCTGCCCAGGTGTGCCCTGTTAGATTGATAGTTTAAAAAAATTAATAGCTCTGAATATCTACTCTTGGTTTGAGCCCTGGGTTGTGCATGTGAAGACTGTGTTGTTAAAAACAATAAACCAACATGAAAGCTAGAGAGCTGTCTATGGGAGAAAAGCAAGACATTTTGAATAAAAAAAAAAATAGGGAAAAACGATCAGAGCCATTGCAAAAGCATTGGGCATAGCCCATACAACAATCTGGAATGTCCTGAAAAAGAAAGAAACCACTGGTGCACTAAAAACCACACATGCAACAGGTCGGCCAAGGAAAACAACAGCAGTTGATGACAGAAACATTGTGAGAGCTGTGAAGAAAACCCCAAAAACAACAGTCAGTGACATCACCAACAACCTCCCAGGGCAAGGGTGAAGGCATCACAATCCACCTTTTGAAGAAGCCTTCGAGAGCAGAAATATAGAGGCCATATCACAAGATGCAAACCACTCATCAGCAGTAAGAATCAAGAGGCCAGATTGGAATTCGCAAAGAAATACAGAGATGAGCCACAAAAGTTCTGGAACCAAGATTAACCTCCACCAAAGTGGCCAAAGTTTGGAAGAAGAAATGATCTGCTCATGATCCAAAATAAACGAACTCACCAGTCATGCACAGTGGAGGTAGTGTCATCTTTTTTGATGATGTAACTCATGATGGTAGCAGCTGAATGAATTCAGAAGTCTGCAGAAACATTCTGTCTGCTGATTTACAGAGAAACACATCTAGCAGCAAGACAATGACCCAAAACACACTGCCAACACAACAAAGCACTTCAGCAGGGGGATAAAGTGGAAGGTTTTAGACTGGTAGTCTAAGTAGTCAATCAACAGACCACCAGTTATTTATGCAACCAAATATTAAGTCAAGACTATCTGTTCCAGTAGTTTTGCTCACCTAAAAATTGGGTGGTCTGATATCAAAGGTGCCATGTTCTATGAAGTTTAACACATATATTTAAATATCAGGAAATGAAAGCTGAAATTCTGATCTGTCCCCCATATTTATCTTTTGAACTCAAACCCAAATGTCTTCAGTGTATAGCAAAAAAACAAAAAAAAACCAAACAAGAATTGGCTTTGCCATTCCGATACTTTCAGAGGGGACTGTATATGTGACGAATATACTTGAAGCTAGAGGCATGTATGTTAAAATAATCCTGATCCATGACCCATTCTGAAGTCATATACAGATTTAGTTTTTTTTTTTTCTTCCATTTTCTAGACACCAGTGCTATTAATGGACAAAGTCATGAGATGACATTGTCCTGATCCTGACAATGAGCAAAACTCTTTTTTTTCTGGATTTCTTTTAGCTGAGGGACATCATAAGGTCATGAAGTACTGCTTTAATTAAAAAGGTGTGATTCTAAGCAAGGAAGACTCCACAAGGGCTGCAAAAGTTGATCTAAGGTGATCTGCGTCTGAATCTCTATTACTAGTGTTGTGTAAAAGAAGGATTAAAATTTAAACAATGGAAACCTGCATGAGTTTAAACATTTACGAAATGTTAGTGACAGCTGTGCAGCAATGATGGTAAGCAGTAGCAGGATTAACCTTCTCTCCTCTCTTAAGGAAGTGACGCCCTGCAGTGGAACTAGGACGTTGTCCCTGATGATGATTTTCTATGAGGATTTATCAGATTTATTTTTGGACTTCCCTATGATGCTCAGTCTGTGCATGCGTGTGTGTAAGTGTGTTTGCAGCACATGATTCCTGCTCTGCAGCTGCCACTGCTGTGAAATGTTTGTTACATAAAGCAGTGGGCCAAGCGGTGTCCAGGACATTGTGTGCCAAGCCAACACGGTTTAAGCTCAGGCGCCCTCATCACCATCTTATTTATGCCCCATGTTGGCTTCTGGATAACAGCCAGACACTGTTCAAGACAATTGTTCAAAGCACATGCCTTTAACTTTTGCTTTTCATTTCTCTTTGCTCAAATGGGTGGGATTTGCATCAAGGTCATTTGTTTGTTGATCCCTAAAAATGGATCACATAACATCACATTACAACTTTGCAGAGTGTGGGAATCCTCGCAGATCCCCAACACAGTAGTTTGACCCAGGCTTTTTGAAAGGCAGCATGAAGGACAAGTGAATGTGAATGAATAGACTATAATAAAAATATGAAAATACAGTAGCCAAAGGATCACAAGCCTGAAAGTGCACCAAGACTGGGTCATACTGTCCAAGGTCACTCAGCTTTAAAGGAGACATTTTGTGTAGTGTACCTACCTACCTACACACACACACACCCTCTCTAGTAACGCCCCCACCCTGAAAGCAAAACAGGATTTTTAAAACTACAACTAAACCTACCAACACAATGTCAACATCTTAATCATTGGTTTGCTTAGTAATATTCGAAACATTATGAAACACGGAGTTATTCACCATGAACGTGAATAAAGCAGAACTAATAATGCACTTTACTGTCAGTCTGTTTTCTGTAGTGATAAATATCCATAAAAATAAGTCAAATAATACATGCGATGTACAAAAATGTACTAGATTAAATGTCAGATCTCATACAGTTCAGCAAGTTGGATCATATTTCTTATCTGTGTTGCCTCAAACTACAAACATTGCAATCAGGGAGAAAAAATTATCTGCCTACCTGACGCTGGCTGTATTCTGAGACAGTGATATGCCAATGCAGACTAGATACAATAAATAAAGGAAAACAAAATGGACACACTCAACGCACGCTGCCTGTCAGAGCAATGGACATCAGCTCTACAGAACTTCTTGTTCACTGCTTAATCCCTCCCCTAAACACACAAACCCCTCCCGTCATGTCCATGTCATCTCTGAACTGGATTCCACATGAAGGTCTGGCACTGGAGGAATGTGGATCTATTCAGAATTTCAAAAGGCAGACGTTGATCAGTGTCCTCGCTGCAAAAGCAGCAGAGACGCTTTAGTTAAATTAATACCGCAAACTGAATTACCACACACACACACAGCAAAAGATTTATCTGTGCTCTGAGAAATACGCGACCTATCATAAAGTAACTACAATTTTATGACAATATTATTGCACTCAAACTTCAAAGTCATGATCATCGTCATGTGTGCAATCCAAAGGTGGCAGCAATAAACGGTTTTAGACCTGTTTTTGTAAATGACCTTCCTAAATAGTGACCTTTGAACTGTTTTACTGAACTGATAAGGGAAAAAAGGCAAACTGAAACACGTACATAACAGATTCAATTTCATTGGTTAATGAATCTCAACCTGGCTGTGAAACTAGAGAAGTAAATAATGGGGAAATCAGAAGTTTGGGACTTTCAGGAGCAGAAGTTAAGCCAGGCGAGATAATAGAGAGCAGATTATAGCAAAGCTTAAAAGTTCAAATTCATTTACAGACACTTATTTATTCATACAGACGTCATGATTAAACACCGCAATATATACCTTAAATCACACAGGATTGCCACCATGTTACTCTTATATGAAACAGCATGCAGGAGTGAAAGCCAGATTTGTAACATGAAGTGGAATTCTCTTGTATGGTGAGCAGATCTATGGCTCCCTCTTATGGTACACATGCTGTATGATTTCTTATTTCTCAAACTATATTGTAAGTTGTTCATGTTAGAGTCGCACAAAACAGACAAAAATGTGAAAAAGTTGCTGAATATTAGAATGAAACAAGATGCAATATAATAAGACTAAAATGTTATTTGAAGGAACAAATACATACATATTTTTCTAACGTTAACATACATAATTATTATTTTTTTTTAATAATAGACTTATGATTCAAATTGTGCAATCATTAATGGAACTTCATACAGAAGTAGTACATATTAAGCTGAATTCCAAATGAATTTCTATTCACTACTTACTGTATACGCTACCTATAGTAGAGCGTGTACCTATCATATTACCTATAATATAATTGCCTCTTACACACTAAACATAAAAGATATGGTGGACAAATAGAGCTGATAGCTTGTGTGGGGACTGCATGCTTTGCGTGCCACATTTACCCATTATGCCCCTCTCCGCGTTGTGATGCAAAGACACAATAACGCAGAAGTATACATCGGCCTTTAAATTACGTCTGTTTTTACAGATTTACTTGAGCAAGGTTTAAGTCATCTTACAAGTAAGTAATAAAACATGGTATGGTAAGTATTTAAATCCTCTTACATCACAGCAATTTGCCAATTCTAACAATTTTTTTTTTTATTTGTCAGTGATTGACACTTAATACTCTTGCAGAATATCTCCTGCAAATTTCATTTAAAAAATCTGAAAACAAAATAAACAAACAACAACAACAACAAAAACACGATCTTAAACTATATCAACTCTTATTTATGACATTAACAAAAGTAACATGTTGGGGGTTGGTCTATCAAACACAAACACATTAGTGAAAGATCACCAAAAATCAGGTCTCTAAAATGTCTAGAGACCAGGCAATGGGAGGTTTATTGGTAGGCTATAAATGAGAAACCAGAGAAAACAGTGACAATTTTAATATTTTGTTTGAACTGTGGTTTGAGTGAAAAACTACAAAGGCACCTGATTTATTTGTCTTAATACATAACTCCCTACAAAACTGGTGCAAATACGGGCATGGTTTATAAACTCCTGTTTTTATAAATTTGTTTCGCTTTCATGGTTTTCTATTGGTTTATTTAGTTCTCCAGATGCAAGGCACAGAACCCAGAGGTATACTTTGGCATTGAGTGTCGAGTATAACTCTTTCAAACTCTTTCAAAATCAAAGGAAGTTGATGTGTCATGTTTTCAACTGACACTCCCTGACAAAAACAAAGCAAAGATGTGAGAGAGACAACACAGGCTGTGTTATACAGAACAGCCGTTTTGTCTTTGAAAACCGACTGAAACAGACATCTGTATCTGTAGCAAACAAATAACATGGAAATTCTATTTGTGAGTGATTATGTTTAGGTCTTTAGTGTCCAGTTACACAGGTTGGTGTTTGAAAACTGCAGTGTGGGGGGAAAAAAAAAAAAAAAAAAAAGCCACTGGAGTTTAACCATTTACTGCTCAACTCCATTTATACTGCTTCACTAGCAAGCTATTGCAGATAAAAGTGTATCTGAATCTGATATACATTATTTACATAAAACACTATTGCATTTAATATGAAATACATGACTGCCAGTTTGGCGATTGTTTGGCATCATCAGGCATTGTCAAAGCATTCCCATTCAGATAAATACACTAAAGGCCAATTCACACCACATTAATTTCAAAAACTCTTTAAGACTTGCATGTGATATGCATCACACAGAGCAGATATGCTTCAATTTTAACTAGCATTTGAATCCACACACTAGCTCGGTGCAATGTGTCTAGCCAGATTTAAAAATGCTTCAGAAGTACACAAGGCGTTGGCCTTTTACGATCTATTTGCACACAAGAGGCATAAACTCTGTAATGACTCATTCAATTCCCATAGTCCCTGTAGTTGCAGAGCAAACTGTTTGATGATCGAACTATATTGTTCTTAAAGCTGAGCCAAATTTGACTGTGCCCACCCTCCATGTTTTATTAACAATGTTGTGTACACGAATTTTAGCCTTAATAAAAATAAAGAACTTATGGAAAGTGTGCAGTGTTGATTAGAACCTATAACCTGTGTAAAAAGAGATACATTTCCTTCACATAGTTAGAGACAGAACAAAACACTCACCCATCCACCCTGCTGGATGATGAAGTCTGCCTCTACCTCAACTAGGTAACGCTCACCCAGGGAAAGTAGAGAGGCCAGCGGGTGACCCTTACAATGCAGCGCTTGCAATAACACTAAAGGTACCAAAACCTAAAAAAAGTAGAGAAGGCAAGAGAGAGTGAGGGACAGACATTTAATGTAATTTGGATTTAAGGAAATGGATGAATTTGGGTGACGAGTAAAACCCTCTGAGCAAACGGTCTTCAAGCCCAGTAACCATGACTTGCTACTACAGGACTAATTTGTTATCACCTTGCTCCAGCCTCCATCAGAATGGGAGGAAATCTCCTTCACTGCACTTTGGAAATCTTCATAGTCCAGCTGCCTGCAAAACACACACTCACTCAGTGCACTGTGTAACTTTTATTTAGGTAGGTGTCCAATCTTCTTAAAATTCTAGATGGTATAAATGCAGACAGTGTGTACTGGAACTATTGCAACACCTTTCCAGACTCATACACTAACTGAATATAAAAGGAAATATATTGGCCAAGGAAACAGCAGCAGCTGATGACAAACATTGTGAGAGCTGTGAAGAAAAACCCAAAAACAACAGTCACTGACATCAACAACCTCCAGAGGGCAGGGGTGAAGGCATCACAATCCATAGTTTGAGAGCAGAAATATAGAGGCCATACCACAAGATGCAAACCACTCATCGACAGTACAAGTCAGCAGGCCAGATTGGAATTCACAAAGAAATACAGAGATGAGCCACAAAAGTTCTGGAACCAAAATTAACCTCTACCAAAGTGATGGAAAGGCCAAAGTGTGGTGAAAGAGAGGATCTGTTCATCATCTAAATCAGTCAAACACAATGGAGGTAGTGTCATGGCTTGGGCTTGCATGGTTGCTTCTGGAACAGGCTCACTAATCTTTATTGATGATGTAACTCATGGTGGTAACAGCAGAATGAATTCAGAAGTCTACAGAAACATTCTGTCTGCCAGTTTACAGAGAAACACATCTAATTGGGAGGAACTTCATCATGCAGCAAGACAATGACCCAAAACACACAACAAAGAACTTAATCAGGGAAAGAAGTGAAAGGTTTTCAACTGGTTATTTAATCACCTTAACCCAGTTGAGCATGCATTTCACCTCTTGAAGAGGAGCCTGAAAGGAGAAACCCTTCAAAACAAACACCAACTGAAAGAAGCTGCACTACAAGCCGGGGAAAGCATCACAAAAGAAGAATGGAACAGTTTGGTGATGTCAGCGAGTCGCCGGTTTGATGCAGTTATTACAAGCAAAGAATATGCAATCAAATATTAAGTGTTATTTACTTTAATACCTGTTCCAATACATTTTCCTAAAAATTGGATGGTTTGCCACCAAACGTGCCATGTTCCAAGTTGTTTAACACATCTTGCTGTAAATATCAGGAAATGAAAGTTGAAATTCTGATCCATTGTCTCATTCATCTTTTGAACTCAAACCCAAATGTCTTCAGTGTATAACAAAAACAAAACAACTGGTTTTGCCTTTCCAATAATTTCAGAGGAGACTGTATCTTGGTTTCATTTTTTTCAAAAATCTGCTGTTTTAACAGGGGCGTGCAGAATTTAACCACTGTAATATAAAAAAAAATACACTATATAGCCAAAAGTATGTGGACACATGACCATAAAGATAATATGTGTGAACATCCCATTCCAGGGGTCAGGGCTTTGTGCAAGCCAGTCAAGTCTTCCAAACCAACCTTGCCAAACCATGTCTTTATGGACCTTACTTTGTCTACAGCAGCACTGTAATGCTGGAACAGATTGGGGCACCTTAGTTGCAGTTAAGGGAAATGATGTTAAAGCATACAAAGACATTCTAGACAATTGTGTGCTTCCAACGTTGTGACAACTGTATAGGGATGACCCACATATCGACGTAATGGTCAGATGTCTACATACTTTTGGCCATATAGTGTACAATCATGGGGGGGGGGGGGGGGGGGGGGGAAACGTACACCTTCCTTCAATTCTATGTTTTTATTTATCAGGGCCTAAATAAAAATTGTGTGGTCCTCACCAACTTCTTTAAACACACAAATAAACTTAGGTGACCAAAAAAAAAACAAAACAAAACAAAAAAATAAACAGCAAGTGAACAATCAGTTCTCGAAGTTGGTGTGTTGGAAGCAGGGAAAATGGGCAAGCATAAGGATCTGAGCAACTTTGACATGGGCCAAACTGTGATGGCTAGACAACTGGGTCAGAGCATCTCCAAAACGACATGTCTTGTGGGGTGTTGCTGGCATGCAATGGTTGGTACCTACCAAAAATGGTCCAAGGAAGGACAACCGGTAAAGCTGTGTCCCAGGGCTCATTATTGCACGTGGGGAGCAAAGGCTAGCCCGTCTGGTCCGATCCCACAGAAGAGCTACTGTAGCACAAATTGCTGCAAAACTTAATGCTGGCTATGACAGAAAGGTGTCAGAACACATAGTGCATCACAGCTTGTTGTGTATGGGGCTTTGTAGCAGCAAACCGGTCAGAGTGCCCATGCTAAACCCTATCCACCGCTGAAAGCGCCTACAGTGAGTATATGAGCATCAAAACTGGACCATGGAGCAATGGAAGAAAGTGGCCTGGTCTGATGAATCACGTTTTCTTTTACATCATGTGGACAGCTGGGCGCGTGATGGTCACTTACTTGGAGAAGAGATAGCATTAGCATGCACTAAGGGAAGAAGGCAAGCCAGCAGATGCAGTGTGATGGTCACTTACTTGGAGAAGAGATGGCATTAGCATGCACTAAGGGAAGAAGGCAAGCCAGCAGATGCAGTGTGATGGTCACTTACTTGGAGAAGAGATGGCATTAGCATGCACTAAGGGAAGAAGGCAAGCCAGCAGATGCAGTGTGATGCTCTGGGCAATGTTCTGCTGGCAATCCTTGGGTCCTAGCATTCATGTGGCTGTTAATTTGACACATACCATCTACCTGAACATTTTTGCAGACCAAGTACACCCCTTCATGGCAGCAGTATTCCCCTAATGGCAGTAGCCTCTTTCAGCAAGATAATGCTCCCTGCTAGCTGCTAACTCTCTTGCTGCCAGATACCACAGCACACCTTCAGAGGTCTTGTGGAGTCCATGCCTGAATGGGTCAGAACTGTTTAGGCGGCATAAGGGGGACCTACACAATACTAGGCTGGTGGTTTTAATGCTATGGCTGATCAGTATAAGTACAACCTTTAATTCAGCTACATGTAGAAACACTTTTAGAAACAATAATTTGAAGTAAACATTTGGAGAAATTTTGGCCCAACGTTTCCAACATTGCTTCAATTTATTGACATTTGAGGGCATTCGTTTACGCACAGCTCTCTTAAGATCCCACCACAGAATGTGAATGGGGTTGAGGTCTGGACTTTGACTTGGCCATTCCAACACCATGATTTTTTCTTCTTAGCCATTCAGGTGTAGATTTGCTGGTGTGCTTGGGATCATTGCCCTGTTGCGTGAACCAAGTTCGGCCGAGTTTACGTCACCTCACATTTGTCTCAAGAATATTGTTATAAAGTAGCATTCACTGTTGTCTCAGTGACTAAGTTTCTCAAGTCCTCTGGCTGCAAAACAAGCACAAATAGTCACCCCTCCACCACCATGTTTGACAGCTGTTATGAGGTGTTTATGGTGATATGCTGTTTTTGGTTTTCACCAAATATAACACTGTTCATAATGACCAAACATCTCCACCGTGGGCTTATCAGTCCAAAGGATATTGTTCCAGAATTTTTGCTGTTTGTTCAGATGCAATTCTGCAAGCCTAAATCATGCTGCAATATTCTTTTTGGAGAGGACGGGCATTTTCCTAGCCATCATACCTTGAAAGCCATACTTGTGCAGTCTTTTTCTGATTGTGCTGTCATGAACATAACCAGTGGCTTACAGTGGCCTGTAGGTCACACGATGTAGCTCTTGGGTTTTTCTTTATATCTCTGCGCATTAAATTGTCTGACCTTGGACTGAATTTGCAGGGATGACCACGCCTGGGAAGACTGACAACCGTCTTGAAGGCTCTCCATTTGTAAACAATCCTTCTCACTGTAAAGTAGTGAATTTCAAATTGCCTGGAGATGGCCTTATAACCCTTCCCAGATTGATGAGCAGCAACAATTGCTTCTCTGAGGTCATGGCTCATGTCCTTTCTTCTTGGCATGATGCAGACAAATACCCGAGTGCTCCAGAACAAAAAACTGCCAAAGGTTCTGCCTTTATAGTGGTCGTAACACTTCTTGATAAATAACTATTCTTGTGTATTTCATTAGTAACACCTGGCTGCTAATTACTTTCTTAATTATTGTGGAAGTATGAAGGGTGTATTTATTTGCTCCCACCTGGCTTCTGAATGTAGGTTTACTTTTTAGTTTCTTGGGAAAAAATGACTACATATTGAAATCTATAGTGTTTTTGTGGTCACCTTCTTTGTTTATAGAAGTTGGTAAGGACCCCACAATTGTTATTTAGGTCCTGATAAATAAAAATATAGAACTATATATGCATATTATACTGACATCTATGCCTTTCCATGGAAATCTAACAAACACTGACCCACTGAGAAGTGTCTGTGTGGCCAAGGTCAGATGTGTGTCCAGCACTTGTGCGACACGGTCCCCCAGCATGGCCAGGCTGTCCTCTATAGTGTTCTCAGGATTAGCTGGACTGAACACTGCGGATGTGTGCCGATCAAAGCCTGTACTTGGAAAAGCTATGAAAATAAAGGTGCAGCAGACAGATTTCTGTATCAACCAGACCAGAATCAATATTTAACTAAGGCCAAACTCAAATGTTTATCTTACAATCTCCTAAATAATGACAAACCCTAGTTCAATACAGTAAAATCAAGCATTTACAGCAAAAAAATCTAAGATCTCTTAAGTATGTGTTCTTGTGTCTTACAGACAGTGATTTCTTCTTCTAGCTGTTTTAGCTGTTCCTCAATCTGCTCCTTCATCCTGCTGGTCTTGTCCACAGCTGTTTCTTGTGCTGCCTCTCTAGATGCTCCTAATCAACACATTTTTATTTATTTAATTAATTTATTAATTTTTTACACTGGAGCCACTATATTGTCTGGTCAAACACATCAATCATGCAATAAACAAAAACTGGACGGTGGTAATCTGCTGCATGATGAGCACATGTATAAAAATTGTATAACAATGCTAGACAGCTAGAGGCTGCAAGCTTCATCTCCGAGTTGACACCAAGGGATTTTCGCTTGACAGCATGTGGACAGAAGGCTTTAACCAAAAGGTCTTTAACTTTTGTTTCATTGCTGCATCTGTACTGCAACGTTTATTACAGGTGCATCTCAAAAAATTAGAATATTGTGGAAAAGTTCATTTTTTCCCCCATAATTTAATTCAAAAAGTGGAACTTTCATATATTCTAGATTCATTACACAAAGTGAAATATTTCAAGCCTTTTTTTGTTTTAATATTTATGATTACAGCTCACAGCTCAGGGAAATCAAAAATCCAGTATCTCAAAATATTAGAATAAAGAATTTATAACACAGAAATGTCAACCTGAGAAGACTCTAATCAGCTAATTAACTCAAAACACCTGCAAAGGTTTCCTGAGCCTTTAATCTCTCAGTCTGGTTCAGTACTCACAACCACAATCATGGGGAAGACTGCTGACTTGACAGTTGTCCAGAAGGAAACTCAATGACACAGAAGGTCATTGCTGAAAGGGCTGGCTATTCGCAGAGTGCTGCATCAAAGCATATTCATGGGAAGTTGACTGGAAGGGAAAAGTGTGGTAGGAAAAGATGCACAAGCAACAGGGATGACCGCAGCCTTGAGAGGATTGTCAAGCAAAGCCGATTCAAGAACTTGGGGGAGCGTCACAAGGAGTGGACTGAGGCTGGTGTCAGTGCATCACGCACAGACAAGGACCGTTGCTCAGTGGTAAAAAGTCCTCTTTTCAGATGAAAGTAAATTTTGCATTTCATTTGGAAATCAAGGTCCCAGAGTCTGGAGGAAGAGTGGAGAGGCACAGAATCCAAGTTGCTTGAAGTCCAGTGTGAAGTTTCCACAGTCAGTGATGATTTGGGGTGCCATGTCATCTGCTGGTGTTGGTCCACTGTGTTTTCTCAAGTCGAGAGTCAATGCAGCTGTCTACCAGGAGATTTTAGAGCACTTTATGCTTCCATCTGCTGACAAGCTTTATGGAGATGCTGCAGGAGATGGAGCATGCTTTATGGAGATGGAGCAGGACTTGGCCACAGTGTCAAATCTACTAGTAACTGGTTTGCTGACCATGGTATTATTGTGCTTGACTGGCCAGCCAACTCGCCTGACCTGAACCCCATAGAGAATCTATGGGGTATTGTCAAGAGGAAAATGAGAGACATCAGACCCAACAATACAGACGAGCTGAAGGCCGCTATCAAAGCAACCCTGGCTTTCATAACACCTCAGCAGCACCACAGGCTGATTGCCTCCATTCCATGTCGCACTGATGCTGTAATTCGTGCAAAAGGAGCCCCGACCAAGTATTGAGTGCATAAATTAACATACTTTTCAGAAGGTAGACATTTCTGTATTAAATTCTGTATTCTAATATTTTGAGATACTGGATTTGTTATTTCCATGAGCTGTAAGCCATAATCAAGATTAAAACAAAACAAATAGCCAGTGTAAAATGGTGTGTACACTTATGCAAGCTGGGTATTGGAAGTTTTTGGTTTTCCTTTTTCCCCCCCTAAAACATTTCTGGTTGTTTGCACTTTATGTTGCAATTTCAAAATAAAGGTGAAAAAGGTTCTGACATGATTTCACTTATTAATTTTTTTTTTTTACAAAAACCTGCCATTTTAACAGGGGTGTGTAGACTTTTTATATCCACTGTATTTATAATGGTTTATAGTGAATTCACTTGAATGCTGATAACATGCAGCATGATTAAGTTGTTTTTTGTTTTGTTTTTTTTAATTAAAAAGCATCTTTAAAAAACCCAATTCACTGATTTGTGAACATACTTTAACACATTCTCTAAAAATGTGAACTGTACTTGGTCCCAGGTATGGCTATAACTAACAGAACAATTCTACTTTTGTACAATTTGTAGAATGAGCCTGAGGTATTTGCTCAGTGACAATGCTGAGATGGTGTTTGATGGGGTTTTTCTAAGCTCAGCTGCACTGTGAGCCAGTGGTGTGCGAGTAATCCAGCAGTGACTAAACTAGCATTAGACTGGGTCTAGCGGAAAGCAGGGATCAGAAGCGCATTGCTATGTGTTTGAAGCTCGCTGAAAGAAAACAGGAGCAAAGTAAACACATGGCAGTCCTATTCTACATGCTGATATGCCTCAGTGATCATACCATCCCTATTCATTCACTATGAGCAATATAAGTACTAACCCCATATCCAGAAAAGTTTTTTTCTAAAATGCAAAAAATAAAAACAAAACTCTGATTTGTCAAGTCTCTTGAAACTTTAATTAACTGATAAAAGAACAAAGAAAAGATATTCAATGTTTTCACTGATCAACTTAATTGTATTTTGTAAATATAAACAAATTTAGAATTTGATGTCTTCAACACACTTAAAAAAAGTTGGGACAGAGACAAAATAAGACTGAAAAGTTTATAGAATATTCAAGTAACACCATTTTGGAGGATCAGTTTAATTGGTAACAGGGGAGGGTATCAGGTATCAGGATAGTCAGTTCAAAAAGAACATTGCTCAACGAAAGATTGCAAAGAAGTTGGGTCTTTCACCATCTACAGTACATAATATTGTGAAAAGATTCAGGGAATCCGGAGAAATGTCATTGCGTTAAGGGCAAGGCCGGAAACCACTGTTGAAATGCATCATGACATCATCATGCTACTGTGATAAATATAACCACATGGGCTCGGGGGTACTTCGGAAAACCATTGTCACTTAACACAGTCCGCTGCTGCATCCAGAAATGCAACCCGAAACGCAAGGGGGAAGCTACATATCAACTCTATGCAGAAACACCACTGAGTTCTCTGGGCCCGAGCTCATCTCAGATGGACTGAAAAGCAGTGGAAACGTGTGCTGTGGTCAGATGAGTCCACGTTTCAGCTTGTTTTCGGGAAAAACGGACATTAGTTCTCTGTGCCAAAGATGAAAAAGACCAACCAGACTATTGTAATCAAAAGGTGCAAAAGCCAACATCTGTGATGGTATGGGGATGCATCAGTGCCCACGGCATGGGTGACTTGCATATGTGTGAAGGTACCATTGACCTGGAGGCGTATACTGGGATTTTAGAGAGACATATGCTGTCATCAAGGCAACATCTTTTCCCAGGAAGTCCATGGTTATTTCAGCAGGACAATGCCAGGGCTCATTCTGCACGTGCTACAACAGCGTGGCTTCGTAGACACAGAGTGCGTGTGCTTGACTGGCCTGCCAGCAGTCCAGATCTGTCTCCTATGGTGCACCCTGAAGAGGAGAATCAGACAATGGTGACCGAGGACTGTTGAGCAGCTGAAGTCTTGTATCAAGAAAGAATGGGCAAAAATTCCACTTGCAAAACTGCAACAATTAGTATCCTCAGTTCCCAAACGATTAAAAAGTGTAATTAAAAGGAAGGGTGATGTAACACAGTGGTAAACATGCCTCTGTCCCAACTTTTTTGAGTGTGTTGAAGGCATCAAATTCTAAATTTGTTTATATTTACAAAATATAATTACAGTGAGGGAAAAAAGTATTTGATCCCCTGCTGATTTTGTACGTTTGCCAACTGACAAAGAAATGATCAGTCTATAATTTTAATGGTAGGTGTATTTTAACAGTGAGACAGAATAACAACAAAAAAATCCAGAAAAACGCATTTCAAAAAAAGTTATAAATTGATTTGCATTTTAATGAGTGAAATAAGTATTTGATCCCCTATCAATCAGCAAGATTTCTGGCTCCCAGGTGTCTTTTATACAGGTAACTAGCTGAGATTAGGAGCACTCCCTTTAAAAGAGTGCCCCTAATCTCAGCTTGTTACCTGTATAAAAAGACACCTGTCCACAGAAGCAATCAATCAATCAGATTCCAAACTCTCCACCATGGCCAAGACCAAAGAGCTGTCCAAGGATGTCAGGGACAAGATTGTAGACCTACACAAGGCTGGAATGGGCTACAAGACCATCGCCAAGCACCTTGCTGAGAAGGTGACAACAGTTGGTGCGATTATTCGCAAATGGAAGATACACAAAATAACTGTCAGTCTCCCTCGGTCTGGGGCTCCATGCAAGATCTCACCTCATGGAGTTTCAATGATCATGAGAACGGTGAGGAATCGGTCCAGAACTACACAGGAGTATCTTGTTAATGATCTCAAGGCAGCTGGGACCATATTCACCAAGAAAACATTTGGTAACACACTACGCCGTGAAGGACTGAAATCCTGCAGCGCCCGCAAGGTCCCCCTGCTCAAGAAAGCACACGTACAGGCCCGTCTGAAGTTTCCCTGATTGATTCAGAGGAGAACTGGGTGAAAGTGTTGTGGTCAGATGAGACCAAAATCGAGCTCTTTCGCATCAACTCAACTCGCCGTGTTTGGAGGTGGAGGAATGCTGCCTATGACCCCAAGAACACCATCCCCACCGTCGAACATGGAGGTGGGAACATTATGCTTTGGGGGTGTTTTTCTGCTAAGGGGACAGAACAACTGCACCGCATCAAAGGGACGATGGACAGGGCCATGTACCATCAAATCTTGGGTGAGAACCTCCTTCCCTCAGCCAGGGCATCGAAAATGGGTCGTGGATGGGTATTCCAGCATGACAATGACCCAAAACACACAGCCAAGGCAACAAAGGAGTGGCTCAAGAAGAAACACATTAAGGTCCTGGAGTGGCCTAGCCAGTCTCCAGACCTTAATCCCATAGAAAATCTGTGGAGGGAGCTGAAGGTTCGAGTTGCCAAACGTCAGCCTCGAGACCTTAATGACTTGGAGAGGATCTGCAAAGAGGAGTGGGACAAAATCCCTCCTGAGATGTGTGCAAACCTGGTGGTCAACTACAAGAAACATCTGACCTCTGTGATTGCCAACAAGGGTTTTGCCACCAAGTATTAAGTCGAAGGGATCAAATACTTATTTCACTCATTAAAATGCAAATCAATTTATAACTTTTTTGAAATGCGTTTTTCCCTCTTTTTTCCCTCATTGTAAGTTGGTCAGTGAAAACACTGAATATCTTTTCTTTGTACTTTTGTCAGTTAATTAAGGTTTCAATAGACTTGCCAAATCACAGATTTTTGTTTTGATTTTTTGCATTTTAGAAAAAATCCCAACTTTGATGGAAATGGGGTTAGTAAGTGCATCATCTATTATCTTATTTAAAGCAGACTCAACTGATCAAATGTTTGTTTCTAGAGCTTCCTTTCAGTTGTGTTCCACAAAAAATGTTGCCCAGGCAGAACAGATTGCCCCTGCTTGATCTCTTTCTTCCTTTCCAGTTGGGTTAGTATTCATGTCTGGGTCCCAGAACCTCAAATATTTTCAGCTGTTGTTAAATCGTCTCAGTCGTTCCACCCACTCTAACTATTATATACAAATGACCTAGAGGAGTCTATAGCAGTCTGTTTAGAACAACTAAAAATAAATTGGCTTCATTAGATTAGTTAGTAAATTGTGAGAAATCACACATCATAACTATCAAAAAAAAATCTTTAAAAAAAAAAAAAAAAAAAAAAGGAGATACAATAATACTGAGCAACATTAGGCTAATTGTAATGTGCTCAGTTATTATGTGTAAATTTTTTATGTGCTACATGAGCAATTACAGTAAGGTTACCAGAAAGTACACTACTATTAGCATGGTGCTATCTCATTATTAATTTTTGGTGATAAAACTGTACCTGACAGTAAAATGTTAAAAAGAAAATACTCTGCAATTAGACATTTGTAAATCTGTATTAATATTCATAGTTGCTGACTCAACAGTGAAACAAAACCTTTTCCTGTTGGATCAACAGTGGCACTGTTGGCTGATCCTACCTGTACTTGAAACACGCCTTGAAAATGCCATCGGTAACAAATTGTCCGCTGCTATTTCAGCACTTTGATACATTTTGGTGTAATACACACTTAATGAATCTCACAGCTCAACAGTGATGTATCAAATGTCTGTATGTTATGTAACTT
Organism: Cranoglanis bouderius; assembly: GCA_023630585.1. Lineage (NCBI taxonomy): Eukaryota > Metazoa > Chordata > Actinopteri > Siluriformes > Cranoglanididae > Cranoglanis > Cranoglanis bouderius. Next base: position 16,833,032 of record CM042557.1, read on the forward strand.
CCACAAATCCAGGCCAGCCAGAAGGCCTTGCCAATGACACATTTGAACAATTCCACCATGACATAGAAATAAAATAATGTGTGAAAATCATATTTCTATCCAATTAAAGTACAATAGGATTAATAATGTTGGAGGTATTGAAGCTCAGGCTTTGTTTGGAAATATTGAAGAATATTTGGTTATCTGTAAAAAGAAAACAGATAAAAAATAAAATAAAATAAAAAAACAAACTTTCCCCCACACCATCCTGGTTTGTTTTGTTGCAACAAAATGGAAGAATGAAGAAATGCAAGTATATAAAGACAATGACGAACGGGAATAAATGGAAAATAAGAAAGTCAGCGCATTAATTTTTTCTGATTTGACAACTGTTGGGCTAGTATCTATAAATCTAGTTTATGACGGTGTGTGGATTAGACTTCTCTCTTGACCCCCTTCTCCAGAAGGTATCTAAATTTTTCTCATCTACACATAGCGAAAAGAATAATCTTATAAACAGTGTAACTCTTGGTAGAGCTCCACTGTGACAGTCTACACTTCTATAAATTCTACAGTCTTGTACATGACAGCTGGACTGAGGGAAGACCTAACATGAAATAGAGCACCATACATGTGCTCTATTTGTGCTCGTGATGTGCTCTTGAACTAACCTTTAAGGCCTCAATTAGGAACCACTGAAGTAGTGGTTATTGCATAATACACTTCTGAACCAGCACTACGATCTCAGTGACATAAGAGTTCAGGCTCTGTAACCTTGCCTGAGTTAAAGAATGGGTTTGCTTTATTCTTCATATGACTGCTCATTGCATGAAATACATCCCAAAATGCATCGCTTGTCATTCTTTACCTTCCTCAGGCCTGGACTGTGGTCGTGGGGGCAGGCCAAGGTAGCACAGGAGGACGTATTTGGTCTCATAGTGGAATCCTTCAGGCACATTGCTGGTGGAGCCAGAGGCAGCCATTGAAGAGAAATGTTATACTCACAGGGTACATACACTACCGAGTTCTGTGGGGAAAAGCACACATATAGAGGAGGTGATGAATGTATAAATTACACCTTGTGAACTATTCATACAGTAAATCATAACAAATAGAGGGGAATGAATATGTAAAGAATAACTTTAAAATATGTTTTCGCAAAAACGAATGATAGATTTAGTGGAAATAAATGAAAGTAGTCATGTGAATATTATACCTATTCCAATGACAAAAGGCTGCACCTTCAATAAACTTTCATTAATCATAGAAACGTCTGAGAGGAACTTAAGTCAAAAAATAAAAAATAAACAAATCCAAGCACGAGCAACATGTTTATCTTAAACAAAGACACATGCAGGAGTTTTTTTTCCCCCCTAAACACACATAACTCAGACCCTCACATATCATTCATTAGAACATTGTGTACAAGGGCGCGCGCAATGATCTTCTCCCACAGTCCACTCCTCCCACCTTAGCATGCCTCAGCACAGCTAGCTAACTACTCATTCACAGCCATGTCTTTACGCACCGACACGGTAATGAAAATAAAAGAAAGGGACTTACCTTACCGTCACGCACAATCCCGTTACTGAACGTGTTGTTGAAACCCTGCACCGTGCACTGTCTGCTTGTGAAGTAACTAGCTTGTGCTAGTTGGCTACGTAGTTAGCCGCTAACTTGCTGGGTGCTGTGTTATGCGTGTTCCTCAGCCTGCCCCCTGTTCCGTCCCCTAATTATGTCGTGCTTCATACATACATATATATATATATATATATATACACACACACACACACACACACACACACACACACTGTAAACACGAGAACCGCTATTTCCCAGACAACACGCCGCTATTCTAAATGGTGTTACACCAGTACACCAGACTCTTTTACTTCACTTACAAACTCCGGAAATCCACAGTGCTCTAAATCAAGCGTTTTACCTCAGGCAGTATGCTACAGGTGACTAGCACCGGTAATGGTTTAAAGCAACAGATATCAGATAATTCATCTTTACCTGTTGATTTTTGTATTTGAAGTTGTTTTTTTATTCCCATTTATTTATTTACTTATTTTTGCAAATTAAGCTTCATCGAATTAAATATGTGTAAATTTGCATACTTAAAACCAAAAGTCAAGTCTTTGGAGGATGTTTATTTATGTTTATTTCACTGTGAATACAGTCTCGAGAGAAAGACTTTACAATTTGTTGGAATATAATGTCTTCCTTTCTTGTTTAGTCGATTAAACACAATAAAAAAATGACTTTTAAATGTCATTTTCAGTGTAAAATCTAAGATAAATACAACAATAATATAACAATAAACGTGTAAAATTTAATGAACGCAGGTCATCTGGAAACAATTGTTTTAATGATTTGTTTCCACTGTAGTTGGTGGGCTTTATAAGGCCTGTAAAGGAAACTGTCATGAATATCATAAGGACACATATATTGACAAACATCAACAACGAGGAAGCAAGCTTTTCAGGGACATGTATCCGGACATTTTAATAGGAACAGCTGTACACCTGCTCATTCATGCACTTATTCAGGGCAGTGATGGTTCAGGGGTCAAGGCTCTGGGTTAGTGGGCCATACCATCCCTATTCATTCACTATGATTAATATAGTCTAAGAAGTGAATGCATCATATATTATCTTACTTAAAGTAGAGTCAACTGATCAAATGTTTGTTTCTGGAGCTTCCTTTCAGTTGTGTCCCATTAAAAAAAAAAAGTTGCCCAAGCAGAGCATCTGTTTCCTTCTAGTACAGGTTTGATCTCTTTCTTCCTTTCCAATTGGATTAGTATTCATGTCTGGGTATTGGGTTAGTATTCATGTCTTAAATCGCCTCCCTCCATCATTCCACCCACTGTAACTACTACATACAAATGACTTAGAGGAGTCTACAGCAGTCTGTTTAGAACACCTGGGTTACTGATCAGAAAATCAGGGGTTCAAACCCCAGCACCACTGAACTTCACTGTTGGGCCCATGAGCCCATAACCCTCTCTGTTCTGGGGCCTGTATCATGGCTGACCCCAACTTCCTAAGAAGCTGGGATAAGAAAAGAATTTCACTGTAATCTATGTATGATAAATTAAGGCTTTTGCTTTCTCTTATTCAGCCATGTGGAAGTAGCGCAATGCATAAAACCATGCAGAAACAGATAAGAATGGGGGGAAATGTGTTCTTATTTTTGATCTCACAGGCTGATTTTAGTATAGTATTGGTATTAGTATCAGAAATGGCTGATCTCCTGGGATTTTGGCACACAACAGTCTCTAGTGATTACACAGAATGGTGCAAATACAAAAATGTCCAGTAAGCATTAGTTCTGCAGGTGGAAACTCCTTGTTTTGAGAGGTCAGAGGAGAATGACAAGACTGATTCGAGCTGACAGGAAGTTTACTGTAACTCAAATAACCAGTGTTTACAACCATGGTGAGCAGAAAATCATCTCAGCATGCACAACATGTCGAGCCTTGAGGCAGATGGTCTACAACAGCAGAAGGCCACATTGGGTTCCACTCTTCCAGCCAGGAACAGGAATCCGAGGCTACAGTGGGCACAGGCTTGCTGAAACTTAGAAAATATCAGGCAACGTTTTTCCATTCTTCAGCTGTCCAGTTTTGTGAGCCTGTGCCCACTGTAGCCTCAGATTCTTGTTTTGGCTGACAGGTCTATAAACCCTTGAGATGCATTTCAGCTAACCACAGGTGTAAAGACTGGTTATTTGAGTTACCAGAAACTTCCTGCTACCTTGAACCATTATCATTAACTGAAGCTATTGACCTGTATCTACATGATTTTACAAATTGTGCTGCTACCACATGATTGGCTGATTGGATAATTGCATGAATGAGCAGGTGTACAGCTGTTCCCATTAAAGTGGACAGAGCTTAAGCTTTTTTCAGATAATGCAGTGGTAATGAGTGGATAAAAACAGTGAAATTATTTGAATAACAGTGAATAACAATTTCTGTGGGGGTTTGACATTTTATTACTACAATGTAAGATGGGATATGTTATAGATACAATTTATCTAAAAAAAACAAAAACAAAAAAACACACAAAAAAAACATAAGCTTCCAAAACAAAAGCTGTGCTGGTCAGGCTGGTAGACTCTCTTTACCCTCTGGTAGTCCTAAGTTAATTTCCAGCTTCCTTGTTACTGACTAAAATAATTGATAAGTGTTTGAAATTGTTTAATTGCCTTATTATTATTGTCTTTTTAAAAAAAAATTGTCTAAATTGTAGCATTATTAGAGGTTATTCAGAAACTGTTTCCTTGGGGGACTATTATGACTTTATTGGCAGTTATTTGTCAAGCATGAGGGATAACATATATAAACATAAACAATCAACAAGGGGGCAGGGTGGCTTATTGGTTAGCACATTTGCCTCACACCTCCGGTGTTGGGGGGGGTCGAATCCTGCCTCCGACCTGTGTGCGGAGTTTGGATGTTTTCCCTGTGCCTCAGGGGTTTCCTCCCCCAGTCCAAAGACATGCGTTGTAGGCTGATTGGCATTTCCTAAGTGTCCTTAGTGTGTGAATGTGTGTGGGATTGTGCCCTGTGACGGGTTGGCACTCTGTCCAGGGTGTCCCCTTCCTTGTGCCCCAAGGCTCCAGGCTCCCCCACAACCTTGTGTAAGCGATATGGAAAATGATTGGATGAATGGAGTGATGAGTTCAATCAACAAACCAAACCATATGTAAATAGACAAATGAAGAAAACAAAACAAAACAAACAAACAAACAAAAAAGATAACGGAAGAGAATATAGGGACAATGAACATATTGAAAGTGAGGACTTTTAATAACACCATCAGTGGAGAGAATGCAGGTAACATTTGTATATTAGATTTCACTGTTATATAGGAGCATTTTTTGGTGGATGCATTCTGCACATCTCGGGGTAGAAAAGAGTGTGTGTGTGTGTGTGTGTGTGTGTGTGTGTGTGTGTGTGTGTGTGTGTGTGTGTGTGTGTGTGTGTGATTGGGGGATATTTGTTTGTGGCTATGTATGGATTGTGTGGTATGGTGTGGTAACTTTTCCTTTCTACAATACCAGCTGGCAAAGTAGGTCTCAGCCTGTGTTTTGGCAGCTGGTAGATAGTCAGACTAAACTGTTTTTTTTTTTTTTGTTTTTTTCAGAGAATAATTGACTGGCACTAATTTAATATTTGTGAAATAACTAAATTATTCAAACAATCACAGAGAGCTTGATTAAATACAAAATGAGCACATCTCAATAATCAGTGACTACAAGAGTAATAATACTGTAGTCTTGTCTGAGTTAGTGGACACTGACTAAATCTTTTGCTGCCCTCTAGAGGTAAAAAGCACAAAAGCAGGCTACATTACATACAGCATTTGAATATTGAATAAAATTTTCAAAGAAGAATCCCAGTCTCCCTAAGATTCCCAGTCTTTCTTTTTCTAACCTTTTTCTTGCTTAGTACTTTCTGCCTGAATGTTTAGAAATTAGCAAGAATTGTTTTTTTTTTTTTTTTTTTAATTTTTAAATTTTAAAAAGAATTAACATCCCAAATTTAACAGGCTCTTAATATTAAGAACTATCATATCTATCAGAGCAATAGTCTAAACTATACCATCAGAGCATGATCATAAATATATATAAATAGATTAGAGATATTACTTGGTTGGTGGATCATTCTCAGCACAGCAATGATATGATCGTGGGTTTTCTGCTGGTATGAGTGTACTGTATTAGGCACAACAGCACATACTGTCAGTGCTGGAGAGACAATCAGTCCACCAACCAAAAATATCCAGTTAACAGCTGGGCTGAGTTCAGAAACCGACAGTGGTGAAGGATGAAGGATTAACACATCTAGAATTTTGAAAAAGATGAGCTACACACTCTAGGTGCAGCCTAAAGGTCATTGAGATTATAGTGGTGAAGTTCAACAAAACAGACTTCATATAAAAACTGTAATGAATTTTCATGGTCTCACAACTGCTATTTGACCGTGTTGTACTGGTACATTTATAGAAGAGATTTATTTATTTATAATTGCACTATCCGGTGTTACCCAGATGAAGATGGGTTCCCTTTTGAGTCTGGTTCCTCTCAAGGTTTCTTCCTTATATCATCTCAGGGAGTTTTTCCTTGCCACCGTCACCTCCGGCTTGCTCATTGGGGATAAATTCATAAATTTAAAATCTATGTCCTGAATTTATATATTTCTGTAAAGCTGCTTTGGGACAATGTCCATTGTTAAAAGCGCTATACAAATAAACTGAACTTGAACTTGAACTAACTTACCTTGGACCAACAAGTCAAATAAAATGGTCAGTAGGTGTGCCTTGTTTAAAAACCCCAACAACACTGCTGCCCCTGATGCACTCATATTTTGGCATGAGATTGATTTGATGCTAATTATTTGTCGAATGCTTTCATTACTTGTTTGCTACAGTATGTTAGCATCACTGGCTCCAGTGCAAACCTAAAGAAGCAACATTTGGACACCAAAAAAGTCTTGGCATTAGTTAAGTGGAAATTTTGTGTAAACATCAGAATTACCAGTTATTTTACTGAGATTCTGGATAAATATCTGATCTGTTCAGAATAAGAATGAAACACTCTAAACATTCATCAGAAATGGATATACATGTCATCTTTATTTTAAATAACGTATAGCTTGTATTTACATATCAACATTTATAATGCTGAAGATATCACTTTTGATACAGCACTTAATAAATACTTTTAATATGTTAAAAGGAACAACAAAAGGATGTTTAAAAAGTCTAGGATTTCTAAGACTTAAAGCCTAGTTTACATACAGATGCAGTATGTTGTCTTTTTGAGTCAGTTGTTGTCAGCTATTACTTTAACCAATATCTTGAAGCCTTCAGCTCCTTTATTTTGTCCTAGTTTCTAATGATTGGTTTTAATATTAGACCCCAAAGCCTTAATTGACATGGCTAAGATTTATAAAGTATATTAGTATGAGTGCGGAATTAGGGTGAAGTTCCTCACCTGCACTGGGATAGCCCTCATGAACAATAATGCTAGTCACAAAACCTGATCCTGGATCAGTTCCATGCTACAAAGAGATGCTTTGTGAATACCGGCATATGTCTCTCATGACTCTGGTTGACAGTGGTCATGATTGGGCTTTGCATGTGTGGACGTCCACCTCTTCGTGGCAGTCTCTGCAGAGGACAGCGCAGCACCACTGGAACTTGCACTCGCACTTGGTGGTGCGGCTCACACGGGAAGTGTCATATCCCCGCCCACAACACATGACCTCACAGCTGTCGGCTCCGTGTGAAGTCCGGTTGCACACACGCCCGCCTGTGCCCACTGACCCTTCAAGAGAAGAGATAGACACACTCAGCACAAGTGTGAGCAATGTACAGTGTCGTATTTGAACACATTTTTATTCAAAGACTTTTTTAAGTGACTGATCTTAATGAAGCACGCAGTTCAGGCATTACCACTCAAGGCATTCAACACACCTCACTATACCTTATGTCAGTAGTTAATATCAGAAGGAGTTTATCTACAGCTAGTACAGTTACTTGAGATGCGCAACGCTGGGCTGAACAATCTGGATTCGCTGCCTGGCAGACGTCTGGCGCTTCTGAAGCAGCAGCAGAGCAGACTGTGCTGGGTAAGAAGATGACCGCTTGGTCCTTCATAAGATGAGGGACTGATGATAGGACCTATCAGCTGCAGCTGCAAGTCTTCATCGCGTGCTCATTTCAACAGCCCTAATCTAGACAACCCCGCCCGGCATGGAGACTGGTGCGGCACTGATCGACCGCTGATATCGAAATTGTTAAAGACCTTGTATCAACCCGAGCTTTCATGTGGCATCCTGGGAAAATTCTCAGGGCTTTGTGCATGAGGGCCCTCAGACTGATGGCCCAACATAGCACTGGGAAAACAATCATGGACTATGAACACACTGATGTTAACCTTTACAAACACAACAGGGGATTAATGTCAGCTGTCTTACATAACCCCAATTCAGCCTTTGAATTTGCAACTTGGATCCTGAACAGATAGGTTTTGAAGGTTCATTTAATTGGTAGACCTGGCCCTGATTTGTCACTGCTGGTGTCTTGCACGCGATTGTGAGATGTGTTTGGGCATGACCCAGCAGCCCCCATCCCCCACTCGACCGTCCAAATGGCTGGTATGCCAGGACGATTTTGGTTACATCATCACCTGAGGTGCATCTGCTTACTGAATTAAGATGTGAGGCGTGCCACAAGATGACTTTAGCATGTGCGGTTGCTGGAATTGATTTCACACTTTCAAAGATGAAGAGCCCTAGTGGCTGCACCTTGGGATTGCCCTCGAACAAACCTCTTCTCCGAGTCTTTCTCATGCTGAACTGCACTGAGATCAACGTGAATACACTGTGCCCTTTCACTTCAGCCGTGGTGTCTCAAAACAATCCTGCCAGCATTTGTGCCAGGACACAAACTTCAAGGTGCATACGACTAAGGGTACTGGAATAGCGTAGAATTTTCCACATATCGGTATGTCATTTGATCATGCATTTTATTTATACACGGTCCTCTATTCTTTCGGGAAAACATAATTCACAGTTCAGAAGAAGTTTGAAAAACATGGGCCAAAAGATTTTTCAGCGAGATCATCATGCACCCTGTGGGAAGTTATGAGACATGACCTACGACTCTAAATATTTCTGCCCATTCAGGGGCAGACAGAAGAGAGGTGTGCTGGTGAGGCCAGTAATTTATAGTGGTTGAGAGCAGGGATCATGTTTCAGCTCCTGTGCTGTCCACAGATCTGTGGTAATGTGTCTTAAACGCAGTGTTACTTGATAGCCCAGGATCATCCGCAACCTGACAGGCACCTCCACCCCTCCCGCACTCCACATAGGCACACCTGGTGTTATTCAGTACACTTCAACACACTCACACATACAAGCACACGCACACCTGAAAAGGTAGAGAGAGATAGTCTCTTGCCTTGCGGGGACACTAGCCAACTGCATTCAGGTTTCTATTGTGACTACTATGACTGTTGTGAATGTAATAGCCAGCTAAATAGCTTTCATTCTCTGGTTACATTCTCACTGGGTTCGGGGCAAGTCTAATGCTTTACAGATTGCTAGCAGAGTAGCACAGCTGGTGGTGGAATACGCCAGGACTAACAAGGGCGTGTGATAGTGGCTGGCAAACCCAGGTTTTTCCTCAACTTCTATAATACTTGTGACTTCTCTCGCAGATAACAGAATGCATGACATTTATACACAAAATAAACTGCAGGTATGTATAGTACAGTATGCAATGCTCAACAAAGCTCACCAGATTCATGGTCCCATATGCAGTAGTCGGGTGAGTCCTCAAAGTAGACCAGATCATTCTTTGTGGGCTTCTTGAACTTCCTGTGGGCGACGGTGAAACCCGTCCCATAGCGGTTCATCACCACCTGGGTGGCGCTGTTGTACTTCTTGCGCAGGTAGTCGCCTGTCTGTCTGAAATCGCCCATGGCCAGCCAGCATGTCCGAATGTTGCAGGACCCACTCACACCATGGCATTTACATTCCAGAGTCATGAAACGTTTCACTGCCTGGATAATAGGGGAAAGAGAAAATACTCGGATTTAGGTGATCCATATTATGAGTTATCATGGCAGATTTTGCAATTGTGTTTTCGTTGTGAATGGATGGTCTTAGATTACTGTTTACTGTAAGTCATACTCAAGCTATGTTAAAAGGCCCTATACCTAGCCCTTATTAAAAATGCTAGGAAGCAAAGTTAAATCTGAGCTGAGACATTTGAAATTCACAGCTATTGGTCTAAGAAAAATAATGTAGGGAAGTGGAAGTGGTACTTTATTGTCTGTTACAAGCCAGCTGAGAATCTGAATGGGCACATGCTGCTTGCCTGATTAAAAATATGCCTTTGCAAACATCACTTCGTCCAGGTTTCTCTGTTGTGATTGTTGCAGCCAAAAATGCTTGATTTTGGTGCGGCTTTTTTCCAAATTTGTGATGCAACTTGAAGAGTTTTTGGGTTTTTTTTTTGTTGTTGTTGCAGAAAACTACTTGAATTGGTGAAATTGCAATTGCACAAAATTGTTTTGCACGGCCTTTTGCAGTGATGTTTGTTAATAAATGAGACCTTTTAGCTGTACTCATGTTCAACACGTGAATTCGAGAGGGCTTTGGCTGAATGCGCATTGTGATGATGTCACGTGACGTGTCTTGGCACAAATCTGTGAAAAATCTGCCGTAATTTCGACAAATTTCAAGCCCCTCCAAATATTGTCAGAGTTTGCCTGATTTTGCATTCATTTCTGTGATCGCGAAATCCTGGAGGGACTGAAACATCATGCATATAGGAAGAGGCATGTGCAGTCTTTACAGTGACAACTCGATTCAATTGTATAGCATTGTTAACAATAAATGTTGTAGCTTTAAATACCAAGTAGCTTTACAGAAATCTAGATGTAGATTTAGATCCCTAATGAGCAAGCCAGAGATGACATTGGCAACAGAGATGACTCCCTGAGGCAACAACATTAGGAAGAAACCTCAAGATTTCCTTTCTACAATTGTGTACTATAAACTGTTGAAAGAATGTTCAGCATGAGCATACTGTTAATTGTTAAAGAGCCGTGAAATAAGCATAGGAATTTCTTTTTATGATTACATCAGCCGTTTATCTAGTAAAACAAGGGTGAGACTTGAGCATGAACTGTATTTGGGTGGACAGATGAGAACCTTACTGTTCTATGATTTTCCTGGAAAACAACAACAACAACAACAACAACAACACTGGTGATACCACCAGTAGGCACTGCTCATATAAATAAAGCCATGAACAATTACCCTCCTTCCTGCACGATTGTTGTGCAGGTTCATGAGCGCTCGTGCATCCCTCTCCTTCTTCTCCTTGGCATCAACAAACGCCTGGGCGAACTTGATGGCATGGTCAACATGGTCACTACAGCCACCCCAATCAAAGAGCCCTTTGGTATCATGTGATGAGCCCTTTTTTCCCGGGTCGCAGGAGCAAGAGTCCAGTTCGCCCTGACTGCAGGCTCTGGTCAGTGTGTAGACCATGCCTGCTGAGGAGATGGCGTACACAAAGGCAGCCTCACGACTGCCTGAGCATATGCACAGATGAAATGTGAAATACAGGAGTGCAGGTAAGCATGCAGAAGAACTCAGCACATAAAATGCAGAAAGCAACTGACAAATTTGGGTGTTTGACAAGCACAGACACTACACCTGCCAAACAGCCTTATGAGAACCTCATGATAGAACACTGTGATGTAGCCTTGCTATTGGTTTGTCTTCAAACATGTCACTTTTTTTTTTTCCTGTTTTAGGATCAAAGATTCCCTAAATCCAAACGATCAGGATGTGGATCATGAGTGAGGGTGATCTTTGTGTGTATGTGAGAGGAGAGATTGAATAAGTAACATTAATGTTTTGTGAGTGCATGAGAGAGAGAGAGAGAGAGAGAGAGAGAGAGAGAGAGAGAGAGAGAGAGAGAGTAAGAACAAAAGCCACCAATTCAGCAGAACAGCAGTGCAAAAGGAGCAGGGGTTATGAGATTTAGCTTTTCATTTGGGAGCTTTGTCAGTATAAGGGAAGATCTGCGCCACCAAATCCCTGCAATTGTCCTAAATTAGTGCACTGACATTGACATTAAGTAGTGCCACTGAGAAACCCTCCCTGTAATGCCCTATGATGGGTCTGTGGCCTTTCTGGGAGGTCTGAATACCAAAGGGAAAGATTAAAGGCAGAGATTTAACTTAACTTTTATGTGTAGGGCCTGGGAGACTGGCCCTGAGTGTCTATGTGGATGTTCCCATTAATATGATTTCCACATGTCATGCACTGGATATTTTTAATACACATTTTTAAAGAGCCTACTTTTTGGAATAAACCTACACACGTTTATTCATGCATACGTACTTGACTAAGCACACTACCTTCATAAACGGGTGATTAATATCGACTTTCTGTTTTCAGAAGCAGAAGATTGATTAACTAAGGAATGCTCCATGGAGCAAACAAAAGAAATTTAATCTACTATATCAGGTGTTAGCATTTCTGTAATAGACCCATGACATGATTATGGATGAAGAGTTTCACTGCGGGTGCAGAGTCAGTGCAGTCCCAGTGGTATTATTTAGACCAACAGTTTAATTCGGTGTGTTAGGAAACTCTAGAAAGGGTGTAGGACCTGTGTATGCATCTTGAACGGACACTCGTACCACCAGCATAAGCATGCTGTACCACACTAAATATTTTTACAGTGAGTTTTGTAGTCACAAAATATTTTCAACTGGTGTTGTAGCAAAACTGATGGCAAAGAAATAAGAACTAGTTTGTGGAAAAAATCCCATTAGTTTATTTATTTTATCTATTTATTTTATTAAAAAACATTATTTTTTGCTGCTATATGACATTCTCACATTCTGACATGTCATGTTAGGCTACATTGCAGAGGTCAACTGTAGCATGATTAATCGGGGCGGGGGCAGTGGGGGGCGGTGGTGGGCGGTGGGGGGGGGATTCCTTTTAAATGATATAAACACAGCAGTACTAAGTCAGTCATCTTCAAAAGGTGACATTCAGTCAGACAGACTATTTCCGAAATAGACGAACGGGTTTACTGTCCATTTCTACAATGAGCTCGCTTATTTTTAAATAATGCTTGTCATGTTAAACAAATATGGCTATATTAAATGCTATTTTATTTTCAGTTAATTTGAATTCTATTATTAAAAAGCCTACACACCTTGATTATTATTAGGTAATATGATTCCTCTATGTATTTTTTTTTTTTTTTACTAGAATTATTTCATAATCACAGCGAGCAGATCACATGATAGTTTACATACATCAACTCCAAAGAAAGAGTATAGGAGAGAAGACCTCATATTACAGAAATGCATTCAATAGGTTATCCTGCGTAGGTTACCACAAAAAAATAATAATAAAAAAATCAATAATCATAAAGAATGTATACAAATTTATTAGTTCAATTAAATTTCATAACCTTATCAGGTAGAAAAGATCTCTTGGAAGGTGTTTTGTTATAATTGATGTTAGCCATACTTAAGCAGCTTTAAAGGGAGTCATGAAGTAGCAATAAATAATCTAAGATTCGGTTTGGAGGAGGTTACTTTGGCTTTATGCAAGTGGAATCCCCCTCCCCCTCCCCTCCCCAACAGAAATAACAAATCTCATTGAATCACAAAGAGATGAAAAACTTGAGAAAAAGGAAAATAAATTTTTTTTAAACGTTTCAGAAATCAATGATTTCCAGAAGTCTGTTGAATAAACACAAGAAACGCACACAGTTGTTTCTGGTTCCGGTTCACACTGATTTTTCACTTTTGACCCTAATGCATGAGTAAAGCTTGAGAAGCATCCTGAGATGGGTTCCTTCACCCCATTATCAGTCACAAAATGTATATCAATCGTCTGGCAGGGTTTATACGTAGGTAGCCGAGGACAATTTCATTTCTTTTTGAGAATGCTATTGGAAAACGTCTCTGGTCTGACTCCTCTGTACAGTAGATGCCAAACTAATAGTGTGTGAAGTCCAAGTCAGAGGGTGTTGATGGATCGGTTATGGATTTAGGTGCCTCAGGTCAAAGCTGTAAAGTTCATTTTAAATTAGGCTACTAGTTTAGGCTGCATATGAGTTGATGGATGGATTTATGTGTCTAATCCAGAGCTGGACTGGAGCTGAGAACAGCTCTACATAATAGCTTCAAACGGCGGTATTGCAAATGTCCGAGCTGCACACAGTCAGTGTGTGTGTGTGTGTGTGTGTGAGAGAGAGAGAGAGAGAGAGTACTCACTGCGGTGCAGGAGTTTGCCGAACACGCTATGGTCTCTGGCCACAGTGTTGCAGTTCCAGCGGTGATGGCGGAACTGGTGCTGGCACTCGCTGATCCACTCGTTGACTCCGCCGCTGATCGCCTGCATGACCCCGGGCTGCTGTCTGCACATCTGGCGCTGTTTACTCACCAGACCCGGGATGTTGTCGCACATCACCTGCGAGCCCAGCGTGCCCATGTACCTGCGAGCAAAAATTCACACTATCAATTCATATCGTCCTGAAATCCCGAAATGTCCGAGGCTGTATTTTAGTAAACAACTCGCTTGAAATACGTGATCCTATATTGGCAAGTGATAACAACACACAAATAAAATGGTAAGGCTCTGTAATAGACAGTTTACAGGAATAAAAGTGCATTACTCTAAAACATAATCAGGTCCATGTAAGTACCTTAGGTCCACAGACAGGCAGTAAAGATAAAGGTAGTGCCCCAGACACAAGGAATAGTAGTTTAGTGTACAGTTTTGCATGCAAACAGTAAAATGCACATAGTAAGAGTAATGAATTTGCTCCTCTTCCTGAGATACCCACCACCAGGATGAGTCGACACTTGATGTGAACCAGCAGGTTGCCACAGACAAATATAAGCATATTCCACTTGGCAGAAAGTTCATATTACTAACTCCGGACTGGTGTGCTCATTCGTTCACACGCTCGCTTTCAGCAGAACAAAAAGCAGAAGAAGAAGAAGAAGAAGGAGGTGATGTCTGAGAAGCGCGCTCGAGCTGCTCCACTAAGCACGCGCTTCATCCGCAAAACATCCTGAAATCAGACATGTCCCGTGCAGAGACGCTGAAGTGGCAGAGATCAGGTCGCTGATGGTCCGCTATCAGGTCTGAGGTTGCTTATAGGAGGGGTGGGCGCAATGAGCTGTCTGGTATGAAGAGCAGAAATTGGAAGCGGTTTATCTGTTCAGGCGAGTAATTTAAAGACACACACACACACACACACACACACACACACTTATTTCCACCCCGAGATGTGCAGAATGCGGTCTAAACGGGATTATGGCTGTCCAGATGATTTTAAAAAGTGGGCTGTATAAGCTACTGGAGAACTAATGAGTTCTCTACAGGACAAACACTTCCAGTTTCAGTTTAAAAATACTGTAGATCTCTGAAGTGTGTCCTCACCACTCCACAATTTTAAAATGGAGATTTGGTCTTTCTGATGTGCTCCAGGGTTGTTTCAGCACAAATTAAACGGATTATAAAGCCTAAACTGTGACCTCGCCGACACTTTACCAAGATCCTTCACTAGCAAGAAATGAACCATAAATGAATGCATAGTGTCCACACTCACGGACTTGGAATTTAAGGAAGATCTGAGATGTAAATCACCTCCAAATGACTTGAGAGCATCACTTTATTTAAACATAAATCATTATCCTGATTTCTGTTGCTCTTTAGACTATTTGTCGTTAACAATGCAACATGTATCCAGTATATCTTTACTAACTTTTTCAATTCCCAATTAATTAATTGATAAATATTCGTGCCAGACTCCACTTTAATTTTTTTAAAAATAAATAAATAAAATAAAATATAAATAAATAAATAAACAATGTACAGTACCGTGCAAAAAAAAAAAAAAAAAGTTTCTACATAAAAACAAATACTGTAAAGAGCAGTAAACAGTAGTAAATGAAATAAAGTTAATATTTGGTGTGACAAAAAAATAAATAAATAAAATAAAAATAGTAGTCTCCGGTACAATTAGTGCAGTTTTATGAGGAAATGAGCTGGTAAGTTTTATTGAGCATCTTGCAGAACCAGACACAGTTCTTCTGGAGACTTTGACTTTCACACTCGCTTCTTATTTTTGCAGCAAAACCCAGCAGCCTTCATTGTGTTTACTGTCTGAAAAGTGTCTCTTATGTAATATGCTGCTTTCTTTAATGACATACAAACATTTTTCTGTAACATTTAATTTTGTGCTAGAAAACTAATGTTTGGGAATCTAAACTGTTTTTGTACCGACTTGATAATGTAGACGTCATAAAATAAAAAATCTATAACAAAGTTTGTACAAAAAAAAAAAAATAGCATGCCTAAAACTTTTGCACAGTACTGTATATACACAATAATAATAATAATAATAATAATAATAATAATAATAATAATAATAATATACCTCATTTATTTGAGCTTTCAATTATGTACATGCTATATTTTGTTCAAAAATATTTTTTAACCATTTTTCTTAAACACATGCAAACATTTGTTTTTTTTTGCATTTATAATATTGTATCCTATTTTGTACTTGTGGCCTCCTTACACGTGGACAATCTGTTTATTTTTTTAAGGTCATATTTAGAAAAAGTTGAAATTCATGAAATTCATGCAAATTTTAAGCAATTAAAAAACAATCTAAAGAAGCTGGAAATGCCTTTTAAATGATTTATGCATGAAAGGGTTAATAGTAATAACATCCACAAAAAATAATATGCTGTATGCCTACTACAGAAATAAAACGGGAAAAAAAATCTCCTTACATGTCCAGGGAAAGACACACAGAAAGCTTTCAAGCTGCTATACACCCTGCTATTATTAATGAGACCTCGTTAGCTGAGGTGGTGGAAAATGGTTATAGTCTACAAAATGAAAAGCCTGTCATCTACTTGATCAGCTGCATTTATAAACTTCTGTTTACAAGCAAGTTGAGATAAAAGAAAGGGAAAACACTGATGGGGGGGGAAAACTAATTCTCAGAGGGAGACTTTGAAGTGCGCTGCTTGTGACAACTGTGGCAGTAATCCTGCAGCCACTGTGAGCTGGTGTGGGAACTGAGCAGAGGATAGAAAGTGTAATCAGTGGGATCCATCTCAAGGGCAGCATCACTAGGTTAAAATGGTCAGTCACAATCACTGGTCTAATGTTTTCATCAGCTGGTTTTCTGAAAGGTGCCAAAAAGAGTTTTCACCCTTAGGTAAATGTACCGACTCTTTGTGCACACAGCACTGGACTTGAAAAAGAGCTTAAATATGTAAACAGCCACGTGTCCTATAAGAATTTTTTATTTTTTTTTAACCAGACAGTCTGTTTCCCAGAAGTACAGCATAATGAATTACAATCTGTTTATATTCCTCAGTATTTATCATTCCATTGTTTTTAACAGGACCCCCTACATTACTGATGGGAATTCACCCGTAGACAATGCCACAGACAGAACAGAATGGACTACAGACAGGATACTTTACTTCTTGTTAGTTCTTTTTCTGCTATAAAGAAAAAGAAATGTGCATTCTAATAGGCTATAGGAATTTGTCTGTAAAAGCCTTAGAAATGACCATATAATGCCAGGGATATATGGCAACTGACAAACAGAAATGGTGACATTGTTGAATCACACTTTCTGAAAGTAGTACTGATCCAGAACTACACCTAAAATGTCAGACAACACAGAATACAGGTTCCCAACCCTAGTCCTGGAGTACCCCCTATCCTGCATACACTGCTTTGAAAAAATAAGTATACTCCATGGAAATTGTTGGGTTTTTCGACATATTTGGACAAGCAAACCTTTGATCCTCTTTGAAACAGTGCCTCTTAATTTAGGTGATACACACTATCAAATGACACACCAAATTTTGTAGTAATTTTCACAAGTTATTGTGTGTGGTGTCATCATGTCAAGATCTAAAGAGTTCTATAAGGCCTTCAGGAAAAAAAGGTTGTGGATGCCTATGAGTCTGGCAAGGGATTTAAAAAGATCTCCAAATTATTTGAAATACATCATTCCACTGTAAGGAAAATAAACTACAAGAGGTGCAGATTTCAAACATCTGCCAATTTGTCCAGGACTGGTCGTCCCAGCAAAAAGAAGTCCCCAAGAACTTAAAAATTTCATCACAGGATCTACTAGTAAGTCTTGCAACTGTTGGTGTCAAAGTGCATGCTTCTACAATCAGAAAGAGATTGCACAAATTTGACCTGTATGGGAGGCGTGCCAGGAAAAAGCCTTTGCTGTCTAAAAAGAACGTTAGAGCAAGACTACAGTTTGCCAACGAGCATATAGGCAAAGACCAGGCCTTTTGGAATAATGTGCTCTGGACAGACGAATCAAAGATAGAGTTGTTTGGCCACAGTAACAGCAGACATGTTTGGCAGTGACTAAAGACAGCTTTTCAAGAGAAGCACCTCATACCAACTGTGAAGCACGGTGGTGGAAATGGTATGGTTTGGGGTTACTTTTCCGCCTCAGGGACTGGACAGCTTGCATTCATTGATTCAACTATGAATTCTGCATCATATCAAACAGTGTTTGAAGATAATGTGAGACCATCTCTCCAAAAGTTTAAGTTGAACCGAAAGTGGACCTTTCAACAGGATAATGATCCTAAGAGCACTAGCAAATCTACCAAGGAATGACTCAAAAGAAGAAATGGAGGGTTATGGAATGGCCTAGTCAAAGCCCAGATTTGAATCCCATTGAAATGTTGTGGGGGGGATTTGAAACGGGCAGTACATGCAAGAAAACCCTCAACCATCTTGCAACTGAAAGAATATTGCATGGAAGAGTGGTCAAAAATTCCAGCAAGCCGATATCATGGACTGGTGGACAATTATGCAAAACACCTACAAGAAGTCATTTCTGCTAAAGGGAGCAACACTAGCTTCTGAAGCCAAGGGTGTACTTACTTTTTCCATAGAAGAATATTACATCTATTGACATTTCTGTTAAGTAAATGACTGAAAAAGCTCATTTTCCTTGCGGTTTTGATCAAGTACATCAACTTCAACTATTTCAACTGCTTGTCCACATATGTCAAAAAAGTCAACAGTTTCCAAGAGGTGTACTTATTTTTTCACATGACCGTATATCCGTGTTTCCTCTACTCCCAAAACACTTGATTCAACTAATCAGATGAATGACGTATGTTATTGGGCCTCGTTACTTAGATTGTCAATGTGTTCAGTTAGCATTAATGTAAGCTAAATTAATATATTAGTTTTTATCATCTCTATGGTTACATAGAACATAGTTCACACCACCAATAACTCATGCAAGCCAATCAACACCATCACTGCACAATATACCACCTTTGTGGTAGCAGGGTGCTAGTGGTAGACTTTAAGCTAAAATGTCTGGCATCATAACTCCATTCTGATCTATTTAATGTTGAAGCATTGCTGTATTTCTAGTGACTGAGACTGTTAAACAGGTGTACAGAAAGGCTGATGGCAGGCCATGAGAAAAGCTATATGGTGAAGCTAGACTTAAGTGTGGTGCTGACAGACAGTTTAAATGACAAAGCTGATGATGGGGCAAGAACCCACTTCACTGTATACATGTTCCTCTCTTCTCTGTTTAGTCATGGTTTTTTTTTTTTTTTCCTTTTTAACACATGATGAGGTTGGTAAATTGCTTACCCATGAGCTTTAGCATCCTCAATGGTTACTTGACTAGTACCAGAGAGCTCTACAAGTATACACAAAAATAAATTTCCATCATAGGCACTTTACTATATTTTAAATTAAAGCAAGACATAAAACTTTAGATAGAAGTGGGCAAAGGTAAAGGAGGGAGAGGTGTGTGAAGATGAAGATGATGGTTTGGAGAAATCAAACATTTTTAGTTAACCAATAAAAGGCATTTCAGCACCATAGACAGCAGCTTGTATGTGCATTCTCTGCTACATCCTAGAACACAAAAACACACAAACATGGTTTAATGACTTTTACACCCACACCGCAGTCCCTATAAAGTTTATGAAAACAAGGACAGATTTGAGTCGATCTATGATCGCAGCATTGAGTGGAAAGAATTTTAATGAGGTGGTGCAAAAATGGTTATACGGAACAAAAAGCATGTGATCTCCCTGATCAGCTGCATTTTCAACATAAAGAAAGCCATCATAATATACCATTAACAACTTTGAACTTTGAGGAAAAACTCTATTTACAAGCAGTTAATAAAACAAGGTAATGACAAAAGAAATAAAAAAAAGGGAAACACTGATGGCAACAAAACTAAAAACCGAATAATTCTCAGAGGTAGGTTCTGAAGTGTCTTGCTTGTGACAACAGTAGCAGTAATCCTGCTCCAAGCACAGCCACTGCAAGCTTCTTTATAACTCGTGTCCTCATGCTGGTGTGGGAACTGGGCAGAGGAGGATGGAAGGTGTAATCATTGGGATCCAACTAAAGGAGAGCAACACAAAGTTAAAATGGTCAGTAACAATCATTGTTCTAAACTTTTCAACGTTCATTAGTAAGTTTTCTGAAATGTACCGAAAAAAGCTCTCATGCTTAACTGAATGTATTTCACAGTGCAAATGGCAATGGACTGATGAGTTCAAATATATAAACAGTGTGTCCTATGCAGTGTATTCTGGGTGACATTTGTAATGCTGACATCAAGGTTTTACCAGTTTTCCAAAAGTACAATCAATGAATTACCATCTGCTTACATTCCTCAGTATTTATCATTTCGTTGTTTTTGACAGGATCTCATACATTACTGACTGGAATGCACCAGACAATGCCAAAACAGTCACCATGGACTACAGACACAGAATATACTTCTTGTCAGCTCTTCTTCTGACATACTGGTGATTTTAGGAATTAAAAATCTGAAATGTAGGCTCATCGTTACTCATTAGACCATCATCCTCCAGTTGCTGCACCAAAGTTTATAGTATTTAGCATACTGGAATCTTCTCTGATTCGCCATTCCTAGTCACAACTCATCCTACAAGACCATTTTTATAAGATGACTTCTCACAGTAGAAGCACTGACTTAAGGGTCAGCGAATGCAGCTCTTCATGTCTCACAAGGAATTGACCTTCAAGATGCGGAGTTTTTGAATCTTCCACTGCATTTTCTATGTTGTATCTTTTCTTCCATTTTCATGAGTTTTCTTCTCCCAGTTTGGTCATTGCTATTTCCCACCCACTAGCCAGTTCTTCCGGATCACACAACAGCTACCAGTTAGGCAGAGTAAGGACTAACATGTGCTTCCTCCAAGACACGAGCAGCAGTGCCACTGCATCTTTTTTCTCATGCAACATCATAGGGCAGCTGAACTTGGAGGGGATGCTACTTGCCCTCACAGACAAGCTCACAGACACATGACTGGCTAGTATTCCTCTAACCAACAGGGGAGAGAATAATGCTATCCTTTTCACTCGAAGAGCATCACCAATATGCTCTCCCAAGCATGAAAAACCGTGGCATCGGCAAGACTCAAACTAGCCATCTCCCAAAAATCAGGTGAATGATTTTCTGTTATCTTTATGACAGCTTTACATTACTTCTTGAAAGTCTAATTTGGCTTCAGAATGGCTCAAAAGAAAATCGATCAGCCTATCGCCAGGTTTAGCTAATGGACATCTAAGCTGAATCAGATATCTTCAAAAAATCTAAAGAATCAAAAGATTAAAAAGGAAATAACCAAGGAGCTTAAAAAAATCTGAAAAATGTTACTTTTATTGTAGTAATTAAGTTTTTTTTTTTGGATAGTCTGTCTTTGAAAACCATTGCACATACAGCTGACTAAATAAAGAGGTTAATTAAGAAGTCAATCAATAAGGCGCATCAAGTTCCTCATGCAACAACCACCTCATGGTATTTCCTATACCAATTCAACTGTGGTGTGATTGGGGAGATCTGTAGAAATGTTTGGCTCTCTCCCTGAAGCGCGTTAGAAGATAAGATAAACCACATCGGTTGGGTCTTCTCTCAGCACATGGCCTCCATTCACTGTCAGATTCCAGCCTGACACAGAGGGCACGCTGGCTGCCCTCTACGCTCCAATTCTCTACACGAGACTGCACTGCTTCTGAGTTATGAGCTGCGAAAGTTTCTGCCGTCACACTCTGTCCTGAGTGGATTCTCAATTTAGACAGATTATACAAAGAAACGTGAAAATGCTGCTGACCTTGCCGAGGAGGTCCCTGAGACAGACCAATTCTTTCTGCAGGTCTCCGGTCTGAGCCACTAGATCTGTGCATATGGCCTGAGCCTCCTTCTTCGGATCCCATGTCAGAACAAGCTGCTAGATCAAATAAAGTTAATAAAAGTGGTACAGCATAGGAAAATATAATATTTTCTATAATATTTGTATATAATTGTGATTGTATATAATTGTAGAAGCTATATGGCATTCAGATAGTAAATGGTAGTGTACTGAAAAAACTACGAAAATACTCTAAGTAGCAAGAAAATTTGTTTCAGCATTAATCCATGTGAAAACACTGATCTTACAAGAAAACCACTACTAAATAGTTCAGTTACAACACAATTCAGCTACATTATGTATGAAGCGAATTTCGGCTGTTAATCATATAATTAAGAGAGATGCTAGTCCGTTTGATTTAGGAATGCATAAAAATATCAGAAAAGCATCATTACTGACAGGCAAAGATACACTTTACCTGTAGTGGGTCAATATTCAGTATTAGAATTTGATCCCTACCTAATGTTAAACCTTTAAAACAAGTTCCAGATCATTTTTTGTTCCCATTTTCTGCTATGAATTAGAAAGGTTGTTTTTGACTGCATCGTTTTATGCTATACAATGAGCTTGGTAATTAGCCATTATATGGGAAGTGGAAGTCTTAAGGGAGTGTGTGTGTGTGTGTGTGTGTGTGTGTGTGTGTGTGTGTGTGTGTGTGTGTGTGTGTGTGTGTGTGCGCAAACCTGTGAGGTGCTGCGGGGGAACCTGCTGATGGCATCCTGCACCATCTCAGTTAGGTAACAACACTGCTGCCTCAGGCTGATCAGGAAGTTATATAGCTCCTCACTCCTGCAAAACAAAAACACAGTAGAAAACCTGACATTAGTGAATAAAACACAGGATGAGACTCTGAGGAATGCAAACGAGGAGGGATAGAATGTGCGCTGAAATGTTCATTTTTAGTATTACTAAAATGTTATTAAGTTTTAAAAGGATTACGGAATATGTGTCTAAAAGTACAAAAGCCATTACAACAATATCATGCAATATTAAGCACTAATCTTGCAATCTATGCAAATACTTTCTCAATGATGTATAGCATCGTTTGGTGATAGAATTCTTGAAGCACTTCTTCCATCACTTAGCATGTCAAACCCCTGTAATGGCTGACAGACCAAGTAATGCTGATAGCACTATCTTAACAGAGAATCTCTCCAAGCAGCCGTTTTCTTCTCCTAACAGTCTGTCAGAGGCTGTGGTAAACACTGTCAGACCCTCTGGAGTTACTATCTCCGCCAGAATGAAGAGATGGATCAGAGTGTTGCTTTGTTAGTTTTTCTCTGACCAGATGAATGATAGGCTTGTGCTGGATGACTAAGTGGCTGGTAAGAGCCACTGTGCCAACACACACCACGAGCAGATCCATCATCTTACAGTCAGGCAATAATCCAAAAAATCCACCTATCATAGCAATGTTCCTGAATTCAATCCATCATGTAAATGTTTTTTGGTCTGGCATCATTTTACATATTTTCTACCTATTCCTCATCACTTTTTAGCTTATAAAATTAATTGCAGAATTAAATATTCTAAATTACTGCAGGGAAATGACAGGTCCAATGTATTGTACATACTTAAAATGACAAAGTATGTGTTCTTGCACATCCCATTAGCCAGGAAATCAAGCCCTGCCATGGATTTCTGTCTAACCCGACATCCCTTTAGTGTGTGTTTATAGACTACCTATCAGGACAGGATTAAATGTGGAATTTACTGGATGACCCCATGCCCTCAGGGAAGCCCCTTAGTTCTGAATAAAGAAAATCATAGATTGATTAGCTTTGTTAAGGTAAGACATGGCATATGAGCAAACTGCTCAGAACCATCCGTCAAAACATGAGCATGGAGAAACCGCACTCACTCATTCCTCACTTCACAAATCATTATTAGAGCTTAAACCATTAAGACAGGTTTGTCTGGAAACCTTGAGGACACAGTGGGTCATCCTACTTCAAACAATGGGAAGGCGGAGTTCAAGTCTGCGAGTACATTTTCCTTTTGGTCTGAAGGGAGACATTGAGTGTCTCAGCCTCAGCCTAAATGCAGAGAGGTCACAAATAGAAAAGAGACAATATCAGTAATGCATACCCTCACCGTCCAGTTTAATAGAAACACCTGTACACCTGCTCATTAATGCAGTTATCCAATCAGCTAACTACGTGGCAGCAGCACAATGGATAAAATCATGCAGATACAGATCAAGAGCTTCAGGTAATGTTCACATCAAACACCAGAATGAAGAAAAAGTGTGAGCACTGTGACTTTAACCATGGCATGGTTGTTGGTGCCAGATGGGCTGCTTTGAGTATTTCAGAAACTGCTGATCTCCTGGTATTTTCACACACAACAGTTTCTAGAGTTTACACAGAATGGCGCAAAAACAAAAACAGTGAGTGAGCGACATTTCTGTGGCTGGAAACGCCTTGTTGATAAGAGAGGTCAGAGGAAAATGGCAAGATTGGTTCAAGCTGCCAGAAAGGATATAGTAACTTATATAATCACTCTTTACAACCATGGTGAGCAGAAAAGCATCTCGGAGCTGCAACAGCAGAAGACCACATCAAGTTCCACTCCTGTCAGCCAAGAACAAGAGACCACATCAAGTGGAAGTTGATGTGGTCTTCTGCTGTTGCAGCCCATCCGCCACAAAGTTAGATGTTTTGTGCATGCTGAGATGCATTTCTGCTCACCACAGTTGAAAAGAGTGATTATTTACTTGTAACAGTTGTAAAAAGCGATTATATAACCAATCTGGCCATTTTCCTCTGACCTCTCTTATTAACAAGGCGTTTCCACCCACAGACCTGTCGCTCACTCAGTATTATTTGTTTTTTCGCGCTATTCTGTTAGAGAAACTCTGTGTGAAAATCCCAGGAGATCAGTAGTTTCTGAAATACTCAAACCAGCCCTTCTGGTACCAAGTTCCATGCCATGATCAAAGTCACAGAGATCACACTTTTTCTTCATTTAAGTCGAACTCACAAAATGACCAATGATTCAAAAAAGTACACAAGTTGGGATCTTACCCACTGTCTATGTTGTCAAGTCGGGTCAAGGTGTCCAGATCCACTCTGTCAAGGTGAATCTCCTGAACTGCATTAAGAATCTTCTTTTGGTCTTCAGGGTCTGTTACTCCAATCTACACAGATGCATTGGGACACCAGGATTGTTCATCAAAGTTAAAAGTGTAAAACTATGGTATAAGCAGGGATTTGAGTGCAAATGCTGAATCAACCTCAGCTCCTGCCCTTTAGTCCATATTTCCATGTCATATGCAGACAGCACATTCCAATTATCCCTTTTATACATCTAATGTACATGAAATGCCCTAATTATGCAGGTGTTGTGATATTGAGCCAATAACAGGAACACATTCAGCAGCCTAGACTCAAAGAGAAAATATATTCCAGAGAAGCTGAGCTAGTGCTTGTGTCCAAGGCTGCTGAAAATAAAAAATAAATAAAGGTTCTTGGTATCCTCAAAATGGCATGAATAGCACAAAATAGCACAAAATGAAAACCTACTATTAACACAGTTTAAGGAAAGGATCTAGACCAATAGGTTTCTTTTTTGCAATAATCTGATTTTATTGAAATGAACATAAGCATATACAGTTTTTAATATTAATAATTTATTAATATGTTTTTTTTTTTATATGTCAAATGTTAAGGTCAAATGTTTAAAGGTATGCATGTGATTATTAGTCAACTGAACGACTAACGAGTCGATAAAGGTCCATGTCTGTCCAATTCTGATTCACATGAACTTTACTAACAGAGTATCACAACTAGCACACTCTCAACATGCTCAAAGCACAACCTTAAAAGAACGTATGATTATACTGGGTGCCTTGGTCACCCCCATTACTGTAACGCTCCATCAAGGAGCCTGCAATAACAGCAGGTCTTTGCACTGGATTTGTCCCAGAATCTTCCAAATCCAATGAGCCATTGCTTCTTAGGGCAGTTCATAACATGCATTATTATATGGCATGAGCTATTTTGTCAACTAGTTTTAAATGTTTAAGCGATGAGTTATTTATCTTCTGTTTATGCATTCTTTTATTTATTCTCTCATTCATTGTAAAGTTACCTTTTCTAAGTCATCTTTTTCCATTGTCAACAAGTGGCTCCAGGTGATGTCATTATCCTGATCAACATGTACAGAAATGAGAAACTCTTTTAGAAGATACTCCATACCTCCAAAAAATATACTGCAGATCAACTACATTTGTTCATGTATCTACACACAGTGACTTTCCTGTTTTAAATGTAACACAGTCTAAAATATCTGAACTGCTTAAACCTCTTGGCATGATCTGTGATCCAGTCTGTATGATATGAAGGTTTCCTCACCATCATGATATCAGAGAGGTACTCTAGATTCAGCCCGTGCAGTAGTAGCTCAATATCACTTAGTTTAGCAGAACTGGAAGCAAACCAAAATTGTGTGTATCCATATTACATTATTATAGCGCGTCATTTTTCCTCATCACCACTAGAGGGCATGCTAGATACATTCTGCAAGAACTAGGCATGTTGGAACTGGAATGTACCTCTCCTTTGAGCCTCTCCTTGATAGAGGTTCAGGGTTTCGCCTGAGAAATTTAAACACGGTTTCAGCTTTGGAGGGCAGTGCACCATTAACAACAGAGTCACTTGAAGAGTCGAGAATCCTGCAGATCTGTTGAGAGATTGGTTTAATATTAAACTGAACCACTTGCAAAATTAAGTAAGAGTAACAATAATGCCCATAACTAAATATTTAACACCTTCAGAGTCTTACAATATTGTAAACTGCTGCCAGACACGTACAGCCCTGGTTCTCAAACTGGGGTTCATGAAGAAAAGCCATGGTTTTTAAATTTTGCTACAATGGTGCCAACTATTACAATCAAAACCATCATATTTAGGTTTGACTGGTCAATTGAAATGAAGGAGTTTAATCCAAACCACAAAAACTCAAAAACAAGTAGGTCTATAAATAATCTTGAATCTAATGACAATCTCAATATAAATGTGCACTGTGAATGAAACGTCCAAGAATATGAAGCTCTATGTATCAAAAAACAAAACAAAAAAAAAATAAAAATAAAAAATGTTATCGTACACGTTTAAATAATGAGCGAAAAATGTGAATAGTTGAATCATGTTCATAAAAATAAAAATGTACTGAGGGAGTCCACAGAATTTATTTTAGAATTAATTGCAAACATGTTTGAGAATCCCTGTTGTACAGTATGAATCCCCAAACACATCACAAGAGAGAATAACTACACTTCACAATTGCTTCATGCGATGTTGCATATTTGTGACGATTCTTTAAACATATAACATATAGAGTTTTTGTTTGTCATTCAGTGGATAATGGCTGGTAATGAGTAATTCCTTATATGCAAAACCCCACATGACTGATAAGGTCTTTAAGGTCTGAGGTCACAGGTCACATACCTGCAGGTGTTTGAGTGATTTGGCCAGGTCAGCTGCTGTATTCCCTGCCTTGCTTTTAATGGACTTGTCGGCTCCGAGCTGTAGTAGTTTTAGAACTGCGGCTTCGTGCCCGTACTGCACGGCTAACATGAGTGCCTAATTTTACCAGAGAGTCTCATTTATTATTCCTGCAAACACCACAATCTTGGCCTTATATTTTTAAAGAAGGGTACTTGTCAAGTGTGACATCACTTCACAGCAGACAGGAGACATATTGTGTTTAAATCACTCCATATACGAATGACTGACCTGCTAGGCAAATTTTAAACATTTAATTTACTTTAGAGACAATAACTGAAAGTTGATTAGGAGCCATGACTGATGTGTGAAGAGTACCGTGTAGCCGCCGTCATCCTGAAAGTTCAGCTCGGCTCCATGGGACACCAGCAGATTGATCACCTGAGAGTAACCGTTCCTGGCGGCCAGCATGAGGCACGTCATGCGAGTCCTGGGCAAAAGGAAAAGTGGCGCAAGTCAAAGCATTCCTGTTTTGCTGAGTTTCACGGTAGAAAGCTATAGTTCATGGGTTAAGTCCAAGTCCGATCAGGTACAATTTAACACAAAGTTAAACTATAAACTGGTGACAAATAGTCTGACCATGAAAAGTGTTGCACTGAAAGAAAAGGTTAACAGGGTGAGACTGTTTAGAATCATTTTGGTAAAATATTTGACATTCTCTGACACAAATGCCAAGAATCCAGCTGAAACTTTTCACTGCATTGTATTTCAGTGCTATAGCTACATTTAGAGCAAAACGAAAAAAAAAAAAAAAAACCCAAAACATTGAACTGATGGACACAGATGGTGCACAAGAAAGTACTATTGTCTCATCTTGCTTCACATGGCACCTCAAATTCCATCATGGGGAAAGTATATTAGCATGTGATGTGTGAATTAGACTCGTGTTTATGGAACTGCAATGGAAAGCAGAAGCTCTTGTCAAACATTACACAGCATGGTGAGGCCTGTGTGTGATTGTAGCATGGGTCCATGGGAAAACCCTTAAGCCATTTATCACAATACCTGACATTTCCCAGAGAACAGGCATCCAGACTTCAGCTCTACAACGTCATGTACAGGTGAGGGAGGGCACATTTATTCCTCAACATGACACTATCTACGCACATGTTCTTGTGACAAACTGTGTGATGGATTACGTACACCTTTTCCCAGGGTAGCGTAACAATAATCAGGAAGTTTGCCGAATCAATTCAGGATGTTTGCTGAATCAGATTAATCAAATGATTCAAAAACATTACTGCCAATATTCTCCTTTTTTGGGGAAGGTAACTGTGAATGATATGTTTAGTTACTGAAGAATGTAAAAGACATTTATCTACAGAACGTTTACTTCATGAAACAGCCCGTTAAAACATAAAAACAAATAGATCCGTTTGACTTTTCCTACAAATATCTAACAGTCCTCTGAAATGTTTCGGATTTTTTTCACATGAAGAAAATGCCATCCTGTTTGCTAATATTATTTGTTAAATGATTGAATGAAGCAACAGCAACAGCAACAAATCATTATAAGAATGACAACCATAACTACTTCTTATCAGAGTTATCTTTATTATGCCTTCTTGTGCAATGCATTATCGCAAGAACTTTGTTCCTACACACTGCAACAACCCATCTCTGATGATAACTGCAATTATTAAAATTCATTTGTGAGAATGGCCTAAAATCTTTTCCCTAAAATTTACCATTATTAGAAGCCACAGAGACAAATAGGAAAGTTCTGGAGTCTGGTGGAATATTAGTAAGGACATGACTTCTAAATCAGTAATACAAGTAGTAATGAACTCTGTTGTGACTTTAGGGAGAATAATGAAAACAAGAATGAATTCATCTAGACGAAAGAAAATATGAACGCAAGACACCAAACTAGGCTTAAAATGGGACCTTCAAAAATGGGACAAAAGACTCCAACCCATCCTATTATGATGAACATTATATTATAGCAAACTGCTGAAAAATCATCAAAATCAAGATAATAACTAACTGGCGAGTGTTTTGGACATAATTAAAGGCTGCTTGGCACAAGGTCCTATTCTTATACCTTCACCGTTCTTGTTTTACTTGGAAACTTCATATCTGCTATGCATGAACAAAAAGTCTAAACGTTTCCATTATGATGATACTATAGTGTTTATTATACAACAGTTAGTTCCGGTCTACTAATTTGATGGGACAAGTGGTCCAACAGAGCTGATATTTAGTATAACTGCACTGGTATGTTGTGAGTGGATCACACGGCGCTGCATGATACGTTTGCTGTGTTTATTCATTCATTTCTAGTAAATGCTTTACTCTGCTCAGGGTGGTTTAAATGAATAATTGGTTTATATTTTGGGGGACAAAATGAACAAACAAAAACTGCAGGAGAGGATGGAATTGATCAAACTTTCTGTGAAAGCCGGATGGAGTGGGATTTTAAAAAAAACAGTCCCGTGCACATTTCTACACCAAATTGTCCGTATGGGAAATGTAAAACGATCACGATCAGCCAGCCACAGTTCACACAATCCAAGACATAGTTTCGTATAGTTTTATAAATATTTATGTGCCCCTATATGTTTAAGGCAAAAATATCACTAAAAATGAATAGTGTTATACTCCTGAAGGACTCTAATCATTCTGGAGTTAACGACAGCCTATTCCTGAGTTATTAAGGGCATAGCAGTAAAAAGTGCACTGGGGTTAACTTTCATTCTCCTCAATAGAAATGGCAATGAGAGGGTGCTATAATCACAATCCCCCAAACCTACTAAATACAGAATGCAGAATACACATTTCAATAGACATAATTAGAAACACTGCAATCCGCCAAATGGAAAGAACTGACTTTTTAGGGGATTATGCACTGTTTGAACAATAGTGACTTCAATATGAAACACAACCTCGTTTTAGATTTTTATCCCCCTGAGTGGAGAAACATTCAAAAATGTTTGCAAAGCCGGTGCATGGGAGCAACTCTGAGAAATGGTTCCCCACGATCCCTAAGTTATGTGTTATGTGGGCCCTTCAGATTTTCACCATTTATAGAAGCAGATCCTACAGAAAATGCTGCAGACATGCAGCATTTCAATAATGTCGTGACTATGTATTTGGTTTACCAAACCTGTTATTGGCATGCAGCTGTCAAATGCCAATCAAATGGAGTCTTCAAAAGACTGTGAAGAAGGGCAGTGCTTCACAAGCGTCATCGCATAGCCACTTCCCTCTGCATCTTGTTACCACTTTTCAAATATTTTGTCTGGACAGGATACAACCACTTTCATACCAGTCAACACAGCAAAGTGCTTGTTGATACTGGGTCATGTGCACAGCTTGGCCTGCAGATGATTTGCAGCTGGGGGCCGGTAGTAAGAGCTACTTAGTGCCTGTGGGTGCAGTACAAGTGCACAATCGCCATCCTGATTCCTACATCAAACATTGTTTCCATTCAAATGTTTCCGAAAAGTCAGCAAAAAAGAAAAAAGAAAGAAAAGTGCAAATCACTGTGAGTTTCCACCGCATATTGGTATGTGAAGACACTTTATATGGTGCAATAAGATTACATATTATGACAGCCAAATACAAACACTGGTGGGTTATGACTAAAGCCGAACTGAATGGCATTTCAAAACAGTTGACCACTTCGACATATTGGATTGTCCAACACATTTTAACCTGCAATTTGTCCCGACAAGTTATATCTATGGTGTGATATTTTACATTTGCTTTCAAACAAACTGCGCAGTTCAACCTAAAATAGCCCTCCAAAAAACCCAATGATAATCAAGTTAATCACTCCAAACTGGCAATTCAAGAATTTGGCAGGAGGTTCTGCTACATTCATCATTCATGACCTTGTACCACTCTCCATTATCAGGTCAACTGAATTTTCCTGAACAAAAGTACTGAGCAGAAGCATTTGCTCAATTACTTCTTCAAAGCCAAATGCACACTACACAATTTTAGTCCTGATTTCCCTGTTACATACTAATTATGGGGATCTGCAACAAGTCTCTTTTCTTGAATTTCTTTCAACAGACAGTCCTTCCTGCCCATGTCTTCACAACGAATACTTCCTCCACAGTTTTCTCTTATTTTTATCTTGTTTCTGAACAAAATGGCACAGATAGACACCTCTCTCATTTATTTTCGTGAGCTGTACGGATAAGGTGGCTCGTCTAAAGACCTAAATCTTCGACAAGCACTTGATTTACCACTTGTAATTTATTTTTAAAAATCCCTTGACCTGTGCGCTTTATTTTCATGCTGTTCCAACCTCCTCCTAACAGGATTTTATCTGAATGGTATTCTTTTGATGGAGACTACAAAGTATTATAATAAGTCACTCTGGATATGGGACTTCCAAATGCTTTAAGTGCAAATAAAAAAAATGTAAATGAATTCTTGAATGAATGTTGAGAAATGCTCATTGAGAATGAAGGAGAACATTGTACTGGTTTGAGCATGGTTTTGTGGAAAAAAAAGTATTATGAGAACATTATGCCAGAACTTTCTAGACTACCCAATACCATATACAAAGCATTTTAGCTACCTAGAGAAGCATTTAGCAATAACAAACCATTTCATGTTACATTGTCAACTGACCACTGCTTGTGGCTACATCCAAAATGGCATTGTCATAATCAGCAGTAACTCAAAATATTTCACCACCATAAGATAGTTATTAAAGGGAGCGTACTGTTGTGGAGGTGGGTAACAAGATTAAATAATATGCATAGCAAAAAAAAAAAACAACAACAAACAAACACACAAAAAAAGACCACACTCATAGGTTATGTTTGAAATGCTGCCATGAAGATCCAAAAATGCACTTGGGCATTGTTTACTTGAAAAATCTGTATCTGTATTTCCCTTAATATCATCTTCATAACTTGTGTAGACATTTTTGGCACCTCCATTCAGGAATTTTGAGCATAAATTTAAAATCTATGAATCCATATTTCTCTTAAATGGGCCCTTTCAAAAAATGAAAGCATTTCATGAATACATACAGATATGTCTTACAATCCTTGCGAGGACCTTCCATTGACATAATTATTAATGCACCTAATTAATGCTATGCCTACACCATAATCTTACCCAAACCTTAACCTCAGTAACCAAAAGGAAATCGTTTAGTGCTTTCTAGTTTTTACAAATAAAAGCAGTTTTTCAAAAATAAATAAATAAATAAATAATTAATAATAATAATGATGATGATGATGATGATGATAAAAATAAAAATCCCTTCATGGGGAACACAAAACTATCAGATATTCCTATTCACCAGATATAAAAGCATGCCCACAAACACACACACATACACACACGAGTACACTTTACCTGCTGTAGACATTTGGGCCAGCATTGCGACTCAGCAGTAGAGCCACACACTTGCTGATGTTCTCTTCAGTTGCAGAATTTGCAGTGCAAGCTGCCATTAGCACAGTGTAATGATCTGAGTGCAAGCAAAAAGACAAAGGAAGGGAAAACAAGCTCAAGATTACAGTCTGCAAACTGTGGCAGTAACACAGAGTACGTAAAGTACTTTTGATAGCACAGTTGAGGTAACACTAGAAATGTTTTGCATTAACATTGAATATGATAGCATGAAGCAACAGCAGCTGTGGAACTCCATAAACAATAACTAACATGACTGCATTTGCATTAAGTGTCAAATCAATTGAAGGCACTTTTCCAAAGGCTCAACTGTGTACATGATTGTGTGCGAATGCAGTGTGTACACACTGTTGTGTTGCAGACGTACTTGCTCTGATTAGAGGCAGGTTTAGGCTACATGAGCAAGTCTGGTTGAGGGTAGGATGCAGACTCAGAATAGTTGTGTCTGCAATGGAGCGGGAAAATAAATAAAGCACCAGTGTTGGGCCAGCGCAATGACGCCAGCATCACGCTCTGTGTACTGGCATTATCCATCACTGCTGCATTCTTCTCTCTCTAAGCAGAACACAAGCTACGAAGCGGCGGCTGGTTTCACATTTAATTATTTCCTTCCAAAGCCCCCAAATACACAGACACTCATATACACACAGAGACTGGACATGGCGGAAATGTCTAAATCACTTCACTCATTCTTCCCACCAGCGTGTAAACTGAACACACACCAGCAGATTAATTGGATGTTTTCAATAACCCTGTTTTTGCGTCACAACTATTAAGTAAAGTCAGATGAAGCACACTGAAAAAGCTCTGGGTTAAAATTAAAAGAACTTACACACATTATATATATATATATACACACACACACACACACACACACACACACACACACACAGTTCAATATAAAATAATGAAAAGCAAGCTCTTTGTTCACTGAAATTATTCATTAAAAGCATCAGAAGTAGCAAATAAGAGTTAAAATGTGTCATTCACACACTTCAAATGTGGCATAAGCAGAATAACTCTCTCCGGCCTATGCTGTTATACGAAAATAATCCACCCTGGCATGGATTATTCTTGTACAACAACACAGTCTGTAGCATGTTATTCCTTACATAATGCAGTGCCATTTGAAGATGCCGCGTAACCTACACTATATGGCCAAACATTTGTGGACACCTGACCATCACACCCACATGTACTTTTTGAACATCCCATCCCAGATTTATTCCACCCTTTGCTGTTATAATAACTTCCACTCTTCTGGGAAGGCTTTCACTAGATTTTAGAATGTTGATGTGGGGAGTTGTGCTCATTCAGCCTCAAAAGTATTAATGATTTCAGAAGCCTGGGGCGCAGCTGGCATTCCAGTTCATCCCAAAGGTGGTCAGTGGGGTTGAGGTCAGGGCTCTGTACCACTCGAGCTCTTCCACACCAATCTTGGCAATCCATGTCTTTACTAACCTTGCTTTGTGCACAAGGGCATCGTCATGCTGGAACAGTTTTGGGCCCCTTAGTTCCAGTGAAAGGAAATCTTAAATCTACAGCATACAAAGACATTCTATACAATTGTGTGCTTCCAACTTTGCGGCAACAGTTTGGGGAAGACCCACATACAATCTTGTGAAAAAATAAGTACACCCCATGGAAATTGTTGGCTTTTTTTTTTGACATATTTGGACAAGCAAACATTTGATCATCTTTGAAACAGTGCCTATTAATGAAGTTGATATACTTGAACAAAACCACAAGGAAAATTTGATTTATGAATCATTTATTCAACAGAAATATCAATAGATGTGATATTCTTCTGTGGAAAAAATAAGTACACCCTTGGCTTCAGAAGCTAGTATTGCCCCCTTTAGCAGAAATGACGTCTTGTAGATGTTTTGCATAATTGTCCACCAGTCTCTGATATCGGCTTGCTGGAAATTTTGACCACTCGCAATATTCTTTCAGTTGCAAGATGGTTGAGGGTTTTCTTGCATGTACTGCCCATTTCAAATTCCCCCACAACATTTCAATGGGATTCAAATCCGGGCCACTCCACAACCCTTCACTTCTTCTTTCTGAGGCATTCCTTGATGGATTTACTAATGTGCTTAGGATCATTATCCTGTTGAAAGGTCAACTTTCAGTTGAACTTCAACTTTCAGACAGATGGCCTAACATTATCTTCTAGCACTCTTTGATATGATGCAGAATTCATAGTTGACTCAATGAATACAAGCTGTCCAGTCCCTACGGCAGTGAAGTAACCCCAAACCATAACATTTCCACCACTGTGCTTCACAGTTGGTATGAGGTGCTTCTCCTGAAAAGCTGTCTTTGGTCACTGCCAAAGGTCACTGCCAAACATGTCTGCTGTTACTGTGGCCAAACAACTCTATCTTTGATTCGTCTGTCCAGAGCACATTATTCCAAAAGGCCTGGTCTTTGCCTATATCCTCATTGGCAAACTGCAGTCTTGCTCTAGGCATCCACAACCTTTTTTCTGAAGGCCTTATAGAACTCTTTAGATCTTGGCATGATGACACCACACATCTCAATAACAAAGGGAACACCAGACACTAGATATGAGAGGAGTATAAATAAGAGAGTTTCCACCTGCACTCCCTAAGCAGGTTCTAATCACTGCCCCCAATTTTGAACACTTGATTCTAATTTTATGGATTTGAAGGTGTGATAAATGTAGGGGTGTAATTACTTTTTCCATATGACTGATCGTTTTTTTTTTTGTTAATTTAAATTGTGAAAATTACTACAAAATGTCAATTTTATGTGTCATTTGATTGAGTTTATCAACTTTATTAACACGTACGGTTTCAAAGAGGATCAAATGTTTGCTTGTCGAAATATGTCAAAAAACATAGATCATCACCAGCTCTTACAGGTTTTTTGTGTGTGTTGAAGGAATCACAACATTTTCTGTGGTATTCCTCAAATCAGTCGAGATAAACCACTCTATGATGAATGTAAATACAGTGCTGTGAAAAAGTATTTGCCCCACGTGTGTTTTTTGAACAACCCATCCCAGATTTATTCCACCCTTTGCTGTTATAATAACTTCCACTCTTCTGGGAAGGCTTTCACTAGATTTTAGAATGTTGATGTGGGGAGTTCTGCTCATTCAGCCACAAAGGATTAATGATTTCAGAGGCCTGGGGCACAGTTGGCATACCAGTTCATCCCAAAGGTGGTCAGTGGGGTTGAGGTCAGTGCTCTGTACCACTCGAGTTCCACCAACCTTGGCAAACCATATCTTTACTGACCTTGCTTTGTGCACAAGGGCATCGTCATGCTGGAACAGTTTTGGGCCCCAACCTTAAATCTACAGCATACAAAAACATTCTATACAATTGTGTGCTTCCAACTTTGTGGCAAAACCATAACATTTCCTCCACTGTGCTGTGAAAAAGTATTTGCCCCATTCTGGTTTCTTCTGTCTTGGTGTATATCTAATACTAAATAGTTTTAGATCTTCAAACAAAATACAACATAAAGCAAAGGCGACCCGAGTAAACACAATACACAATTTTTATTATTTTTATTGAAGCAAAAAAAAGTTATCAAACACTTATCACCAATGTGAAAAACTTATTGCCCCCTTAAACTTAATCTGGTTGTGCCACCTTTAGCAGCAATAACTGCAACCAAACGCTCCTGATAACTGGAGATCAGTATTTCACTTATTTCTAGGACTAGGACTTATTCCTATGCTTTGGATCATTGCCTTGCAGCATAATCCAGTTGTGCTTGAGTTTCAACTTACAGACTGAAGACTGGACATTCTCCTTTAGGATTTTCTGGTAGAAAGCAGAATTCATGTTTCCCTCAATTATTGCAAGTTGCCCAGGCCCTGACACAGCAAATCATCCCCACACCATCACACTTCCACCACCATGCTTGACCGTAGGTATGATGTTCTTTTTGTGGAATTCTGTGTTTGGTTTACACCAGATGTAATGGGACCCCTGTCTTCCAAATAGTTCCACTTTCGACACATCAATCGACAGAACATTCTCCCAAAAGGTTTGAGGATCATCAAGGTGTGTTTTGACAAGCCTTAATGTTCTTCTGGGTTAGCGGTGGTTTTCACCTCGCCACTCTTCCATGGATGCCATTTATGCCCAGTGTCTTTCTGATGGAGTGAGAGTGGAGTCATGAACAGTGACCTTTATTGATGCAAGAATGGCCTGTAGGTCCTTTGATGTTGTCCTTTTGTGACTTCCTGGATGAGTAGTTGCTGTGCTCTTGGAGGAATTTTGGAAGGTCAGTCACTTCTGGGAAGGTTCACTACTATGCTGAGTTTTTCCATTTGGAGATAATGGCTCTCACTGTGATCCTTTGGAGTCCCAGAGCCTTTGAAATAGCTTTGTAGTATTTCAATACCCTTCTTCCTAATCATTTTTGGAATGGTGTGTTATTGGTTAAGACCTTTTAACCAATTTCATGCAGTTGAAAAAGTTCTATTTAAGTGTTGATTTGATCTGGTGTCTAGTCCAGATGAACCCCATTATGAATGCAGTTTTATAGATTTGGGGAATTAGTAACTACGGGGGCAAATACATTTTCACACAGGCTCAGTTGGTAAACTTTTTTGCTTCAATAAATAACTATCACTTAACTGTACAGTTGCAAACAAAATTCTTCAACCCCCATTGCAAATCAGGTTTATTGTCAAAAGTTACAGACTTTCAGCTGTTTGCAATGAACAAATCAAACAAAAGCAATTGAAATAGCTCAACACAAAAAAATGCTTCAAGTGGTTTCTCCCAAATCAAATGAAAATGCAACTTATAATGACTTCTCCAGTCTCAAAATTATTCAACCCCTTCATGGCAACCATCTTTAGTACTTAGTAGAGCAGCCTTTTGCTGTTATGACCTGCTGCAAACGAGATGCATAGCCATACACCAGCTTCTGGCAGCATTCCTGAGGAATCTTAGCCCATTCCTCATGAGCAATGACCTCCAGTTCAGTAATATTCTTGGGTTTGCGTGCTGTAACCGCCTTCTTCAAATCCCACCAGAGATTTCCTATGGTGTTCAAGTCGGGTGACTGATGGCCACTGTAGAATCTTCTTCTGCAACCAAGCTTTAATGGAATTTGAGGTATGCTTGGGATCATTGTCCTGTTGGAAGGTCCAGTGACGTCCAAGCTTCCTTAAAGACGGCATGACGTTTTCTCCTAGAATTTCCTGATACTTCAATGAATCCATCTTGCCTTCCACATGCTGCAGGTTTCCAGTGCCAGAGGATGCAAAGCAGCCCCAGAGCATCACCAAGCTACCACCATGCTTGACTGTGGACAGTGTTCTTTTCAGTGTATACTTCATTCTCCAGACATACCGCTGCGGCTTATTTATATGATTTTGAGCATATTGGAGCCAACTTTTCTTGTGCTTTTGGGTCAGTAGTGGTGTACGTCTTGGAGATCTGGCATGGAAACCTTCTGCATTTAGTATGCGCCTTACTGTGCTCACTGAAACCTCAGTGCCTGCTGCCACCAAGTCTTGCTGCAGGTCTTTTGCAGTCACTCAAGGGTTTTTCACAGCCTGCCTTTTCAGAAATCTGGTTGCAGCCAATGATAGCTTCGTTTTTCTGCCCAGTCCAGGTAGTGTAACCACTGTTCCCTTAACTTTGAACTTGCGAACTATGCTTCCAACGGTGTCTCTTGGAACATTCAGTGCCTTCGCTATCTTTTTGTATCCTGTTCCTTTTGTGAAGGGTGATGATCCCTTCTCTTAACTTTTTGGTTAGCCATATTTCTAACATGCAGTCAAACGTGACACTCAACAAACCCCTAGCCAGTTCAGGTATTTCATGTGTTCCAGCTCAAGAACACCTGGTGCAACTAATGAAGCCAGTGATTAGTTGTATCAGGTGTGCTTGAGACAACTCCTGTTTTGCATATTTGTGCTGTTGTAAGGGATTCTATTCAGGGGGTTGAATAATTTTGAGACTGAAGAAGTCATTATAAGTTGCATTTTCAGTTGAATTTGGGGAAACCACTTGAAGCATTCTTTGTGTCGAACTATTTAAATTGCTTTTGTTTGTTTTGTTCATTGCAAACAGCTGAAAGTCTCTAAATTTTGACAGTAAACCTGATTTGCAATGGGGGTTGAATAATTTTGATTGTAACTGTATTTTGTTTACACTCAGGTTGCCTTTGTTTTATCTTATAATAAATTGTTTCAGAAATTAAGCACAAAAACAGAAGAAATTATACACAAAAACAGAAGAAAACTTTTTCACAGCACTGTATAATCTTAGGCACAATGTTCACATAGAAACCATATTCTTCTTGGAAGAGAAACCCATTCAGTGTTGTGTTAAGGGTTTAAGGGTTTTAAGTGTTAAGGGCGCATTCTGGAAACCCATTGCTTCCATATTGATGTTGTCAGCAATATTTTAGGTATATGGATTTACAGAAGTAGAAACACATAAAGACAACACTGTTGGTACATGGCATTAGAACCATTGCTTATGCAGGCTAAAATTCTAGCCCCTTTTTATAAGTGTACATTTTCGTCAATTTGACCAATTTCAGCAATATTGTCATGTCTGTAAGAAAATCTAGTGCTTATTTGTGATTAGAAATCTAGTGGTTGTGCCCCACATATAACACAATAAAAGATTATATAGAAGAAAATAGAAGTATATAGAATAGAGAATTGTCTATAATTTTTTCAAAATACTATTTGCGAGTAGTAAAATAGATTATTTTCTTACATTTGAACCCTCGTAACTAAAAGTATAAGCAATATCTGCTGTACATAATGGCATTGCTGTCATCAGAATGTCTGTAATAGCCCAGCAAGGTTCAAGTCTCTGTCTACAATGTTGATCTTTCTATGAGCATCTGAAAAGTGCTTCATAATGACTTTTTTTTGTGCAAATAGTGATTTTCAACCATTTTGAAGGGGAAAAAATGAGATACAGCCTTGCTATGAGCTGGACTACCTGAGAAGTACACTGACCAGAAGTATTTACAAGAGCACAGCTTTGTAAGGTCATTAAAACCGAAGCAACCAAACAGAGAAGAAAGATATATTTGTTCACAATTGTTAACATGATTTTTATGACTAATTTCTATTATTAAAATCTGATGCCAGATCACTACAATATTTGAGATTTGTCAGTCATTTGTACTTTATGTACTAAAGGTTTAGCAAATTCTGAGATCATGGTGCAACCAACTCTGGTTGAGATATGTAATGACTAACTATAGTAACCAAGTGTGTGGTTTAGGACACGTCCACAGTGAAATGACGACAGAAAGTTGATTACGCGGTTGCTTATGACCCTGTTCAGGCTTGGTTTTAAGATGTGTCTCTGGTAAGACCACAGAACCCTTATCACACCACTATCAATGTTATATATGCACGCTGCCAACTGACAGACTGCATGGCATTCACACTGCAAAAAAGGATATCTTAGCAATTAATAATATCTTGAATAGGAGTCCAATTTATCTAGTATTTTTCATTACTAGATGACAAGAAACCAAATATCAATTGCTAAAAAATATTTCTAGACATTTTACTCATTTCTATCTTCAAATTTTCATACTTTTCCAACTTAAGGTGTTCCATAGGCAGATAATTTTGCTTCTTTTAAGAAATATATGTTTTAAATTAGCAAAATTATCTGCCAGTAGAACAAAACTATTTCAAGATTGAAATAAGTTTGATTTTTAAAAGAGTCCAGAAATATGTTTTAGTAATCTTATATTTGGTTTGCTGTAATCTTGTAATAGAAAATACTAGATAAATTTGAGCATACTCAAGATATTTTCACTTGCTAAGATAACTTTTTTTTTGCATTGGAGTGCAGCTTTAGCTTAACCATACCTGCTTCATGTGCTTTTACACAATCACAACTCTCAATTTAAAGAGAGAGATATAGAAACAGAAGTAAAATGTGACTTGGGGCTATTATTTAGTTACTGCGTCAGTGAGCACGGATGCTGTCAAGACAAGGGCGGGTACCCATTGTAAAGATCTACAACAAAATAATGATCACAAAATAAACAAGTGAACTCAGTTAATAGGCCACGCCAGTCACCATTACAGAGGAGCTTGCAATATCCCCAAAGTAGCCAATGAAAACTCATTCTTGTTCTATTTTACTATTTAAATGATTGCTGTTACACGTCTTATAAAGAAGGATCAGATTTGGTAAGCATATATAACTACAGGTTCACAATCTGTCTAAATATAATGACAGTGCTTCTGTATTGTAGCTGTACATTTGATCACATTCACACCTGTGCACACACGGACACATAGGCAGACAATATTTCTGAAGATGTCTAAATTCATTCTGCTGCTATCATCATGAGTTACATCATCAATAAAGATTAGTGAGTCTGTACTACAAGCAGCCATGCAACCCCAAGCCATGACACTACCTCCACCGGCGTGCTTGACTGATGAGCTTGTATGTTTTGGATCATGAGCAGATCCATTCTTTCTCCATCCTTTGGCCTTTCCATCACTTTGGTAGAGGTTAATCTTGGTTCCAGAACTTTTGTGGCTCATCTCTGTATTATTTTGAGAATTTCAGTCTGGCCTCCTGATTCTTACCGCTGATGTGATATGGCCTCTATATTTCTGCTCTCGAAGGCTTCTTGAAAAGGTGGATTGTGATACCATCACCCCTGCCCTGTGAAGGTTGATGTCACTAGCTGTTGTTTTTGGGGTTTTCTTCACAGCTCTCACAATGATTCTGTCATCAACTGCTGTTGTTTTCCTTGGCCGACATGTTCCATGTCTGGTTGTTAGTACACCAGTGGTTTCTTTCCTTTTCAGGACATTCCAAATTGTTGTATTGGCTATGCCCAATGCTTGTACAATGGCTCTGATTGTTTTTTCCCCCTCTTTTCTCATCTTCAAAATTGTTTGCTTTTCTCCCATAGGCAGCTTTCTGTTTTTCATGTTGGTTTATCCTTTTTAACAACAAATGCGGTATTCACAGGCAAAACCCAGGGCTCAAACCAAGATTAGACATTCATAGCTATTGTTGAAACAATCAATCTAACAGGGTACACCTGGGCAACAAGAAACTCCTGACTGGCAAATGTCCCAATATTTTTGACCACTTGAAAAATGGGTGGGTTCAAACAAAAGGTGCCATGTTCTGTTTAACCCATCTAACCCATCTTGATCAAACTGCTATCACAGAGTCCTGATTAATGTCTCTAGAATTCAGGAGCACAAAAATCTTGAAGGTTCAGGGCTGTAATGCCTGTCTGCCAATGTCTACTCTCTTCAAAAGTACCATTTCACTGTTTAATAAAATCAGCCATCTCCTAGTGCAACTTCCAAATCGGCTGCTATTCAGTTTGTATAATGGAGCTGAACTCCCTACCTACTGCCCTCACACATACTGCAGTAAGACATTTCAGAGTCATGGCTTATTGTGTTTTTGGCTTTACTAACGTCATCTGGTAAGGTTTGCGTCAGATAATGGTTGTTTAGTATGTTCACTAAACATTAAAGATTAGTCACGCTTGAGTTTGGGTGGGTGTGCTGCCATTAAAATAAAGATTCATGCTTACTAGTTCAACTGAAAGAGAAATGCAGACTGTTAAGGTAAGAGGTGCCTGTTTCCTTTGCTTATTTGAATTTTGAGTAGTATTTCA
Source organism: Cranoglanis bouderius (assembly GCA_023630585.1). Taxonomy (NCBI): domain Eukaryota; kingdom Metazoa; phylum Chordata; class Actinopteri; order Siluriformes; family Cranoglanididae; genus Cranoglanis; species Cranoglanis bouderius. Next base: position 16,875,388 of record CM042557.1, read on the forward strand.
CTACATGTGCCTATCAAGTTACCATCTGAGAACCTTCATAGCTATGGCAAAAAAAATGCACAAATGGTGTTTAGTCTATATAGGGACAGTCGCACTGAGGAAAAGACAGGAGGAAGAGTTAGAGGTAGCAGAGCTGAAGATGTTGAGGTTCTCTTTGGGAGTGACGAGGATGGATAGGATCAGGAATGAGTACATCAGAGGGACAGCACATGTGAGATGTTTTGGAGACAAAGTTAGAGAGGCCAGGTTGAGATGGTTTGGACATGTTCAGAGGAGGGAGAGTGAATATATCGGTAAAAGGATGCTGAGGTTAGAGCTGCCAGGCAGGAGGCCGAGAGGAAGACCAAAGAGGAGGTTTATGGATGTAGTGAAGGAGGACATGAAGGTAGCCGGTCTGAGAGAAGAGGATGCAGGGGATAGGGCTAGATGGAGGCAGATGATTCGCTGTGGCGACCCCTGAAGGGAACAGCCGAAAGGAAAAGAAGAAGAAGAGGGTGCACTCATCAACCACTTTATTAGGAACACCTGTACACTTGCTCGGTCATGCAATTATCCAATCAGCCAATCATGAGGCAGCAGTTTGCTGGAACAAGTTTGTCATGCTGGAACATATTTGGGCCTCTTAGTTCCAATGAAGGGAAATTGTAATGCTACAGCATATAAAGACATTCTATACAATTGTGTGCTTCCAACTTTGTTGTCAATAGTTTATATACTTTTACACATACAGTGTATGTGCACCACAGACAGAAAAACATATTGACTTCTGCTCCCTGGAACATTAGCTAATCCGGCTTTTATGTTTTAGTTTCATTACAAATAAAAAATATTTGCCTGTTAGAGAAGAAGCTAAAGCTGTAATAGTAATGTGTTAGCCAGAGTACTGCCTTATATATTGAGGAATCAAGCTCTTACTTATAGATCCTCAGCTTATATAGATAATTCACATTAATATGACATTGAACACTGCTGGAATATGGACAATGAGAAAAGAAGTTCTCGCTCCTTAGATCTAAGACGTTCTAGTGCCTTAGACAACTGGCAGCTTCTTACGGGAACAACGAAAGTACAGCACCACCCAACAAATTAATACCAGAAATTCATATTTCACAATAAATTTCAGGTGGAGTTCTCCTATAAGGTCATGAACATCACTTGGAAATCTGAACATGATGATACAGTTGCCTGGCACCTTTACTTTCCAATCAGCAAAACTAAAAAGCGGCATGAAATAATATTTGGATTTTAGTTTGATATTGATCTCTGCTGGGGTGGCATGGTGACTTAGTGGTTAGCACGTTTGCCTCACACCTCCAGGGTTGGGGGCTCGATTCCCGCCTCCATCCTGTGTGTGCTGAGTTTGCATGTGCTTCGGGGGTTTCCTCCGGGTACTCCAGTTTCCTCCCCCAGTCCAAAGACATGCACTGTAGGCTGATTGGCATCTCTAAATTGTCTGTAGTGTGTGAATGGGTATGCAATTGTGCCCTGCGATGGGTTGGCACCCTGTGCAACGTGTCCCCCATCTTGTGCCCCGAGTCCCCTGGGATAAGCTCCAGGCTCGCCGCGACCCTGTGTAGGATAAGCAGTACAGAAAATAGCCGGATGGTGTTTACCTTTGCTGAAGTTGGCGCTGGCTCCACGGTCCAACAGCAGCTCGGCCAGCTCACAGTGACCAACATGGACAGCACACATGAGAGGAGTCCACTCAAAGCCCAGACGTGTCTCCACGTCCATACCTAAAACAGAGACAAATGAGACACTACTGGCCTTCAGGAAACCCAAATATGTAATACAGCTTTAAAAACACCATACTGGCCTCGTTTTATTCAAAAAAAACAAAAAAAGCTACAAAGCTACATACCACTGTCCAGTAACTGCCGCACGAGATCGACGTCCCCCGCTGTAATGGCCCTTTTCAGGACGGACAAATTGTCCTCAGGGGCTAATGTCGCCTTAGACAAAAACAAAACCAATATTAGATAACCACCGTGATATGCTCTAGAACTGGATATTCACATAAAGGCGAGTTTAAAAGACAGCTACAGAGTGTATGGGGACATTAACAAATTAGCTACCGCTAGTTATTTAGCTGACGCGTCAGCTGGGCATGTTTTTAAATGTCATTTTACCTCAGGGTCTAGTTTCTTGGTACTACTAGTATATCCAACATCCCATTCGTCACTACTTCCATCACTTTCGTCACCCGCAGGAAAAGCATAATCAATGTTATCCAGCATGTCTGTCCGTGTGCTGTAACTGTTAAAATCACTAACACATACAAACACGTCAGCTAGCGTCACAGCTACACAAACACGGCTGCTGCGCGTTGAGATTACACACAGCAAGAGAGATTAACATGGTTCTTACAAATTATCGAAGACGTCCTCACTTTTTTTAGCCGTTATTTCCTCGATTTGTATACAATTAATTTGCATTCCCATTTACTAAACAATTGCTTAAACTTCTATGCTTCCCGAGCACATTTTCCGTATCGCTGAGTAGCGCCCCCATGCGGCCAAAAGGTCAACTACGTTTAAAAAGGCTTACTGTCGTCAACATTTTCAGACATTTTGACTACTGTCTGATTCCAGTATCAACTTAAAACATTCAGTCCACAAGATGTTTACTAATCACATAAAAAAGATCAAATGCAGGTAGCATTAGTAGGTTTAGAATATTATAAATGTACATAAATATAATTTGTGCAGCCCAGGCTTCTGTAACCAAACAAAAGTAAACATGTCAAATTATTTTTTTTCCATTGAAAAAACACTGTTTTACTATATACAAGTATTATTTAAAAGTTATATGCCTTATTTAGCATTGGATGTCTGTTCAGATTACTCAAACATCATTTTAAAAAGAATAAAACCCTACTTTTCAATAGAGATGCTCTGGGTGTGTCTTGATCAGCTCCCTAGCTCCCTAGGTCATGAATAAGTATATCGTGTACATGAGTTCGGGCACTGGTAAGGACCCTGGCTCACTGCACAACTCAATTTCCGGCGACATGGCTACATACTTGGGTTGTAAAACGTCACCAAAAATGAAAAACTAAAAAATTTTTGAGTTTTATATGTAATATAAATTTGTTACCTTAATCACATGCATTTCTGTCATGGTACGTCAAGCAGGATCGTACACTGGCTATTGGATTTTTAACTAAAAAATATCATGAAACACTTAGATAGAACATCAAATAAAGTAAAAGATCGCTAACATGAGTACTCATTTGAGAGCTACAACAATACTAACAAGCTACTGACATTTGTAGATGAAGTTGGCTGAGAGTTTGTTGTTGTTGTTGTTGTTTGTTTTTTTTTTTTTTAGATGAGAGGCTTCAGAAAATATGACGTCATTTGTGAAGGCCAATATATGGTAACCCATACTCCGAATTTGTCCACTGCATTTAACCCATCTAAGTTAGTGCACACACATTAGGAGTTGTGAGTAGTGAACACACACACACTACAAACCGCGTACACACCCGCTTTCCAGTAAGGGAACATAGTGAGCATCGAAACTCAATGGTTTTTGTGATGCATTGTGGGATTTTTTAGGGAGTGAACGTTTCAGTGCACTGGAAGGATTTTGCGATTGAGACAGCCCTTAAAATGGCCGACTCCTTAATAAGTGCCCTGACTACTGATCTAGGGAGCTGACTGAGACACACTTTCTGGGTAGCATGGAGGCATAGCAGGTAGCAGTGACACTTCACAGCTCCAGGGTCCCCGGCTTGATCCTGAGCTTGGTCTGTGTGTAGTTTCATATGTTCTGTCCGCATGGGTTTCTTGCAGGTTTTCTGGTTTCCTCCCATTTAACAAAAAAACATGCCCATACTTGGATTGGTTATGCTAAATTTTCCCTATGTGTGCATGGTATCCTCACATTGTGTCCAGTGTTCCTGGCATAGGCTCCAGATCTACTGTGACCCTTACTAGGGTAAAGTGTTTAGTAAGGATAAATGATTAAATGAATCAGATTAAGAATTGCGTGTTAGATGTATTAGTGTATACACATCGAACATTAGAACCAGGCTAAATATACGTGTCACAGATTAACCCTTCCTACTAAAGAATGCTAGAGATATATTTAATCATTGATCACACCATTAACCTCTGCACATGTTTTGTGAAACCAATCCCTGGTCCATTGATTTAACTTCCTAGCTCTCTCTTTTATCCCCCCCCCCCAATTTGTCAGTCTCTTTGTAACCTTCTCTTTGAGTTACCCTTTGTTCCCACTCTACTCTGCAATTTATTTTACTGAGTTAATTACGGCTTGTGCATATTTTCATCAGTATTTGGTGGACTATACCAGCCTTTATGCACAGAACACACTTTTATTTAAAATGAGTATTGCTTTTGTTTAAATAGGAAATCTAGCTAGACACTCTGGCGGAAAAAATATTTTGGCACTAATCTGAAAAGCAAAAATAGGGTTCTACATAAAACCGTTAAGGGTTCTACCAGAGGAACAACCAAAGAACCTTTAAAGGTTGTAGATTTTCTATGAGTGTCTGAACTGAGGACTCAATTATCAGTCAACTATGATGTTTGAAGCTTCAGGATTTCCCTAAATGCATACTACCCACAAACAACCTATATGACTGTCCCAGAAAACAGAAAGCATTTGGTCCTACGTTTAAAAAAAAATATTTCATAAAGGGGGACAATAAAAAAACAAAAACACTTTCACACTTTAAATGCATATTTTGTTGGGTGAATAGATTACAATGTTTTTATTTCAATCATAAAGAAATTATATCCTGGTCAAAACTTTTGCATGCTACTTTTCTGGGGGGCTTCCTGTAAAAGGATTTCCCTGACCTCCAGTGTAGCATGACACTCATAAAATCATGTGATTTCTGTCACATAACAACTCTGCTAGAATGTTTAGCAATCTTGTTTGTAATCTGTAGAACAAGAAATAAACACACCAGATCTTAGGTGTCCCACTTTACCAAATATCACCAGATTACCATAATCCACACTTTGTGACAGTAGACTAGGTGAAATATGCTCTGTTTTAATTTTGTTTTGACATATATTAAAGGCCAGGCTTAGCACTTAAACTCTACCAAACTATCTGTATATAGCCTACGTAATTACTTTTGACCAGAAGTTGAATTCTAAGAAATTGATTTACTTATCAACATCCTTCTTTTATCTTGTAATCCAAGTGTCAATCACTGTAAAAATGAAAGAATGACAGTTCCAGTACAAATATATACTAACCCCATTTCCATAAAAAGTTTTTCTAAAATACAATAAAAACAAAAATCTGTGATTTGTCAAGTCTCTTGAAATTTAATTAACTGACAAAAGTATAAAGAAAAGATATTCAATGTTTTCATTGACCAACTTAATATTATTTTGTAAATATAAACAAATTTAGAATTTGATGCCTTCAACAAACTCAATGCAACACTATAGACTGAGTAGGGGCCCTTTCAAATTTTTTTTTTACCCATTTCCCCTCCCCCTGACCACAGTTTATTGTCATCATTAGCCTCCAAAACTATGAGTTAAAACAAACAGTCTGGATAACTGCTTTTAAAAATTATGTTATGTCAGGTTTGAGTGTAGTCTAGCATGGACCAGTGCTGGAGGTGTTGCAGGTGGTGTTGCTCCCTCACAGCTCTAGGGTCTCAGGTTCTATCCTGAGCTTGGGTTAGTGTCAGTGTGACGTTTCACATGTTTTGTGTCCATGTGAGTTTCCTCCAGGTTCCAGGTTCCTCCCACCTCCTGGAAACATAGCAGTATATGGACTGACGTCTCATCCAGGGTGTATTCCCACCTCATGCCCAATGCATCCGGGTTTGGCTCTGGATCCACCAAGACCCTGGAAGTGCTTACTGGAGATGAGTAATACTGCATCAGTAATACTGATATGCTGTTGTTCACTGTGCATTTGTGTTCGAGGTTCCTGTTTTTAGACAGGGAACATTTTCTTAGACTTAAGAGATCTAAGCCTCAGGGGCCTTAATTTTCAGAGCACGAAACTTTGCATGCCTTGCCTGTCCTGTAGCATTGCCTCAGCTAATGTGTGTTATATTTTGAAACTCGTTCCTATGAAGTTTACATTGTTAATCATATTGGTTTTTTCATATTTACTTTTTTTTTTTTTAAATCACTTTTAAGTGCGTCGTCCACCTAAATTCATCCCTAGTCCCATCACTGATGGATTTGTACAGGATTTAACCCATGTCCATGACCCACAACGTTTAAAATAGGCCTATTGTTCATCTTTTGCTTTATTCTTTTGATATTCTGCGCGAGAGTGAATAATATCCTCTTAGTTTTAGATGATTTAGTCGTGAACGACACCTCACGTGTTTGTCTACCGTTTTCCCACAATATAATCACCCCCCCCCCCCCACCCCACCCCACCCCCCAAAACTTTTTCCCCCCACAATGGTCATCTCTATAAAGCCTGTCCGTGTAGGAGTGACATGACCGTGGGATCTCTGACTGAGAGCTGGAGAGTGTAAATCTCTCACTAGCTCCTGTGCTAAGCTGTGGCTGAGGCGCGCGCGCGCAAGCGCGCGCTCACTCGACGCTCCTCACAGTGTGGCGACAGACGCGGGTCCGCGCGTGCACACTCACTTTCGCCTCAGGTTCGCCTCATTCACACAAGTGATTCCGCGGCGAAGAGTTATTTACTAACACACCGAACCTGAAAGGAGAGGAAAGGGCGAAGGGATTCCTCATGTATAAGCGGCACGGCTTCTATGTCTAGCAGGAGGCGCTCCCCGGCTTCTTTGAGGATGCAGAGATCACCTGTGGATGATGCCGGCTTCCTTTCGAGATACTTTTTCTGGTAAGGTCCAACTGCAGTGTTCACATAGCAGCACAAAGTGTCGAGTTATTGTAACGCGTACAGTATTTAATTAAAATCTACTGTCCCGCTGGACACTCTGACACAAGTGTAGATATTGCTCTTAGTCTATACACTCAGAAAAATAAAAAAAATACTGCTAAACAGTAGGTACCCACAAGGGTCCATCGTTTGTAACGTTAGTGTGTCTCTTTTACCTGTAAAAGGTGTATGTGGTGTACCTTTAAAACTTTCCTCTATAAACCATTCAATTTTTAATTACCCAAAAGTACAGTATATCCACATTTCTAGGTTTAAGATAACAAGGAAACAAGAAAAGGTACAGTTCAGTACTATTTTTAAATAGAGTTCTTGTCAGGAAGAAATTTTCCATCTGTTTGTTGTACCAAAAACCTTCATATTCATTCATACAGTTCATATCAAATGTAGTATAAACGCATTATCATTGAGCCACACTGAATTATACTTCATGTGTATCTTTTAAGAGAGATGGCATGCAGAGAAATTCCCAGCGTCAGATTAAAACCAAGTGTTGAACTAGATATAAGCATTAATTCGACACTTTCATCTTACTGTGTGAAAAAAAAAAAAAAAATTGTGTAACAGCTTTAGAGTTTAATGTCTGAATGATGCGTAAACAAACCTCAGTGATGCAGGTGCATAAGTTATCAATAATGATGACATTGAGAAACTAGTGTGAAAAATGGGCCTTGTTGTTAATAACTGGCTCTTCTGGCTTTTTGCAGGTGGACAAGCCCTATCATGCGAAAGGGTTTTAGGAAAAAGCTGAAGCCGTCAGATGTGTATCAGGCGCCATCGCAGGATGCTGCGGACGTGCTTGCAGAACGTCTGGAAAAGTTCGTATTCTCAACGCACCACTCTCGCATGCTGGGCTCATTTAAATGTGGGAGATTTCCAAAAGTGCAGTGCATATGTAATTTGTAGATCACTGACTATGTGATCATGTGTTCAACACCTTCATATCCAATCCTCACTGAAGTAAATCACAACTCCTCCTTTTCAAGTGTTAGAGCACGGGTAATTGGATCAAGCACAGGCTGAATAGTACATAGGGATTTCATGGTACAAACAAACATTTGTTACTGTTGTGGTTCCTTCAGCAGCTAGAGGAATAAAACTGCCGTAGGAAAGTATGAAGGTACGTTACGGGACCTTGTGAAACACTGTTGTACCTTTGAGGGTATGTGTTTGGTATGTGAGAGCATTGTCGCCTCACAATTCGAAGGTTTCCAGCTCGATCCTGAGCTTGGGTTGCAATCTGTGTGGAATAAACAACACGTGCTTTTGGAATCAGAGAAAAAGTTTTAACAAAAACTCCTTTTTCCCTTACGACACTCCATTTATAAAAAAAATAATGGTTTTGTGTGAAATATTATTCTGTAATTTGTTGCAAGCTTTAGTGTCAAGGTCCTGTTAGTATCCTTAGTGCGTCTTCATTCAGTGATGGGATGAATGACTGGAGGTGTGACTCAAAACTTAAACTTCACCATGAAGAACTGCTAACAGGACACATTGCTCCAGTCCCTATTGTCTGCCCCAGAAGTCTAAAGGCTTAAATGTCACGCCTTTGAGTCGAAGTATTAATGTGGTGTTTCAGGGTAACAGGGTAAATGCCACCTTGCTTCTTCCAGTAAAACCTCTTGCATGCAATGTTTCACATAGCCAACAATATGTTTGCTTGGGTTGGGGTGCCAATTTAAGGGGCATCAAGCATGACCTTTTAAAGTGCCAGGCCCCTAGTGGGTGATAGATGGTGTGCAGTATTTTTAATTCCTCAAACACACGTGTCTTGTGAGAATTTGAACTTTTTCTACAATGAAGAGGAGCAGTGTCCTGTTTGTGAAGTGCTCTTTGCTGTGTTTAATAAGTGGGCAAAATCACCGTGGTTATATACGAGTGTCCTGAACAATGTGGACGCCACCATTTTTTACAGTGGATGGGAGGATGTGGAGAGCTGTTTAATTGTTCCTTTTGGGCTTCCTGTATCTCCACACACAGAGAATGGGACAGAGAAGTTATATCTGCAAAGAAAAAACCCAGTCTCCTACGAGCACTTTCCCGATGCTTCATTCGACCCTTTCTATTATTTGGAGTCCTCCTCTATGTTGGGGTAAGTCTCTAAACGTGTAATTATGTGCAAATTTGTACTTAACATTATATGCCCTGTCACTTTCTGTCTTTATCTGAAATGCAGCAACTTGTGCATATTCTTCTACATGTGCTAAAACAAACAAACAAACAAAAAAAGACTAGAAGTCTGACTGTATCTGCATATTATGAGTGCTAGCTTGTGGCTGGCAACCTGCTGCTCCTCTGTGGTTGCGTCAGAGTACTCAGGCTATCGATGGTGCAGCTCACACTCATGTGTGACTCTGCTCATGTGTCTAACATTACCTTCAATGGAGTGATCCTCCTGTCGTCATCGGTCATGCAGAAAATGCCAAAGTTTGTGTAAAAATACAGGAGCAATGTATTCACTATTCAGCGCATAATGATGTGTGTATTCTGGTAGAGTATTCACCAGAAATACCCTGTGTGTAATTCAAAGTTTGTGTTATATTGTAGGAGCATTTTGTGGCTAGCTATCACAACACATGCATTTTGTTATGCATTATGAGAATGAGATCATTATGTGGAATAAAATTGACATTTGTCTCACATTCCCGTATTTCTTTGCGCAGGAAGCCACAAAAACTGTGCAGCCGCAGCTCCTGGGCCGAATCATCGCTTCATTCGACCCCTACCATGAGCCAGAGCGAGAACAGGGCTACTTCCTGGCGCTAGGCCTAGGCCTACTGTTTATCACCCGCTTCCTCCTGCTGCAGCCCGCAATGTTTGGGCTGCACCACCTGGGCATGCAGATCCGCATTGCCCTTTTCAGCTTAATTTATAAAAAGGTGTGCTGCAGTAAGCTCAAATGTAATTGAATATCAACATGTATTTGTATTTAGGATTTGCTGGTTCATTGTTGTTTCGAAAGTATACTGTTAGGTTAAAGACTAAAAGATTTTTCTTTATTCTTGGTCCTAAGACACTAAAGCTGTCCAGTAGAGTTTTGGACAAGATCAGTACAGGACAGCTGGTCAGCCTGATGTCAGCCAACCTGGGCAAGTTTGATCAGGCAAGTACAAGTAGCATTTTTTTTTTTCTCCTTCTGTTTATTGGATGCTCTCTGTACATATTTTCCTATAAAACTGATATTTAGTGCGCATTCTACACTTATGCGATCACTTTAGTGCCCTGCTTCACTATAGTTGACAACTAACACACATTTTGACACCTAAAAGCTTCTTTTTTTTTTTTAATTTGAAAGTCAATAGGTAAAACATTTGATATCAGATTTTTGTGGTGGTGTGGTCACTGTGCAAGTGAAGCAAAGGAGGTTGAACTGTAGAACCCTTCAGGAAAGTTGAGCCTGGGTGATGAATTTTGATACACTTTGCAAGCTCTCTGAGGCAATTATCACCTGTATTAAATGTGATGGGTGTGAAACTTTTTGTCTCAGAGAACATACGCAAATTCTGCCTTTTTTCAGAGGGGTTTTAAAACAAATGCCCCACCATTCCTCTAATGATGTACTGAATGTGACGAGAGTGTTATTTTTGTAGATCTGTTTTCTTCTTGCTAACAACCACTCAGACCTGTCCGTGCTTGTGTGTATTTATGTGTCTGAAAGGTACGGTTGCACTACGGTGCATTGTGTAGTGAGAGATAGAGATTTGTTTCTTTTGTAGATTAATTTTGTGGCAGCCAACGAAATGGAATAAAGTCACAGATGCTTTATTACACACTATTTTTCTCTGTTTATAATATTCTCAGTCATGTGACCATTATATAATTTGATTATTTAAACTGTTCATAGACTATTATGCACTTACCAATGATATGAAATGAACTAAGAATTATATTGCATAATACTGTCAGTTATTGAACTGATTGAATTGTCTCTCTTGAACTGTGTTTTAGACAAAGGTAAATTTGAATGCAACCTATGAGTCAATCCTACTGCTCTCTTACTTTTGCCAGTCAAACGGTATTGAATGTGTGAAGTTTATACAGTCCTCTCTGGAAGAGCAAGTCCAATTCTATTGTTTCCGCTATACCTTGAAGACATTTGGGTTTGGAAGAATTTCAGCTTTCATTTCCTCATATTTACATCTGGATGTGTTAAACAACTTTATGTGTTAAAGAACATGGCACCTTTTGTTTGAACCTAGCTATTTTTTCAAGTGATCAAAAAATATTGGAATAAATGATTGATGGGTGTTTCTTGCTGCCCAGGTGTGCTCTGTTAAATTGCTTGTTTAAAGAATTAATAGCTCTGAATGTCTACTCTTGGTTTGAGTCCTAGGTTTCACCTGTGAAGACAGCATTTGTTGTTAGAATGGATAGACCAACATGAAGACCAGAGAGCTGTCTATGGGAGAAAAGCAAGCCATTTTGAAGCTGAGAAAAGAGAAGAGGGAAAATCTATCAGAGCAATTGCACAAGCATTGGGCATAGCCAATACAATAATTTGGAATGTCCTGAAAAAGAAAGAAAACTCTGGTGTGCTAACAACCAGACATGGAACATGTCGGCCATGGAAAACAACAGCAGAAACAGAAACAGAAACATCGTGAAAGCTGTGAAGAAAACCCCCAAAACAACAGTTAGTGACATCAGCAACAACCTTCACAGAGCAGGGGTGAAGGCACCCAGTTGAGCATGCATTTCACCACCTGTAGAGGAGATTGAAGGGAGAAACCCCCTAAAACAAACAACAACTGAAAGAAGCTGCAGTAGAAGCCAGGAAAAGCAACACAAAAAAATATACAACAGTTTGGTGATGTCAGTGGGCTTGATGCAGTTACTGGAAGCAAGGGATATTCAACCAAATATTAAGTGTTATTTACTTCAATTTACTTTAAGACTGTTCCTATACTTTTGCTCACCTAAAAAGTGGGTGGTCTGCCACCAATGGTGCCATGTTCTAAGTTGTTTAACACATCTGGATGTAAATATGAGGAAATGAAAGCTGGAATTCTGGTCTATCGTCTCATATTCATCTTTTGATCTCAAACCCAAATGTCTTCAATGTATAGTGAAAACAAAAGAATTGCCCTTGCTGTTCCAATACTTTTGGAGGGGACTGTATAACATACCTCACAGTCTGCTGAAAATTAACCAGAAACTGTGTTTGCTGTACAGAGCCTGGGCATGGCCCACTTTGTATGGATTTCTCCATTGCAGTGTATCCTGTGTGTGGGACTAATTTGGGAGCTCATAGAATTTAACAGCTTCTGTGCCCTTGCTGCAATCTCCCTACTGGGAGTCATCCAGGCTTGTCTTTCTCATAAAATGGGACCTTACCAGTAAGTTTTCACCTATTCATATCTGTAGTACCGCATAGATTCGTGCTTTGGATTTGTACATTTTTTCCCTACTATCTCATTATATCTCTCCCAGAAAAAACCCACATTCCACTCAAGTCTGATGCTGGTTGGGCTTTTTGATGAGTGAGAACAGCTAGCTCAGATCTTGTGATCTAATCAGGACCTTGGTTTGCCTTGTGCTTTTGAGAAATGTAAACATAGCTGGGAAGAGCTGGTGCTAGCATCTTTTCAGCTTTGCTCAATTCAGACAGCATGCTTACTGTATTTACAATCGCATCTGTATTTCCCAGGTGAATTATTCTTTCAAAGTCAATCTCTGTGCCCAGCTAGATGACCAAAAAAAAAAAATCATTGACCCTCTCCAACTTGAATGTATTCTCTCTTTGTGTCTTTTTAAATAAGAGCACAAAGGGTACTGCTTACTAATAAGCGTCTTGCCCTGACCTCGGAGATTATGGAGAATCTGCACTCAGTGAAATCCTATGGCTGGGAGGAGATCATGGAGACCATCATCAAGAATATCAGACAGTAAGATAAAATGTGACCAAAACAGTATTTCCTACACTGCAAAAAAAAAGACGTATTAGAACTTGAAAATGCCTTGTAATCAAGAAACTATTTCCTTCCCTGAGATAATTCAGCCTTTGTTTATTACACTTGTAATTTTTTTTAACTCTGCACCTACTGTACATTTATTATCTTATTATTATTTGTGAAAAGTGTGATGCGATATAACTAATTTCCTGTTAAACAGGATGCTAGCTCTCTTCTGATACTCAGTTTTTATTCAGTGAATTCAGAGCTCAATAGAAATTTAAAGCATTTTTTTTTTTTTTTTGCTTTCATCCTGTCTGCTTTCAGGGATGAGGTCAAACTGACCAGGAAGATCGGCTCTCTGCGCTACTTCTACAGCTCTGCCTACTTCTTCTCTGCTATATGGGTGATCATGGCAGCAGTGGTGCCCCAAGCCCTTACCACAGGCATCACCGTGCGGCGCATCTTTACTACTCTCTCATACTGCATGGTGCTGCGCATGACCGTCACCCGCCAGCTGCCTGCTTCCATCCAGATGTGGTACGACACCATCAGGCTTATCTGGAAAATTGAGGTAAACAATTTTCATCTAATATGACATGCGTGTCAAGCTCAATTACAGCATGCTTTAGGTGTGGCATGGTTGGTATGAGCAACATTGGTTTATGGTTATTGTTTGAGGCCTAAATTTTGGAATCAAAATATCAAAGAAGTAAGCACTTGTTTTCAATATGCACTTCTGTCTTTGTAGTGTAAGGCTATTTATTAAAATAAATAGAACACAGAAAAAGGGATAGTTATAAGGATTTCTGCAGTGATTCCAAGACCAAGTGAAACTGATAATAGCTGTCTTAGCTTGGTATGTCTAACAATACATTTTCAAAAGTGCCTAAACTGGCAGCTGTTATTCACACCACAACCCTTTAACCAAAAAGACATGACCTGTTGTGCTGTGGTTCAGCACTGCTCAAAACTGCACAGCATGGCGGATTCTTTGTATCACTGTATAACTGTTTGTACTGTCCCGAAGCAAGGCCCAAAGTAACTGTTTCTATCTCAGGCTGTATCCAAAAATGTATCCATGTGCCACAAAACTTATTCACTATTCTTTGTTTTAGGATTTTCTTAGCAAAGAAGAATACAAACTGATGGAGTATGACCTCAGCATTACAGACATGGAACTTGAAAACATCACAGCTTCCTGGGATGAGGTAGTCTTTTCAGTGAACTGCTCTGTCCATCTGAAAATTTAAAAACACTTTAACATTTTGCGGGCCTTATCCGAGCCCTGAATCTGACAAGCATTGGATGTCATACATTAGTCTGGAAATTTAAAAAGAAATGGAAATACTTTGGAAATCCAAATACTTTGGAATTTTTATTTATAAAAAATATGGCTCCATGTTATTTTACGCATGCCTTTATAGTGAAAATAAATTTTGTTTGAGTGACAGTGTGAATGTTGGGGGTCTAATTCTCACACTGTCTGCCTGTAAGCAGTGTGAGCAGGTCCTCACTGAAACTCAGTTTAAATGGTGGGAAGAGACGGTTAATTGCTGTGTCCTTTTGTCAGCTGTTGTCTTGCCCCATTTGAATACGAAATGCATGCAGAAATTAATAAGCGAGCAGCTGTCCAACAACGCCTGACCGAAGTCAATGATTAAGCCAGAGTCACACCCACTTCTCTATTTCAGGGTAGTTCTCACTCCCCTGCTCCAGTGAAAATGCACAGAACAAAAGCTTTTTGTGTGCTTTTGTAGGATGTCTAACCTCGCATGTGACAATAAAAATGAAATAAACAGTTCAATCTAACCATAACTATGACAAACCATTGCAGTTAACGTGATCTTTTTACCGTTGCTATAACAGTCATGTTGTATTTGTCAGATAACAATATGACTCAGTCACAGGTTGGGATAACAACTTTAACTAGTTAGTAAATCTCATTTGCAAGATGTTCTCCATGCTGTGCCATGGGATCTTGTTGACTTCTTTTTAACACCCTATTAAAAGCAAATTTATCTGGTTTTAAGTAATAGCAATCTGTCTCAGCTGGACACAGAATTATAATAATCACAAATATGTTATAGGGACATGTAACAGTATAGGGGTGTGCTATGTTTGAGAGACTCTCTGTTATGGCAGGGTATTGGTGAGCTCTTTGAGAAAATTAAGCAAGAGAACAAAGCGAGTGGCTATCCAAACGGAGATGGACTCTTCTTCACCAACCTCTACGTAACACCTGTGCTTAGGAATATCAGCTTGCACTTGGAGAAGGGTGAAATGTTGGCAGTGGCTGGATCCACAGGATCTGGAAAGGTAAGATTACACTCTAGATTCATTAAAAAAAATAATAAATAAATATTCTAAGTAAGACACTAGATGCTTTATGAAGAGACAGAAACACTTCACTTATTTCATGAGTGTTCTAATGTCTGAGGTGACCAATAAAAGACCTCAATCTCTGACCTGACCTATATTATCTTCTGTATGGGTAGAGCTCCCTGTTAATGACCATCCTGGGCGAGCTGGTCCCTTCCTCAGGAAAAATCCGTCACAGTGGCCGTGTCTCCTACTCCTCCCAGACTGCCTGGATCATGCCTGGCACCATCCGAGACAACATCCTGTTTGGGCTGACCTATGAAGAATACCGCTATAGCAGAGTGGTTAAAGCATGCCAGCTGGAGGAGGTAATTCATATCTTATCATATTAAACTCACTTAGTTTTATCTTTCTGTCTTTTTATTTCTCTTATTCCCACTCTTTCTCATATACAGTCCCCTCCGAAACTATTGAAAACTGAGTCATTTATGTTTGAGATCAAAAGATCAAAAGAATTTCAGCTTTTATTTCCTGGTATTTATATGTAGAGGTGTTAAATTACACACACAGTATCTCACAAATGTGAGTACACCCCTCACATTTTTGTAAATATTTTATTATATCTTTTCATGGGACAACACTGAAGAAATGACACTTTGCTACAATGTAAAGTAGTGAGTGTACAGCTTGTATAACAGTGTAAATTTGCTGTCCCCTCAAAATAACTCAACACACAGCCATTAATGTCTAAACCACTGGCAACAAAAGTGAGTACACCCCTATGTGAAAATGTCCAAATTGGGCCCAAAGTGTCAATATTTTGTGTGGCCACCATTATTTTCCAGCACTGCCTTAACCCTGTTGGGCATGGAGTTCACCAGAGCTTCACAGGTTGCCACTGGAGTCCTCTTCCACTCCTCCATGACAACATCACAGATCTGGTGGATGTTAGAGACCTTGCGCTCCTCCACCTTCCGTTTGAGGATGCCCCACAGATGCTCAATAGGGTTTAGGTCTGGAGACATGCTTGGCCAGTCCATCACCTTTACCCTCAGCTTCTTTAGCAAGGCAGTGGTTGTCTTGGAGGTGTGTTTGGGGTCGTTATCATGTTGGAATACTGCACTGTGGCCCAGTTTCCGAAGGGAGGGGATCATTCTCTGCTTCAGTATGTCACAGTACATGTCACAGTACACTCCCCAGTGCCGGCAGCACTCATGCAGCCCCAGACCATGACACTCCCACCACCATACTTGACTGTAGGCAAGACACACTTGTCTTTGTACTCCTCACCTGGTTGCCACCACACACGCTTGACACCATCTGAACCAAATAAGTTTATTTGGTGGGGGGCTGACCCCCCACCCCTCCAACCTCTGCAGCAATGCTGGCAGCACTCATACGTCTATTCTGCAAAGCTAAACTCTGGATATAATGTTGAGCACATGCACTCAACTTCTTTGGTCGACCATGGCGAGGCCTGTTCTGAGTGGAACCTGTCCTGTTAAACCGCTGTATGGTCTTGGCCACCGTGCTGCAGCTCAGTTTCAGGGTGTTGGCAATCTTCTTATAGCCTAGGCCATCTTTATGTAGAGCAACAATTCTTTTTTTCAGATCCTCAGAGAGTTCTTTGCCATGAGGTGCCATGTTGAACTTCCAGTGACCAGTATGAGAGAGTGTGAGAGCGATAACACTAAACTTAACACACCTGCTCCCCATTCACACCTGAGACCTTGTAACACTAACGAGTCACATGACACCGGGGAGGGAAAATGGCTAATTGGGCATAATTTGGACATTTTCACTTAGGGGTGTACTCACTTTTGTTGCCAGCGGTTTAGACATTAATGGCTGTGTGTTGAGTTATTTTGAGGGGACAGCAAATTTACACTGTTATACAAGCTGTACATTCACTACTTTACATTGTAGCAAAGTGTCATTTCTTCAGTGTTGTCCCATGAAAAGATATAATAAAATATTTACAAAAATGTGAGGGGTGTACTCACTTTTGTGAGATACTGTACACATTTAGAACATAGCACATTTTGTATCAGACCACCCAAATTGTAGGCGAGCAAAAAATATTGGAACATGTGACTGACAGGTGTTTCTTGTTACATAGTTGTGTCCTGTTAGATTGATTGTTTAAACAATAAATAGCTCTGAACATCTACTCTTGGTTTTAACCTTCAGTTTCATTTGTGTAGACTGCATTTGTTCTTAAAAAGGATTAGCCAACATGAAGATCAGAGAGCTGTCTATGGAGGAAAAGCAAGCCATTTTAAAGCTGAGAAAAGAGGGAAAATCAATCAGAGGCACTGTGCAGGCATTGGGCATAGTCAGTACAACAATTTGGAATGCCCTTAAAAAAACCCACTGGTGTACTGAGCAACAGACACCGAATGGGTCGGCCAAGGAAAACAACAGCTGATGACGGAAACATTGTTGTTTTTGGGTTTTTCTTCACAGCTCTCACAGTCAGTGACATCACCAACAACCTCCACAGGGCAGGGGTGAAGGTAACACAATCGACCATTCGAAGAAGACTTTGAGAGCAGAAATGTAGAGGTCATACCACAAAATCTAGATGTAAATACAAGGAAATAAAAGCTGAAATCCTAAACTCTCATCTCATATCCATATTTTGATCTCAAACCCAAATATCTTTGGTGTATAGCACAAACAAATTAATTGGTCTTGCCATTCCAATAGTTCCCTCCCAATAGTTCCCTGCTCGTAATTCTCTATTTGAACCCCCCACTTTCTTTCTATTTGGTCACATTTTTTAAAGCCTTCACTCTCTCTCTCTCACTCTGTCTCACTAATCTCATGCCACTCGGAATGTTCAGCTGGCAGTTGAACTGAGAATCTTTGTTAGATACAATGCTGCATTACTGTGTCATATTACTCAATATGGCTCATCCCCCTCACCTGCAATCTCTTGATACCAAAACAGCCAATCATATGTAGCCATCAGCCATGTTGAGTGACAGCGCCCCAGTTTAATCGAGTCTCTTGTGAAAAGAGGCTCACAGATCTGAAATGCTTTCTAGACTGCATAGTCACATTCAGTCCTTGACGATCTGCTTATCTCACACCAGAATCTATATGATAGTTACGATCAACTTTCCTTAGGGAAAAAAACTGTTCATTTTGTTTCATTCTTTTTATTAGTGTTACAATTTTGAAGGCGCAAGAAATTCTCTAATACAATTAATTAGGTTGTATCACTAAGGTTGTGTATGATCTCTTTAACTTTTTATCACATAATAAAATATTATAATATAATAATACACATGGCTCTTAGAAATCGAAACCTTTGGCTCAGAAATGTAAGGAAAACTGGATATGTACTGTATATACTGTACACTAACTGGAGATGAAACTGAAGAGACATATAAGCTAAGATTCCTCAGGAACACTGCCAGAAGCTGGTGTCTGGCTATGCATCTTTACTAAGTACTAAAGATGCTTGCCATGAAGGGGTTGAATAATTTTGAGACCGGAGAAGTCATTATAAGTTGCATTTTCAGTTGAATTTGGGGGAAACCACTTGAAGCATTTTTTGTGTTGAACTATTTCAATTGTTTTTGTTTGATTTGTTCATTGCAAACAGCTGAAAGTCTGTGAATTTGGACAATAAACCTGATTTGCAATGGGGGTTGAATAATTTGGATTGCAACTGTGTGTGTGTGTGTGTGTGTGTGTGTGTATATATATATATATATATACACACACACACACACATGGTTTGCCAACAAATAAAATTTTTTATTTGTAAACACTGTTATCACTTACATTCATACTTACATCACCTTTCATAAATGCTAAATAAATGTCTCTTTACAGAAAGCTTCACCATATCAGCAATAAAAAAAATACTTTTGTGTTCGTTTATTATTAGGTATAGATTATATGGAGCGTTCGCCACACAAGCTGTTAGGGGACAGTGGTAGCTCAGTGGCTAAGACGTTGGGCTACTGATTGGAAGGTCATGAGTTCAAATTCCAGCACCGCCAAGCTGCCACTGTTGGGCCCTTGAGCAAGGCCCTTAACCCTCAATTGCTCAGATGTATAAATGAAATAAATGTAAGTCGCTCTGGATAAGGGCGTCTGCCAAATGCCGTAAATGTAAGCTGTCGCTATCAAAACAGTAACGTACTATAACAAGCCCATTCATATAAACCTATAATTGAATTACAGCCAGCACTATTATATATATAGAGCTGCTGTTATAGAAAATTAATCAACATATTTGATTACTCAGATGTGCTGTGGTATAAAAGAAGTTTTCTTTCCAGGAAAAGTGAGGCAGGTTAACCTATAATGAGTGCAATATTTACACTTTCTTGTTAATGACACTGGTTTAACTGTGCTGTCGTGATGACAGTGGCTCATGCAACCACATCTTTTATTCATTGTTTCATTTTAACAAATTTCTAAAGAAAGGTGGTTTCTCTGTATGCTAAATGAAGGGAATCCACATTGTGGTATTTTTACAGTGCTAGACTGAAAGTTCTCTATATTAATGATCTGGTGTTGATAACCTCATAAACATGTATGTGGCTGCATTAAACCATAAAAAGAAACATCAAACTCCATTCGCTTTCTCAAAGCTGACTTCAGTGGGGTTGTGTCGAGTAGTCCATCTCACATTTATTGTCACATAACATTTCAGACTCATTACACATGTCATGTTTGAAAGTTTTCACCTAAACTACAGCAAAATTACTATTCTAGGCAAAGTCAGGTCATTGTCTCAATGAAGCCCTTTTACAACTACTGATATATTTCTTTCCCCTGATGCTCCAAAACTGGACAAAAGGTGTAAAGTAGGAGGTAAGATAACTCTTTATGTGAATTGTTACATGTCATAACAGTTTTTACTCATTTCTTATTTGTGTATATATTTTCATGATTTGTTTTATCTGCTGAGAAGCATAATGTGCCAAGACAAATTTCACATCATTTTCGTATAAGATATAATGTGACTCTAAGTCAGATTTATTAGTATAGAGATGTGTACATCTTGTCTTGTATATTATCACTGTGTCTGTATGGAATGTTTACAGTCTGTGCTAATCATTCATGGTGGTATTTTATGATATATTTTGTCTCATCGTGTGTGATGTCTCTGTATGATATATTGTGTGCCATTCATATGTCAAGTGGTCTTTTGCTACATGAACCTTTTAATCTTTCCCAGTGTCAAGCGTCTTCTTCTGAGCTTGTCAGAACTAATCTTGAGATTAGTTGAATTAAGCACTATGCTCTGCTGAATAAAAATTAATGCAGCATGCACCTGTGCTTTGATCTTTAGGACCTGGCTGCTCTTCCTGAGAACGATAGGACGCTTTTGGCAGAGGGGGGACTGAACCTGAGTGGGGGACAGAAAGCACGGGTAGCCCTAGCCAGGTACACGCTCAAAAAAGGAAAATATTCCTCATTTTACAATATATCTGCAAAGAAATAAAATTCTAAGATTAAACGTAATGTGGTTGTGTCTTATCCTTGACAGGGATTAAAAACAAGACAAAAGTTCTGCAATGACCCTCTTGGTATATAGACCTGATCTGAATATACGTATTTCAAGAATTTTTCAAGAATTATTTAACAGATTCAATATTTCAAGAATAATGAGAATAATTATTAGACACTGTTTATAAATTGTTCAGAAATGGAATTACAACCTTTATATCTTAACAATATCTTAACGTACACTATTTGTTACATGTGATAAAGACAGATCACTGAAACCTAACAAACTAAATATCTGGTTGCTATATAATACACTTTTTGTCTTCTTTATTTTCTCATAAGTTTGTATAAACTTTTGTATTTAACTATATATTAATTTATATCACTATAAATTCACATTACTATAATAATAGGTTATAAAGAATAAATATGCTTTGAGTGAAAATGATCAGTATAATTGTCTTTGTGTAGAAGATACACTGACAGATTTTCCACTTGTGTGTAATGTAAAGATTCATTTATAAAACTGAAAGTTATGTTTTGTATTAATCTCTTAGGGCTGTGTACAGAGATGCTGATACCTACCTGCTGGATGCACCTTTCACACATTTGGATATTGCTACAGAGAAAGAGATATTTGAAAAGTATGTATATCAAATATGAAAACTGTCACATACAGTATGAAGTGATTATGGTAGTCCTTTCATGAGTTAACTGCTGTGCTATATGACTTTAGCATTTGATATATTGTATCTTATGTTGCATTGAGTTTATTAAGTATCTATTTCGTTTCAAACCACTTGTAAGCAGACGTCTTTCTCCCAGGTGTCTGTGCAGGCTCATGGCCTCCAAGACCCGCATTGTGGTCACCAACAAGATTGAACACCTAAAGCGGGCCGACAAGATCCTGCTGCTGCACAACGGTGAATGTTTTTTTTATGGCGCGTTTTCAGAGCTGCAGTCACGGCGGCCTGACTTCAGCTCTTTGTTGCTGGGTCTGGAGGCCTATGACAACATTACTGCCGAGCGCCGCTGCTCCATCCTCACCGAGACACTACGCAGAGTATCTGTGGATGAAACCTCAGGGATACGTCCCGATCGTCCCTCCTACCGGCAGGTGGCTCCTCCCACCTACATAGACGAGAGGAAGGCTTCGGTGATCATCAACCCACTGGCGGCCGACCGTAAGGCTTCCTTCATCCAGGTGATCGAAGAGGAGGCCAAGCGGCCACTGCCTGACCGCAAGTTCTCCCTGGTGCCTGAATTTGAGCTGGTGGATGAGTCGTTCATGGGGAATGACATGTATCACAACCACGGCGTGCACATGGCAGGACAGAGAAGGCAGTCTGTGCTGGCCTTTATGACCAACGCACAGGGAAGGCGTGACCAGCTCCAGTCCTCCTTCCACAGCCGTCTGTCCATTGTGCCCCAGAGTGAGCTGGCCTCCGAGCTGGACATCTATACCCGAAGACTGTCCAAGGACAGTATCTACAACATCACCGGAGAAATGGATGAGGAGAATATTGAGGTAAGAGAGGTCACACATGATGGTACAGTACTTCCATAGTTCATAGGCTCTGGAACCTAGCTCTTCTTTTGATTCACCCTATTGTAGTTTACAGTTCAAAGCTTAAGTTTAAAGACACAAATCATATGATCTTAATAAAATGTCTAACCCAAGGGTCATCAAGTATTTTCCTAAACAAGCTGAAAAATACTGTAGCAGAGCTGTTATGAAAACAATGCAAATAGACTTTAGTTTTCTAAACATGAGCCAGCGCAACTTCTTATCCTATTATCCAATCACATTTTTGTAAATTGTGTGAGTTTGACATAACTCGGATGTAAAACTCATCAGACAAGAGACATTAAGTCAGAAAGGGAAGAATTTTCACAGATTTGCTTTTTTTTTTTCTCCATTTCATTTATCCTCTCCAGTCTGGTTAGTGAGGTAAAAAAACAAACAAACATAGAATGGTCAGTGAAGTATGTGCTTATTCTCTGCTTCAAGGTCAAAACAGATGTATCTCCATGGCACTAGTCAAAAGTGGTAATGTGAACTACTACTACCTGAACTAACGATAAGCATTAAAAAGTAACTGTTGTCACAATTCAGTCAGATTAGTTGCATATCCAGATTTTTGTAAGAAAAGAGTTTTATGAAACTGGACCTTCATACAATATACATGAATACCCCTGATCTATATTATGTGGAGCAATAGGAATTTACTGGTTATGTGCTGGTGATAGTGACAGGACGGTGAGTTTAAAATGCCAGATCTGTCAGGTACTCAGTAGTTGCATTCTGCCAATCCATCTTTGGGAACCATGCTCACTCATTGAGACCTCAGGGCAATTTAGCATAGCCAGTAGTAGGAGGTTGGGGGAAACCCACACAGACACAAGGAGAACATACAAAACTCCACACAGTCAGTAACCCAAGCTCAGGATTGAACTGGGGGACCCTGGAGATGTCAGGCGACAATGCTACCCGCTGTACCACCATATACGACTTAATATCTTGAACATTTTTAATTGTGACACCTACATCATTTTAACTCCATCTATTTGTCAGGTGTACATTACAGCTCAGTGAAATTCTTTTCTTCATGTATCGCAGATTGTTAGGAAGTGGGTATAATGGTGGGTCTAAGTCAAATGTCGTATTGAATATGACACTTGAGAATAATTATCACTGTGTTTTTCACAGGCATGCTTTGCAGATGAACAAATAGAGGATACTTTTGAAACCACAAAATGGAACACGTATCTCAGATATGTGTCGACCAACAAAAGTCTCACATATGTTCTGATCTTCATCCTCGTCATTTATGCTATCGAGGTAATCATGCTAATCATTATTCATCTTTGCAAGTACTTGAATCAGTGTTTATCTTATTGAACTCTGATCTTCCAAAAAAATGTAATCACTCACCACTAGTTAGCTGTGGATATGATTCAAATGTCGTATTGACTATAACACTTGAGTGTGGATGTTTGGACTTTGTGGAATTTATAGAATCTGAGAAATTTGAGAGTCAGCGTAACTGTGCATTGTACCATTGACATTGGGCAGCTGGGCTTTGTCTCTCGGTCGGTTGTTTGACTACCTAACTGAGGCCAGCTGTGATGATGGGCACAACAAAATTATTTACAAACATGAAACCGGTCCATTTGGCAGAAACTCTTGAAAGAGGGTCAATGGTTCAAAGCTCAAAAAAAGTCAGTTTCCTCAGTTCTTTGCTGAAGATTGCTTAAATTTCTTTTTGTAGGTGGCTGGATCTGTTGTTGGGATTTTTCTGATAACTGAGTGAGTATAAACTAAAGCCCTCCTACATTATCATATACAGTAACAAAGCAGTAAGATCACAAATTGACACTCCCCCCCCCCCCCCCCATAACAAATCTTGATAAAAATGCTCAATGTTTTTCATATATTTTTTTAAACAAAATATATGAAATAGCCAATTATGTATGGTGGGCTAACAGATGTCTTTATTCTAAATCAGTGGTCACCAACCCTCTTCCTTGAGATCTACCTTCCTGTAGGTTTCATCTCCAACCAAAATCTGTTTTAGTTGATCAAGAACTTCTTAAGGCAATGATTAGATGGTCAGGTGGGCACGATTATGGTGAGAGCTATTAGGATTAGGGTTGGTGACCACTGCTCTAAATAGTCTTAATACATGCATCCTGTCTATTCTTTTTCAGTGAGATATGGAAGGAGGAGTATTCTGGCTCAAATGCCACCAAGCAAACCAACGTATCACTACCTGATACACAATCTGCTGTCATTGTCCGACCCACTAGCAGCTATTACATCATTTACATCTATGTAGCAACGTCGGAGAGCATCTTAGCTCTGGGCTTTTTTCGGGGACTGCCTCTGGTCCACACCATGATCACCATATCCAAAAAACTGCATCAGAAAATGCTGAGTTCTGTGCTAAGGGCACCAATGTCTGTCCTCAACACCATGAAGACAGGTGTGTGAGATAAAAACGCAACAGCAGTATGCCTATATTTTCATGTGATGTGGTGCGTGTTGCCATTGATGCACTCTGTTTTCATTTTTAAAGGTCGTATCATGAACAGGTTCACTAAGGACATGGCTACTATAGACGACATGTTGCCTCTGTTGATGTTTGACCTTGTGCAGGTTTGTAGTTCCACAATGAGTTCCAAAACTTGTATGCCAAAGAATTAGTTACTGCACTGAGAAGTATGACTAGAGCCAGTTAATCTGTCCTTGATTTAGCCTGCCTGAATTAAACATTTTCTTTCCTTTATACAGCTTACCCTGGTGGTGCTGGGATGTATTCTGGTGGTGTCCATCATGCGGCCATACATTTTCCTTGCAGCTACACCCTTGGCCATTGTCTTTATTGTGATGAGGAAGTACTTCCTGCGCACAGGTCAACAGCTGAAGCAAATGGAGACAGAAGGTGAGAAGTAAGAGATATGTGGGTGCCATTCTTTGCCTATACACAGCATCAGCCAGGACAAAAGTGTTTCCAGTTTCCTTGATGCATTCCTTCGCTTGACCAGTGTTTTTATGTAATAACTGGTGGTGCCAGCTTTGTATCAGAGGCAGACACACAATAGTTAGGAACAATGTAAGGATCAGAAAGAATCCTAAGGATGAGCACTGCATTCCAGCAGAGGTTATAGGGAAGGCTAGCTGTGAAGCCTAGCGAGACAAATCTCTAACTGTACATGGATCAGGCTGGGACGTGACTCTCTTCCAGGGGGGAGCCAGAAATTTTGACAAGGCCCTGGCAGAAGGTCAACAGCATGGCAGAAAACAGGAGAGGAGGAAAGGATGAATGAGTCAGGCAGGAGGAGATGGGATATCTCAGAGGAAGCAGCATGGGCAAACGTCCGAATTTGCCCTCTTTGTATGTCTTTGTTTATCTGCAGTATGATATGTCCCAAGTGACGCTATAACCCCAATGCTGACCCAGTCTGTCCAGATCACTTCTCACCCTGCTCCATGAACAGGAAGCAGAAATGTGTTATCCTCAAACACTGATGGCTAGTTTTTGTGTCAGTCTTTCTAAGGTCGCACAGGGAGCAAATGAGGATTTTCCACACTGAACTGGGACAGTTTTGGAATGACTCAACGGGAGATTTTCTCCTGACCATGCTATCATCATTCACTGAATTGGGCAAACTAAGCAGGAGGGGGTTGGTCATGTTTGTGGAAGCGAATGAGGAATGTTTACATGCTCTAACAAATGTTGAGAATGTGATGATAAATGAATAGTTTGAGAAGGGCTCATGCTACACACAGCCCTTTAGTATACGTGCAGGTGAGACTGGCATGTTCATGAATAGGGGCTTGACAGCAAACGGACAGAGGACAGACTTTTATTTCTTCCTTCCTTTTCCTGGCTTCCTTCTTGGTGGGACCAGGTGTGATAGGTTGTGTAAAACAACCCAGAACTTTTAGGAGCACAGGGTTGTATTTCAGAATGCAAACCAATCAAGAGTCAGTACTCTTGATGCTACTGCTGTGTCAGATTCACAAGCAATAATGGAATATACAATACATCCCTACATTTGAAGGGATGAAGGAAGGATATTCTAGAGGCAGCATTGTTTAATAATTAGCATTATCCTGACTAAAAGCTTGAACAATAATTACTTTTAAAATTATGGTTCTTTTACTCTAGCTACCATCATTCTGTGAGTCCAATGGCGTGATCCTCTGTTAACATGTTCCCCTCTCTCTCTCTCTCTCTCTCTCTCACCCCTCATCCCTCATCCAGCTCGAAGTCCCATCTTCTCCCATCTCATCATCTCACTAAAAGGACTGTGGACAATCCGGGCCTTTGACCGGCAGGCGTACTTCGAAACTCTTTTCCATAAAGTCCTCAACACACACACAGCCACCTGGTTCCTCTACCTTTCCACCCTGCGCTGGTTCCTCTTCCGTGCTGACATCATCTATTTCTTCTTCTTCACGCTCACCGCCTGGATTGCAGTAGGAACCAACCGTAAGCACACTCTTCTATTTTCCACTCTAAAGCTATCCTGAGTGCATTAGGCATATTGCTTGTGCACCCTCTGTAGTGCACTCCATGTGAACTAGTAAGCTTTATGTAGGTGGCCATGCTAGTTGGAGCTGTATACTGGAAGTTGCAGAGGTTGTAGACAGTGAGCAGATGCTTGAATGCTTGATTTGGCAGGTTTCACAGACAATTTCACTGATAGGTAATTGCTAGCAGTGTTTGGGGAAATGCCTTTGAAGTGAATTTAGAGGTCATTGTATGCACTGTTGTGCTTGATGTTTACTCACGTGCTTGTGTGTTATTCCACAGAGGATAAATCGGGTGAGATTGGTATCATTATAGCTCTGGCGATGCTCATTCTAGGCACCTTCCAGTGGTGTGTCGTCACCAGCATTGCAGTGGATGGAATGGTATGTGTCCTCTCTCTCTCTCACTCACACACATAAGCACACATACACACCCAAACACATATTTATGCATTCATCTTTGTCATTTTGCTCGTTCTTGCTATTCCCCTATGTAAAGTTGCACCCTAGTTTGTCTTTCACAGTGGCTAAAAGCAGAATTTGTCCTGTTCTGTAATGGTGAGGAAGAGATTGTGTGTGAAGGCTGTTGTCAATGCAGAGGTTTTTTTTTTTTTTAATCTGCACAAAGTGTGTGTTATTAGTCTTATCAGGCTGCAGAACATTATGTTGTTCCACAGCTCTTCAGAGGAAGTGGTGAAATGTGTTGTTGATATGTATAAAACGTCTGCCCATACAAACTCCTGCACACTTGCAGATATTCACCCTGAAAGTCATGGATACAATTAGACTTACCTCCTTTAGCCTGCACTCAATCACAAGTACAAGAAGTTCAAGCATCATTTGGAAGCTAAACAAACCGACAATCGTGTTTAGGCAATTACTTGACTTGCTTACATCATTGCTCTTATTCTCACCTCCAGATGCGTTCTGTGGAGCGCGTCTTTAAGTTCATCGAGCTGCCGTCCGAGGAGCCTAAACCTAGGCTGGGTCAAAGAAAAGCCTCAACCCTGGTCATTGAGAACCCAGAGGCTTGCACTGACACTTGCTGGCCCAGTCATGGACAGATGGACATACGCAACTTAACAGTTAAATACACTGATGCGGGACATGCCGTGCTCAAGAACCTCTCTTTCAGCGTGGAGGGTGGACAGAAGGTATGTGTAGGTGCCAGTGCAGTTGACCATCAGAGTTCACAAACCACAAATTTCTCGTAAGGCGATGGTAGTTTAAGAAAAGATCCTATTAGATGCCTTTGTAAAGCTCAAGCCATGCAATGAACCTTTGAGGAACCATGTTTTATACAGCTTGGAGACCAAGACAATATTATTAAAAGCTTTTTATATTTGCTAAACTTATTTTTTTTTTAATTATTAAATTGAATTCAGCCCCCATGCAAGCTTTTTCTTAACAAAATGTCTCAATGCTTTCCAGCAGCTGACACTGAAAAAATCTACTGGTAAAGCATGGAACAAACAAAATTATGTAGGTCACCTAAGCTTTTTCTGAATCTTGGCCAGACCACTATTTTAAGCCTCAAAAATAGAACATGTCTGAGGGAAAAGGACATTGGGTTGTCCTAAATTTGTTATTATGTGTTGGTCTTTAATGTCAGTCCCCACCTTTTGGCATGATCATAGCCATGCTGATATTCACTACGACACCATGACTGTGTGATATTGCTTTTATACAATACAGTTCTATAAACAAGAAATTAATATAGAGTAACTGATATTCCACACAATATGGTTGAATATTTTGTTTGTTTGTTTGTTTGTTTATCCGTCAAAGAAAATAGTTTCCAAAGAAGCCGCATCTGGATAGAGCGTTGCGAGTTGCCATGCCAACGCACAGACTGCAGTGTGTAGTTTTAATTTTCTGTAGTGAACACAGACAAGTGGAGTGATACAGTGAAACGGTGAAATGTCCCAGTGCTGTTATATTAAATATCAGCACTCTTGGAACACTGCGTGTCCAATCAAATTAGTGGACCAGAACTAACTAGTTTACATTATTGAGTAAACTGAGGAGTAAACTGCTTGCCTGGTTTAGTTATTACTTGAAAAAGCAATTTGTGCAAAATGGGATCTTACAAGGTTCTGTTTTAAGCCCTCTATTTTTCCCTTTATATATAACACCTTGGACGTCATTCACAAGCTTAATGTTGTGTTTCACATCACACACAGCACACTTATACTAAATGTAACTGTGCTAAAGGCATGCAATCTTGGATGAATAGAAATGTCCTCCTCCTAAATTCTGATAAAACAGGAGTACAGACCTTGGGACATTCTGATTTAACCACATACCTCAATTACTATATGGCTTAGCCATCGCTTAACTCCTGAAGCAGTATAACCCATTAAGACCACTCTGCTCTGTCTTATATCATCCTTGAACTCAGGAATAGTGTTGTTTTTGCAGCAAGGGACCCCTTTAACTAAAGAAGAAATTCCAGAGACTCCCTCACTATAGATATACAGTACTGTGCAAAGGTTTTAGGCAGGTGTGAAAAAATACTGTAAAACAAGAATGCTTTCAAAAATAGCCATGTTAATAGTTTATATTTATCAGTTAACAAAATGAGTGAAAATGAGTTCACTCAAAAGTGAGTGAACAGAAGAAAAATCTACGTCAAATCAATATTTGGTGTGACCACCCTTTGCCTTCAAAACAGCATCAATTCATCAATTCTTCTAGATATACTTGCACACAGTTTTTTAAGGAACTCGGCAGGTAGGTTGGCCCAAACCTCTTGGATAACTAACCACAGTTCTTCTGTGGATTTAGGCAGCCTCAGTTGCTTCTCTCTCTTCATGTAATCCCAGACAGACTCGATGATTTTGAGATCAGGGCTCTGTGGGAGTCATACCATCACTTCCAGGACTCCTTGTTCTTCTTTACGCTGAAGATAGTTCTTAATGACTTTCACTGTACGTTTGGGGTCGTTGTCATGCTGCAGAATAAATTTGGGGCCAATCAGATGCCTCCCTGATGGTATTGCATGATGGATAAATATCTGCCTGTACTTCTCAGCATTGAGGAGACCATTAATTCTGACCCCAAATCCAATTGCAGAAATGCAGCCCCACCAAAAGGAACCTCCACCATGCTTCACTGTTGCCTGCAGACACTCATTCGTGTACCGCTCTCCAGCCATACAGCAAACAAACTGCCTTCTGCTACAGCCAAATATGTCAAATTTTTACTCATCGGTCCAGAGAACCTGCTGCCATTTTTCTACACCCCAGTTCCTGTGTTTTCATGCATAGTTGAGTTGTTTCCACATCGGAGGTATGGCTTTTTGGCCGCAAGTCTTCCATGAAGGCCACTTCTGACCAGACTTCTCCGGACAGTAGATGGGTGTACCAGGGTCCCACTGGTTTCTGCCAGGTCTGAGCTGATGGCACTGCTGGACATCTTCTGATTGTGAAGGGAAGTAAGCCTGATGTGTCTTTCACCTGCTGCAGTAAGTTTCCTTGGCTGACCACTGTGTCTACGGTCCTCACCGTTGCCCGTTTCTTTGTACTTCCTCAAAAGAGCTTGGACAGCATATCTGGAAACCACTGTCTGCCTTGAAATATCTGCCTGGGAGAGACCTTGCTGATACAGTATAACTACCTTCTGTCTTGTTGCTGTGTTCAGTCTTGCCATGGTGTATGACTTTTGACAGTAAACTGTCTTCAGCAACCTCACCTTGTTAGTGGAGTTGGGCTGTTCCTCACCCAGTTTTATTCCTCCTACACAGCTGTTTCTGTTTCAGTTAATGATTGTGTTTCAACCTACGTATTGAATTGATTATCATTAGCACCTGTTTGGTATAATTGTTTAATCATACACCTGACTATATGCATACAAAGTCCCTGACTTTGTGAAGGTGTACCTACAAGAACTGATGCTGCTTGGAAGGCAAAGGGTGGTCACACCAAATATTGATTTGATGTAGATTTTTCTTCTGTTCACTCACTTTGCATTTTGTTAATTGATAAATATAAACTATTAACACGTCTAATTTTAAAGCATTCTTACTTTACAGCATTTTTTCACACCTGCCGAAAACTTTTGCACAGTACTGTATTTTCTGAACATAATTCAACTATTCAAATTAATTATTTAAATGTGTCCAATAATATTTTGGCTATTTGTTGTAGCTTTAGAGCAATCCTTTCTGTCCTTTCCACTCACAGAACACAGTTTCACCTTTACATTATTTACACTCACTGTCCACTTTAATAGGAACACCTGTACACCTGATTGCTCATTATCCAATTAGCCAATCATGTAGCAGCAGCACAATGCACAAAACAGTCCTTTCTATGGCCAGAGCCATATCACTCTGCAGTTCTCACCTGGTTTCCCACTGAATCTAAGCAGGGTTGAGCCTGGCCAATACCTGGATGGGAGACCTCCTGGGGAAAACTAAGGTTGCTGCTGGTAGTGGTGTGCTCCTTGTGGTCTGTGTGGGTTCTAATGCCCTAGTATAGTGATGGGGACACTGTACTGTAAAAAGAGCACTGTCTTCCGGATGAGACGTTAAACTGAGGTCCTAATGCTGTGGTCATTAAAAATCCCAGGTCACTTCTCGTAAAGAGTAGGGGTATCATCCTGGTGAAATTGGCCTTTGTCTATCATGGTCCCCTAATAATCTCCATCCTTGAATTGGCTATATCTCTTCTCTCCACCTATAGCTGGTGGGTGTTCTGGTGCACTATGGCTGCCGTTGCATCATCCAGGTGGATGCTACACACTGGTGGTGGTTGAGGAGATTTCCCCCCATACTGTGTAAAGTGCTTTGAGTGTCTAGAAAAGTGCTATATAAATGTAACTTATTATTATATTCAGGATTTTGCATTCGCAGAAATTAACAGAAAATCAAGGAAACTCCACAATATTCACAGGAGCTTGCAGTTTTTCACAATTACTGCAGATTTTCTGCAGATTTGGGCCAAGATGCTTCATGTGACGTCATCACAATACGCATTCAGCCAAAGCCCCCTTTGATTCACGTGTGTTGAACACGAGTACTGCTAAAAGGTCTCATTTACCAACAAACATCACTACGAAAAACTATGCAAAATAATTTCATGCAATTGCAATTTCACCAATTCAAGTAGTTTTCTGCAAAAAAGCACAGAAGTCTTGCAAATTGCATAGCAAATTTTGAAAAAAGCAAGCATTTTTGGCCGCAATAATCACAAAAAATCCCGCAAAATCCTGTATGGACTGATAAAATCATGCAGATACAGGTCAAGAGCTTCAGTTAATATTCACATTAAACATCAGAATGAAGAAAAAGTGTGATCTCAACCGCAGCATGGTTGTTGGTGCCAGATGGGCTGGTCTGAGTATTTCAGAAACTGCTGATCTCCTGGGATTTTCACACACAACAGTCTCTAGAGTTTACACAGAATGGTGCGAAAAACAGCAACAAAAAAAACATCCTGTGTGCGGAGGGTCTGCAGGCTGAAACAAGACTGACGGGAAGTCTATAGTAACTCAAGTCACTAGACACCGTTGTGCACGAAAATCCGAGGTGATCAGCAGTATCATACCAGCCCATCTGGCAGCAACAACCATGCTGCGGTTAAAGTCACAGAGCTCAAACTTTTTCTTTATTCTGATGTTTGATGTGAACATTAATTGAAGTTCTTGACCTGTGTGCATGATGTTATGCATTGTGCTGCTGCCACATGACTGGCTGATTTGAAAACTGCATAAATGAGCAGGTGTTAATATTCGTATGTTAGTTTGAGTGTATTCTTTGAGTGTAAAGTGTTATTGAGATTTGGATTCAACACATTTCAAGTGACCAGTCAAACAGGCTAAAAATTCTAAAAAATTAAATAGTAATAACTTTGATAATGGTAGATTGTAATTTCCATTACAGTAACAAAATTAAAGAATTTGCACACCCCCATGCCTATACAGTACTGTGTAAAAGTTTTAGGCACCCTATTTTTGTTTAGTACAAACTTTATTATAGATTTTTATTTTATGACTTCTGCATTATCAAGTCAGTACAAAAAACAGTTTAGATTCCCAAACATTAGTTTTCTAGCACAAAATTAAATGTTACAGAAAAATGTTTGTACAGGTGCATCTCAATAAATTAGAATGTCGTGGAAAAGTTCATTTATTTCAGTAATTCAACTCAAATTGTGAAACTCGTGTATTAAATAAATTCAATGCACACAGACTGAAGTAGTTTAAGTCTTTGGTTCTTTTAATTGTGATGATTTTGGCTCACATTTAACAAAAACCCACCAATTCACTATCTCAACAAATTAGAATACTTCATAAGACCAATAAAAAAAAACATTTTTAGTGAATTGTTGGCCTTCTGGAAAGTATGTTCATTTACTGTACATGTACTCAATACTTGGTAGAGGCTCCTTTTGCTTTAATTACTGCCTCAATTCGGCGTGGCATGGAGGTGATCAGTTTGTGGCACTGCTGAGGTGGTATGGAAGCCCAGGTTTCTTTGACAGTGGCCTTCAGCTCATCTGCATTTTTTTGGTCTCCTGTTTCTCATTTTCCTCTTGACAATACCCCATAGATTCTCTATGGGGTTCAGGTCTGGTGAGTTTGCTGGCCAGTCAAGCACACCAACACCATGGTCATTTAACCAACTTTTGGTGCTTTTGGCAGTGTGGGCAGGTGCCAAATCCTGCTGGAAAATGAAATCAGCATCTTCAAAAAGCTGGTCAGCAGAAGGAAGCATGAAGTGCTCCAAAATTTCTTGGTAAACGGGTACAGTGACTTTGGTTTTCAAAAAACACAGTGGACCAACACCAGCAGATGACATTGCACCCCAAATCATCACAGACTGTGGAAACTTAACACTGGACTTCAAGCAACTTGGGCTATGAGCTTCTCCACCCTTCCTCCAGACTCTAGGACCTTGGTTTCCAAATGAAATACAAAACTTGCTCTCATCTGAAAAGAGGACTTTGGACCACTGGGCAACAGTCCAGTTCTTCTTCTCCTTAGCCCAGGTAAGACGCCTCTGACGTTGTCTGTGGTTCAGGAGTGGCTTAACAAGAGGAATACGACAACTGTAGCCAAATTCCTTGACACGTCTGTGTGTGGTGGCTCTTGATGCCTTGACCCCAGCCTCAGTCCATTCCTTGTGAAGTTCACTCAAATTCTTGAATCGATTTTGCTTGACAATCCTCATAAGGCTGCGGTTCTCTCGGTTGGTTGTGCATCTTTTTCTTCCACAATTTTTCCTTCCACTCAACTTTCTGTTAACATGCTTGGATACAGCAACTCTGTGAACAGCCAGCTTCTTTGGCAATGAATGTTTGTGGCTTACCTAGTGAACCAAACTGAGAGACCATTTTGAAGGCTCAGGAAACCTTTGCAGGTGTTTTGAGTTGATTAGCTGATTGGCATGTCACCATATTCTAATTTGTTGAGATAGTGAATTGGTGGGTTTTTGTTAAATGTAAACCAAAATCATCACAATTAAAAGAACCAAAGATTTAAACTACTTCAGTCTGTGTGCACTGAATTTATTTAATACACGAGTTTCACAATTTGAGTTGAATTACTGAAATAAATGAACTTTTCCACGACATTCTAATTTATTGAGATGCACCTGTATGTCATTAAAGAAAGCAGTATATTACATAAGAGACACTTTTCAGACAAAAAACACAATGAAGGCTGCTGGGTTTTGCTGCAAAAATAAGAAGCGAGTGTGAAAGTCAAAGTGTCCAGAAGAACTGTGTCTGGTTCTGCAAGATGCTCAATAAAATGTACCAGCTCATTTCCTTATAAAACTGCACACATTGTACCGGAGACTACTATTTTAATTTTTTTGTCACAACAAATATTGACTTTGTTTCATTTACTACTGTTTGCTGCTGTTTATGTTATTTTTTTTTTATGTAGAAACATTTAATTTTATTATTTTGAAGGCATCTTTGCTCTACAGCATTTCTTTGCATGTG
The DNA here is from genome assembly GCA_023630585.1 of Cranoglanis bouderius. Lineage (NCBI taxonomy): Eukaryota > Metazoa > Chordata > Actinopteri > Siluriformes > Cranoglanididae > Cranoglanis > Cranoglanis bouderius. Next base: position 16,909,947 of record CM042557.1, read on the forward strand.
ACTTTTGCACAGTACTGTACTTCACTAACCCCTGGGGGTCCTCACACCCCATTTTGTGAATCACTGTTCTAGAGAATATGAGGAGCATAATGTCTATAGGTGTTTTTAAATCAGATTAAAAGCATACTTGTTTAGCCTGGATTGTAGTTACTCAGTCATTTTTATTTTGTTTAATTTTTTCATAATTTGTAGTAATCTTCATATGTTAATAATTATTTTGTTAACGAAGGCTATTACAGTATGTTTATTTTTTATGTAAATCATTTACAAAATGCATGATTATGATGATGATGATTATTATTATTATTATTATTATTATTATTATTATTATCAAGAACAAGTTTTTGGTTCGTAGGTGGGCATATTGGGCAGGACGGGTTCTGGGAAAAGCACACTATTCAATGCGCTCCTGCGTCTGGCCTACACAGATGGAGACATGTCTATTGATGGCGTCTCCTGCTATAACATGTCCCTGCAAAAATGGAGGAAGGCTTTTGGTGTGGTGCCTCAGGTATGTCCACAACTTTGAATGACACAAATTTGTATTTTGCTCTTACACAATCATATAAGTTTTTTTTTTTTTCATTTTGGCTTTGTAACTCCTCGGCTGCTACAGAAAGTTTTCATCTTTACTGGAACATTTCGGATGAACCTGGACCCATATGGATGCCACAGTGACAAGGAGCTGTGGAGGGTTGTTGAGGAGGTAAGTCTCATTGCTGTAACACTCATTTATTTACATTTTATTTGCACTTTAAAGACACATCCCAACTGCTTGTCAAGTAACAACGCCTCCATGGCTCTGCGTTGTCCAACCAATCAACCAATATTCAAGTCACGTTTGGCTAATTCGGATTTGATGATGTAATAGTAATTAAACTCATTGGCACTGAGTTGATACAATTCTTAAGTAATTAAAGTAAATGATAATGGAAAGTATATAATTTTGTTAAAATATGCTTCATGGATTTGAGTGTGAGTTTCAGAAGGCTACGGATGTGCTGCTTAATGTTATTGCAACTAGAAATGTCAGAAAATAATTGCTGTTATCCTTGTGTGGATAGTTTTAATTATTTTTATTATTTTTTCAGGTTGGGCTTAAGTCAGTGATTGAGCAGTTTCCAGATAAGCTGGATTTCCAGCTGGAATACGGGGGACATGTGCTGAGCTACGGCCACAAGCAGCTGATGTGTCTGGCTCGATCCATCCTCAGTAGGGCCCGAATCTTGCTGCTGGATGAACCCAGTGCCCACCTTGACCCCATGTAGGTGAACCACCAGCATAACAGTAACACACAGTAGACTGCTAGCATTGTTCTATGATCTGTGCCAAGAGAAACCACATTGGTAGAAACAAGTTTTTGTAACTTCTCTGTGAACAGGAAAAGAACTTTAATTTGAGATTAAATTACTACACTGGTTTTTGTCGTGGTAACTGATGAGTTGTGTTTTGGTAACTGTGATGGATTGCAGCACTGTGAAGGTACTGAAGAAGACACTAAGGCAGTCCTTCTCCTCCTGCACTATCTTACTGTGTGAACACAAGGTGGAACCGCTGCTTGAGTGCCAGTGCTTCCTGGTAAATCTCTTTCTGTCTTCACTTTTATTTCACCAGCTCTGCGTGGCTGAACACAATCAGGAAACCCAGCAGTTGGCCCCCAATAAAAAAAATTATAGAAAACTTAAAATAAGTCATTTTTTGTGCCGTAAAATGATGGTTTGTATTGGTTTTGTTTTTGAATTAACAATGCTGATTATTTAACTGAGCCTAATTGTTGGAAACTTGGGCAAAGTGGAAGGACGTTGGCTAATGTAAATGCATGATGAGATCTTTGTCACACTGAGCCCGGGTGCAAACATTACATTTGGGCCCGAATCATGTTACCGTTTAAAGTGCACACTCCCACATGCTTAATATATCATAAACATTCAGTAATCTGCTAGCCCTGTTACGACATGTAGCCTATACAGTCTATACTGTCTATACAGAGCCCTCCACTAATATTGGCACCCTTGGTAAATATGAGCAAAGAAGGCTGTGAAAAATTGTCTTTATTGTTTAACCTTTTGATCTTTTGTTCAAAAAATTCACAAAAATACTCTGCTCTCATGGACATCAAACATTTGCAAACAACACAGGTTTATAAAAAAATAAAATAAAAAAAAAACTTTGTTAAATATAGGTGTGTAATAATTATTGGCACCCCTATGAATTCATATGAGAAAAATATATTTGAAGTATATTCCCATTGATATTTTAAAAACTTTTTTAGTACACCTGGGTGACTAGGAACAGGAAATTGTTCAAACATGACTTCCTGTTTCACAGGGGTATAAATATGAGGTAACATAGGCCAAATTCCCTTAGTCATTCATAACAGTGGGTAAGACCAAGGAATATAGCTGTGATGTGCGGCAAAAGGTTGTTGAGCTTCACAAAATGGGAAGTGGCTATAAGAAAATAGCACAAGCATTGAAAATGCCCATTTCCACCATCAGGGCAATAATTAAGAAGTTCCAGTCAACTGGAAATGTTATGAATCAACCTGGAATTGGACATGTGTCTATATTGTCTCAACGCACTGTGAAGAGGATGATTCGAGTGGCCAAAAAATCTCCAAGGATCACAGCTGGAGAATTGCAGAAGTTAGTTACGTCTTGGGGTCAGAAAGTCTCCAAAACTACAATCTGAAGTCACCTACATCACCACAAGTTGTTTGGAGGGTTTCAAGAAAAAAGCCTCTACTCTCATCAAAAAATAAACTCAAGCGTCTTCAGTTTGCCAGACACTACTGGAACTTCAAATGGGATCAGGTTCTATGGTCAGATGAAACCAAAACAGAGCTTTTTGGCAATAAACACCAGAGGTGGTTTTGGCGCACACAGAGAGGTAGCCATATGGAAAAGTACCTCATGCCCACGGTTAAATATGGTGGTGGCTCTTTAATGTTTTGGGGATGTTTTTCTGCCAGAGGACCTGGACATTTTGTTAGGATACATGGCTTCATGGACTCTATCAAATATCAACAGATATTAAATGAAAACCTGACTGCCTCTGCCAGAAAGATTAAAATGGGCTGTGGTTGGATCTTCCAGCAGGACAATGATCCAAAACATACATCAAAATCAACACAAAAATGGTTTACTGACCACAAAATAAAGGTCCTGCCATGGCCATCCCAGTCCCCTGACTTGAAACCCATAGAAAACCTGTGGGGTGAACTGAAGAGGAGAGTCCACCAGCGTGGACCTCGAAATTTGAAGGATCTGGAGAGATTCTGTATGGAGGAATGGTCTCAGATCCCTTGCCATGTATTCTCCAACCTCATCAGGCATTATAGGAGAAGACTCGGAGCTGTTATCTTGGCGAAGGGAGGTAGCACAAAGTATTCACTAAAAGGGTGCCAATAATTGTTGCACACTTATATTTAACACACACACACACACACACATATATATATAATTTGGATAAACCTGTGTTTTGTTTGCAATTGTTTGATATCCATGAGAGTAGAGTATTTTTGTGAATTTTTTGAACAAAAGATCAAAAGGTTAAACAATAAAGACAATTTTTCACAGCCTTCTTGGCTCATATTTACAAGTCATTCACACCCACTGCAGTATTTTGGCACTGCTGCCTGAGTTCACAGCTTTAAAAATCACAGTACTATATGCAAATACTGAGATGGCAGCCATGACCATATAACAACAAAGCCAGATCAGTTACTCACTCATTTTGGTGACAATTTGGCAGGCTTTCATTTCAGCAAATAGTTACATTTGAATACACTACAAGACAGGTCAATATGTCATAATCTGCAGCTGTTAGCTAACTATATAGTAGGTGCATTAAAAGTATCAAACCATTAGCATTTACTAATTTTTGTAACTAATTCTAATACTCGTGAAGTTTGTTTTTAGTTGGTAAGGAGGGAGACGAGCTACCACAAGGACCACATGTAAAAATGTCTTCAATCTTGGGAGCTTTGCCCTGTCCATTTCTTTCTCTTTCCTCTCAAACTTTACTTTTATGCTTATAATCGAAAGGCATTCGGATCATTTTGCCCAGTAGGTTGTTGGGCTGCTGCACTGTTAGAAACAAATAACTTCATACACTCTATGGCCAAAAGTATGTGGACACCTGATCAATTACATCCATGTGCTGGGATATTGTTGAACATCCGATTATAGATTATAACGGGTATGAACCTTGCTTTTTTACACAGGGACATTGTCATGCTGGAACAGTGAAGGGAAATCTTAATGCACACAATTTAGCATACAAAGACATTCTAGACAATTGTAGGCTTTAAAAATTGTGGCAACAGTTTGGGGAAGACCCACATACTCTTTGCCATATAGTGTACAGCCGTGGCCAAAAGTTTTGAGAATGACACAAATATTAATTTTTACAAAGTCTACTGCCTCAGTTTTTATGATGGCAATTTGCATATACTCCAGAATGTTATGAAGAGTGATCAGATGAATTGCAATTAAATTCAAAGTCCCTCTTTGCCATGAAAATGAACTTGATCCCAAAAAAACAAGTCCACTGCATTTCAGCCCTTCCACAAAAGGACCAGCTGACATCATGTCAGTGATTCTCTCGTTAACACAGGTGAGAGTGTTAACGAGGACAAGGCTGGAGATCACTCTGTCATGCTGATTGAGTTAGAATAACAGACTGGAAGCTTTAAAAGGAGGGTGGTGCTTGAAATTATTGTTCTTCCTCTGTTAACTATGGTTACCTGCAAGGAAACACGTGCAGCCATCATTGCTTTGCACAAAAAGGGATTCACAGGCAAGGATATTGCTGCTAGTAAGATTGCACCTAAATCAACCATTTATCGGATCATCAAGACCTTCAAGGAGAGAGGTTCAACTGTTGTGAAGAAGGCTTCAGGGCGCCCAAGAAAGTCCAGCAAGCGCCAGGACCGTCTCCTAAAGTTGATTCAGCTGCGGGATCGGGGCAACACCAGTGCAGAGCTTGCTCAGGAATGGCAGCAGGCAGGTGTGAGTGCGTCTGCACGCACAGTAAGGCGAAGACTTTTGGAGGATGGCCTGGTGTCAAGAAGGGCAGCAAAGAAGCCACTTCTCTCCAGGAAAAACATCAGGGACAGACTGCTATTCTGCAAAAAGTACAGGGATCGGACTGCTGAGGACTGGGGTAATGTCATTTTCTCTGATGAATCCCCTTTCCGATTGTTTGGGGCATCTGGAAAAAAGCTTGTCTGGAGAAGAAAAGGTGAGCGCTACCATCAGTCCTGTGTCATGCCAACAGTAAAGCATCCTGAGAACACTCATGTGTGGGGTTGCTTCTCAGCCAAGGGAGTGGGCTCACTCACAATTTTGCCTGAGAACACAGCCATGAATAAAGAATGGTACAAAAACATCCTCAGAGAGCAACTTCTCCCAACCATCCAAGAACAGTTTGGTGACGAACAATGCCTTTTCCAGCATGATGGGGCACCTTGCCACAAGGCAAAAGTGATAACGAAGTGGCTCGGGGAACAAAACATCGACATTTTGGGTCCATGGCCAGGAAACTCCCCAGACCTTAATCCCATTGAGAATTTGTGGTCAATCCTCAAGAGGCGGGTGGACAAACAAAAACCCCACAAACTCTGACAAACTCCAAGCATTGATTATGCAAGAATGGGCTGCCATCAGTCAGGATGTGGCCCAGAAGTTGATTGACAGCATGCCAGGGCGAATTGCAGAGGTCTTGAAAAAGAAGGGTCAACACTGCAAATATTGACTCTTTGCATAAACTTCATGTAATTGTCAATAAAAGCCATTGACACTTATGAAATGCTTGTGATTATACTTCAGTAACAGTTAGTAACATCTGACAAAAAGATCTAAAAACACTGAAGCAGTAGACTTTGTGAAAATTAATATTTGTGTCATTCTCAAAACTTTTGGCCACGACTGTATAAGCAATGTAACATGATCAATCATTAGTGACTTCTTATACGTACCCTATTACATACAATACACATTTCCCAGACTGCCTAGATCTTTACAAAGTTGGGAAAACCATGGATTACCTTTCAAATTCCACAAAATTAGCACAAACTAATGCAACATTTCATGTGGAAAAAGTTTTAATATTGTACAGGATTAGGTGTAATAGAAAAACAGATTGTAACAATGAAACATCTTTCACTGTCTACTTCCAAATGGTGGAAGGAATGAGTTAGAGTGGATAAACTGAGTTAATTTACCTTGAATTAACCTGAATAGTACCATTATTCATGATTTCACAGTTTGAACACAGTGGCATCAGCAGCTGGTCCATCTGGGTCACGGTCCCCAGTGGGGCAACCACCTCAAGCTGGCTTAAGCAGCGGCTTTAGTTACATCATGACAAACACAGCCTATCTAACCAGGAGGATGGCGCTGTAAACACATCGGTCTTAACTCGAAGTAGCATCTAGCTTTATGTATATACCCACTCCTATGACTTTTTTATGGTCCCATGAGATAGCAGTCTAGTTGCACACTAATAGGAGCCACACCATAATACTATCATGAATGCAATTAGCTATAATATTATAGGAAACCTATTGATCATACCTTTTAAGAATACTATTAGTATGGCCCACTGATAGTATACTTTTACATTATTATGAATACTAATATTAAATACTATAAATACAGTCAGCTATGATATTATAACATCAACCTTTTATGACCATGATCAACCACACTGTCATTCTGTTTTACTAGCTATATTGTACACGAGCAGTCATATCTGAGATTAACAATACAGTTAATTACAGTGATACTAAAGTTTTTTGTGTGTCACCTTCTTGCTATAGATGATGGAGCAGGGCAAGGTTAAGACTTATGAGTCGATCCAGCGCCTGCTGAACGAGACCAGCCAGCTGAAACAGGCCATGAGTCCAGCCGAGCGCCTCAAACTCTTCCCACGCCGCAACTCTAGCATGCGCGTGCCGCAGCCCAAACTGAGCTCCGTCACACTCACACTGCAGGAGGAGACCGAGGACGACATCCAGGACACTCGTCTCTAAGCCCCAGGCAATCAGACACTACAGAGACTCTGCCTTCATGAGCTCCTGCTAATGTCCTGTACAACATGTCCTCATTTTACACACTCATTCTGAAATGTTTTTAAATTTTTATTTTTATTTTTATCATGTGCGCCGATGATCGTACAATTGTGGTACAATAAATGAACATCTTTTTATATATGCAATAAATATAATTTAAGGTACATCATAGACTTTCATAACAGGAGACAGTAGGACCAGGAAATGATCATCCCGCTGTAAAAAGTCAAAAAGACACTTTTATCATGTTCCTCTCGGTGGCCTTCACAGATCGTGTTTCAGAACAAACAGTTATTACAGCTTATTTATTGAATTGTCAGCCCACAAGCCTCAAACTTGTTCCTGTGAAAGTACTGCAAAATGTGCTTTTGTAAAACACATGGGCAACAATTTTAACTTTTTATTTTTATATTTAGGAATTTTATTTAACTACTAACAAACTAGGCCTGAAATGAAATGCAAAGTGTTAGTACTGTGGATTTTTACTTTTCTTTTCTCTTTTTTTTTTTTACACTACCAGCCAAAGGTTTGAAAACGATGCTAACTTTGTGAAAAAATAAACATGAAAAATGTATTTTTTCAAGAGATACTGAATTGTAAATTTTTTTATTATTTGTGCCAAATCTTAAATTCTGCATTCATCAAAATTAACGCTTTTCTTTTCAAAACGTTTGAGCAGATCTGCTGCTGAAATGGCTTTTATAACTTATAGTGTGTACATAATTATTAGGCAAGTTCATATTCTGATCATACAATTATTTCTGGGCACATTTTCCCAACTCTAAACCACAAACCTTAATGTTTACTTGGTTGAATCATTTCCAGGTGATATTTAATTGCGTCATGAGGTAGGGTGTGGCTTAAAGTGATTGACAGCTTATATTCAGGTGTGCAAAAATGATAAAATGTCTAATCAGAAGGATGCGACAATCTTGAGATTGAGATTGCCAAACTATTGAGGCGTGACCACCTGACAATCAAACGCTTTGTTTTGATTGTCAGCAGCTAGCTGGACTGAGATGGACTGTATTTCAGATCCCAAAACTATTGCCAGTTTCTGGAAGATATTAGAAGTTATCAGCATTCAAGAAGACCATGAACATTATACAGGACAATTCTCCACTGCATACATCTAAGTACTCCACTGCTTGGCTAGACAGAAAAGGCTTCAAGAATGACCTGATTTAAATCCAATTGACAATGTGTGGGATTTACAGTGAGGGAAGACACCACTCTGAACAGAATCTGGGAGGCTGTGGTGGCATGCAGTGCTTCATTGGTGGGTCATGGTTTTGACACTACGTGGTCAAGGTCACTTCCGTTTAAAAAAAAAATAAATAAATAAAAATATTTTGCCCACTTTTCCACCTGGATTAATAACACAGGAGTATATGCGTGGATGTGTGATGGGAAATAAAATCAAAGCCTTGTGGTAATGGTTAGGGTAACAGTGCATTTTTAATCGTTGTGCTTGGAGGAAACAGGACAATTCTGTGAGCCTCATCAGACACCTATCTCACAATTCAGTGGTTGACTATAATCTCTTCTGTACATATAAACAATGGTGAGTTTAAAATAATACTTGATTATCTTAAGTGTTTATTAGAGAAGAACAAATTAAAAAAAGAAAGAAAGAAAGAAAGAATTTTGCTTTAAATTTCAGCGGTGGCTTCCGCACAACGGTCAAAGTTCAAGCAAGTCCTGACTCAGCACACATTCCATGGGCGACTAAAACTACTCATTAATGGCTTTACAGACAAAAGAAAAAGGACTTGTGTTGCAGTGACGTTACTTATTGCCACATTCAGTTCACTTTGAAACAAGTGAGAAAAACTGACCAAAATGTAATATTAGAAACACTATTTACAGTTCTTTTTTTTAAAATTTTTTTTTAAGCTCTTCAATATACAAGCGCATCACCACATCCACTAGTCTATATATAACATTTAAGTTCCTATTGTTTTTATTTTTATTTACACATATTTGGTAAAACCCTGATTAATTTCAACAATATGTAGAACCAATCTCGCGACTATTTGAACATAAAATACTTATTTGAAAATACTTATTGGCAAAAAGAAAAAGACTAAGTTCTTCCTTTGATCACCTAAAAGCTCACAAAGCACTTCTTTTATTAGCCTTCCCAGGCTAATTCCTCAGTTATTGTTTTTTTTTTGTTGGTTTTGCTTTTTTTTTTTTCAAACTTCAACATTGTAATATAATAAAACTATGGTCCCAAAGTACACAAGGTAATATAGTGTAACAAGTATGGAGAACATTTATTATAAATACTAAAAAGCTGTCAGTAATACACTTTAGAAGAAGTTTACAGAGTGGGGATATAGGGCTGGAAACGGGAGCCTATTCACGGTTACTGTGGTTTTTGTGGAAGTTGGAGTTAAGGATCCAGATCTCCTCTTCTGGTTGTTTGTTTCGGTTGTTGGGTTGTGTCTGCCTTGTTCTGCTGCTCATGTGGGCTCTGCTGCTGTGCGTTTGGGAGGGACGGACGCTGCTGCTGACGGTGGGGGTGGAGGTATTGGTGGCTCGGTGGGAGCTGCCGGGAGTTTGCTGATGCCCCTTGCTGCTTGGGATTGGCAGCTGAGATTTGGGCCTGGCCACTTGGCGCGGGGAGGTGTGGACACTTTCCGAATGACTGCTGTTAATCTGTCAACGATCCACAATTCATGTACTAAAGAGAACTAGATTCATACACGCTGCATAATACTGGCTCATAGCAAATATAATCAGATCACTTGGTAGTTGTAACGTGTTTGAATGTGAATAAAGCCCCAGATTAAGGTTGTTACAGTGTCACAGCTGAAAGGATGGTTACCTCACTGTTGATGTCTTCGAAATAGCTTAACATATTTCCTTCTAGTACCCTCTACCCTAATTTTATTTTACCCGATCGAGTTCCTTAATCTAGAGGTTCTCATCCCTTTTGTGTCTGGCTAATGACTTCCTTTGGGATTCCCCCTACATCATACTACAGCAACAGTTTCTTCATTTCTCAATTCAGTGTGCGTCAACCTTTGGCTGTGTAATCTGCTACTGTCGTATGCACATTACACTTCTACACCTGCTGCCACTCCTAGTATATTCATAACCTTATCGTTTATGAAGGCTATCAAACGTACAGTACAGAAGAACATAGCATTGCTACGTCACGCTGCACACTGTCGTGCTAGTTATGATTTTTTATTTTTTACTTTTGGGTCAGTAAGCTGCCTTTCCTCAAAGCTGCTTTCTCTTTAATCTTATAACTACAATGTGATGAACACTGACAATGTAAGAGATTTTACGGAAAAGAAGAACAATCAGGTGACCAAAGCTCTATAAACTGGGTTGTAAAACTCCGGCCTTGCAGACGACAGCTCTGCTTTACTGTAATGCTATCAATCCTTTATTAAATCCTGTATTAGCCTATTTATAACAAAAATATTCAAGTATTAGCATATCTGTAATCATTTTATCAGCCATTATACGGCATATGGCTGTTACGGCATACCTGCAGTGGATGAGGTAGACTGAATTTCTGGAGCGCTGTATTGTTATTGGGTCATGGTGTTGTGCTAAATTGTTCATATTGCTTCCTTCAGGAGCAAAAGTATTAATGCGACTACAGCTTCGATATTTCTGTTCTCTCAGTCATTTATACTCTGTAGGCGAACAACTAAAGTTAAAGAGTGTGTGCTGTGTGTGAAACTACTGTGTAATCCCCATACCTTGTGAGAGAGAGAGAGCACGGTTGAGACGTATATGCAACATAAAGCTTCGTGGCCTTCATGTAAATTCCAACTACCAAATGTACAACCATTAATGTCTGACCTTATCAGTTTAGGTTTTAATAATCTGAATCAGTTCCCCTGGAAACCATGCTCGCAAATGAACTTCTGAAGGGCTAGGTTGTTAGCTGACGAATTGAATCGGAGGTTTTAAATCAGTAAAACACGCCGGAGTTCTCAGGCAAATGATCTGCTCATCCTGTAGAGTCATGCTGGTTTTACCTGCTGCACTGGAGGCTGTGTGCTGTCCAAACTGCTGGCTTGTGCTTGGAGTCCGGTGTAGCCGTGCTCCACCTTTCTCCGATGAGCATCTCGACTTGGGCCAGGGAGCATAATGAAGTCCTCTTGGGACACAGCAATCTGCAGCAGAAGATAAGAACATATCTTTAACAGATATCTAGATAAGAGGGAGTCGTGGTGTTCCACAATGCTGAGTGTTACAAGATTTTTGAACAGAAAAGGTTTCTATGATGTTAACTGTTAGTAAAATACTGTTTTACCAAATAATGCATTTTGGTCAGAACTGAAGCGATTGAGAAACCGAAGCTACAGGACACAGTATAACACCAATTCACTGTTCACTGGGTACAACAGGATATAGACTTGAAGCGAATTGTACTGAATGGAATATTGAATTACCTTGCTTATATCTGGCTCAGATTTGCTGGAGCACAAAGTCTGTAGTTCCCTGATCAGGTCGCTCTCATCATCAGAGTAGAGAGTGAGACCAGCCGAATTCCCATCATTGACTCTGCTGAAACACATTCAAAAGTCACGCAGGCTCATAACCCAAATAACCCCAAATGCTTCCATAATGGTGGTGTGTCTATGAGTAAACAGTGCCCTCTCCTGGTGATACAGCAGAGAAACAAACCTAGGATGATTGGCATTTGTCATAAGTTGAACATCTGAACTGGACACTGAAGAAAAATAAAGATAGAAATGTGTTACTCGAATTAATTAATATGTATTGAGTCATACAGAAAAAAAAAAAAAATATATACTCAGTTTTGGAAAATGACCTTAATATGACATAACACCTGAAGGGGCTGACAACAGTTTTCCCCTGACCTTCTTGTATGGAGCTGTTTGAGCCTATTCCAGATGCAGGACTTGCTTTTTTTCTTGGACTGGTGTTGGATCGTCTCCACGCAGCGCTATCACGCCCTTTCCTCCCACCTTTCCTGTAGGAGCAGCTAATGGAGGAGAGTGGAAAACATCCACCCCGGAACTCTGGCAAGAGCTGGCTGATCTCTGAAGAAAGAGGCAACTGTAAAATTCTCTGAGTGCATTAGTACCCCACCTCATGCATGTTATTGTGACTGATGTGGTTCATGCAGTATTAATGCAGTATTCCTAAAAATCTAATTAGTTGTGAAAAATGTTTGTATCCTACAAGAACTCTTGAGATTGTATAAAGTTACATATAGGGAGACTCTTTAACGTGAACCTTGACTGATAAGCTTCAAAACTTACAATTGGCAATTGTACTGTACTTTTATATATGGATTACTTTGTTCAATTTTATTTTCAGTTAAACACAAATTTAATGAAAATTATGTGAAGCACAGTGGTTGCATAATAACTTGAATAAGCCATTTGGCAACATACACATGCTTGTACAAAGAAAATCAGTGTTACAGAAATGATATTATGGTGGGAATTTTGCATTTGGTGTGGCCTACACACAGCTTTACTAAAAGATTGATAAATGAATCACAACATGTGTTACCATAGCTGACATTGCAGCATACGATAACTGCATAGTCTGTAACTTCCCCTGATGTGTGTAACTGCGTCTCAGAGTGTGTAAGCACTGCGCCCGGTGTGTGTTACTGCACCACAGTGTTTTAATCCCGCACCTGATCTGTCCAGTGGGCAGCTGTGCAGCACGGCTTTGTTCAGGACAATATTGAGAGCAGCTCGCACTACCGCCCTCTGCCCTGGACTTAGGCCCTTGCTGCTAGGAGACCGTCGCTGCAAAGGAGAGTGCTTTGCTGTTACCCGAGAGATGACAGCATCCTCAATGCGTGGGACCACCAGCACATTCCACAGACGTGCCAACCACCTACGAGGGAGCACAAACAGTAGAACAGAGACCACAGGCCATCATGGACATAGAAATTTGACCTCAAGTAAAAGATGAAAGTGTGCAACTCAGATTCAGTACTCACTTCAGGATGGCATGTGTCTGTTCTGGCAGGACTGGGCATGAGAGAAAAACATAAGGGCCAAGCAGGGCCTCGGGGGTTCCTAGGCGAGAGAGGCAGCTGTTGAGCTGATGCCAGACTGAACACACCCAGGACAGAGTTCTGTGCACAGGCTCGTCAGGGGTCCAGGGTTGGCCCTGAGACTGCAACCAGCACAAAAATGTTCAAATTCAAAAGTATTCATTTCTACCAACAATGACTAACACTTGACTGGATTAGTCTGCTGTGTTATTGCCTCTGCTGCTTTCAGTCATTTCTGTTACTCATAGAAGTACACAGTACAACTGGTTTAAGAAATATAATTCAAGAAAAGTCAAAGTTTTTCCTACATGATTAAATACAACAGTTCTTAATAGTGGACACAACATGCAGTGGATGCAATCACAAACTAAAGCTCATAATCCTAGGACAAAGGAAAAAGACGGCTGACCTTGTGGAGAAGTTTCCTGCGGAGGTGGCGTCCCAGCATGCTGCTGAGTGGCTCAGTATCCCAGCGCAGTTGCACCCAGCGGAAGTGCTGCTGCAGTCGCAACTCAGCACCCTGCAGCCGTGGCTTGGCCAGTGTCCCAATCAGAAAACTGCCCTCCTGGAAATAGTACAGTCCTTCCACACCTACTGGCCAAAAGATGGCGAGTCAGTAGTGCCTTACATAACAAAGATTAAAATACTCAGCGTATTCTACGATTACCACAAATCATGAAATATACTTTTAATAAAAGGTCTATGAATAGGTGAAGTTTAACAAACGTTTTTCGATCACTTGCATGTGTTGCATTCCTAATATGCTCTGGAACAAAATTCCAGAGGAAGATGATTGAGAGAAGTGCTCAAAGTGCTTGTTTTAGGCCATATTGTTTCATGAAGATATGCTGGAGCTAAACCATTTATGAATTTAAGCATCACATGCAGGACCTTAGTAGTCAACGTGGAACCTAATAAGCAGCCGACGTAAACTGAATAATAGTGCATCACTCTGACGTTCTCTTCCTGGTAAGGACACAGGCTGACATTTTAGGTACTTAAAAAATAAATTTGATAAACTGCTGTTGCTATAAATGTATTATGAGATAGAACATTGCTGACTAGTGAACAGAACAAGAGTGTTAAAGCAGTGTTTCATCTCATTCTCATATATTTCAACATTTTGCTTTTACTGTTAGCTACCAGTTCCACTACATGTCCATGACGAGAAGCGTGAGGGTCTCACTGTGGTTTAGAGAGAGGGAGTAGAGTGAGCCGCGGTTCTCCAGGGCCTCACATAGATTCTCCAGCATGTGACTAAGGGAGTGGGCTCTCTCCAGACCTTCCAGCACCACCACCACACACCGGCTGACAGCAGCCTCCTGAACACACACCAGGAACCCTGACACAGCAAAACACAACACAATACCCTGATTTGATTATATACACCAACAGTCTGATGCTTATGTAGTGACTGGTATAATATCAATAAATCTAGCAGAGTTATAAAGAAGGTCCTACCACAATTGATGAAAGTCTCCAGCAGGTGATCTTTAGACAGACCCTCCTCTATCTCCACACGGATAACATCACAGCCTATACCCATGGCCTCCTGCCTGTGCTGAGCAGCGTGTAAAACAAACAAACAAACAAACAAAAAAAACTGAATAACAGATTGGAGTAACAGAACGGATACAGATGTTTCCAAACAGAGGTACGGTCTGATACAATAAAACTATAAACAAGCTGTTGTGTTCTGTGGCATGTATTAAAATGCTGAGCAGGCCCGGTCGACCTCAATTTTGGATCAATGTGGCACAAGGAAAAGACGACTTTGAAAGAGGGTTCATTATTTAGCCACAGATGGCAGGCGCTTCAGCCACAAACACTGCTCACTCCAACATGACACAATGACTAAAGTGACGTGTGCTTAGATCTACGGACATAAAGACATCAGTAAATAGGATTGGAAATAGGGTGGTCAGAAGCACTCATCAGTGATTGTGATGCTTGTGCAGTAGTGTAATATGTAAAGAAAAAGCAGAAGAGCATCTGTTCTTTAGGTGACTGACAGTGTCAATGCAGCACATGACCAGACTGTCAGCAAGAACAGTAAAGTGGCCCAATATCTTACTAATACACTTTATGGTGTTCCTTCCTGTTCCTTCCTTTTATTTGATGCCTGTCCATAGTACATTATGACCACCATAAATTCAGACATCACAGCTTTAGTTGGTGCTAGAGAGGCATATATGTTTTTATTAATTAATGAATTACTAAAAAATAAATAAATAAATAAATAAATATCACATAGTATCACTTTTGTTCTTTCTCTTACCTTGATGTGGTGTGAAATCTGGTTGGCGATGTACTCCTGAAAACTTCCCTCCAGTCCATGGAAAATGACATTACGATATTGTTCAACCTAGCCGAAAGACAAGGGGCGAACAAAGAAGTGCTGAGTCATTTAACAAATCAACATGTTTCCTTAGCCTGAATAAACTAGACTTTTGAACAGGCTACACACTGCTGTGCATGGAACTGGCACTCCATATCTAAAAACAGGACCCCTGGCCTAAGATAAGGAATATTTTCTACCAAATCTGTGTGCGCGCGTGTGTGTAAGGTTTAGCGTACCAGGCGCACATAATTCTGCAGCAGCGGGAGCGGGATCAACGAGTCATAGGTCATCTCATCCAGAGCACACTCTGACAGACCTGATACAGAGGGAAAAGAATGACAGCAGCTGTAAATCAGCACGCCAAGGATCTGGGAGGGATTATATGTCCACACTCTCACTCTGATGAAACAGCTGACTAGACTGCCTTGATGTGCTTTTAAACAAAACAGAACATTCTGGAGTCTGAGTGCTATAAAGACATGGCTAGGGATAAGATGGCTTACACAATCATAATGTGTTATATTAGATTATAGATTATTTAAGTAATCATCTATATAGAATATGTAGAATAATATAGAAGTACAAAAGTATCTGAATATGTATTTTGTACATTCGAATTACTAACCCCATTTCCATAAAAGTTGGGATTTTTTCTAAAATGCAATAAAAACAAAAATCTGTGATTTGTCAATTTACTATTTGTGATTAACTGAATGTTTTCACTGACCAACTAAATTATATTTTGTAAATGTAAACAAATTTAGAATTTGATGCCTTCGACAGAGAGGCATGTTTACCGCTTTGTTACATCACCCTTCCTTTTAATGACACTTTTTAATTGTTTGGGAACTGAGGATACTAATTGTTGTAGTTTTGCAAGTGGAATTTTTGCCCATTCTTGCTTGATACAAGACTTCAGCTGCTCAACAGTCCTCGGTCACCATTGTCTGATTCTCCTCTTCATGATGCACCATAGGAGACAGATCTGGACTGCTGGCAGGCCAGTCAAGCACACACACTCTGTGTCTACGAAGCCACGCTGTTGTAGCACGTGCAGAATGAGGCCTGGCATTGTCCTGCCGAATTAACCATGGACTTCCTGGGAAAAGACGTTGCTCTGATGGCAGCATATGTCTCTCTGAAATCCCAATATACGCCTCCGCGTCAATGGTACCTTCACACATATGCAAGTCTCCCATGCCGTGGGCACTGATGCTCCCCCATACCATAACAGATGCTGGCTTTTGCACCTTTCGCTTATAACACTCTGGTTGGTCTTTTTCGTCTTTGGCAAAGGGAACTCGACGTCCATTTTTCCCAAAAACAAGCTGAAACGTTTCCACTGCCTTTCAGTCCATCTGAGATGAGCTCGGGCCCAGAGAACTCGGTGGCGTTTCTGCATAGAGTTGATGTGTGGCTTCCTCCTTGCGTAATAGAGTTTCGGGGTGCATTTCTGGATGCAGCGGCGGACTGTGTTAAGTGACAACGGTTTTCCGCAGTACTCCCGAGCCCATGTGGTTATATTTATCACAGTAGCATGACGATTTCCAAGGCAATGCCGCCTGAGGGCTCGAAGGTCACACACATTCAACAGTGGTTTCCGGCCTTGCCCTTTACGCAATGAGATTTCTCCGGATTCCCTGAATCTTTTCACAATATTATGCACTGTAGATGGTGAAAGACCTAAATTCTTTGCAATCTTGCAGTGAGCAATGTTCTTTATGAACTGACTGACAATTATCTCACGAAGTTTGGCACAAAGTGGTGAGCCATGACCCATCCTTGCTTGCAGAGACTGAGCTTCTGGTGGATGCTCTTTTTATAGCCCAATCCTGATACCCTCCCCTGTTACCAATTAACCTGATCCTCCAAAATGGTGTTACTTGAATATTCTATAAAATTTTCAGTCTTATTTTGCCTCTGTCACAACTTTTTTTGAGTGTGTTGAAGGCATCAAATTCTAGATTTGTTTATATTTACAAAATACAATTAAGTTGGTCAGTGAAAATATTGCATATCTCTTCTTTGTACTTTTGTCAGTTAATTAAAGTTTCAAGAGACTTGACAAATCACAGATTTTTGTTTTTATTGCATTGTAGAAGAAATCCCAACTTTTATGGAAATGGGGTTGTACATGAAAATGTAATAAATACACCACAGAAAAAAATACATTTTATTCAATATGTCTTGCAGCGGTCTTCAGTTCCTGCTTGTTCTTAGGGCTTTTTGGCCTCAGTTTTGCTTTCAGCAAGTGAAATGCAGCTCAACTGGATTCAGGTATCCAGAGCGACTTACATTTATTTCATTTATACATCTGAGCAATTGAGGGTTAAGGGCCTTGCTCAAGGGCCCAACAGAGGCGGCTTGGCAGCGCTCGAATTTGAACTCACGACCTTCTGATCAGTAGCCCAACGTCTTAGCCACTGAGCTACCACTGCCCTGCAGTTCTGAAGTATTTCAGTCACATATTCAATAAACACAAGGGAACCAGTTTCATTAGCAGCCATACATGAACACTCCTTGTGGTAAACCCTAAGTATTTACTCTGGTGAAGACTTCTCTTGATTGTTTACTTTGACACAGATAAGCCTACCCCCTGGATGGAGTTATTAGTCTGGCAAACTGTTGTTAAGGGGATTTCTTCATAAGGGAAAGAATTCTTTTGTCTTCCACCGCAGTTGTTTTCCATGATCTGCAGGCCTTTTGGTGTTCCTGAGCTCACTAGTGCATTCTTTATATTTAAGAATGTACCAAATAGTTGATTTGGCCAAACCTAATGTTTCTGTTATCTCTCTGATACATTTGTTTAGATTTTTCAGCTTAATAATGACTTGCTTCACTGGCAATACCAGATCTTTGGACTTCATATGGAGAGTTAACAGCAACAGATTCCAAATGCAAATGCCACACTTGATCAACTCTAGACCTTTTAAGTGAAATAATTCCTACATTCACCCGATTTGGATGCGAATACCCTCAAATTAAACTATGCACTTTGAGGTCATATCCATTATTAAATATACTGTGGTAGACAACTAAAACGACAAGAACCTTTTCAATGTCCAAATATTTATGGACCTGACTGTATATGAAACTCATATTGAAATACTTTTGTAAGCTTCCAAGCTCCATACTTTATTATCATCTAATACCATAGTGCCACTCAATACATAAATCGATATCAGGCTGAGACTGAAAAAAGAATAAGGAAGCTTTAGATGAAAATGTGTTTTGCGTAAAGTACCTTTGAGGTGGATAGAAATCCGCTGGCTCAAACGCTTTCGGATCAGGTCCCAAGGGGACTGGGCCAGCTCCTGTCCAGGTAGCCAGACAGCATCACCTGCAGTACACACATAGCAAGCATTAAAATTAGGTGTGCAATATGCAACATGGAAATATAATTCTCAGTGACAGCTGAGCTTTCATCTTGTATGTTGACAGAGACGACAGCGCTGCATCTCCCTAATCCGCACCAGCTGACTGTTCAGAATTTCTTCTCTCATGAATAAACCCCTATTCTCTTGTTTGATGTCATGCTTTTATATGTTATTTTAATATTGTTTTTTCATTTTCTAAAGCACCATTACTGACTGATTCCTGACCTCTTCTCATTCACTCAACATAAACTGCCTATAAACCCTTTAAATTTGAGGAACTGAAAGAAGAATGTGTAAACAAAAACAAAACAAACAAGCTGTGAGATAGAGAAGGCCAGACAGATGTAAGTGATAGGTTAGAAGTTGGGTTTATTTTCAGAAGCCATGCATGACAACCATAAGGCCAGGCCAAGCTCAATTAGACCTTAATGCCAACTCCTTCCCTACTTGGCCCAGATTGGCTTTGGATAGCACCCAGGGAACAGAGCCATTTTAAAGAGTCAGCCTGTGTGTGTCTAATTATATTAAAAGTGTGCGCGCTTGGAAAGGCAAATGTTTTTGTTTATTTTGCAAGTGAGTGTGTGTACACACACACACACACACACACACACACACACACACACACACACGTGTGTGGATTAACCCTTTATAAACCAGCTTCAACTAAAGGTAGTTCATCATACAATATAATAGAAACCACTGCAATTATAACAACAATCAACATACAGTCAAGTGCAAGAGATTGCACCCATATGGTTTTTAAGTTGAAAAAGTACAATGTATCTCTATTTTACAATTGTTTGTTTTGCTGTGTATAACATCTGGCAGAGTTGTAACTGATATGTGAAGAGGAATGGGCAGGGGGTGAGTTCTAGGAGACTGAATCTTACAACTCTGAGGCTCCAAAAACTGTTCAGAGAACAGAAAAGAGGCAGTTATAAAGGGAAAATATGGGCGTAGATGTTATTAGAAAGTTTTACATTTTAAAAAAGAGAAAATTACATTTTACAAATGAATGTTTTTAAATTAATGTGTTTTGTCACTCTTGTGAAAGATATCCCTTGTTGCTATATATTAAATTGGTTTGTCTTCTTTGCTTTGTCTAAAGATTTGCAAATGTTGATGGGAAAGATTGTATAGATGTAATCTGCTCCTATAAGAAAACAATACGGAAACTGCATTTGTTCCATCTATTTCATTTCACTCTCTTGACAAGTGAAAACGCTGAGGTTGGGAAATTAAAACTTGATAAATGACCAAGAAAAATTTTTAGAAAGCAGCAGCTGTTTACAAGGCTGAGGCGCCTTAGAATAGCAGGCTGTCCAACCACAAACATGCTTTTGGTTTCAGATCGCTTACCACAAGCCATACTTAACTATTTAGCAATACACACCACACACAGAGCAGCAGCTGTTTCTGCACTCAACATGGCACTACATAATTATCCTGGTTAGAGCGAATTTCATTAACAGCTTTCAGAGCGAAAACTACAACAGAAGTTGTGAAATGTTCCTGGACACCTGACTGGTGGTTTCAGGACATTCATTTGAAGTGCAACTGGAGAAAAATAAAGAAAAAGCTATTTGTACCAATAATTACATTTGATATAATTCAATACTGTTTGGAAAAAGAACTGAGGATGGTTTTGATTGTTTTTGTTAAGATTGTTGTGATTAATTCTGAATTAAGCAGAAATTTCAGAGGTCATTTTCCAATTTACCTATAGTACAACAGAAATGTAACGGAATGAGAGGCAAAATTTTCTACAAAAGCTACCAAATAATTGATTTCTTGAGTGGAAATCAAGAGCAATGGAGATGCATGTTGTGCTTCTAAAAAGTTTCTGGGGCTCACCTATCTTCACCGAGGCCACACTGTCTAAGGAAAGACCCAGAGGTATGTCCGCTCCTCCCAGTCCCTCCTGCAGCTCCCAGTTCCCACACACCAGTTTTAGGTGATCGGTTAGCAGGTGACTCAGGATTCGCCATAACTCTGGCCAGCTGGTGCGACGCTGGATGCTAACTGTGCCGATAGTGGCTCCATCTTCCAAAAGATCGACAGGACAAAGGTGCTCACGTGAGCCCATGTGCACCTGCACCACCACCCTGTAGCAGTCTGACAGAGTGGGCAACGGAATGCAAGAGTTCATCAGTAAAATAGTTTACCAAGTTGTTAACTTTATATTTACTATACAAGGACTTCAACACAGCTTGCTTCAAGAGCTTCATGAGTCTTTCAGGGCTAGCTTATCATCAGGATTCTCAAAATCACAAGTGCCACAGCACTGTGTGGATAGCTTAGTTAAATCATGGTGGTTTGCAGCTTAAAATTTGCATCCAGGGATTTGCACATTAATGGGCTTATATTCTGCCACACACAGCACGAACAGTAACGGCACTACACTACGCACATACGCAAGTGCACTCTATGCATAAAAGATTGCCATTTGAGATTCAGCCACAGAAAAAGAGTACACTATATGTGTTATCGCTTTTAAGACACATACTTTGTTCACTTTATACATACGTATATATTAATACACATATATTATATGAATAAAATGCATGATTTGACAGACTTTTGATAGCTTAAGGTAGTTAAGACCTTTGTTTGATTTTTTTTTTTCACCATTGAATATATTAACTATTAGAATAATTCTAACAGTATTCAAACAGAGAAATTTGTTCTGTGTGTAGGTTACTTAAAGTCCCTGTGAAGTGCCTTGAAATGCGAAGCGTTATTCGATGTGTTGACATAATTTTCCCTGAAACAGGAAGTCAGGGCGGGACATATAGAGTGGCTCCTCATCCTTTTTAAATAGCCAATTGCTCAACAACGCCAACTTCGGCAAGGTGATTTTTATAGTGTTGGGGGCGGGACACTTCAGATTCTAGAGAGCATTTGATTGGACAGAAAATCTGATGAGATGTTGAAGTGCAGAATGATGTCATGGAAATAGCTGATCCATATTGGTGGTAGAGAGAGACTGTAAATTACTATAGATTTCATGTGGACTTCCAGTCATCCACTATAGGACTGCTGAAGCATATGGAGGAGCACTCAGTTCTGTATATGTCATGTCACGTAACACACACACTCACCCAGGTTCTCCAGCAGGTCTTTGCAGTCATCTGTAGCCACATCATGTATAGTACGGTTGCATTTGTCCCGTTTCTCAATGTCCTGCTGGCTGTGGCTACACAATAATTCCAGGCATTTCTAAAAGCACACCAGTGTGATGTGTAAACATGTGAAAGTTCATTCACATAACAATAGGAGGGGACTCAAAAGAACTGTGACAGCTTGAATTACAGACAGGTAACACATTAAATACAAAGTTATTCTGACTGATCACCTTTGTACTATGATAAAACATTTCTATCCTGAGGGGAATGAACTCTTCCAGGATGACAATGTCCCCATCCACAAGGCACGATGACTAACTGAATGGGTTGATGAGCAAGAAAATAACGTAAATCATAAGCTATGGCCTTTCCAGTCTCCAGATCTCAACTGAACACCTAGGAGATTTTGGACTGATGTGTTAGATAGCATCCTCTACCACCACCATCAAAAAACCCACTGAGGGATCTGTAGAATTTATGTCATGGTACATTGAAGCTGTTCTGCCAGATTGTGGTGGCCCAACATCTTATGACACTCTACGTTAGTTTTTCCTTTAATATGTCACTCATCTGTAGATGAACAAAAGAGACTCAAAAGTTTTTTGTGGAATCACAGAGTTACACATCCCTAAAACTTAATACTATACATCGTGAGTACTCATGAGTGTGTGGGAATGTCCATGTGTATATGTAAGCTTCCATCACCTTGTAGCCTCTGGATGCAGCGATGTGGGCAGCAGTCCATCCATCCTGGTTGGCAAGGTTGAGGGTATGGCGGGTCATGACTGGTCTGGGGTGTGTGTGCTGGGCGCCTATGCTGTCCACTGTGCCACCCGTCTCGGCCTGAGACGGATGGTAGAGCAGAAGCTTCAGGGCATCCACGTGACCCGAACTAACTGCGGAGTGAAGCGCAGTGCAGCTATCCTGTGTACAAGAAACCCACTAATGAAGGCAAATGTGTAGTTCACAAACTGGAACAAAGACTCAAATAAAACATGTACACTCAAACACATGCAAAGCATGCAAAGTTAAAAATCAGTGTTTAGTTGACAGAGACAAAATAAGAACTCATTAGCCAAAGAGATTGTATCAAAAGTATAATTAAGCTCTATTAAAACAGGAAGCAAATTCTACAATATATTCTACAATAACCTTCAATTACGGTCACCAGAGGAACAAATGCCATTGATACACTGCTTCTCTGTGAGTGTGATAAAAAAATTTTTTTTTAAAAACTCACAGCAGTAATGTGTGAACGGTTTGCTCCAGCATCCAGCAGGGCTCTCACACACTCTGCGCTGCCATGCTCAGTGGCCAGGATCAGTGCAGTCTGACCCCCTACCCACTCACGCTCCACCTCAGTGCCATGTTCCAGTAGAGCCCTCACACACCTGCAAGTATGCATCCAGTTGCAATGATGGTTGCATCTAATCTAGTTTCACTTTGAAATAGATCATGTTAGGATCTAAGAGCAGAACACAAGACCACCAAGGCATGATAGTAATTTGCCAATGTTGTGTCATGCCTGTTTGTATTTATATCACAGAAGAACTTGCTTGAGTTGTGATTGATAAAGCCCCGAGCTAAATCTACACAAGACCAGCAGAGAGTGGTGACAGCAGTCATTGGGCATTGGAACAAGAGTTTGCTGAATTCCAAACTACAAGAGCTCTGTCACAATTTTTTAGAGAGACACTTTACAAAAAAATGTGACAAAATATTACCATCCAGTATGCAGGACTGTACAGTACAGGTGCATCTCAATAAATTAGAATGTCGTGGAAAAGTTCATTTATTTCAGTAATTCAACTCAAATTGTGAAACTCACGTATTAAATAAATTCAGTGCACACAGACTGAAGTAGTTTAAGTCTTTGGTTCTTTCAATTGTGATGATTTTGGCTCACATTTAACAAAAACCCACCAATTCACTATCTCAACAAATTAGAATATGGTGACATGCCAATTAGCTAATCAACTCAAAACACCTGCAAAGGTTTCCTGAGCCTTCAAAATGGTCTCTCAGTTTGGATCACTAGGCTACACAATCATGGGGAAGACTGCTGATCTGACAGTTGTCCAGAAGACAATCATTGACATCCTTCACAAGGAGGGTAAGCCACAAACATTCACTGCCAAAGAAGCTGGCTGTTCACAGAGTGCTGTATCCAAGCATGTTAACAGAAAGTTGAGTGGAAGGAAAAAGTGTGGAAGAAAAAGATGCACAACCAACCGAGAGAACCGCAGCCTTATGAGGATTGTCAAGCAAAATCGATTCAAGAATTTGAGTGAACTTCACAAGGAATGGACTGAGGCTGGGGTCAAGGCATCAAGAGCCACCACACACAGACGTGTCAAGGAATTTGGCTACAGTTGTCGTATTCCTCTTGTTAAGCCACTCCTGAACCACAGACAACGTCAGAGGCGTCTTACCTGGGCTAACGAGAAGAAGAACTGGACTGTTGCCCAGTGGTCCAAAGTCCTCTTTTCAGATGAGAGCAAGTTTTGTATTTCATTTGGAAACCAAGGTCCTAGAGTCTGGAGGAAGGGTGGAGAAGCTCATAGCCCAAGTTGCTTGAAGTCCAGTGTTAAGTTTCCACAGTCTGTGATGATTTGGGGTGCAATGTCATCTGCTGGTGTTGGTCCATTGTGTTTTTTGAAAACCAAAGTCACTGCACCCGTTTACCAAGAAATTTTGGAGCACTTCATGCTTCCTTCTGCTGACCAGCTTTTTGAAGATGCTGATTTCATTTTCCAGCAGGATTTGGCACCTGCCCACTCTGCCAAAAGCACCAAAAATTGGTTAAATGACCATGGTGTTGGTGTGCTTGACTGGCCAGCAAACTCACCAGACCTGAACCCCATAGAGAATCTATGGGGTATTGTCAAGAGGAAAATGAGAAACAGGAGACCAAAAAAATGCAGATGAGCTGAAGGCCACTGTCAAAGAAACCTGGGCTTCCATACCACCTCAGCAGTGCCACAAACTGATCACCTCCATGCCACGCCGAATTGAGGCAGTAATTAAAGCAAAAGGAGCCCCTACCAAGTATTGAGTACATGTACAGTAAATGAACATACTTTCCAGAAGGCCAACAATTCACTAAAAATGTTTTTTATTGGTCTTATGAAGTATTCTAATTTGTTGAGATAGTGAATTGGTGGGTTTTTGTTAAATGTGAGCCAAAATTATCACAATTAAAAGAACCAAAGACTTAAACTACTTCAGTCTGTGGCATTGAATTTATTTAATACACGAGTTTCACAATTTGAGTTGAATTACTGAAATAAATGAACTTTTCCACGACATTCTAATTTATTGAGATGCACCTGTATATTGCCAATATATTATAAATATATTAGTCTCCAGATCCACCGTGACCCTGACTAGGATAAGGGACAGCCCATCTCAAGTGGTCCAATAATTGTAGAGTTGGTTGCTTGACCGTTATTAATTTTTCTAATTTTTTGGCATTAACGAGCAGTTGTGTTTTGTTTAAAAACTTTTTTTGTCTTGTTTAACTGCGATGGCCATCTTTGTGTCATGGCACAAAACAAATTTTGGTTATACAGCTGTTTACGGAAACCTCAATATCTCGGCTCAGGATGGTCCTAGCTCCTTGGAACAAAAACTGATCTCTAGAGTACATATGTACAGGTCAGAAGTCACTAACAGCTTTTATCACAGGAGAAACACCACCATAGCTCTTTTTATGACACTGTTCATTTGTAGAACACCTAACTGAACCCTGTAATTCCTTATTTGGATAAAATCTATTCATGCATACCAACTGTACACAGATCAAGGTTCTTCAAATCTGGCCCTCAAGGTCCACTGTCCTGCAGAGTTTAGCTCCAACCCTAATCAAACACACCTGAACAAGCAAACCAAAGTCTTCAGGATTACTAGAAAATCGCAGGCAGGTGAGTTTGGAGGTTGGAGCTAAACTCTGTAGATTTGAAGAACCCTGATCATGTTTCACTGTTGCCAATATCAAATGTAGTAACATTTTAGACCTCATTGACAAGCATAAGCTATTGTATGTCAATCATAAACATAATTACTGTTCATTTTTATTATTGTTATGCTTATAATACATCTGTTAATTTCTCGAAATGCATGAATAAAGTAGGCTTATCCCCAGCTTTCTTCTAGCCCTAGCTCTGTAGCCATCTCAAACTTATTATTTTTTAAATTGTAGCACTCAAACAGAATGCTACAATAGAGGACTTATTTCTGTTAAATTTCAGGTATTATAATAATAATAATAATAATAATAATAATAATAATAATAAAAGAGAAGTCTCAAACCTCAAAACCTAGGTCCCCCCTTCCCATTATAAATTGACCCTAAATGTGGAACTGTGTGCAATCTTGAGCGTTACATTTAGACTTGAGTTCTAAATCTAAGGAACAAGAATGTGCAAAATATTCATATACCTTATAATGTGCTCTAGAGATCAGTTTTTGTTCCAAGGAGCTAGGACCATCCTGAGCCGAGATATTGAGGTTTCCGTAAACAGCTGTATAACCAAAATTTGTTGTGTGCCATGACACAAAGATGGCCATCATAGTTAAAACAAGTAAAAAAATTTTTTAAAAAAAGGTGGTTTTGCAATGCTAATACATAGAGGTAATCACTCTAAAAAAAAAATTAGGAAAGTTAAAAATGGTCAAGCAACCTGTATTGGACCACTTGAGATGGAATGACCCATAAAGCAGTTAATGAAGGTGAATGAACAAATGTACATAGAGATCATTGCCACTTTTTATATATGGGAGAATATATAGATTACAGAAACAATCACATACTGTATATTATGATTTAGATGGGTAAATGTACTGAGAATATATTATAATATACACTCACTGGCCACTTTATTAGGAACACCAATACACCAGCTCTCATTCATGCAATTATCGAACCAGGCAATCATGTAGGAGGAGCGCAATGTATAAACGCATGCAGACACAGGTCAAGAGTTTCAGTTAACGTTCACATCAAACATTAGAATGTGGAAGAAATGTCAGTGACTTTGACTGTGGCATGGTTGTTGGTGGTCAGTCGTATCTCCTGTGTTTTTCATGCACAACAGTCAGAGTTGACAGTGCGAGAACCAGCTCTGTGGATGGAAATGCCTTGTTGATGAGAAAGGTCAGAGAAGAGTGGCCAGATTGGTTTGAGTTCATAAATAGGCTACAGTAACTAAAATAACCACACTCTGGCATTTTTTTGGAAGGTAGAGAAAACCCAAAAAGACGCAGGGAGAACATGCCAAACTCCGTAAAGACAGCAACCCGAGCCTAGATCAAACCAGGAACCCTGGAGCTGTATGCTTTGTATGGCTTTAAAGAACAGCAGCAAAGATTAAAGCAGGGAGATCTGCTCACCCATGGTGGCCATTAGCAGCAGCAATGTGTAAGGAGGTAAATCCATTTTCATCAGGAGCATCGGCAGAAACCCCCAAACTCAGCAGCAGATTCAAGCATTCTGCAGGAGAGAAATATTCATTATGTATACACACACACACACACTCTGGATTTACAGTGTAACTATGTGGTGCTTAGAATATGTTCAGTCATAAATACAGTTCAATCTTTGACTCTTTTCATAAGAATGACTCCTAAAACCCAAGGGAAGCAGACTGAAACCCCTCGCTTTAATTATACACCTTTAGCAGAGCATGCCAGTGCATCCATACCTGTTTGTCCATTTTGAGCAGCAGAAAACAAGGCAGAGGTTAGGTCTTGTTGGAGGTGACTAACATCCATTGATGGATCTTGATTAAGCAGCATAGACAATAAAGTGACATTTCCCTGGGAAGCAGCTTGGAGCAAAAGGGTGTGCCCGTCATCCAGGGGGACGGGTTCACCGCAGGGTAACGGGGGGACTATGGAGGGACACCAGCCTGGGAGGGGCAAGTGACAGCAGTTACTAAAGCGAGTGTATCAAGAGGTTGCACCAATATGTGCTCCACAACTGCAACAGTCACCCAGTGCTGTCCTGCTGACATTCAGAAACTGAATAAACTGGTCCAGCTACGAGACATGGCTACAGAAAAAAAACATGAATGTAGAACCACTGACAGGAGACTTTGCAGGAGACTGTTTCAGAAGGGCCCACATTATGGCATGACACCAGAAATATTGCACTCTAATATATTTAAATTGATGTCTGTCCTAAATGTTACATTTTGTTGTGAAATTATCTATCAGTTTTCAAGTCAGGACAGTGTCAGAACAGGACATGCAAACTGCATTAAATGTGTAATAAAATTTAAAAAATAAAAAAAAAGGAGGCAAATGCAGTTCCATATCTGTTAAACTCATCTCAGTCAGGCAATCAGACATCAAAAGTAGAATTCAAAAGACAACTAAAATGCATCTACACATGGATTGCTTAGGAAAAGTACTGATTTGAGTAGTAAATAAGTAAACTGAAGTGTGTGATTGCAAATAACTTTGTGTCTAGAGAGATGCTTTTATCCCTGTTAGTGAGAAGAGAGCAAGTACAGGACTGAAAAAAGAAACAAAGAGAAATATTACACTTTTACGGTATGTGGGTTTAAACAAGGAACATACGCTGTGAAGCCTCAGAATGCTTGTGCCCTAGACACTACAAGGAGAAGTGCCTGTTATTAGCATTTGGGATATTAGCAATGACTACTGCAGGTGAAAATCACTAGTGAGAAAACAGCAGGGCTTTATGAAATACTCGCTCTGCTTTAATGGGTCTTTAGTGCACCAAGGATGTTTTCTGTCACACATAAAAAGACCTTCTTTTATCAGATAAGGGTGTCTGTTATGATATTAGGTAGGTTCTATGGCACAAGTATTAACCGAAATAAACAAGTTCTGCAAGCTATATATTACGTATCAAAATTTAAACAAGTTAAATATCATGCAGTGAATGGTAGTGAATCTTAAGGTACTGTGAAATATATCAATCGTTTGGTTCTTGTACTTATTAATCCATTTGCTTGACCTATTTATGGTATCTTGTACATTTCTATACCAATTTCCCTTTTATTTCATGTGTGCAATTGCAGTGGAGCAATGAGAATTTTTATTATTTTTTTTAAACATCTCTAACATTAGGGATAATGGCTTTGATTTTGGATTATTTTTGATATTTTTAAATTATATTAATGACAGATATTGTAATTTTGAGACACAAAATTAACTTCTTACTAGAGACTGTCACTGCCAACATAGATGCGTTATAAGAAGCAAAAAGATGTTTTTAATATGTATTTATTGTTGTTTTGGGGCTTTAATAGTTTGTATCTTTGTTTATATAGACATATAGAGTACTGTGCACAAGTTTTAGGCAAATGCAAAGAAATGCTATAGAGCAAAGGCGCCTTCAAAATAATGAAATTAAATGTTTAAATAAAAAATGAAAAAAAAAACCGTAAAGTCAATATTTGGTATGACAACAACAACAACAAAAACAGTAGTCTCAGGTACAGTTTGTGCAGTTTTATAAGGAAATGAGCTGGTAAGTTTTATTGAGCATCTTGTAGAACCAGACACAGTTCTTCTGGAGACTTTGACTTTCGCACTCGCTTCTTATTTTTGCAGCGAAACCCAGCAGCCTTCATTGTGTTTACTGTCTGAAAAGTGTCTCTTACGTAACATGCTGCTTTCTTTAATGACATACACACATTTTTCTGTAACATTTAATTTGTGCTAGAAAACTAATGTTTGGGAATCTAAAATTTTTTTTGTACTGACTTGATAATGTACAAGTCACAGTGATAATGTAGAATAACAACGTTTGTGCTAAAAAAAAAAATAGGGTGCCTAAAACTTTTGCACAGTGCTGTACATGTGAGATTTTCACTGTCAGCAAAGTTTTACCAAGGTTGCCATTACCAAAATTGTTTTTTTTTTTGGGTTAAAAAAACCCCAAAAAAACATCCCAGAAGGAAAAACCCTGCAACCCACCAATCTGACAGCTCTATTTAGATAAAGCTAAACCCACTAATGCAGAAATATCCTTACTAATTTAGTGTGTATATTGTAGTGAAACAATTCATATTTATATATATTGTATAAACAATCTAATTTCATGACCACTTGAACACATCTAGTTAGTTTAACTGTAACAGGAAATCTCATGCAGGACAAAATCTCAATCTGTGTTTCTGTAAATGAAGGAAAGAAATAAATGACAATGAGCCGAGTACATGGACGACTGACAGGCACTGCATGCGATTGGGTTAACTGTAGGGTAAACAGGAACAGGCACATGCTGTAGACAGATGGAAGTGGAGGGAACAAAAGGGAAAGAGCAGCATCTGGCATCAGCTTCAGAGTGGAGTAGGTTACAGCAAAGTGTCCTCAAGACCCAGCTGTGAAGATTAAAGCTTCAACCCCAAACCCATTCACACACTGCTACTACGAGCAGTGTGAAAAAGTTTTTGGGTTGCTACCTATGTGATCTTGGTTTTGCTGATTTTCCTATTTAAGAGAAACCCATGACTGCTTAATATACAGTACATCTTGCTGGCTATGGATTTTTTGGAAGTACACCTAAATGGTACACAATATCTCCTTTATATGTTTTTATTGGTCTATAGCCACTGTTGATCAACCTCCCAATGAGTTCAGGAGGCACATACTGGGCTTGGAAAGAAAGCACTGCACAGGAGTGGAGAAGTAGTAAAAGGGTGCGTAGGGGACCTGAATATCTGTTTACCTGATGCTGCTGCCAGGGGGCTGCCTTGGTGCTGAGGGCTATGGGATGGAACACTAGCAGGGTTTACGGAAGGGCTACTGACAATGGTAGCGATGGTGGAGGACGTGACGGTGACAGGGGAACAATCCACACATGCTGCCGCCATCTGCGGCTCCCGCTGCCTGCCAGGGCAGGGCTCACCCACCTGAGATGCAGTCAAGGCTGGCACTGCACCCCCCAGATCCAGGGAGGGTTTGGGTGGAAGCTGAGGGGTGCTGGCTGATTTAGGTGGTCCTACCCCAATCCCAACCGCTGGGGACCTGCTGGCTTCACCCACTACTTTGATTGGTGGGTGAGGAGGGGATGGTGTCTGAGATAGTCCAGGTTTTTTTGGTGGGATGGGAGGTGGATTGCCTCTGTCAATACGTGCCACTGTGGGTGACTTGATACCAATCTGTGGATGACCCAGGCGACCAGCAAAAGGTCCTCCCTCTGAAGCGGAATGGGACAGACCAGGCCGAAGGGCTGTGGGGGGGCCTGCTGTTGGTGGACTGGTAAAACGCGAGAGAACTTGTGTGACTGTGTGACGTGCCTGCTGCTTGGCAGCAAAGTTGTCTCGGTTGGTAGGGGACAGGTCTCGTGATGGGGGGCCTTGGTTGGACATGCCGTTTTGGTCCTGCTCTGAAGCAGAGGGTTGGAATTTATAGCGAGCTGCCTGGACACGGGACCCTGTAGGTAGGGCAGTGGCAGTGCCAGGTGAATGTAAAATGTGAGCAGAGTTCAGTGCCATCTGGCCCTCCCCTCCATTCTCTGCCTGAGCGCTTCCATGGTGTAGACCTCTCACAGTAGTAGGAGTCTTGGGGAGGTTCATGCTAGTGTAGTTGGGGCCTGTGGGCTTGACAGGGATGCTCAGTGGCAGTTTCTTAGGCATTTCATTCTCAGGCAGTGGGTCAGTCTGTGAGGCGGCTGCTCGGCAGCTGGCTGCCTCCGTGCTCACAGCAACTGACGCCATGCTCTTGGGTTTTACTGGTGTGGCTCCGGGAGCAGAGACCACTGCTGGGGGCAAAGTTGGAACATCTTTGCCCCGCTCTGTCCTGAGCTGCTTTACCTGTTGGCGCAGACTGTCGCTTTCAGCGCGCAGTTCAGCGGCGCGACTCTCCTCGCGGCTCAGTCGTGCTCGCAGCTGCTCACGCTCTGTGTCAAACTCGGCCAGCTGCTTCTCCATTTCCGCTTCCATCTGCTGGCTGCGTTTGCGCTCAGTGGCCAGCTCCTCTTCTAGACGGCTTGAGGTACGGCCCTCTTGCTCAGAGGACGATGAGAGCTCCTCAACTCGTTGGCTCTCCTCCACCACACGTGCTGCCAACTGCTTGCACTCACGCACCAGCATCATCACCACATGCTTGTTCTTCTCGCGCTCGTCCTTCAGCTGCGCTGAAAGCTTGCGATGCTCCTGCTCCAGACTCTGCAGCTGCATTTTATCCAACTCCAACTAGACAGAGCATCAATACAGCACACAGTCAGACACACTTATTTAGATTCTACTTATTAATGACAGTTGAGAGTTAAAACATGGATTATAGCTAGCCTGGGTGTCAGGGACAAACAGATTACGGGTCTAGACAAGCATTTTTCATTTGTAGTTGTCCAGCAGTCAAGTACCTTCAGTAGGCTGCTAGTATAGCAATCACCAGAGGTTCTTCTCTATGAATATTTAAACATGTGTTTCACAGTGGTGCATCCTAATGCTGTAACTATAATGCACACTACTCCTTCACTAAATCCCACCGCTTGCTGCATTACACACATCGGGCCGAGATGCAATCTGGCTGTCGGCAGAATTTTTATTAGACAGATGGCAGAGGATCTTTTCAGAATTAGGAACATAGGTATGTAGAAACAGTGAATGAAATTAAAATTTAAAATAAAGTTCAATGCAAACAGCACAACACACAGTCAATTCACGGTTCACAGCTGAAATGTTTGTTGCTGTGTTGAGGGTGTGAACTTGATATGCTACATCAGAAACGGAAAAGTTGGGCAGGACTATACTATATAAATCACCAGGTCTATTAAAGTACCGATCAAAGTTTGCCACCCGCTTATATAACTCTACCCCAACCACAGAAGCTGAAGTCAATTTCCTGCTCACTACAGCCTCTTTGAATATTAAGCATGAGCAGAACTGTGTCTAGTTGCAAATCTTAGCA
This sequence comes from Cranoglanis bouderius, assembly GCA_023630585.1. Classification (NCBI taxonomy): domain Eukaryota; kingdom Metazoa; phylum Chordata; class Actinopteri; order Siluriformes; family Cranoglanididae; genus Cranoglanis; species Cranoglanis bouderius. The sequence goes on from CM042557.1 coordinate 16,942,771, forward strand.
TTTTATATACTACTTTAGTGTAGTAGTTTGTGTGTGTGGTAATGGTGGGTCACTTAAAAAAACTGAAAAAATTTGAATTAGCAGACTCACAGTAAACCTACAGTACTAAACATAAACAATAATGAACTACACCTAGTACTGGAAAAAAAAAAAGTACACAAACTATTTTTAACAAATGAACATTTTTATAACACTTTTCATTTACACATGGGCACGTTAAAGAGCGAGGCGTGTCTGACAATGTTCTTGCTTGTATGATGAAATCTCCCAACTTTATGAATGGAAAAATTTAACAAACTTCATGTGATCTTGCCGACAAAACCCACAACCCTAAACAGTTGATAAGCTAGTCATTGGGACCTGTTAGTAGGCAGTTAAAAGTCTCATTTTAATCTCTTTTATTAAACGAGACGCAACAGCTGATTAGTGTTGCTTTTTAAACTAGCTGGAAGGGGGAAGTAGCACTGGCATGCACACAAGCCACTATCTTACCTTATTTTCAGGCTTGTTGCAAGTATTGTGCTGCTAGAAATATGTACAAAATACACCAACACACCACGCAGCATTTATGACTCACAGGTCAGAACAAAAGTGTTGCAGAAGTTTCGCTCTGTCTTTCCTACACGCTTTAGCGTTAGCAAAAAAGCGTTCAGAAGTGTTTACGTTGCAAGGGAGACGCGACTGTCAATCAGTATGTGGCACACAGGAGAAAACAGAGCAGTATTTGTAGCTTTTAGTTATAAGGAAATTGTTCTTAGGGATATACAGCTATATATGCTCTTCATATAACAGTAAAAGATTATCGTATATGTGACACAGATAAGGATGCGGAAATGCTAGTGAAAAGATTACATATTGACATAGCATAACTCCCATGGGCAGGCTTTCTGAGTGAGGAACAAAAGAGCAAATAGCACCTCTGCTCATAAATATATTAACAATCTGATAATGGACAAAACCCAAAGTTATAATCCAAAACAGCAGCAAGTGTGCAGTCTTGGCACGGCAACCCTACAAGAAGGGTTATTAAATTCATATTATTCACCAGAGAGACTGGCATATGAGCACATCGCAGTTAACCAGCTATGAAACAAGCGATCGGTCACCATGACAACCAAGTGTGAATGTTTATTCTTGGAAAAGAGGGAGATGAGTCTTCTCAGTTTCAGACACAAGGCTGAGCTAGAAGGCAGTAAAGAAGGCAGTCAAGACACGTATAAAGGGAAAAACAGTCTTTTATTTGGTAAGGCATTGCATTACACCTAAATCCAGCAGCGGTTTTATATCAAGTGCTGGAACTTGACCTCTCATAAAACGACTGAGCTAACGGAGAAAGGCACTCATGGTGCTGGAACTGGTATACACTGTACTCAGAACCCAAAATGATGAGCTCATACTGATGGAGTAAAAAGGTGATACAGTGAAACCATCAGTTAGGAAGGTTAGATAATAGTTAATAGCTAATACTGTGTTGTTGTGGTTATTACTGTGGTATTCCAATTACTAGCAATTTTACCATTCAAGCAACAGAAAATGTAAAGTAGTGTTAAGAATATGTGTATTAATATGTTAATACGCTCTCCGAATTCTGACAGCTAAACCTTCATCAACTAAAGAGCCTATGTGTCAGTGGGGAGGGGAAAGGGGTGGGCTGCAATGAGCTCTGGCTCTAGCAGGAAAAAGAAAGGCAACATACAGTTCTGATGTGTATACATATGGATGCTTCGCTGCAACGTTTCCTTCACACAGAATAAACAGACATGAAAGCACACACTAATGTATCCACGCTGATGGACTGCAAAAGGCAAGACGGTACAACAGCAAGTTAAACGTGATTTACTAAATGATGAGAAGGTAAGATGAAATGTCCACCAAATGGTATTTGACAGAATATGGATGCGACAAATAATGTGCAATCACAGCTTCCACTATTTTGCTGTGGCTGCTACGGTGATGTGAATTTTTCAAATCTCCAACTGGCTTGTGAGTAAAAACCAGTAGACAGGAGTAGTGCAAGAGGGCGGTCATGTGGGAATACGAGCTGGGGAAAAACTATGACCTCCGCCAGAAAAGGAAAACTCAGACATACACTATATGACCAAAAGATTGTGGACACCTTACAATTACACCCATGTGAGCTTTTTGAACAGCCCTTTCCAGATTTAGATCCTCTTTGCTGTTATAATAACCTCCACTCATCTGGGAAGGCTTTACACTAGATTTTGGAGTGTATCTGTGGGGATTTGTGCTCATTCAGCCACAAGAGTATTAGTGAGGTCAGGCACTGAGGGGGCCTGGGGTGCAGTCAGTGTTTCAGTACGTCCCAAAGGTGTTCAGTGGGGTTGAGGTCAGGGCTCTGTGCAGACCACTCGAGTTCTTCCACACCAACTTTGGCAAACCATGTCTTCATGGACATGGAACATGGTACATGTTTGGGCTTCTTAGTTCCAGTGCTTCGAACTTTGTGGCAACATTTTGGAGAAAGCCCACGTATGGGTGTCCGTCAGATGTCCATAACATTTTGGCCACATAGTGTACCACAGTAACAGCCCTAAACCTAAATAGGCTTTCTCTCCCTGCTTCTGTGCCTCTCTAATATTCCAAACTGGGAGCAATCTTATATTCACCCACTTGGCTTGCAGAGGACATGAAAGGGATGCAATTGGAGAGTTGTGAAAGAGGATCTCAGTGCTGGGGTGTGTGGTGATCAGGGTGGGTGTGTGGCCAGCTCCTGAATCACGTAGCTCATGTTAACCTGTGAGTAAACAGGTGTCCTGAGAATTAGATGTCCTTGACATTTTTTTTTTTTTACCAGTAGCTAATGATTACTCACATCTCACTCTGCTTGCACTCTGAATGCATTTGCAGTATGAAAATTAGGCTTTAATCTGCTGATACTTAAGCATTTTTTTTTTTTTTTTTTTTAAAGTAAAGCTGTCAGTAGTCACCCTGATAGGTGTAGAGAAAAGGCACTTTCCCAGCTCCCACTTAAACTCACCTTATAGCATTACACACATAGAAATATGTTACCATGATTTTGTTTTGTTGTATAGTAAATTTGAAGGCAGTGTACTATGGTGTTCATTTTTATGCACAGACTGGAATACATATACACATTGTATACTAGATCAGTACTGTCAGTAATAGGACTGACCCAGCAACATGTCTGACAACCAGAGGTGTCCCAAATATACAAACCACATACACCATAAGAAAAAATAACACTGGAACACACAAACACATATGCATACACACACATTCCTTTACCAGTTACAAGTACCTATTAATAAGAATTTTTTTTCTATTTGACAGACAGACAGACAGACAGACAGACAGACAGACAGACAGACAGACAGACACACACACAGCCCTACCCTCTTTTGTCTGCTCTCAGCGGCAGCTAGCTGCGCAGACATTCTCTCCTGCATCTTGCGGCAGTGGGCCATGACGGCCTCAAGTACAGTGATGGGGCTGGCGCTGACGGCCCGGCGCTCCTTGTGCCCAGCCCCAGATTCAAAGTCCCTCTGCAGGGCCAGGAATGGGTCAGTCATGCTGAAATGGCCATAGCGCTCCTGCAGAAACACCTCCTTCCTCCGAGCCTGTAGGGGGAGACACACAGGGAGAGATACATCAATATACATGCACAGACAGTTCAATAAAAGACAATGGCAATGGTCAATATAGTATAAGATGTAGTGTAATGTTTAAACGCACAGGTATGCACACACATGCGCGCGCACACACACACACACACACACACACACACACACACACACACACACACACACACACACACACACACACACACACACACACACACACACACACACACACACACACACACACACACAGGGCAGGTTAGCACTTCTCCAGAAGGGATCCATTAAGTGCAGTGTCCAGTTAGACTCTGTGTAAAGACCAGACGGTCTGCTCAGCAGGAACGGCACAGGGCCAGCTCTCACTTTCCCACACTAACACGGTTTCTTAGCAACTATCCTTTTTATTTCACCTTATTTTTCATTCACTTTATCATAAGCAACATGTTAAAAAGTATATTTTAACCTTTAACAAGAGGCAAACTGTATCAGTCAATATTTATTGCACACAAAGCTGTATTGGGGCAATCTGAGCTGTGAGTGTAAAGAACAGCGTTATACAATATTGCCTTTTGTGACTAATGCATCAGAGGACAGTAATATAATGTGCAAAGCTTACTGCACATCACAGTCTTTTGTTTAATGAGTGTTCTGACAAATCAAGGATGTAAGTGATGTAATGCCATTTGGTCTACATGTAAGCAATTAAAAAAAAAGAAAAAAAAGAAAAGAAAAAAAAAAAAAAATCATACAGCTTGTTATGTCATATCAAGTGCTGACCATTGTGCATTGACAATTCTTTAGATCCAAATGACTCCATATTTAGAGCAGAAAGAAGAGCAAGACCTAGCCTGAGAGTGGGAGGAACAGAACTAAGAGATACAAGAATGCCCGAGGTTACTGCCTGCTAAGTGCATCTACCGCACCAAAGAAGGAAAAGACTAAACAGCAAACGCACACTTGTGCTTACTCTCTCTCTCTCTCTCTCTCTCTCTCTCTCTCTCCCTCTCTCTCACCCCCCTCCCCCCCTTTTAATAGGATTGTCCATTTAAGCTGGTCTGTTTCATTGGTTTTACCATGCTTCATGTCATTAACCCTTTCATGCATAGTGTCCACATTTATGTGAAATTTATGGCTCTTTTTTTTTTATATATATATTTTAGGAAAATATAAGATCAGACTGTTATCTTTATTAACTTTCTACATTTGAAAAAAAAAAAAAAAAGTTAAACAGTGTATTTTTTTTGGGAAGCAGATTTATTTATTTATTTTTTTAAACCTGTATAACCTATATAAGAAATTATATTTTCTAATATTTTCAACATTATATATTTTAGACCTGAATGTTAAAAATTTTGGACTTATGAAGATTTTTTTTAAAATTATTTCAGGCAGACTGTGTTAGCCCTTGCAATGGAAACATGGTGAGAAAAGTCCGGGAGAGCCTCTGAGTAGAGCCACTGCTACTCCTAATTGAGAGGAACCCACTGAGGTGGTTTAGGTGGTATGTCCCTTAATCAGATCTTTCTAGACGGAGACCCTGGGGCAGACCCCTAACCAGCTGGAGAGATGAGTTCAGCCTCTTAGCTGATATTTGTCTATATGAATGCACATAACTAACTAGCAGTCATATGTTATTAGCTTGGGTTAGCTAGCTTTTTTATTAGCTTGGTCATTTAGGTTTCTGGGTCACCAAGACACGGGACATAGGATTTATCATTTGTCCACCTCAGTTTTCCATAATTCACAAGAAACCATAGGACTACTTGGCTTTTAAGTTCAATATGGTTGTTCCTTAACCTTGCAAGCTATTTTTCTTTGACTAAAAGCACCTGGTTTACTTTGGAGTCTAAACAAATACAAAGCAAATAATGCAAAATGCACAAAGAGCAACTGGTTACGGGAGCAGGGTATCAGCAAATTATGAAAGTGCTAATGTTCTACTGTTACTTTTACCATCAACTGCAAAGGTGCAAGTAAACAGAGAGACACACAGACAGAGAGCCAGTCAGAAAAAGTAAACAGTTGGAGAGCAAGCGCGTGTGTGGCTGTGATATACAGGACTCGGCACTTTAAGAACCGTAGCCATCTGCTGCTTTTCAGTGGGCTTTCACAAATCCCTTTTCTAATCAGTGTCTCTACTTCCTCTTGTCCTACTCCTCTTTATCCAACACAGAGGTTCAATGTCACAAGTTGCTCTTCTCTGCAAACCCAATTTACTCTTTCTTTGAGTTTGGTCATGAGGAATGAAGCAGGTCCTAGATCACCTCCTACAAACAGCAACCAATGTGTTTGTCTGTTTACAGTCAGCCTGAAGAAAGCTTCTTGTGCTTGTGCTAATGCTAATTATAAAGCTTATAAGGTCATCTTTATTACACTGATGGTCTAAATCGCAGCATCACCTCCTACATTAACTGGAATCTGTTCTGGTTTTGACAGCAGTGGCAACATACTTGCGTTTGCTTTGGGGCAGCCTAAGGATTTAGGTACTGTATAGAGATATGCCAAATTTTGTCTTTGATTTCCAAATTTAAATGAACCAGTATGGCATGGAATCAGATGATAGCTCTCTGCAAACACCTGAACCTTGACCGAAAGTGTACTTAGAAATTAGTCTCGTCTCTTGCCAAATAGAGGTTGCAGTTGCAAATGTTATACTAGATTAAGGGTATCGAGGGTTTGCAAACGCACAAAGCAACATCAAATTCTGCTGCCGAGAGACGACAGAGGAGGCAGGAGTGCCAGTGCTGGGCTTCCTCTTGGGTCACACACCCTCGCTGGGACTCCATGAGTACCCTGAGTTTAACCAGTAGCCTTCAAGCCTTCAGGCCTATGTTATTATTAGCATTAACCTTTATAGGCACGCACTGGCAGGACTGATGATTCAGGCAACCTGCCAAAGAGACGAGCAGAGAAAAAAGGCTCCCAGGGTACAAGCGCTATCCTGCTTAATAAATAGTGGAATATGAAATTGTTCCTGCATTTGAAAACGTTACCTACATCAATCTGTCTGCATTAAAGGACTTTGCATTGCACTCCTTGCATGCCACTGCTTTTAAACACGCCATATCTCATTTTTCAAGCAATTCTTGATACCAAATAAATAAGTATCTTTATTGTTAGCAACATTGGATGGATTTGGAAGTCCTCTCTACAGATAAGTCAAACAGTATAAAGCTTGTTCAAGGTTTGTTCAGATAGGAAAGGGGGTGAAATGGCCAAGGGAGAAATCTGAGACACCAGACCTGCAGGGTGCAACATTATCTTTCACTGCCAAAGATTCTGGTCACGAGTCTCTGTCCATACATTCTGGACCATATGTATCTGAAAAGCTGACCTACAGATGAGAAACCGCTCTCATTTGCCAACTTTAAGAGATCACTTGTGAAGGTGGGTCGAGGAAAGGAGCAGAAGGAATGAAGGAAAAGGTGACTTCACTCAAATATCATGGCAAGAGAAAGAGCAGCTGGAATATAGTCTATGCAGTAGACACCGAGAAAGACACGACCTAGGGCTTGTGTAGAAGACTGAGCCAAACACTGATGGAAAATATATTTTGCTCCTGCTACAGCATGAGTCCTCAGACATTTCCCTTGGTTAAGTAAAGAGTAAGCCTTTTGTGTGCATGTGAGAGTTTTTGTGCTCTCTCTGCGCATGTGTGTCCTCAGACCCTCACAAGGACCCTTTCAATTAGATCACACAGCCTGCTTTGTGAGCCAAGGACTTCCGCAGATCCTGTCACTTAACGCAAATGTGCACTGTGAATCTAACAGACTGACAAAAAAAATGAGCACAAAGGAGTGTATATCAGCATGAGAAACACAATATTGAAAAGAAAGCAATATGTGAAATGTAGTGTATGCTGGTTCATTATGTACTTTTAATAAAAAAGTACTTTTTTAATAAAAAAAAGGACATATCATATTCCTAGTAAAGGGTTTTAGAATATGTTGAGTAGCGGGTAAGAAAACAGACCAGGCATGTGTGCTGATAATCTGTAAAAATATAGTAGAAGTTGAAGTGCGCACATGGCCAGGACAAGGGAATGAGGGGATGATGGGAGCAGAGGCCTTAGGGGGATGAGGGGAGGTTCCAACACAAGCGAGTCCCACAGTCCTTTGAGACTTCCTCCCACTCCATAATGCCATCTGTTATTCATTCTTCACCAATACAGTCCCTATATTGAGCACTTATTGCAGTGACCTGCTCTGTAAGAACTATACTGTTCCCAAATCACCAGCACCACAGAGTAATCACTCTACCATTACAGCTTGAGCACCAGCACCGACCAAAGGGGTCAGAAGCCATAAAACCAGCCTGAATATCAAATTAAAGGTGCAGGGTATGAGCGCCAGGACTTTCCTGTGAGAATGAGTAAAGTGGGAAGGGGAGATTAATATCATGAGAAGTGATTCTCAGTGGAAAAACTGGTCTTCAGCACATCTTGCATCAAGACTACTTCTTCTAATCAGCTAAGACTGATCGGTCCACCATTCTATGATTAACATGCATGTAATGTAGTTCTAACTCACAAACATTCATACTACACACACTGTATAAATACTGTAAAATTTATGGCCTGATTTTTCTGTCAAAAATAAAAATCGCGAATCATAAAACGATTCTTTGGTCATGAGTTGAGACTGGCAGTTTTAGCTCGCCACTGACTGATTTAGTGCCACTGCGATCAAAGAGAGTCGAGGATAAAGTTTTAGCAATGTCAGTACATTTTCATTAAAACCTCAAAGCTCATCTAAAATCCACCAATAGGAGGATGGCATAGGGTGATGCAAAACTCATGGAACAACTACAAATATGGTTTAATTAATTGATATAAAACCCTCTCATTAATTAATACAACATTACAAAGCTACCACACATGGTAATGGACAGATACATTTCCTTTTTTACCTCAAGCTTAGTTTGAGGAATGGGCATCCCATGTCCTCTTTTACGCAGCTTTCTGAAACGTGTTTTGTCTAGGCATAGCATTGCTACTATTACACCAAGGACTTTTTCCTGTTTATTTTGCTACACAAGCTCAGATCATGCTGGTTGATGACGTCAACGAAATGTAGTCATTTTCTTTAATAGCAGGTCTATAATTAGACGATCTTCATTATATAATCTGACATGGAGAACACATTATCTGTCTGTTGTAAAATTCTGCCAAGATTTTATTGGGATCATCTTGTACAGTGTGATAGTAAAAATCTTAAAAGACTGCTGTAATCATACAGTCTAAAACTGGGGTTATGGCAAGTCAAATGGTGAATCATTTTGTCCCTCCATCTCATCATTCCTTCTGCTTGACTATACGTTTAGCAGCGACATGGTCCTGCAAGAAGCACTTACATAAGCAAACATGCTGGCATTTACAACAGCCAGTGCAAAGCACCATACCAAGCTTTAGAGAAAAAACTCCACATCTCCTGCAAACAGTCTCAAATAGGGGTTAAAAAAAAGAATCCACACAGGAGAATCACCACGGGTGCCCATGCATGCAAAGATTAGCCATTGACAAAGGTGTGCTAAGCAAATTGTAGGTAATTGTGAATCACACACACACACAAACACACCCCTAACCACTGCCCTGCAGCTAGCCCCATAACTGTCTGTTTTTTCTTTAAGAGAAAGAGTAATGCCAGCACCAAGTTCCCAACCCCCTGCTTATGCACTCTCCAAGGCTCCAGGGAGAGTCTATTTATATACAGGTGATTATATAATAATAAAAAAAATCATATATGATTTTATTATTTGTCACTGCACCACATGTGGAAGCATTATTTTACAACAAACCATAAGGGGTAGACTGAGAAGGTTTCAGTGTATTTCCTGCATTAGAGCGACAGCCACTGCTGCAAGGCTAAAACTGGCCCTGGATAATGATGCTAGTGGCCTATTTTAATGACCCTCTCAAATGAACCACATTTCAGTGTGGCACACCACGGAGCAGACTAGTCTTAAAAATCCACCGTTCTCACATACCGGCTGCTCAACAGACACGTACATAAATAGACTCAACTCACAAGACACTGGACAATACTTCAGTGCCGACACTTGGTTTGAACTTGGAATGAAGTACACCGAAAAATGTATAAGGCCAATATAATTTCAATAAATTATGTTCATGTCCACACCAAAACATAACATTATTGTATGTCAGCGCCTCAAATTCCTTTGTTGCCTACAAAACCATGTTTAGTGCACAGGAGCAGGAGCAAACGTAGATTTCGAAGATAACCATGTACTCTTGCAGTTTTAAATATGCCTTAATACTAGGGTGGCAGGTTAATGCCTAAAATCATAACAACAGTTCTTTTTTTAATTACTTTTCATAATTATTCAGGCAGTTTGTAGAAAATACCATTATTGTACTTTAGCATTTTAAATGTACTTTTACTTTCACATTGTACATTCAATTCCTTCATATACAAAATGGCACCACGAAAAGACAGAAGACATCACAAAAAGGCACTGTTAAGGTAAAAGTAGCTTAACTACATTGAAACTACGTCCATGATGGTTTTTTATTACTAAACACACTAGTAATAATGAATGAAAACTCGTTCACTTACGTTCACAATAAATTGTGCTTCCTACTACATAACAAAAAATACGTAATTAATAATGTATAACCTGTGTGTGTGTGTGTGTGTGTGTGTGAGTTTTGTTGTGTGATTGTTGTCAAAATGCTTGATTTTGCTGCGGCATTTTTCATGTTTTTTCCCCCTTTTTTGTGGAAAACTACTCGAATTGGCGAAATTGCAATTGCACGAAATTGTTTTGCAATTGTCTGTAATTGTCTATCGCAGCGATGTTTGTTGGTGAATTAAATGTTTTAGCTGTACTCGCGTTCGGCGCTCGTGAATCGAGGAGGGCTTTGGCTGAATTCGCGTTGTCATGTCACATGACGCGTCTTGGCCCAAATCTGCGGAGATTTTGAAAAATGGCAAGCTTCTCTGAATACTGCGGAGTTCGCTTGATTTTGTGTTCATTTCTGCGACCGCAAAATCGCTAGATCCTGGAGGGACTGGTGTGTGTGTTAACAAAATGAAATTATATTGCATTTTTACTTAACCTGCACTGCAACTCAATTAATAAAAATTAGTTTAGCGATTTACAAGCTACTTGGTGTCAAATCCTAGCAATGTTTCCACCTCGTTCCTGGTAAAAACGTGGCAAAAGTTAACGAGTTAGTTAACTTTGGCTAAGATAACCAATATCACAGTAAATTATATTTAATTAATTGGCTAAGCCAGAAATCATAACGGTGATCAATTTACTATTAATTGCAAAGCCGTAAACGTACTAAATTCCATTTCCAGCAATACTGTCAAGAAAAATGGACCGTTTCCATTTCGTTTATCTGTGATCTCTATAGGACACTAGGACAAATAACCACTGTGTTTTTTTTTGTATTTATCCTGAGTGAAAATACTCTAATCCACTTACATGTTTGTCATTTTATGAAAAATCTTTGCCTACAGCAACATGAAAACAACAGACAGCAGCACATGCAGATGATGGGAACAGCTTAACTCACTGAATAATGCCAGTTTGATTATACGAGGCTATGTAATACAGCATGTTCCCCCTTGTTCTAAAATGGATGCAGTGGTGGGTTAAATATCCTGTTACAAAATAAAATAGCAGTCTTCTTAGGTCATCTCTGTATTTACATAAGCAGACACTGCCAACAGTCAGTAGCTGTCACACAGGTACATAACATCCTCTCGCACCTCTCCTCAACAACAGCTTACTTTTTTACATGCAGTCCTGATACCGCAGTAAATGAGATCTAGTGATCATTTTATACCGCTATACATGCCATACTACTATACCATCCCCTGGTCCCTTCAATGTAAAGATCACAAAGTTCTACAGAACCAATGGGCACAGGCTTGTTGCTATGCTAACATGCTTGACAGAGCCATGACAGGGCTAAACATAGTACACTGCTATTAAAAGCTCAGGGAAGAATAATAGGTAAATGAAAACAAGCCTGCAAAAAACAGAGGTGCTGGTAAAATATAACCAGAGGTCCAGGACACCACAGCAATAAAACATGACTGCTGTGAGTGGTAACTCTTTTAATGACGTGATGTAAAATGTCTACAAACTGTTGTTTTGTTCTGGACTTCACTGCATGCTTTAAGGCTCTAAAAGCTTGCAGTTGCAGGCCACTGAGTTACAGTATAGCACACCACTGAATGGGCTTCTTCCTTTAAAACATAGGCATGCATTAAATTACTGCAGTCTTACATAAAGTGGTGCTTGAAGTGTTTGTGAACCATTTAGAATTTTATATATATATCAGCATAAATATAGTGTAAAACATCATCAGATTTTCACACAAGTCCTAAAAGTAGATCAAGAGAACCCAATTAAACAAATGAGACAAAAATATTATACGTGGTCATTTACTTATTAAGGAAAATGACCCAGTATTACATATCTGTGAGAGCCAAAAGTATGTGAACCTTTCAGTTTTCAGTATCTGGTGTGACCCCCTTACGTTTCCGGTAACTGTTGATTAGTCCTGCACATCGGCCTGGAGGAATTTTAGCTCGTTCCTCAGTACGGAACAGCTTCGACTCTGGGATGTTGGTGGGTTTCCTCACATGAACTGCTAGCATCTTGTGTGAAAATCGGAAGATGTTTTAGGTCATAATTATGCAGAAATGTAGAAAATTCACAAAAAGAGTTCACAAACTTTCAAGCACCACTGTATATTACTCACTAGTCACTAGGTAAAAAGTTATCCAACACCTATCACCAATGTGAAAAACTTATTGCCTCCTTAAACTTAAAATCTGGTTGCGCCTCCTTTAGCAGCAATAACTGCAACCAAACGCTTCCGATAACTGGAGATCAGTCTTTCACTTACTTCTAGGACCAGGATTTACTCCTATGCTTTGGATCATTGTCTTGCTGCATAATCCAGTTGCGCTTGAGTTTCAACTTACAGACTGAAGACCGGACATTCTCCTTCAGGATTTTCTGGTAGAGAGCAGAATTAATGTTTCCCTCAATTATTGAAAGTTGTCCAGGCCATGAAGCAGCAAAGCATCCCCACACCATCACACTTCCACCACCATGCTTGACCGTAGGTATGATGTTCTTTGTGTGGAATTCTGTGTTTGGTTTACGCCGGATGTAACGGGACCCCTGTCTTCCAAACCGTTCCACTTTCGACTCCTCAATCCACAGAACATTCTCCCAAAAGGTTTGAGGATCATCAAGGTGTGTTTTGGCAAAATTCAGATGAGCCTTAATGTTCTTCTGGGTTAGCAGTGGTTTTCACCTCGCCACTATTTCATGGATGCCATTTTTGCCCAGTGTCTTTATGATAGTGGAGTCATGAACACTGACCTTTATTGATGCAAAAATGGCCTGTAGGTCCTTTGATGTTGTTCTTGGCTCTTTTGTGACTTCCTGGATGAGTAGTTGTTGTGCTCTTGGAGGAATTTTGGAAGGTCGGCCACTTCCCAGAGCCTTTGAAAAAGCTTTGTAAAAAAGCTTTCCCAGACTGATGTATTTCAATCACTTTCTTCCTCATCATTTCTGAAATTTCTTTCAACTTTGGCACAGTGTGTTACTGGGTAAGACCTTTTAACCAAGTTCATGCTGTTGAAAAAGTTCTATTTAAGTGTTGATTTGATTGAACACGGTTTGCAGTAATCAGGCCTGTTTATGTCTAGTCCCCAATATGAATGCAGTTTTATAGATTTGGGGAATTATTGAGGGGGAAATACATTTTCGCACAGTTGATATTGGATAACATTTTTGCTTCAATAAATAATGTTATCATTTAAAAACTGTACTTTGTGTTTACTCAGGTTGCCTTTGTTTTATCTTAGATTTTGTTTTCACTTCTGAAACAATTTAGTATGAGATATCCACAAAAACAATCATACAAAAAATACTTTTTCACAGCACTGTAGTAATCACATGGCATAGTGCAATGTGTAACACTGCGCAATATGCACAGCACTAATGCTACAATAGTGTTTTTTAAAATATAGTTTAGGGCAGTGTGTATTCATTGTCACCTAAGACATTATTTGGTGCCGTTCCATAGCACTGTCTGAGACTTTCAGCTTTATAAGTGTGCATGGAAATTTTAGTGGTAGGTTATTTTTGTTCTTCTATCAAAGAATGACATAAGTAAGCCAGGTTCTTCAGAGCTCGAGTCTGGCTGCGTCTACAGTGAGATGGGAGTATGACTCTTCCCACGGCCATGCAAAGTGAACAAAGAAGCTTCTATAGTATCATGCAGCAACAAAAGATGAAGTATTGTGCAATGAACTCTGGGCTATGGTCTGCAGAAGTCACCAAAGTTGGTTTTACCTTCACTCTCTGCTCATACTGGTACACTCAAACTCCTCGGATTATTGAAAGTAAGATGACTTCATTTGTGAGGCCTTAACATAGAGCTAGGCAATATGGCCAAAAACATTATCACTATAAAAAAAATTTATATTGGTTGCCTGGAAATTTAATTGATTTGTCTAATAGTTGGTAAATGACAATGTAATAATGTCTGCTGAGCTAGTTAGCTAGTTAAGTGCATTAATACAGATTTGTTTTTTCTGTCTGTTCCATGTTTGTCTGTGTCAGTGTAGTGTGTGTCTTTCCAGTCCAGCCTAATGCCATGTCCCTAATGCCTCTGGTTTTCTATTAGTTGATTGAGACTTCCTGATTTCTATTCGATAACTCACCATACTACCAGTGCAGACCATTGCCCTTGCTTTGTCTCGACTATGTTGTGCATGACACACTTGCTTCACATTGATTACTGCTTGTGTTATGCAACAAAATACTTCTCCTGTAACCACTTTATCCTGATCAGGGTCATGGTCAACCCAGAGCCTATAACAGGAACATTGAGTTTTTAGGTGGGATGCAGGTCCAACACAGGGCATCACACACACAGCCATTCAGACCTAGGGGCAATTTATAGTCAGCAATCCACCTACCAGCATTTTTTTTGGCAGATGAGAGGAAACCGGAGAACACGCGAAACATGTTGCTGAGGACCGAACAAGAGATATACAGTGGGTATAGAAAAGAATCACCCCCCTTTAAAATAATCGCATTTTGTTGCTTTTCAGCCTGAAATGAAATGAAGTTTTTGTTTTATCCAGCTGTATTTACTCAGTGCAACTTATAACATTCAAGACTGAACTTGAGCAGTTCTGCAAAGAAGAGTGGGCAAATATTGCAAAGTCTCGATGTGCAAAGTTAGTAGAGACATATCCCAACGGACTAAAGGCTGTAATTAAAAAATTAAGGCAAATTAAAGCAAGGGGGTGATCCTTTTTCCAACTCAGTGACTGGTTTTTAAAAATTTTTTTTTTTTTATTTCTGACATGTTGGTGTTATATCTTTCACTTGGATGTTATAAGTCACACTGAGTAAATACAGCTGGATAAAACAAAAACTGTGTCCGTCTTCATTTCAGGTGAAAAGCAACAAAATGTGATTATTTGAAGGGGGGAGGGGGGGTGATTCTTTTCTATACCCACTGTATAAACAACAAAACAGCGATTTCCTTCAAAAAAAATTTGGGCAAAGCGTTAATACTGATAAATGTAGTTGAATCTCTCAGAATTAATCAGTATTAAGGATGATCAAATATTAAAGTACTTAGAGTGCTTTCTGGGTCTCTCACTTGTCAGTCACACTAATAATTAAAGTCTCACTTAAAATGTTAGTCACTCACATCAGTCAAAGTGATTTCCAATCAGACATCCTATTGAAAATACTACTGTTATTTTTAAGGCCTTTATCATTCGGGTCAGTGGCTGACATGCCATAGAGGCAGAGCCATATCTAAACTAAGTGGTAATACTTCAAGAGAGAGAGAGAGAGAGAGAGAGAGAGAGAGAGAGAGAGAGAGAGAGAGAGAGAAAGAGAGAGAGACGGATACAGGCAGGTGAACTAGCAAAAAAAAAAAAACTTGCAAAAAATCTACTTTCTGAGTGAGACGCAGCCTGAGCCAGCTTATTACACATATTTGTTCATGTGGAACCATGGAGCTGCAAGCTGTCAGGTAAGCCAATCTGGTGAGGCTGTTTAAAAGCAGAAAGATGACAAATGGGATGACGAGATGAGACGCAGAGAGGGAAAATAAGTGGAGCAACGTGCACTAAGAGCTGATATGCACTGCACTGTCATCAGGATCTCTGTTCTCACTAATAACCTGAACCTGCAAAATATACACCACTCCTGGATGTTCAATGGCTGACATAACAAACTCAATTCCTCTACACCTACAACAAAAATGTCTTGGCCTGAGTGGTTTAAATGATGAACAACAATATGCCAGTTTAATAATACAGACCAGTCACTTTTACGATAATGCAAAGCACACGTAAGGTCTAGCATCCTTTTGGCTTAAACCTGACACACAAAAATAAAAATAGCCATGCATAGCTCAAGAGCTAAATATGACCGCTTGTACTCCCTCTCTCTTGCTGTAACACACATACACATGCACACAGCATTTATTTCGGAGCCTGCTGCCAGTTTGGCCTAGTGATGGCCCTGCCACCGGGTCACGTGGCAGTCGCAGTGAACACATTCATGGGATGCTGAACGGCTCCATCTGAACAGAGTAACAGCTGCACAGCAACACTGGTGCCTTGTTACTAATGAACCATCAAAGAAACGGACAGGAAATGACCATAAGACTGAATCCGCTTCATGCTCAAGCTTTCCTCTTGCATGTTCGCAAAGACCTTAATTATTGATGTAAGCAGAAATTTTAAATAAATAAATAAATAAATAAATAAATAAGAATTTTAACATTGTCACAAAACTTTAGCAAACCTACACATCAACTTATCAGTTAATTTGTCATTGCCATGCTAATGCACCATTACAAATTTACAAAATAAATTCTGTTCTGTTTCATGTTTGTGCATGTAGCTTGCTTGTTTTACTGTTTTAATTGCTTTTCTGTTTTTAATTTGTGAAAGTTGCTACAAAAAAACCCCAAAAAAAACAAACCAAAAAAAAAAACAAAAACAAAAAACAGATTTTGTACCTGAACACAAAACACAAACTGTGTTCAAGAATGTTTCCATCATGACTCTGGTGCTCTGTGGAAGCTGGTCAACCTTCTTCTACTGTACCATTCATATTACTATAGCTTAAGCTAGGTAGCAACAAACTCCTACTGTGCCCTCCACTAATATTGGCTTTATTGTTGAACCTTTTTATATATTTTTTTAAAGAAATTCACAAAAATACTCTGCTCTCATGGATAAACAACTGCAAACACAACACAGGTTTATCCAAAAAAATAACATATATCTTTGTTAAATATAGCTGTGCAACAATTATTGGCACCCCTATGAATTCATATGAGAAAAATATTTTTGAAGTATATTCCCATTGATATTTTACATTTTTTAGTACACCTGGGTGACTAGGAACAGGAAATTGTTCAACCATGACTTCCTGTTTCACAGGGGTATAAATATGAGGTAACACACAGGCCACATTCCCTTAGTCATTCATAACAATGGGTAAGACCAAGGAATATAGCTGTGATGTGCGGAATAAGGTTGTTGAGCTTCACAAAATGGGAAGTGGCTATAAGAAAATAGCACAAGCATTGAAAATGCCCATTTCCACCATCAGGGCAATAATTAAGAAGTTCCAGTCAACTGGAAATGTTATGAATCAACCTGGAATTGGACGTGTGTCTATATCGTCTCAACACACTGTGAAGAGGATGGTTCGAGCGGCCAAAAAATCTCCAAGGATCACAGCTGGAAAACTGCTGAAGTTAGTTGCGTCTTGGGGTCAGAAAGTCTCCAAAACTACAATCTGAAGTCATCTACATCACCACAAGTTGTTTAGAAGGGTTTCAAGAAAAAAGCCTCTACTCTCATCCAAAAACAAACTCAAGTATCTTCAGTTTGCCAGACACTACTGGAACTTCAAATAGGATCGGGTTCTATGGTCAGATGAAACCAAAATAGAGCTTTTTGGCAATAAACACCAGAGGTGATTTTGGTGCACACAGAGAGGTAGCCATATGGAAAATTACCTCATGCCCACGGTTAAATATGGTGGTGGCTCTTTAATGTTTTGGGACTGTTTTTCTGCCAGAGGACCTGGACATTTTGTTAGGATACATGGCATCATGGACTCTATCAAATATCAACAGATATTAAATGAAAACCTGACTGCCTCTGCCAGAAAGCTTAAAATGGGCTGTGGTTGGATCTTCCAGCAGGACAATGATACAAAACATACATCAAAATCAACACAAAAATGGTTTACTGACCACAAGATCAAGGTCCTGCCATGGCCATCCCAGTCCCCTGACTTGAAACCCATAGAAAACCTGTGGGGTGAACTGAAGAGGAGAAATTTGAAGGATCTGGAGAGATTCTGTATGGAGGAATGGTCTCAGATCCCTTGCCATGTATTCTCCAACCTCATCAGGCATTATAGGAGAAGACTCTTGGCAAAGGGAGGTAGCACAAAGTATTGACAGAGGGTGCCAATAATTGTGGCACACATACATCCAACAAAGATTTTTTCTTATAAACCTGTGTTGTATTTGTAATTGTTTGATATCCATGAGAGCAGAGTATTTTTGTGATTTTTTTTTTAACAAAAGAGCAAAAGGTTAAACAATAAAGACAGTTTTTCACAGCCTTCTTTGCTCATATTTACCAAGGGTGCCAATATTAGTGGAGGGCACTGTAGAGTTTGTCCTTATTGGCATTTTTTTAGTTGTCAATACCTGCAATGAGGTTTAAAGAAACCCGTTTGCTTAGTACATTCAATATTGTCCACTTCACATGATACATTCAGATCACTGAGCAAAGGCCACAGAAATGGTTCCCTATTATTTTCATGTGACCCAAACTGATAACATTGACTGCCTCTGAAACCAAGCATGAACATGTCATCAAGCATGTGATACAACAGTCAGCTCGCTAATTAATCACACAGATGAGGACCTCTTAATAATGCATGGAGTGGCCACTTTGATCCACAAAACTCTAATTTTCCTTAAAATTCCCCAACTAAAGTACGTCATGGATTTATCCAGCTTTATATTCTCCCTACTTACTCAGGCCCATTTCCTCCCATTAGAAGGAACAAATGGTACTTTCAGCTTATGACTGCTATGACGGATGAAAGTGGGATGAAGGACAAGGGAGAATTACAGAAATGGAATATCCACAGGGAAGAGATGACTGGGGAACACTGGGAGCCAAGGGAGCAAACAGAGGGAGTGCGATGAATGGCACAGAAAAAAGAGGCAATGAAAGAGGGAACACAGAGTGCAGAAGAAAACAAAATTGACAGCTGCCCTGTTATGCTTAAATGTGAAGAAAAGGATAGCGAGAGATGCCCATTAGTACATTTCATCTATAGGCCATCTTAAAAATCTTCTGACTCTTTTCTGGCAAAAATATAGGATAAGAGTAAAGCCTGCATACATTTTTGCTTTAATGATCAAATGCATATACACAACTGTTAACAACTGCTTTTGAGTGAAGGAAGGCATTTAAAATTTTTAATCTGAATGCATTTCTCCATAAAGCAGTGGGAAACTGTATTCCATCATCATTATTATAATCACAATTAGTCCTGCAATAATTTATATTTGTATCAAATTTCTTTGTGGTTCAACAGTTAACAGCCCTAACACTGCAAAGCTGCCACTGTTGGGCCCTTGAGCAAGGTCCTTAACCCTCTCTGTTCCAGGGGTTCTGTATCATGGCTGACCCTGCGCTCTGGCTCCAACTTCCTAACAAGATGGGATATGTGAAGAACTGTGCTGTAATGTATATGTGACAAATGAAGGCTTCTTATTCTCATTCTGTGGGATCCAAGTACTCCATGCAAACAGCACCCCTAGTCGCCAGTTCTTGCCAAGATACATAGATCAATAAAGAAACCATAGATGAACATACTTCAGCTTTTCTGATGACAGATCAATGCCTGTTTGTGCAAAGCCTGCTGAAATCTGATCGATTGATCTGACTATTTGCACCTAACTCCAACCCCTTTCAACAACGACACCCCGACCTTTGCAGACATCCTCAGAACCTTGTACTGAACAAGTCTTTCAAGTTTGGTTCAAATCCATATAACCTATCATGAATTACAGCTGTTTGAGTAAACCAGCTCTGCCTCCTAAGAACTGATTGATGTGTGGCCATATTGTTTAGAAAGGTCAACATGATTTTGATCATTATTGAGAATCACTCTCTGCTGAGTAAGATGACACCACAAAAATCCTAGGACTAGTTTGCAAAAGTAGGTTTCGCGTATGTAAATTATCGCAAAATTAAGTGGGCAGAGCAAAATGTCCAAAAAGCAATTTTTTTTTCACATTTTGAGCAAAAAATACCCCTAGAAATAATTTTCACTGTATGTTTTATTTTCCAAGAGATATGCTTGTTTTTGTGTGTGCACACATAAATAGCAGTGGCCAATTTCAGTGTGATTGCATGAGATAGTAGTACCCAAACCTACCATTCAAGTTTCATGAAGATTGCTAACCCTGTCAAATGCCTGCTGAAATCTGATTGGTTGATAGTGGCCATGTTTTCTAAGTAATTAGGTCATCATCCAAAATCCACTTACAGATTAGCACAAAGATGCAGCATACCAAATTTCAGCTCAATTGGATTTACAATTCCTGAGAATCAGTTATCTGACTTTAGCTCCACCCTCTATATATGAACACGCACCAACCTTTGCATATGCCCTCACACTCTTGTCCTGTATGCTCGTTCCGTGCAAAGTTTCATGCAAATCCATGCAAGCAATCATGAGATAGAACTGTCTGAGTACATTAGAACTGACTGACATATTGTTGCAACCATATTGTTTAAAAATGTCAACAGGTTTTTGATACTTATTGAGATTCACACTCTGCTGAGTAGTTTGGCACCAAATGTGTAGAGTCAAAAATCCTAGGACCAGTTCACAAAGTAGGTTTTGCATATTATGCAAAGTAGCAAAAAAATCTAAGTGGGCAATCTAAATGGATCTTGAGTGGTTTTTTTTGTTGTTTTTGTTTTATAGAACCCAAGGAATCAGCCAGAAATGTAACATGAAACATAAAACACTGCACTATAGCAGGGAGTAGTACCTGTTGACCAAGTTTCATGTCTCTGTGACTTATGGTTTGGCCTCCATGATTCGTTGTAAGGCAGAAGAAGAAGAAGAAGAAGAAGAAGAAGAAGACGAAAAAGAATCCTTACAATTACAATAGGGTTCCGGCACCTTCAGTGCTTGGCCCCCTAAAAAAAATCACCAATTTTCAGGAAGTGTGTGTATACTGGATTACTAGGTGTTATGTGTTTCAGGCAGAAAGTCACTCACCCTAAGAGCCTCAATGACCAGGTCTCTGGCCTCCAGCTCACCCTCCATGATGCTCAGGAGGGTCAGGAGCTCTGGCTTGCTCAGGTTGTCCATGTTCAGCTCACATTTCTGAAACATACAGACACAGAAATGTGGGCACTTTGGCAACAAAACAACAACGCTAGTTTTGGACAACTGCTAAGACTCTTGATGGTGAGACATTAGTGCTGCGTAGTCAGAGCAGATACAGCTCACAATTACAGGCTTTTATGGAATGAAATACAACGAAGGCATTACAACCACAGCTTTGAGTAAAATTTAAAAAAAAAAAAAAAAAAGGACAACCATTACTTAAAGGTGAAGAGACCATATTCATATCAATGCTTTCAAAGACAGCCTCCCTCTAATGATTCTCACTCTTTAGCTTTCTGCTGCTTTCAGGAGAGGCTACAGGTTTCTAAATAAGCTAATTAGAAGATGCTTTCATCAGATCTTTTTCATCACTGCCAATCATAACGGAAGCGTAATTGTACGCCACACACTACTTGAGTGACAGAATAACTTATCTGCTATAGATCATTTATCTGCTTTTTTTTTTCAGGTCAGTTCAATGTGCTTTCTTGGCATGACAATGTTACATTCATGTTTCCTATGCTTGTGTTGAGTGTGTAAACAAAGTAAAGACATCACATTACATCACCGCACCACAATTTATTTTTGGAGTTTGCATTCTGTTGCTATTTTCATGGTCATAAATTAATGCTGCACTTACAAGGGTAGAAGGCAAAAGGGGTGTGATATTCAAATTCCGCCAAGACCCCCCTCTTAGCACAGATTCAGGGATTATTATAATAATAAGGTATTTTCCTGAACTTTAATCGTGTTTATTGTGGGAAACCAGGGGACAAACTGAGCTCTGGTGAACTGTGTGTCATTATTGTAGATTGTGGGATTGAAAATAAAAATGTGTGCACTTGTATTCAAGTCTCTATGTCTGTGATGCTACTAAAATATCAACATAAAATACAGTGAATCTAGAACATTTATTTATTACACTTTATCTCTACCACTAAAAAAATCAATATAATATCTCTCAGTGAAATTTAATGGTGTGTCATTACAAACACTGTGCCGCTGTGCTGCACTGCACACACTCGGTCCTTAAAGGGAAGGAGTTACTGATCTGATCTCGGCAGCACACCTAACCACACCACTTATAATGTATTCATTCAACCCCGACCCCTATTTTTCCATAATACCACATATACACACAATACAAAATATATAAAACACCCCAGTCTTGTTCTTGCATATGTATCATGATCACAAAAAAATTTAAAAGGCTATATTCCAGATACAGTATTGCTTACCTAAATTCAGTGTGTTTTCAATTCAATTACTGTGTTTATTACATTGTACTGCGTATTCCCTTTATCTAATACCACTGCTGTTGTTAATGTCATTTTATTCACTGGAGCAATTTCTTGCTCCTCACTGGAAAAAAAAAAATCATTCTGCCTGCTATATTTTAATTTAAAAGGGTCAATACTTTGGACTGTTAATTTCCAAATGTGTTACGTAAACAAAATACGCAAACGTAAACGGCTACAAGAACAAAAGGGCAGTTACTAGTTTATAGCAGCAGGCAGTTAATATTTAATATTATTCTATTCGGATTTTACAAATACACTGATTTGGAACCTGCACTCATCACATCAAACTGACATTAAATTTACTATAATTTGCTGAATATTCTGTGAGCCCTTCTGAAAGCAGAGAAAGAGTCGGTCCTTAACCCTTTCATTACATGTGACATAAAACAGTCTTAAAACATATAATCAATAAAGCTTTCTGGCTGCAGATAGCGTTTTCTGGCCTGGTGCTCTGGGAATATTACTGGGTTCCAGGAAAACAACTGAGTAGGTGCCTTTGAACAGGACTTACTGGCAATCTAGTGTGTGGGGGTGGGAATAATCAAATGTTTCTGACTTGAAGGTTTGCTACTTGAACGGTGATATCATAAGCTGTATGGAATGAAAGCTATGTTGACACCTAAATAAACAGTGCATCGTCTTTTACTGTACAAGTATGACGTTCGTGCAATCATGACTGCACCAGGATATGTTTAAGATCATTAAAGCCTGGGAGATTTTGTCACTCAGTATAGCCGAGAACAACCTACACCGGCAAGAAGAGGCCATTCGAGTGACATTAAAACTGACCAACCGTAGAGCATTGTTTTATTGTGTAACATGTAGAGGAAAGCAACTATGAAAATAGTGCTACCAAAAACACCCATAGGCAACAATCTGGAAACAGCTTACTCTTCCAGAAAATCTGGGGATGAGACTAGAATGATGTGAACTCTTTTACTTTAATCCATTCTCTATCTTGCTCCAAAAAAGCTCATAGTTGTAACTGTTTCCCGGCCAGACTGGAAAAAATGGTGTTATGACCAGAAGGGATATGCACAGACACAGCCTCACTCAGATTCATTCGAATCACACCACACCTATATTCTTTCCCATTTCTATCACAGACTAAGAACCTAGTTGACTAAATTTAGCTAGACTAAACTAGATAAATGTCTGCAGCAATCACGTTCTTGCTTAAGGTCACCTAAATACCAACCACATTTTTTTTCTATATTAAATAATACATTTACTGGCATGGAGAATCTACAAAAAAAAGGTCCAACAAAAGTGGCACAGAAAAATGCCTTCAGTTTTACCTCCATTAGGAAATCCAGGTCTTATAAATATTAAAATTGAAAATGCCCCCAAGACCTACACACATATACCCCCTTCCCCTGGTAAACAGGTGCTAAATGATCTGTCTTTGCATACTTGAGGATGAGCTCTAATGGAAATGTGTGCTCACTTCAATTTTTATCTTCCATGAAAAGATTTAACCTTAAAAAAATAACAAAACAAAAAAAAAACGATTTCTAAAGTTCCTAGTGACTAAGTTTAATGTTCCTTCTTCAGCTTTAATTAAACTGTCAGCAAACCGCATTCTGTCAGAACTCTTTCTCCAACCAGATGGCACGCCCACACCGAATGTTCTTGTCAGAAGAAACTCCTTCTGTGAATCAGATCCTACTGAGAATAAACAAAAGAGGTTCCTGCCTGGGCACAGACAATAAACGGCTTCAAACACACACACACGCAGTACTGCCATACCCTTGCAAGCCCTTGAGAGGAGCTGGGATGAACCCACGAGACAGAGATTCATGGCTGACACAGCGCAACGAAGGGACGGCGGTAGAGCCAGAGCACCTGTTCTGTTGAACGGTAAACGTAAACGAGCCTCGGGCTGTTAAAACAGCTCAGATTGGCTGTATGACACGTTACTATGTCAGCTGAGTCACTGAAATTCAGACCAATTTAGAAACATCTCCAGTGAACATACCCCAACCTCCCAACAAACACCCATGCCCCCCTCGTCTATTCTTCTCTCGGCCCTGCTCACGGCCTTTCTTGATTTCTTTTACCTATTCTTTTCCACATATCTAGACACATACAGAGTTTAACACACTGTAACTGTATATCTTTTAAAAGCTGCAACTGTGTCACTGACAACAGTATCATGACTGACAAGTCAGTAAAATGATGTTTACGTTAACAATGAATTAAATATCAAGGTGATCAAGGATATAGACAGGCCCTGAT
This sequence comes from Cranoglanis bouderius, assembly GCA_023630585.1. Lineage (NCBI taxonomy): Eukaryota > Metazoa > Chordata > Actinopteri > Siluriformes > Cranoglanididae > Cranoglanis > Cranoglanis bouderius. The sequence continues at coordinate 16,967,390 of CM042557.1, forward strand.
GGATATTATGCACGAATCTGTACGATTCGAAGGCAAAACTAATCAGTATTTAGACAGGCCCCCGCTGTCGTTCTCTTGGGCCTGAAAGCCATTTTCATAAGAGCTGATGAGCAGGATTGTGGCACGCAGGTTGATCATTTCTGTGAGCTGAATGTCAAAACATAACACCAGGTTAACGATCAGAAGGTCTGTAATCAAAAACCGTATTAATCTCAATCCGGATTTAGATATCGAGCAAACATTCGTTCTCTCCACGGTAAAAGCCTACTGATGGACACAAATAAAAAATTTTTTTTAAAAAGGGTCATATTTTGGAAATCAGGTTTAGTTGACCTTAACATAATTCTGCTGTAACTGACACAGTGTGATGTTAATTCATGCTTGAAGAGCAACAGTTCACTGACATCATTCATTATATCACGTCACAAATGTCGTGATCCTTCAAAAGACAATCATAAACCGTGACCAAGGTACTTTGAGGTGTTTTTAAAAAAAAAAAAAAAAAAAAGGTCCAATTGTGACTAATCTATTTAAGGCGATGGAAAAAATCCCTTCAAGCTTCATTATGATTGTGGGGAAAAAAAGAAAAAAATCACTGCGCCGCTGCCTACTGAGGATAACATTACACTGTAGCTTTGAGTGAGCGTTTTTAAATGGTGGGGGGTGGGATGTTGTTATAAACTACAAAACAGTATAAAATGTCACAGCATCGTTCAGGGACGTTACGTGTTTATTTTGGTATTTTAATAAAAAGCGACAGCTCTTATTCAGACCACCAGTAAACCCATAGGCTCGCTGGGATTCGGTAGGAGTTGAGCAGTAGCGCGGCGATAAATATGCAAAACAATATCTTATTTGAAGCCCTTTCTTGCGACTGCATGCTTATTACTGAAGAGGTTAAACAGAAAACCGTAAGCGCGCTCGTGTGTGTTAACTCACCGTCTCGACGCTTCCATGGCCAGCGGTTAGCAGTGTTTGCAGCGGAGGCGGCTGCTCCCCTTTCGCTCCTTCCGACGCCATGTTCTTCTCTCTGTAGCGGTCCGTTGGAGTGAGCGCGCCACACACACCGTCAACACACGCATCCGGCACGGCTTTAACCACAAGCGAGTCGCTCACGAACGAGAAAAAGGTTCTTATTTACATGAAAGAGAAACGGGTGGTCAACACAAGGCCAGACAGTTTCAGGAACAGGTCGGGGTTTTCGGCGTAGGCGTGAAGCGAGCCGTATTCCAGCTGCTAGTGTTTGTGTGTGTGTGTATGTGTGTGTGTGTGTGTACGCGCGCGCGCTGAACCTGACAGAGCTCTACACACCGGGGAGGGGAGGGGAGGGGGGGGGGGGGGAGTGACGTGAACGCGCGCCATTCTGCGCGCGCCTTTTTAAAGCGGCTGTTTAAAACAGTGGTCACAGAACCCTGTACTTGTTGAGGCAATGATTAGATGGTCAGCCATAATCGTGCCCACCTCACCATCTAATCATCTGCTGCAGCTGTCCTACCTAGTGTCCTAACACCTGTCGTATTGTATGCGGTAATTTGGTCAATGAATACCATTTAATCCACACTATATGGCCAAAGGTATGTGGACACCTGACCATCACACCAGTATGTGGAACTTCCCTAAACTGTTTCCACAAAGTTTGAAGCATATAACTGCTTAGATCAGTTGTCACCAACCTTGTTCCTGGAGATCTACCATCCTGAAGACTTTAGCTCCAACCATAATCGTGCCCACCTGACCATCTAATCATCGCCTTAAGAAGTTCTTGATCAACTAAAACAAGTGTATTAGATTTCGGTTGGAGATGAAACCTGCAGGGAGGTACTGTAGATCTCAAGGAAGAGGGTTGGTGACCACTAGATTAAAACTTCTCACTCACGACATTTTTATATCATGTAGCCTTAGTGTTATTGTATGAGGAGGTCTGGAGTGGCAGAGAAGTATGTTAGAGTGGTGCAGGATATGTATGAGAGCAGTAGGACAATGGTAAGGTGTGCGGTAGGCGTGACAGAGGAGTTCACGGTGAAGGTGGGACTGCATCAAGGATCGGCTCTGAGCCCCTTCTTGTTTGCGGTGGTGATGGACAGGCTGACAGATGAGGTCAGACAGGAATCTCCATGGACTATGATGTTTGCGGATGACATTGTGATCTGTAGTGAGAGCAGGGAGCAGGTGGAGGAAACTCTAGAGAGGTGGAGGTTTGCTCTGGAGAGAAGAGGAATGAAGGTTAGTCGCAGCAAGACAGAATACATGTGTGTGAATGAGAGGGATCCAAGTGGAACAGTGAGGTTACAGGGAGAAGAGATAAAGAAGGTGCAAGATTTTAAGTACTTAGGGTCAACAGTCCAGAGCAATGGGGAGTGTGGAAAAGAGGTGAAGAAGCGTGTGCAGGCAGGTTGGAATGGGTGGAGAAAAGTGTCAGGTCTGTTGTGTGATAAAAGAGTACCAGCAAGAATGAAAGGAAAGGTGTACAGGACAGTAGTGAGACCAGCGATGTTGTATGGTTTGGAGACAGTTGCACTGAGAAAAAGACAGGAGGAAGAGTTAGAGGTAGCAGAGCTGAAGATGTTGAGGTTCTCTTTGGGAGTGACGAGGATGGATAGGATCAGGAATGAGTACATCAGAGGGACAGCACGTGTGAGATGTTTTGGAGACGAAGTTAGAGAGGCCAGGTTGAGATGGTTTGGACACGTTCAGAGGAGGGAGAGTGAATATATCGGTAAAAGGATGCTGAGGTTAGAGCTGCCAGGCAGGAGGCCGAGAGGAAGACCAAAGAGGAGGTTTATGGATGTAGTGAAGGAGGACATGAAGGTAGTCGGTCTGAGAGAAGAGGATGCAGGGGAGAGGGCTAGATGGAGGCAGATGATTCGCTGTGGCGACCCCTGAAGGGAACGGCCGAAAAGGAAAGGAAGAAGCCTTAGTGTGGTTTAGGATGATTAGTTTTATATTAGAGACCAGGGGTACACTACAGAGTCACTATACTGTATATACTGTATATATTTAGTATCAAACACACAAAAGGTGTCCACATAGCTATAGCCCTGCCACCCCATCTCTGACCTCAAATCACACACAGTGCAGTGCCTTGTACAATTGGGATTATATGTCACGAATCTACACAAAATAGCCGATAATATTGAAGCGTGGAAAATCAACATGCACTCACTGGCTAGTTTAATATGAATAAATGTACACCTGCTCATTCATGCAATTATCCATTCAGCCAATCATGTGGCAGCAGCCCAATGCAGAAAATTATGCAGATACCGGTCCAAGAGCTTCATGTAATGTTCACATTAAACATCAAAACGGGGATAATGTAATCTCAGTGACTTTGACTGTGACTGTGACTTTGGTTATTGGTGCCAGATGGGCTGGTGTGAGTATTTCAGAAACTGATCTCCAAAAAAAAAAAAAAAAAAAAAAATCCTACAGTGGGCACATGCTCACAACTGGCCAGTTGAAGATTGGAGAAACATCTCCTGATCTTTTTCCAATCTTCAGCTGTCCAGTTTTAGTGAGCCTGGCCACTGTAGCCTCAGATTCCTGTTCTTGGCTGACAGGAGTGGTCTTTAGGAGTGGTCATTCTCTTCTGACCTCTCTCATCAACAAAGCCTTTCTACCCATTCTGTGTAAACTCCATAGACTGTTGTGTGTAAAAAAAATTTTTTTAAAAATAAAAAAATTTAAATCCCAGGAGATTAGCAATTTCTGAAATCCTCAAACCAGCCTGTCTGGCACCAGCAACCATGCCACAGTCACTGAGATCACATGTTTGAAGTCCCCTGAGATTGCATGTTTGATGAAGTTCTGAAGCTCTTCACTGAAGCTCTGAAGTGACTGAAGCTCTTGACATGTATCTGCATGATATTATGCATTGAGCTGTTGCCACATGAGTACAGATGCTCCTATTAAAGTGTCTGGTGAGTGTAGTTTGCAAAATTATTTGCTAATAAAAAGCATAAAAGTTGTAAATTCATCTATCACTGAAAGGTCTCAGAGCTTACTGTAACTTACCTAATGGGGTGTAATGTACAGCTGTGGCCACAAGTTTTGAGAATGACACAAATATTAATTTTGACAAAGTCTGCTGCCTCAGTTTTTATGATGGCAATTTGCATATACTCCAGAATGTTACGAAGAGTGATCAGATGAATTGCAATTAATTTCAAAGTCCCTCTTTGCCATGAAAATGAACTTAATCCCAAAAAAACATGTCCACTGCATTTCAGCCCTTCCACAAAAGGACCAGCTGACATCATGTCAGTGATTCTCTGGTTAACACAGGTGAGAGTGTTAACGAGGACAAGGCTGGAGATCACTCTGTCATGCTGATTGAGTTAGAATAACAGACTGGAAGCTTTAAAAGGAGGGTGGTGCTTGAAATTATTGTTCTTCCTCTGTTAACTATGGTTACCTGCAAGGAAACACGTGCAGCCATCATTGCTTTGCACAAAAAAGGATTCACAGGCAAGGATATTGCTGCTAGTAAGATTGCACCGAAATCAACCATTTATCGGATCATCAAGACCTTCAAGGAGAGAGGTTCAACTGTTGTGAAGAAGGCTTCAGGGCGCCCAAGAAAGTCCAGCAAGCTCCAGGACCGTCTCCTAAAGTTGATTCAGCTGCGGGATCGGGGCACCACCAGTGCAGAGCTTGCTCAGGAATGGCAGCAGGCAGGTGTGAGTGCGTCTGCATGCACAGTAAGGAGAAGACTTTTGGAGGATGACCTGGTGTCAAGAAGGACAGCAAAGAAGCCACTTTTCTCCAGGAAAAACATCAGGGACAGACTGCTATTCTGCAAAAAGTACAGGGATTGGACTGCTGAGGACTGGGGTAATGTCATTTTCTCTGATGAATCTCCTTTCCGATTGTTTGGGGCATCTGGAAAAAAGCTTGTCCGGAGAAGAAAAGGTGAGCGCTACCATCAGTCCTGTGTCATGCCAACAGTAAAGCATCCTGAGACCACTCATGTGTGGGGTTACTTCTCAGCCAAGGCAGTGGGCTCACTCACAATTTTGCCTAAGAACACAGCCATGAATAAAGAATGGTACAAAAACATCCTCAGAGAGCAACTTCTCCCAACCATCCAAGAACAGTTTGGTGACGAACAATGCCTTTTCCAGCATGATGGGGCACCTTGCCACAAGGCAAAAGTGATAACGAAGTGGCTCAGGGAACAAAACATCGACATTTTGGGTCCATGGCCAGGAAACTCCCCAGACCTTAATCCCATTGAGAATTTGTGGTCAATCCTCAAGAGGCGGGTGGACAAACAAAAACCCACAAACTCTGACAAACTCCAAGCATTGATTATGTAAGAATGGGCTGCCATCAGTCAGGATGTGGCCCAGAAGTTGATTGACAGCATGCCAGGGCGAATTGCAGAGGTCTTGAAAAAGAAGGGTCAACACTGCAAATATTGACTCTTTGCATAAACTTCATGTAATTGTCAATAAAAGCCATTGACACTTATGAAATGCTTGTGATTATACTTCAGTAACAGTTACATCTGACAAAAAGATCTAAAAACACTGAAGCGGTAGACTTTGTGAAAATTAATATTTGTGTCATTCTCAAAACTTTTGGCCACGGCTGTACTGCCACTATCTGTATCTGTACCTGTTAAATACTCCAAATATCTGTATCTTTTTTTGGATTTAAACCCAAAGGTTTTTTTAAATTTTTTTTTATTTTATTTATTAGTTTTAAAAAAAATAATTTTTTTTACTTTATTAAAAATGATAAACCTTACCAGTATGTATGCACCCAGAAACACTGTGAATAAACCCAAATACAGAAATGCCAGCACTGTCAGGAAGATTTCTGGCTCTGACACATCCTCAACCTCAGCTACCCCAATCAAATCCATTAATGGTTTCAACTAGAAATGTGCATGGGACTGTTCTATTAATCCAGGGTGCACAGTGATTATTTTTATAAGTACCTGCCCACAATATTTCCCAGCAAATTTAGAAGTAAAACACCTGGAAGTTTTTTTTTTTGTTTGTTTTGTTGTTGTTTTTTTGCATCCCATGGGATACCAGTCTTGGTGCAAACCTTTAGTCTCACCCAGATGCCCTGTGAACCTTTCTGCCAAGCTTTCTGGGAAAGAAAAAAAAAAAAAAGCCATGTATCTGTACATTCCAGGAAATGTATTTACATTTGGATACATTCCTAATACCTTGGTATACAGCATCGTGAAGACCACAGAGTTAGCAAAACAATTAGAAAACCGTCACTTTGAGGTTGGTTATAAAATATATACCGAAAACAAATTATGAACCAAATTAAGTATGGAGTGACAGGAAATTAATCTCACATGGTTATTTACTATATTCATTAGGGCGAGATGGGAAATGAGTGAAGTTTTTGAAAAATTTCAGTGGTTATCCAATCGATTTTGTTCTTTCTCTGAGCCAGAGTTGCCTTTAGAACTATATGTATTGACTATTTTGCACATTAGCATACACACAACAATCGAATGATCGTTGGCATGTCGGAAAGTTTAGTTATCGACTTTTACTACATCATTTTCTTTTCATTGGCCAGTTCTACTGTACTGTATTGTACTATGTAGCATAAATACATTGCTAGCCAGATGTCTGGTCAGAATCTTGATTTCCATTGTTACTGTATATTCTCAGTGATTTTTGTAACCAGTGGTCAAAACAACAATAACAATCATGTCACTAACATTGACTAAGTAACAGAGCTAGCTAGCTTAATGTGTTATAATCCTCTAATACTTTGCATATCAGAACATGATAGGTTCACACTATCAAGCGTATTTTCTAAAAATGAGTGCATGTATAGAGAATTAGTCCTGAGAAAGTCACAATTTAGCATTTTGCAAAATATATAATATATATATTGATGGAATACATGTATTTCACTTTCGCAAAAGATCTTACAACATAAGCATTTGCTTCTTTCTAACCCACAATTCTGTGACGCTTAAACTCATTTTCAAAGCAGTACAAGTGTGAATAAATGGTGCCGCAGAAGAACAGATCTATCCAAGGCTGTAAATGAGTCTCCAGAGATTTACAGAGATAAAATAACTGGTAATTTCCAGAGATAAAATAATTGGTAGCATTTTAAGAGACTGACGTGACAAAATTCAGTAACTATATAAAAGACCACCACAGCCACCTAACATCGCTCTCTGAATCTACTGAGCAATATTACATGTGCTCTGGGCCTTAAACACACAAGTAGTGAGCTCATCATAGTGATTTCACAAATTCACTGTTCACATGCTTAGAAAATATTTAGACTAATTTTACAAAAAAAAAAAAAAGGCAATGAAAAGCATTGCATAATCAAAAAGAGGACTGATATAGAATGCCATAAACTTGCCTGCACTGCCTCTAAAGACAATGAATAGCTTTAAATGATGGATGAGGCCTGCCAAACTTCTGCAAGCGTGTTTCCTGTCCCTCTCAGGGGTTTGGCACAGAAAGACTGAGCCACTGTTAGGACACACAGACTCTCAGTGACTCCCTGTTGGCATAAGCTATGGCCCATGTTCATGTGTACTTCCTGTACGGCTCCATCCCTTTGTCGAAGAAATTAGGATTAAATGGCTTCAGTCAATATAAATGGTTAAGACTGTAACTTTTTTTCATTCTGACATTGAGGAAGGAAAAATAAGCAGCCTAATTTAGGGCCAACTAGGCCCAGGTTGCAATGATTTAGTATCATGTTTTAAGCATTGAAAATCGTTCTTTCTGACTCACTTTGTAGTTCTTCCATGTACTGTTCATGTACCGTGTCAATACCAATAAAGGTGCACATTATACCCAATACCCACATCATACTAAATACATAAATCACACTGTCACTTTATATCTGTGCAGTCAGGTGTACGGCATTTTAGCTGTAATGTTGCAATCACAGGCTGTCAAACTGTCCTGTACTTGGTGAATATTAGTTAATGTTGTTTGTATTAATATTCTTCTTCTACTGGCTGCATGAATCTGAGTCAATTAAAAATATTTTGTTCTTTGAACTAATGTGTATAATATATAATAATGTATATAATAATGTATAATAACATTAAAGCTGCATTGATTCAAGTTCTATATGTGCCTCATAGACCTAAATAATCATGGCGTATGGTCTGAGCACTGACAGGCTGACCCCCCACCCCTTCAACCTCTGCAGCAATGCTGGCAGCACTCGTACGTCTATTCAGCAAAGCCAACCTCTGGATATGATGCTGAGCACGTGCACTCAACTTCTTTGGTCGACCATGGCGAGGCCTGTTCTGAGTGGAACCTGTCCTGTTAAACCCCTGTATGGTCTTGGCCACCGTGCTGCAGCTCAGTTTCAGGGTGTTGGCAATCTTCTTATAGCCTAGGCCATCTTTATGTAGAGCAACAATTCTTTTTTTCAGGTCCTCAGAGAGTTCTTTGCCATGAGGTGCCATGTTGAACTTCCAGTGACCAGTATGAGAGAGTGTGAGAGCGATAACACCAAACTTAACACACCTGCTCCCCATTCACACCTGAGACCTTGTAACACTAACGAGTCACATGACACCGGGGAGGGAAAATGGCTAATTGGGCCCAATTTGAACATTTTCACTTAGGGGTGTACTCACTTTTGTTGCCAGCGGTTTAGACATTAATGGCTGTGTGTTGAGTTATTTTGAGGGGACAGCAAATTTACACTGTTATACAAGCTGTACACTCACTACTTTACATTGTAGCAAAGTGTTATTTCATCAGTGTTGTCCCATGAAAAGATATAATAAAATATTAACAAAAATGTGAGGGGTGTACTCACTTTTGTGAGATACTGTATATAGTGAACTGGTTATAACCATATATTTGTGTCTGGGGATTTTATGTAAGTATGTCACTATATCCTTGGTTTAATTGTTTAGCACATATGCCAGTAACCATTAAATATAACAGAACGAATGTGACATTATTGTAATGTCCACAATGATTTGCATTTCTATAGTATGTGGTAATATACAGTCGTTTAACAGGCCTTTTGCTTGCATGCCACGCCTCGTTCTTGTCCTCTGCAGCCTGTTGTTGGGGTTGTGAGTGTGTTTATATTCCACAGACCAGACACCGGGGGGTGCTGTTTTGGTTTCATGAGGTATGTTTAGTGGACATTGCTTTTATCAGTACATTATAATGTTACCTAACAGTAACTAACACACACACACACGCACACACACACACACACACACACACACACACACACACACACACACACACACACACACACACACAGAGAGAGAGAGAGAGAGAGAGAGAGAGAGAGAGAGAGAGAGTATGAAATATAGCATGAAATTCAGAACCTATAGGTTCCTCTCGCATGGTTCTAACTCTGTACTGTGTAGTGGAAACTAAATCTTGTTGTCTCAAAGCAAATTGAATCATGGGAGACTTTTTCATGCATGGAGTTATTACAAACAAAGATAGGACAGAGCCTGATTGTAACCAACCATATTCAGGTATTGCATTTATATACAGTACTGTGCAAAATTTTAGGCACATGCAAAGAAATGCTGTAGAGCAAAGATGCCTTCAAAATAATGAAATTAAATGTTTCTACATTAAAAAAAATACAGTAAAGAGCAGTAAACAGTAGTAAACGAAACAAAGTCAATATTTGGTGTGACAAAAATATAATAAATAAAAATAATAAAAATTAAAATAGTAATCTCCGGTACAGTTTGTGCAGTTTTATAAGGAAATGAGCTGGTAAGTTTTATTGAGCATCTTGCAGAACCAGACACAGTTCTTCTGGACACTTTGACTTTCGCACTCGCTTCTTATTTTTGCAGCAAAACCCAGCAGCCTTCATTGTGTTTTTTGTCTGAAAAGTGTCTCTTACGTAATATGCTGCTTTCTTTATTGACAGAGTAAAATTTTTCTGTAACATTTAATTAGTGCTAGAAAACTAATGTTTGGGAATCTAAACTGTTTTTTGTACTGACTTGATAATGTAGACATCATAAAAAAAATCTATAACAAAAGTTTGTACTATATATATATATATATATATATATATATATATATATATATATATATATATATATATATATATATATATATATATACACACTGAACAAAATTATAAACGCAACACTTTTGTTTTTGCCCCCATTTTTCATGAGCTGAACTCAAAGATCTAAGACTTTTTCTATGTACACAAAAGGCCTATTTCTCTCAAATATTGTTCACAGATCTGTCTAAATCTGTGTTAGTGAGCACTTCTCCTTTGCCGAGATAATCCATCCACCTCACAGGTGTGGCATATCAAGATGCTGATTAGACAGCATGATTATTGCACAGGTGTGCCTTAGGCTGGCCACAATAAAAGGACACTCTAAAATGTGCAGTTTTACTGTATTGGGGTGTCCGGGGGGCTCCGAAAACCAGTCAGTATCTGGTGTGACCACCATTTGCCTCACGCAGTGCAACACATCTCCTTCACATAGAGTTGATCAGGTTGTTGATTGTGGCCTGTGGAATGTTGGTCCACTCCTCTTCAATGGCTGTGCAAAGTTGCTGGATATTGGCAGGAACTGGAACACACTGTCGTATACGCCAATCCAGAGCATCCCAAACATGCTCAGTGGGTGACATGTCCGGTGAGTATGCTGGCCATGCAAGAACTGGGATGTTTTCAGCTTCCAGGAATTGTGTAAAGATCCTTGCAACATGGGGCCGTGCATTATCATGCTGCAACATGAGGTGATGGTCGTGGATGAATGGCACAACAATGGGCCTCAGGATCTCGTCACGGTATCTCTGTGCATTCAAAATGCCATCAATAAAATGCACCTGTGTTAGTTGTCCATAACATACGCCTGCCCATACCATAACCCCACCGCCACCATGGGCCACTCGATCCACAACGTTGACATCAGCAAACCGCTCACCCACACGACACCATACACGCTGTCTGCCATCTGCCCTGTACAGTGAAAACCGGGATTCATCCGTGAAGAGAACACCTCTCCAAAGTGCCAGACGCCATCGAATGTGAACATTTGCCCACTCAAGTCGGTTACGACGACGAACTGCAGTCAGGTTGAGACCCCGATGAGGACGACGAGCATGCAGATGAGCTTCCCTGAGACGGTTTCTGACAGTTTGTGCAGAAATTCTTTGGTTATGCAAACCGATTGTTGCAGCAGCTGTCCGGGTGGCTGGTCTCAGACGATCTTGGAGGTGAAGATGCTGGATGTGGAGGTCCTGGGCTGGTGTGGTTACACGTGGTCTGCGGTTGTGAGGCCGGTTGGATGTACTGCCAAATTCTCTGAAACGCCTTTGGAGACGGCTTATGGTAGAGAAATGAACATTCAATTCACGGGCAACAGCTCTGGTGGACACACTCCCTCAAAACTTGCGACCTCTGTGGCGTTATGCTGTGTGGTAAAACTGCACATTTTAGAGTGGCCTTTTATTGTGGCCAGCCTAAGGTACACCTGTGCAATAATCATGCTGTCTAATCAGCATCTTGATATGCCACACCTGTGAGGTGGAAGGATTATCTCGGCAAAGGAGAAGTGCTCACTAACACAGATTTAGACAGATTTGTGAACAATATTTGAGAGAAATAGGCCTTTTGTGTACATAGAAAAAGTCTTAGATCTTTGAGTTCAGCTCATGAAAATGGGGGCAAAAACAAAAGTGTTGCGTTTATAATTTTGCTTTATTTATATATATATATATACAAAAACATTTTTACATCTTGCCAGCATGAGCAAACCCCTCAGACAACCACATGCTCTACTCTATTTATTTCCCATGACCCATGACTGCTACAGTATCCAGTATCCAGTACCAGGTCTAGATGGTTCCTAGCATGACTGCAGAGCTAAAATTTCATGTTAGTCATTTAAGCAAATCTTCTGTAGATTTTTAAAATTAAGATTTTAATTAAGATTGTAGCTCTGTATTGCTCTTTGATGGCATGTCTTTACTGTAATGTGGGGTCTTTTAGTTGCCATGGGAATATTGTTTATTAAATTTTGATCTTTCCAAAACCTCATTTCTACTGGTAAAACTCACTAACCACTAGGGGGTGCTGCTCTATCAGTAAAGAAAAAAAGGGGGAAAAAACCCACACTAATATCAAGTGCACAGCTGTTATTTACAAGAAGTTTGTATTATTTACATGATGCAGCATGTACCGAAGAGCAAATGGAAGTACATAACATCACAGCTCATCATAGTTTCTCTCAGAGTGCCTCGTGAAATCCTGGATGTTATATTAGTAGTGGGTTTCAGAGTGTTCTGTGCCTTTGTTATTATTATAGGAAGTGTGGGTGTGGCACAGAGAGAGGGAGAGAGAGAGAGAGAGAGAGAGAGAGAGAGAGAGAGAGAGAGAGAGAGACCACTATTTTATTCTTACTCGAAATGTGTCGAGAATAACTATCTTCTAAGTGAACTATCAGTTTTAAAACTATGAAAACTAGACAATGGTTCATACATCAGTTCAGTGCTTAGTATAGCTGTAGAATGTGCATTAGGTCTCTATAGATAGATTAATCTAAGCTAATATCAGCACAAATAGCACTTGCCTCCAAGGGATATGAGGATCCTTCCTTTATTTCCAAGCCCTACGGCTTATTATACAGCATCTACATAGAAAAGAATGCAAAGTAATGAAGCTAATATTATAACACTGAAGGAGTGGAATCACTGTGGCAAAAGTCAAGGCTAGTAATGGAGAGTAATTATTATGACGACCTATCAGTGGACCTTTGTTAATTTAGGCTATTGTAATTAAGGCCATGTGTAAAATAGAACAGCAAAAATAAATAAAAATATATCCTACTGAGGATATTGAAGAAAGATAGTCTAGTAATCCGCTTACAAATAATCATACCGGCCTGAACGCATCATGTGTTTGCTACTTTTATGACACTGAATGACATAGAGTCTATGTTGAGGACGGGCTATATTCAGCACTGGATATCCAGAATGAGCTTCCACAGCAACACTCATTATTAAATGCACATCCTCAGCAAAATCCTGCAACAATGAAACAACCTCACAGTACAGTACATTCTGAGGGGCTCCATAAAGCTCATGTGAGAAATATGCATCAGGTGAGTCTCTGTATTACAGTATCCAAAAGCAGCTCTCTGTTGCCTCCCATGCATGACTGACAGCTGAAATGAAAGATTTGTGTTCTTACAAAAACAATGATGTCATCTGCAGAGTCTTGCATGCTGATGTAGAGAAGCACCTGAACGTGCACTACAAGAGAATGCATTGTTCTTTCACTATAGTGATTAATAGATAAAGATCAGCAGATCAGTCAAAAACACGTGTATCTTGTTATTTTAGGACGAATCTATATAAATTTTTCCTCTTTATCACTGTGCCTATTTTTCCGTGTTTGTTTGGTTGCTGTGCAACATTACCCTGGTGTGAGGCCTTATGCCTTATGCAAGTCTACGTCACATTTAGTCTGGTAAAGATTACAAAGCAGAAGGCTTTAAAAACAACTTTTGCAGCTCATGCCAAATTTCCTAATTATATTTCGCCTGTATGCAGAATTAGATTTCTGCCCACTTATTACATCTTTCCTTTCTCCTGGTATGCCTCAGGAGTGTGGCAGGTTTTTTGTTGGCACAGTATAGCACATTGTGTTATGGTCTTTCTTTTCAGGCAGGAAGGCAGTGTTGGTTTTACAGTCTAGTGGCCATTTACAGCTCCCCAGCTACCCCTAAAAAAGAGGCCCTGTGCCTGGAATTTCTGATGTAGGAGCTGAAGAGGCCACCAGGAGTTTCCAACACACGAGTGCTTGTTAACTGGGTTTCTATTTTAAAAAACCTAAGAGCATACTAACACTGAACAATCAACCCTGTATAATTCACATCCTTGATGACTGCAGTAAAAAAGTGATTAGACTGATCCCACTCATTGTTTAAAATGTATAGCATATTGTATAAGCAGCTAGACTCAAGGTTCACTTATGATGAATTTGACTTTGTTGCTCATATAAATTCAAACTCAAGAATACATAAATGATCCAGTTATTAAGAAAGAGATTATTCTTTGGCTTTGGTGTGGTAAGATCAGAATAAAGAATGTGCTGGAAGTATAAATGTAAGAAGCAAGAAACAGTCATGTATAGAATTGATTGTAATTGCGATATGTGCATACTTCAGGTTGTGTAGTACTGTATGCTTCATACTTCAGGGTAAAATGTACACAGTACGTACACAGCTGAGCATATTGAGAATATGCACTTGGCTGTGTACATGTTGTAATACCAGCAGTATAACTTGTGCTAGAATGTATGCACCGTGTTATTGAGCAGGGTTACAGCTCAGATTCCAAACAGTCTCTCTGTCTGAACTTTGCGATTAGGATCTTACCCTTTAACGCTACAGGATATATGAATGATTTCGGAATTTGCCCTCTGTGGTAGAAAAATGCTTTTGTGAGACAAATTTGCAAAGCATGTTGTAGTGAGTTTTTCTGGATGTTCTCCACTGTTCTCATTCATTTTCTTTACGCATGTTTTCTTTACGCTCACATGATCTCTGACTCTCTCATCTGATTGGCTGCGGCTCCTACCTGTCACCAAATAGCCGGGTGTTTTTTCGGGCCTGAAGTTGGGCATGATAATGTTTAATGTACCTGAGCTGACGTGCTACAGTGGGGGAAAAAAGTATTTGATCCCCTGCTGATTTTGTACGTTTGCCCACTGACACAGAAATGATGAGTCTATAATTTTAATGGTAGGTGTGTTTTAACAGTGAGAGACAGAATAACAAAAAAAACCCCAGAAAAACACATTCCAAAAAAGTTATAAATTGATTTGCATTTTAATGAGTGAAATAACTATTTGATCCCCTATCAATCAGCAAGATTTCTGGCTCCCAGGTGTCTTTTACACAGGTAATGAGCTGAGATTAGGAGCACTCTCTTAAAGGGAGTGCTCCTAATCTCAGTTTGTTACCTGTACAAAGACACCTGTCCACAGAAGCAATCAATCAATCAGATTCCAAACTCTCCACCATGGCCAAGACCAAAGAGCTGTCCAAGGATGTCAGGGACAAGACTGTAGACCTACACAAGGCTGGAATGGGCTACAAGACCATCACCAAGCAGCTTGGTGAGAAGGTAACAACAGTTGGTACGATTATTCGCGAATGGAAGAAACTGTCAGTCTCCCTCGGTCTGGGGCTCCATGCAAGATCTCACCTCGTGGAGTTTCAGTGATCATGAGAACGGTGAGGAATCAACCCAGAACTACACGGGAGGATCTTGTTAATGATCTCAAGGCAGCTGGGACCATAGTCACCAAGAAAACAATTGGTAACACACTACGCCGTGAAGGACTGAAATCCTGCAGCGCCCGCAAGGTCCCCCTGCTCAAGAAAGCACATGTACAGGCCTGTCTGAAGTTTGCCTGAATGATTCAGAAGAGAACTGGGTGAAAGTGTTGTGGTCAGGTGTGGTCAGATCTCTTTGGCATGAACTCAACTCGCCGTGTTTGGAGGAGGAGGAATGCTGCCTATGACCCCAAGTCATAACACCATCCCCACTGTCAAACATGGAGGTGGGAACATTATGCTTTGGGGGTGTTTTTCTGCTAAGGGGACAGGACAACTGCACCACATCAAAGGGATGATGGATGGGGCCATGTACCGTCAAATCTTGGGTGAGAACCTCCTTCCCTCAGCCAGGGCATTGAAAATGGGTCATGGATGGGTATTCCAGCATGACAATGACCCAAAACACACAGCCAAGGCAACAAAGGAGTGGCTCAAGAAGAAGCACATTAAGGTCCTGGAGTGGCCTAGCCAGTCTTCAGACCTTAATCCCATAGAAAATCTGTGGAGGGAGCTGAAGGTTCGAGTTGCCAAACGTCAGCCTCAAGACCTTAATGACTTGGAGAGGATCTGCAAAGAGGAGTGGGACAAAATCCCTCCTGAGATGTGTGCAAACCTGGTGGCCAACTACAAGAAATATCTGACCTCTGTGATTGCCAACAAGGGTTTTGCCACCAAGTAATAAGTCGAAGGGGTCAAATACTTATTTCACTCATTAAAATGCAAATCAATTTATAACTTTTTTGAAATGCATTTTTCTGGATTTTTTTGTTGTTATTCTGTCTCTCAGTGTTAAAATACACCTACCATTAAAATTATAGACTGATCATTTCTTTCTCAGTGGGCAAACGTACAAAATCGGCAGGGGATCAAATACTTTTTTCCCCCACTGTATATGTGAACAAATTTCTTGCCAATTCTGACCTGACACCCTTGACACAGTGCTAACTGTGAATTATCATTATTAATGGATTACCAGGATGATGCATAAAAGCTCAAGTACATCAGATAACTTCTTTTGTCCTATGACTCAATAATGATTAGTTAGAAATTAGAATTAACAATTAGAAATTCGTTACCAGTGACAGTCTTGCCTGCTTTCTGTTGTTGTACAGATCTGTGAAGCAGGACAGTAGTGCACAGGAGTGAGTCACCAGTATGGTCTGTGATTAGTTCTATCCTTGATAGAACTTAGTAAAATACCAGTTAAGCATTGTTCTAACAATATGTAGCTAGTCTTTCTCTTTTAGCATTATTAATAGTAAATTATCAGCAAGAAAGCCATGGTGTGTAAGCAGGCCACCCTTTGTTAATGAGTATAAAACTCAGTTTTATAGTTTACAGTGCATTAGAGCAGATTAATCCAAGGAGCAGACGAAGAGCATGCAGAAGGATGGAGCCTGAGCCCTCGCTGGATGATGTCCAAACAAAACTGCTTTCATCCCACACTGATGGAGATGCACTCTGTAATACACACACACACACACACACACACACACACACACACACACACACACACACACACACACACACACACACTGACTGAGTTGCTGTTGTGATTGTTCAGAGCTGCTGTTGTGATCACCACAAAATGCAAAATGAACCTTTCACCAGAAGCTCCATGTTATGCATATTATTATGTAGCTGTTTTAAACGTACTGGGGGAAAATATTCCATAATGAAAAATCATTTTAACAATATTTTCACAAAGGTCTGAAAATGTATTAAAAATAATAGAAAGAAAGAAAGAAAGAAATATCACATTTACTTAAGACCCTTTGCTATGACACTTGAAATTAACCTCAGGTGCATCATGTTTCCACTTGAGATTCTCCTATAATTTAAATATTAAAGTTCACAGTGAGTGTTAGAGTAAAACCAAGCTATGAGGTGAAAGGAATTGCCCATAGGCCTTTGAAATACCAGTGTCAGTATCAAATGTAGTAACATTTTAGACCTCATTGACAAGTATAAGCTACTGTATGTCAATCATAAACATACAGTCCCCCAAAACTATTGGAACGGCAAGGCCAGTTCATTTGTTTGTGCTATACACCAAAGACATGTGGGTTTGAGATCAAAAGATGGATATGAGATGAGAGTTTATGATTTCAGCTTTTATTTCCTTGTGTTTACATCTAGATGTGTTAAACAACATAAAACATAGAACCTTTTGTATCAGGCGACACAGATTTTTGGTGAGCAAAAGTATAGGAACAGAAAAGCCTTGAAGTAAATGAAAGTAAATATTACTTAATATTTGGTTGCATATCCCTTGCTTGCAATAACTGTATCAAGCCTGCAACTCACTGACATCACCAAATTTTCTACTGGTTTCTACTTTTGTGATGCCTTTCCGAGCTTTTACCACAGCCGCTTTCAGTTGTTGTTTGTTTTGCGGGTTTTCTCCCTTCAGTCTCCTCTTCAGGAGGTGAAATGCATGCTCAATCAGGTTAAGGTCTGGTGATTGACTTGGCCAGTCTAAAATCTTCCACATTTTCCCCTAATGAAGTCCTTTGTTGAGTTGGCAGAGTGTTTTGGATCATTGTCTTGATGCATGATAAAATTCCTCCCAATTAATTTGGATGCATTTCTCTGTAAATTGGCAGACAAAATGTTCCTGTTAACTTCCGAATTCATTCAGCTGCTACCATCATGAGTTACATCATCAATAAATATTAGGGAACCTGTTCCAGAAGCAGCCATGCAGGCCCAAGCCAAGGCACTACCTCCACCGTGTTTCACAGATGAGCTTGTATGTTTTGGATCATGAGCAGATCCTTTCATTCTTCACACTTTGGCCTTTTCATCACTTTGGTAGAGGTTAATCTTGGTTCCAGAACTTTTGTGGCTCATCTCTGTATTTCTTTGTGAATTCCAATCAGGTTTTCTGATTCTTACTGCTCATGAGTGGTTTGCATCTTGTGGTATGGCCCCTATATTTCTGCTCTCGAAGTCTTCTTTGAATGGTGGATTGTGTTACCTTCACCCCTGCCCTGTGATGGTTGTTGGTGATGTCACTGACTGTTGTTTTTGGGTTTTTCTTCACAGGTCTCACAACGTTTGTCATTAGCTGCTGTTGTTTTCCATGGCTGACCCATTTGGTGTCTGTTCCTCAATACACCTGTAGCGAAATTTACAAAAAGGGGGCATTATTATACATTATTCTTTTCCACCAGAATAATGTAATGGATCAACTTTAAACATGAAACGAAACAGAAGCGCACGCTTGGATTCAACGCACCTTTTTAAAGGAGGCGAGTTTTAAAGCGTGCCCGCGTTATCTACAGGAATGTGTAGTAATTCGGATGAATCTGCAACGTTTAAAATTAATATTCTCCACCAGTTACGATTTACGTAACAAATTAAAAGATGTTTAACACGTTTAAATGTATTCTCCAATTTATATAAGGAATTAGCTCGACTGGCGTGAAATATATCTATATATCTAATCAACGCGTGTTGTGACCAGTTATAAATATACATCAGCCATGAAAGGGAATTTATATAGGTGCACATATACATATAGATAATTAACTACAACGGATTATAATTAATTATGACTATGTATGTGGCCTAGATCAGCTTTATGAACTCTAAAGAGTGAGTTTATCCTTCTGGCCAGGAAGAATTAACTCACGGAGTTTGTTATTAAAAATTAGAGCGGGTAACGAGATCGGAGCATTTAATTGACTCATCCCGTCAACAAAACAGAGAAAATCAAGCGTGGGATAATAGATTTTTAATAGCTATATGTGACTATGGATACACACGACTAACTCTAAGCAAAACATATATATATATATATATATATATATATATATATATATATATATATATATATATATATATATATATATATATATATATATATATATATATATACAGGGAGAGAAAAGGGATAGAGAGAAAGTAATGAAAGAAAGGGAAGCAGACAAAAACACAACTAATTAGCCTTTTTCAGAACCAGCACGAACTTAATTCTCCTGTAACACAGGGGTCCAATCTTAAACGCAGATATAGATCATTAACTATACTTGCATGGCCTCAAGGTTGAGAGTTTGTGCGAGGTCGTGTAGAATTTGCTGGTTCGTTGTTTGGAAAGGCGTGAGCCCGGAGGTAGTTGCGTCTTGTGTCCGGAGAGAGAGAGATCCTGGCTTCCTCTTCCCGGGGCACGTGGCCCCGTGGGAGAGAAACCGGAAGAAGTGAAGTTGAGAAGTGAAGTCCAACTCTGAAGTCTAACTCTCAAATCCGACGTGAAGTGAGCGTGGTGTTGTTTTAAAAACAACACCAACGCACACGCCTCTTTGGGCTATGGGCCAATCAGGAAGTTGGGTTTGCATGTCCGGATGACTCTCTTTGTCTGGTCTCGGACCCTAATTTAAATGTCCAGGGAGGAGCCGGTCTATACCGTGTTATAAATGAAATTAAAGGAAAAACATGAAATGATGTATCCCATTGCAATGTGATATGCATAATCAATCTGGGTATCTCGAGACGATTAACTACATACCAAATTCGATGGATTTGTAAAGAATATTACAAATAAAACCTGGTTACAGACATTTAAAATGATATGCTAGATTAAAACTATTTAAAGTCATTAAGGTTAGTTACATAGACACAATATATGTAAACAAAATAACATCACACTATTTAGACATGGAATAATTACATATAATTACACGTTACATTGAAGAGAGAGGGATTTCTCCATTGTGTGTGTAAGGTAAGCGTGGGTGTGTGTGTGTGTGTGTGTAAGGTAAGTGTGTGTGTGTGTGTGTGTGTGTGTGTGTGTGTGTGGTGGATCCCTGCTGACTAACTAATCATGAAGTTTCCCAGACGTTCAGTCATCAAAGGTTTCTTTTATTGCGGGGGTAAGTCCTGTGTGGGTCCCAGAGAGACTTTTTGCATTCCAAAGGGCATCTGGCCGCAGGAGGCCTCTCGGGGTTACTCTGGGTCACCTATGTGGTGAAACTTTCTATGTTTAGTTTGGGTTAATTTAGAAATCAGTTTGAGCATAGATCATACGCTACACACCAGTGGTTTCTTTCTTTTTCAAGACATTCCAAATTGTTGTCTTGGCTATGCCCAATGTTTGTGCAATTCCTCTGATTGATTTTTCCCTCTTTTCTCAGCTTCAAAATGGCTTGCTTTTCTCCCATAGACAGCTCTCTGATCTTCATGTTGGCTTTTCTTTTTTTTTTAAAAAATGCAGTCTTCACAGGTGAAACTGAAAGCTAAAACCAAGAGTAGATGTTCAGAACTATTTATTGCTTAAACAATCAATCTAACAGGACACACTTGGGTAACAAGAAACACATGTCAGGCACATGTTCCAATATTTATGTTCGCCTACAAATTGGGTGGTCTGATACAAAATGTGTTATGTTCTATGTTGTTTAACACACCTACATATAAATATCAGGAAATAAAAGCTGAAATTCTAAACTCTCTCCTCATATTTATCTTTTGACCTCCAACTCAAATATCTTCAGTCTACCGCAAAAACAAATGAATTGGCCTCGCTGTTCCAGTAGTTTCAGATGGGACTGTAGTTTTACTTTTTACTATTCTCGCTATTCTTTGCTATTTAGAAACTTTTAATTTCATTACTCTCTAAAGCATGTTTGCTTTTCAAAATTTCTTCATACATTCCTAAGACATTTACACAATGCTATATACGTGTATCTCTTTCTGATTTGAAATATGTAATATATAATCTCAGAATGAAGCTGTTATCTGGTAAGCAACGAAGGAGAAAATTTGCCATTTGAAAACTATCATGGCTTTTATAGGTCAGGCATGCAGCCCCTGTGGACTGAGACTTCCAGCTTCTTCAGTCAGTCAGTCAACATACTGTAGCTTATACTTCATTAAAACCAAATATAGAATGGAGGAGACATAATCCTAAAAAAACAAGAACACCACAAATGCTAATGTGTTGACAGTACATCTACATCTAGTGTGTTAGTAATGAACTGATAATGTTTACTCTCACTGAGGGCTGAAGAGTCAGAGATATGACTCAGAGAGCTGGAGCAGTACATCCCTGGCCTATGCAACCATTTTAGAACCTCATCCCCACCCTGCCTCCCTTCACTCCAAGATGTCTATGTGAGACTAAACTGAACTGCTAAACTGTGAAACTGTGAAGAGTGACAGTGATTGAGGCACCATCAGAATAACCTAGAATTATGAACTATGACATAATCAGTACTCTACATCAACTGTTCTTCTGAGATAGACTTCACTTGGAGGCCAAGAGCGCAGAGTATTATTGTCAATTTTTTTAAACAAAATACCAAAAGGTTAAACAATAAAGACAATTTTTCACAGCCTTCTTTGCTAATATTTACCAAGAGTGCCAATATAAGTGGAGGGCACTGTATTCATTTAGCAGACGCTTTTATCCAAAGCGACTTACAAATGAGGAAATACAGGCAAAGCGATATATCAAGCGTAGTGACATAAGATAATAAGATAGTGACAGATTCTGCTGTCCGGATTGAGCTTGGAAGTTCATTCCACCACTGAGGGACAGTCAGTTTGAAGGTTCTGGAAAGGGACCTAGTATATATATATATATACACGCACAGGACTGTGCAAAAGTTTTCGGCACATGCAAAGAAATGCTGTAAAGAAAAGATGCCTTCAAAATAATGAAATTAAATGTTTCCACATTTTAAAATACCGTAAACAGCAGTAAACAGTAGTAAATGAAACAAAGTGAATATTTGGCATGACAAAAAATAACAGTAAAAATAGTAATCTCCGGTACAGTTTGTGCAGTTTTATAAGGAAATGAGCTGGTAAGTTTTATTGAGCATCTTGCAGAACCAGCCACAGTTCTTCTGGAGACTTTGACTTTCACACTTGCTTCTTATATTTGCAGCAAAACCCAGCAGCCTTCATTGTGTTTTTGTCTGAAAAGTGTCTCTTACGTAATATGCTGCTTTCTTTAATGACATTCAAACGTTTTTATGTAACATTTTGTGCTAGAAAACTAATGTTTGGGAACCTAAAATTTTTTTTGTATTGACTTGATAATGTAGAAGTCATAACAAAGTTTGTACTAAAAAAAATGGGGTGCCTAAAACTTTTGCACAGTACTATATATATATATATATATATATATATATATATATATATAGACAGATAGATAGATATTTATGTATGTGTGTGTGTAATGAGGTTCACCTTTTTTCTTCACCGTTTTAATGTTATGGCTGATCAGACAGAGAGTATAAATAAGATATTCAACAATATCACCATCATTTCCTCTGAAACATCACAGAAATCATACATGTGTCTGAAAGGTACTTTTACTGGTAATGGTCTGTAATTGTTTATGCATAGATTCATAATCAGAGGATAGATGTAATTACAACTGAGATCTCTTATGATGCACTCTAGATAATTATCTTTGCTCTTCTCCTTTCCTGAAATATGGAAAGGTAATTGTAATTTAATACCGAACAGATGCCCTTACATGAGAAAATGATGGCCTTATATATGAGTATGTACATTGACAGGAGTATGTATATGTGTATGTACATCGCATAAATATTCACCCTCTTGAAGTTTTCCACATTTTGTAGTGTAACAACCTTGCAATGAAATGGACTTATTTTGGACTTTATGCCACGAATCATCACAAAATAGCCCAGAACCCTGAAGTGAGAGATCACGTAAAATAAAATAAACATAAATAAAATAACCATAAAATAAATATATTTGTTCCTTGATGGCCCAGGAATAGAGATAGAGTTCTTAGAGAACATGCCTAAACAAACTACATCATGAAGATCAATAAGTTATCAAACCAGGTCTGTAGCAAAGTTCTGGAAAAGTATCAATCAAGGTTTGGTTATTAAAAAAATATCCCAAACTTTAAACATCCCACTGAGCACCGTATAATCTGTTATTATGCAATTGCAACTCTACCTAGAGGAAGCCATCCACCAGTAGTTGGTCACTTTGGTAAGGAGAGCATTAATCAAAAGTGGGTGGATATTTATACAAGACAGTGTATATGTGCATTGCGTCTGGAGACTCTGTTCTCTTCTCTACAGAGCACATAGAGTATAGAGTCATGTCACTGAAGATAGCTCTGTGCAAGTGCTCATAACACTTATTTACTTTTTCCCAGGGAGTACTATTAAACATGTGATAAGCTAAGCTCATGACGGTGATGATTAAATATATTGTGCCAGTGTGATTGTGGCAACAGCTATTTTGACCTGAGTCTCCAAGGCAGTCATTTCAGGACTGTGCTCTAATCCTGGCCTGGTGATGCAGTAAAATGTCACCCAGCCTGACATTGTGCTATGCCATTTTACTTGAAGCCAAGAGAGTTTAAGCTTCAGAGACTTCAGAGGGTCAGTCAAAAGCAAACCTGCCTTAAAAAGGCATACTAGAGCATAAATGAATGACATTCATAAATCATCTCATAAAATCCTCAAGACTGTATGGCTGCAGCCATACAATTACAGATATAAAATTATAAAATGTTGCCTCTTTTGTCATATCTGACTGATTATTATTCATATCACAAATTATGGGTCTTCTTTCAACTGCCCACATGTTCTACATCCATTTTTGGCACCAAAGCTGAAATAAGAGTGCTACTGCTAGTGGCCTTTGTCTAGTCTCTGTTGAACTGTTGCTTTAGTTCTGAGTACAGAGCAATAATCTTGTACTGAAGTAAATGCCTATTAAAGGAAACAGTTTGGAATTTTCTTTAGAAACCCTCAAACATACAGTGACATTTATGTCTCTACAGTTACTGTTCAGAAAGCCACTGAAAGAGCATATTAGTGTTTGATTTCTTGTAATGGGCCTCCACATTCCTGTAAGGCCCTCTGTTGCTATGTTGTTTTGTTGTTGTATCTAAGTGCAAGACAGGTCCAAGTTTCAGGCTGTGTATCAGCGGTGGGCTCTTCTTAAGGCTGCTAAACTTCCCTACTAGATATTGATGTGTACGGATCAGATTCTTACTCCTGTAAGCAGGACAACAGCTGCAGCCCAGAGCAGCACACCCCTGCTTTCAAAATCTGGATAACATCCGGCAGCGAAGCAGAGAATCACAATTGATTGAGGAACTGTTTGAAGATAATGTTTGCTGGTTTAATGGACCTAAAATAAGTCCAGCTCGGGTTACTGTCCAAGTGGGTTTCCTCCAAGTTCTCTGGTTTGCTCATACCTCCCAAAAACTTACATGTAGGTGGATTGGCTAAGATAAATTGCCCCTAGATGTGAACATGTGTATGCATGGTGCCTTATGATGGACTGGCATTCCATCCAGGGTGCATTCCTGCCTTGCGCCCAGAAATACCATGATAGGCTCCAGATCCACTATGACCCTGACCAGGATAAAATAGTTACTAAAGATAAAATAAGTCCAATGAAAAAATAGTAGCCTACTTGTATAGGCAATTTCCATTACAAAAACATTCATGGAAGCACTGGCACACTGCTTTACAATTGCTTTCCTGGTGAAAAATTACCTCCATTACATCATTCCTGCCTTGAGACACAAGTGATGAAAACACTGAATCGAGTTTGTTCCAAGCTTCCAAGTTTTTTCCTACTTACTGGTCATTAAGGAAACACTGAACAGTGCTGTGAAAAAGTATTTTCCCCGATCCTGATTTCTTCTGTTTTTGTGTATATCTCATACTAAATTGTTTCAGAAAATAAAACAAAATCTAAGATAAAACAAAGGCAAACTGAGAAACAAACTGGGTTACAAAGCTATTTCAAAAGATCTGGAACTCCAAAGGACCACAGTGAGAGCCATTATCTCCAAATGGAAAAACTCGGCACAGTAGTGAACCTTCCCAGAAGTGGCCGACCTTCCAAAATTCATCCAAGAGCACAGCAACTACTCATCCAGCAAGTCACAAAAGAGCCAAGAACAACATCAAAGGAACTACAGACCATTCTTGCATCAATAAAGGTCACTGTTCATGACTCCACTATCAGAAAGACACTGGGCAAAAATGGCATCCATGGAAGGGTGGTGAGGTGAAAACCACTGCTAACCCTGAAGAACATTAAGGCTCATGTGAATTTTGGCAAACCTTGACGATCCTCAAACCTTTTGGGAGAATGTTCTGTAGATTGATGAGTTGAAAGTGGAACTGTTTGGAAGACAGGGGTCCCGTTACATCTGGCATAAACCAAACACAGAATTCCACAAAAAGAACATCATACCTACAGTCAAGCATGGTGGTGACAGTGTGATGGTGTGGGGCTGTTTTGCTGCTTCAGAGCCTGGGCAACTTGCAATTATTGAGGGAAACATGAATTCTGCTCTCTACCAGAAAATCCTAAAGGAGAATGTCCGGTCTTCAGTCTGTAAGTTGAAACTCAAGCGCAACTGGATTATGCAGCAAGACAATGATCCAGGAATAAATTCTAGTCCTAGAAGTAAGTGAAAGACTGATCTTTTTTTATTTTTTTTATTTAAGGGGGCAATTAGTTTTTCACATTAGTGATAGGTGTTGGATAACTTTTTTACTTCAATATAAATAAATACATAAAAACTGTATTGTGTGTTTACTCAGGTTGCCTTTGTTTTATGTTGTATTTCGTTTGAAAATCTAAAACTATTTAGTATGAGATATACACAAAAACAGAAGAAATTAGAATAGGGGCAAATACTTTTTCACAGCACTGCATATTGTTTGTGTTTTGGATATCCTTGATGTAACATGATGTAATTCTGATTATGGAATGTTTTGCTATGTTTGTTATACCACTTCCAACTGTGTAAATATTGTGGAACTATGCATTTAATGCTAGATACAGCCAAATACATCTGAAGTATCCTGATATCCATGTTCACCCCCCCCTCCTTAGATAACGGATAAATGTCATGAGCTGAGTGCTGTGCTGGATGGTCTGTAAGTGCAAATGATGAGGGGTGTTTGGACTTTACAAGGTGAATTTGAGGGAAGGTTTATTTGTGGAAACAAAGTACCCTGGACCTGTTTTATATGTCTGTGTGCCAAATTGAGTCAGCAGGCAGCCTTTCCTCTAACTTACCCAGTAGTGCACAAATACATGGCATTAATGTTAGAACTACCATGATGTATTATCTTGCACATTCATTCCCTTTTATAGCGGTACAGAGTTCTCCGAGAAACGCAGCTGGGACAAAAGACCCAAGACAAAGGTTACACTGTTTTCTTCATTAGAAGTGAAAGTTAACATTCCTAAATTTCTAGAAAAAGTGATCTTTAATTCACTTTGAATTCCCTGTTAAGTAGCAGAAAGGTACAATTGGCAGTGGCCAAAATTCTAGTATGCCAGACAACCTCAACTGTATTTTTGTACTTCCTAAGATTCTGTCTTGGCTAGCAAGTTTACCCCATCTGCTCCCCTCAGAAATAAGTCAGAAAACTGGTCAAAGAATTCACTGATACTTCTATCCTTCACTATTACTGTATGGTTAGATTCCATAATATCAAACTTAAAAATTTAAGACACGGACTCCAAAGCACACAGGAAGATTTGTGTTTATTTTTGTTGTAGCATGAATTAATACCCAGACAATGTGGAAGTGATGTGGAAGAGAATGTGTTAGGAGTCCACAACAACACCCATCTCTTGATATAGATTGTTGTACTAGAGTGTACATATTGCATAAAGGTACACTTCTAATTTACATCTAATATTTGTTGGAAAAAACAGATAAGCAGAAGAGACAAAATAAATCCAAGCCTCAGTTAACACTATCATCAAACATTATTATTATTATTACATGTTCATAATTACCCACACATACACAATTCTTTAGGACTCGTGTTATTAGAGAACTCAAAAGAGGCTTACTGGAAGTACCCTGGTATCACCCACTCTCTCTTTTCTTCTCACTCCCTCCATTACCACCATGTGAAGCATGAGTAAGTGTCCCAAAATACACTTGCTATGCAAACGTGATGTTAGACACTCCCTCAGTGACCACTAGCCTGACAGTGTTGCTTTTTAAGAGAAACCTACTTTTGCACATTTTCATCTCTCTATCTCACTCTATCTCTCTTTTACTCACTCAGTCCTGCGCAATGGAAAGGCCCTAATGTTGGAAGTGCAGGGAGGCTGGATTAGTGAATGCCATGCTAATATTATTTAAGGATTAAAGGACCTAAGAAGGACAGGAAGGATAGTCTGAAATATCTCGTAGTCACAGAGCCAGATTCTGAAACAGTCAAGTCTGATTATGGGCTATAATCAAAAATCAGTACTCAAAATAAAACCCAGCTCCAGCTTTAGTGCACTAGAATCCAGCAGTGTTTGGTTTTTTGCTTCAAAGACACCAAATTCTATTCACTAGTTAATTAACAGGTTTTGTGGGTGTCTTTGAGCAAGAAAATCACATAATTATGCTAAACCAGAATAGGCACAAGCAAAAGGAACATGCACCCCTCCTCTATATTTGTTAAGGTGTTTGTATGCTTTCTTAGTTTCAAAAATACAGAATATATTCGAATTTATACTAGATTAAACTGTGGACCTTGTAATTGTGGACCGTAGTAATTTAAAAATGTGTTACAGCAAAACAGTATCATCATCAAAGATCACAGTGAATATACTAAAGAATACAAAGTAAATCAAAAGAATATATGTTCAATGTAAAATATTAAGTAAAAGGAAATAGATTAAGGGGGGAAAATTATGAATCAGAAACACAAAGCAGTGATTTGAATACAGGATTAGCAGTATGTGCTATCTGAATTGAAGGTTGGTTTAAAATCATTTGCGTAGTGTTCCAAGAGACAGTGATATCCTGTAATCAATGATATTGAATGCTCTTTTATTAACTTTAGTATATTTTATTACATGTCATTCCAGGCCCAGACATGTAATAAATGTGACAAACTCCTTTAGGCCTACACAGAAAAAAAGAGCACAGAGCCAAGAGAGTCTAAAATCATAAATCTGACCGCATAGAAAGCAAACCTTTAAGTCGTTGATACGTGCTGCTTTCATATGTATTGTAAAAACAATGACAGTAATGAACATTTCTCCATACCTGATTATATAATAGGTGGTTTTATTTGGATCTCAGTTATAGGTGATTTTATCTGGACCTCAGTTAGTCCTTCTGGGGGCTTTCAAGATAAACCGTAGCTATTCTTTTCTCCTGGTAGACCTTTAATGAAGGGTCAGTCTTCTGGGTCTGTAGAAACTCTTGCACACTGGCTTCATTGCCTTTCTGATCTTGAGAATCCATCCCTTCTATGCCTGTCGCAGATGCACTGTTGTTAATATCCATTTGGAACGTGAAGGATCTCTCATTGGGCCCCAACATGATGACCTTCTCTGTCTTGCTAATTTCACTATCTGAGCACAAGCCTTCAGTTTCCTCAGGGCTGGTCATCCATGGCATTTCCCCTTTTTGGATCTCTTCTGTGGATAGTCTGATGGTATACTCACCACCAGCTCCAGCACTATGTGCCTGGTGAAGGTCAGAGCTGGAGGACCACGGTGCTGCCATCACCCGTTCCTGTGACAGGTCATCTGCCTCATTTTGCAGCAATCCAGAATCCTCCAGACTCTGGGAAATGTTAAGCTCTGCCACAAAGGTCATTGTTCCTTTGTCTGGGGATTGTTGCACCTTCTGGATGTTAACAGACAGGTTCTCAGAACTTTGACCAGCTTGGGTGAAAGAAACAAGTTCTTCTTTTAGAGCTCCAGACACAGTGCCCTCTAGCTGCTCCAGTGCTCCCTTTAGTTGTTCTCTGGGGTCCAGTGACTCTTCTTTCAGGATCTCCAGCATGGACTCTTGCATTCTGGGAGAAACATGCACCTCCTCTTCAATAATGCACTCTGGAATTCCAGTGGTGTCTCTTTTGACATATTCAGGGGACTCCCTGTTATTTTCCCCTTCATCAAAATACCTCCTGTTTGTAGGCAGACCTTCTTCCTGGTAGTATCTCTCATCTGAAAGGTCTTCCACCACTCCATAATGTACATAAGACATAAATCCTCCACCCTCCTCTGATCCAGACATGTTGTCTTCAGGGGTTGAAACAAAGTATTCTTGTGTTTCTTGGCCCTGAGAATAGTATGGGAGGCTCTCGTCTCTGGACACTTCCTGCACATGCACAAATCCACTCTTGACATACTCTGAGGCTTTCACAGACTTGTCAGTGTTTTCCTGTTGTTTAGCTGGCTGAGGTTCATTCTCTGGTTCTTCAATGTGAAAGAATGTTGATGAAGGTTGGAAGTAAGGTTTGGACTTAACCTCTACAGCCTCTTCAATTTCAGCTTCCCCTTCATCACTATGAGATTCCAGTGGTGCCTCCATTATCTCCACTTTAACCGACTTGTTTTCAAAGCTTTCACTCTCAAGACCAAGACGCAGAAGGTTCTGAATCATGCTTCCTGTTGGGGTTCCTTCAATATCCTCCAGAGAGACTGTATGTACCCCTTTACTAAGGAGTTCCTCAAGAGCCGAGTTGTCTGACACATCCAGGTCCTCTTCCACTTTTGATTGCAGGACTATCTGAGTCTTGGTGCTTCCATCCTCTTGCTCTGTTTTCTCTACATGGTACGTGATCTTTGAGTCAGGAGATGAACTTAGCTTTGTATCAAAGCCAGCAGGCTTTATAACCTTCTCAATAATTTCTTCCATGGACACTGAGTCCAAAACTTTTTCCTCACCTGCAAATACCTTTGGTCCCACATTTCCAGAATCTTTCAAATCTCTCTCCTCTTCATGGTTGGATTCTTTTTGCTGGATAAATGGTGTTGCATCAGGTTGCACTTTTGCCTTGACATGATCTGCTTCTGTCCTCTCATCTTTTCTTTCATCTTTCTTATCAACAACTTTCTGAGGGCTTTCTATATTAGTGTTCAGGCTCATCATAGGTGGTGCCACAACTCTCACTGATTTTAATTCTACTGTTGATGAGGCAGTGGGGAATGATTTGTTTTGTATTTCTGTCTGGAAAAGATCACCCGAACTCCTTGGTGGGCTTTTAGACACACCGTTGATGATCACCCTCTGTTCTTCCATCACTTCTTTGCTAGTTTTACTAGCAGAGACATCAGGCTTGGTTGCACTTGGTGTACTTGAAGCCTGTTTTGCTTTGGTGAAAGCAAGCATGTCTCTTCTTGCAGCAGGACTCTGTTGGGCATGGTTTGAAATAGTGATAGGCAAAATCCTGGAGGTTTTGTGGGAATCAATCTGACTGGATACAGTGGAGGTTCTCATGCTGGAAATGGGTTCTATATTCCAGACATCATACCCTATTACATTTCTTCTCACTTCTGGCCGACTGGCTGTCATGGTAGAGCCTCTTGGAGTGTAAGGATGGGCTGGCAATTTGATATCTGCCAGAGAAAAGGCAAGGTTTAGCATTCAAAATTATCCTTCAGTATTACTCAGTGTTGTATTTAACAGTGCTAAATATTGAACATTACAGACAGGAGATCAACACAGTAAAAATTAATCCACTGTACCTATTATTCTCTCTCTTGAATATTGGTCAGACCTCATCTGAGCATGTCTACCTTCACCTTCTAGCAGTGCCCTGAGAAGCATAAAATCAATGGTTAGGTATGTTTCTTCAAAAAAAAAAAAAAATTCAACCAAACCATTTGGGTTATTTCTTTCACCTGTCCTTAGTATGATGACCACCTTGCTCTGTCATCACCAAGCAAAATCTTAAACTGAAAGGAAGACAAGATATATACACGGACCTTCTTCCACTGATACAAAATGTACTAATTACAGCTTGCTCTTCAATATACCCCTTTATTGTCCTTTTTGGGAAACCTACCTTAACACTGCTAGAGTAACACTTTGTGGAAATAAAGTTCAGTATATTCCCAGTGGATGTTCCCTCGGGATCTGTTGAATGACCAAACTAAAAATAACAACCACAACATGCTCTGTTTCTATTATGGCTTAGAATGTGAAGCTGTGACAGACACAGGAAGACTTGTTTGCATTCTCTGCTACATTGCCGAGGAAGACATAATAAATATTCCAGTGTAATGTAACACAGGCCTGATATTTTAGAAATAAGAAAGTAGTCTGACAAAAATTGGAAATTTTAGCAGAATGATTACAAGAAAAATAAATCAAGAGAAGGATCCAAAACTTTCTGAAATGGCAAACACCAGCAAAGAAGGGCTGTGGTGGTAGGAGGAACAACTCACTGGCGCCTTCTATAAAAGGTCTGGTAGTCACTTTGTATACATGACTGGGTGGTGAGTAGATGTGCCTGTCTGAATCCCATCCTAGTTATATTACTAACCTGGATATATATTTGTTTATCTATATAATACCCAAAATATAATACATAGTTTGAAGTGACTACTGCTATATTTTCCAGCAAGTTCAGACAACTAAACTTTGCATTGCGTCTACTGTATTTACGAAGTTATACAAATATATGATGTGTAACCTTCCTTTGCAGGAACTACAATTAACATGTAAACATAATTACCAATTACTAATTTTGCTCCAATCCTATTGTAATTCAACCTCTCAGTCATTCAACATGGACTTAAAGCCCCTGACCACAGAGGGGGATGAATCTCCATAGCTCTGCCAAAAGGGCAGGCAGCATTTGCTCTGCAGTTCCACTGATTAAAAATACACTCGAAGCGCTAAATCTGTTGATGTGTCTGTTTGGCTATCAATACTCAAAGATATCTCAGAACTATGTGGTAGATATGACATGGTATTTTGAGTACGGTGTAGAATATACTGTTAGACAACTTGAAAACAGATCTTTGATAAATTAACACAAATAAGCAGACCTTTGACAATTTTCAACAACATTTCATAATCTCACACTGATAGCATAACAGATCCTGTTTGCTTTTAACATGCAAGTGATAACCCATAAAGCTGAACTAATTTTGATATAAATATTTAATATCAGTGAAAAGCTTTGTGAAGAGGCACCATTTCATGACCCACTTTTGGCTTGGGTCGATTTAAATACAATAGCATATATAAATACCAAAGCGCATATAATTTATATATATATATATATATATATATATATATATATATATATATATATATATATATATTAAGGCACTGGGCTGTGATTGTTTATGCATGGATTCATATTCAGAAGATGGATGTCGTTACAGCTGAGATGTCTTGGTTTCTGTTATTCACTGCCTTTGGGCATATTGTTTTACTTATATTTACTTTGATCGTGCTGTTTTAATCTGACATTACAGATCTTACCTGCGCTACACTGTTTATCACAGCGTCTACACTGCGAGTGAAGAGCAACGTGGCCTCGTTACTAATTGATCACTTACAGATCGCTCCCATTATAATAAATGACAGAATTGACACTGCAGGCACACAAATACGGCATATAATAAAAATAAACTTAAATTAAACTAAACCTTTTAAGCAACTTGCACCAATTTCCCCAACCCCTTGCACACAGTGGAGCATTTTGGATATAAACATAAGTTTGTGCTTATGCATCACTGTCGTGGTTCCGTGCTACACAAGCTCCGCTTTGCAAAGTTTGCAGGTTACAGTCTTCTTCAGGACATTTAATATAAAATACTCCCCTGCCTTAGAGGATCGCACACTTTTTTCCGTTGTCACTTGACGATTATGCCTCCATCTGATGGTCCATGCCCACTAAACATGTATTGCTTGGATATGGACTGGACCAAAACACAAAGCTTTTCATTATGTGTATTTTTTCAGTGATTAGTCCATAATTTGATTATGATGATTAGTCCATAATTTGATTATGATGATTAGTCCATAATTTCTAGCAGTCCAAAAAATATTGTCTTAGAACAATATAGACAATGTACAAAACTGCTAAAATCACTAACATTTTGTCAGATTGCAAGAGTGGATCTGTACCTCAATAAATAATATACTCAAACACATTTAAACAAAATCTCCAGTACTTAGTGCTTCTAGTACATTAGGTAGAGAAAACAAGGTACAAAAAGGTTAATGAAGGGATTTGTGGATGCTGAACAATTTAAAGCTTTCTGTTCTCTGAAAGGGAATCCATTTGTTGCATGGTTCTACACAGAACCTGTAAGGATTCACTAGAGCAGGGGTGTCAAGTCTTATTCGCAAAGGGCTAGTGTGGATGCAGGTTTTTATTCCAATCAAGCACGAGCCACACTTGATAGCCTATTAAACAAGATGTGGCTTCTGCTTGCTTTGGAATGAAAACCTGCAGCCACACCAGCCCTCTCTGGATAAGATTTGACACCTTACACTACAGGTTGCTAGTTGGAACTTTTTTTTCTAAGAGTATATATTACTATGGATGGTAATCTTAAAAGAAGTTCTACCTGTATGCAGCCACTTCCATGCCAAGCCCCATTTTGACCTGTAGGAGTTCATGATGATCCTTCAGCTTTTCTGAAATGGTGTTTGCCAGAAACATACGCTCTTGTTCCAGTTCTTCAACAATTATCTGTAGAAGAGAAGTGTTGGTTTATTA
The DNA here is from genome assembly GCA_023630585.1 of Cranoglanis bouderius. NCBI lineage: Eukaryota > Metazoa > Chordata > Actinopteri > Siluriformes > Cranoglanididae > Cranoglanis > Cranoglanis bouderius. Next base: position 17,001,188 of record CM042557.1, read on the forward strand.
TTCTAGCCCACTCCTTCTAAAATCGTCAGAAGCATCTAAACCACAGAGTCAGGTATGACCTCATGCTTTAAGATTATACCTTATGCTACAATAATGTAGATGAATGCTGAAGTGATTAGTGAATGCACTGATATTGGTGTCATGTATTGGTATTGGTGTGCTTTTCTAATATAACATAACATAATATTCTTCTAATGGACGATCATGGACTATCAAAACAATGCTAAAATATATTTATTGTATTTCCTGTTGTGGTGAAGCACCTGTTAAGGATCTTTTGCAACACCTTACTCCATTACACTACCATTGCTCAATTTAAAACCTGATGCCTGGTAACTGGCTCATAGCCATTTGCCTAAAGTAGGTCACTAAATGATTAGTCAAGCACATCAAGCCCACAAGATGCCGTAGTAACCTTTAAATCCTCTCCTGTTGTGCTGGTTGTCAAAGCAGTCTGGATCCACACCACTATACTTAAATTAAAGTGACAAGTACACTCTTAAGTGTTCTTCAGTTGTCCCTCTAGGAGATGCCGTAAATGTTCTGTACTACTTGAAAGGATTCCAAGTACAACCCTTTTTGAAAGCTAAGAACCCTTATTTATCAAATGAACCCTTAAAAAACCCCTGTAGAACCATTTTTTCCAACACCTTTTAGTAAAGATTTTAATGTCTGATATTTTCTAACCATTAAGAAGAAAGTAATTACCAACAATTTGGAGTTTGTGCCACACACGTACCCAATTAATACATACACATTTAGGGAAAAAAAAAGCTCTTCAAGGGTTCTTTAAGGGTTCCTTGGATAATTCAGTGGATAAAAGTTCTACTTGGAACGCTTTCTGATAGGGGAACACTGCACTGTAGAGTTCAGCCTACTGTAGAACCTTCCCCCGGAGGGACTCTTAAACATTTGACTTAAACAAATCTATCAGCTAACATGTTTAGAAGTGTGGTGAGTGCCCATCTAATAGATGTTTTATTGCCTTGCAGCCTGTATAGTACACTGGGTGGCTCAGGTGGACAGCAAGCATGACTCGTTCTGTTTAGGCATAGACGGCATAATAATCTACTCAGAAAGGTCCCCTGAGAGCAGTCTTAAGACAAAACATTTAGGTCTGATACATGATGCATATAATGCACTTAGAGATCAACATGGCCTACACATATTACAGTATACCATTGTTTAATCAGAGAGTTTTTTTTTTTTTAATCACTGCACTCTGATGCTTAACTATGAATTATTCTCAGAGCTGTGCCAATTCTTAGGCCAGCTCCCTGTGTTAGCCTGCAGTGCTTTTGTAAAGGGTGTGGTTGGTTTGCCAATGAGTGGGCGTGATCATATTAGCCTCACAAAGACCACTACTGCTGCTACTATTACTGATAATAATAATAATAATAATAATAATAATAATAATAATAATAATAATAATAATAATTTTGTTCACACACCTGATACTGACTGACATCTTTCCTAAACTTTTCTTGCATGTCCATGAGATGTTCCTCGAGCTCCAGCTGCATCTGGCTGTGTTTCTCCATTTCCACCCGCAGCTTGTTCAGCTCTGAAGCGCACTCCACCTTCTCTCTTCTAATAGCTTCGAGCCTCGCCTGATCTGCTTTTATGGATTCTTCCATCTCCTCAACCTGCTGTCGATACATTTCGAATGTCTCCATCCAGCTTTCAGACAGGCTAAGCGCATAATCCTGAACTTCTTCCGTAGTGAACGCTGGTGGCCCGTGATACGTCCGAGTGACAACAGGTAGGACCCGGGTGTGAACCTGGTTCCTGAGGCGCGCGACCTCGTTCCTGTGAGCATCATGCAGAAGCGCACATTCGTTCTGCAGCTGAAGCAGGAGCTCCTCTAACGCGCTGTTGGTCCGAAGAGCATTTCGGAGCTGCTTTTCACAACCTTTCAGCTCGCCATCGAGACCTTTGCTAAGTGCGGACTCGTCCGAGCGCATGGCCTGGATCAGCTGAAGTTCTCTGCGCAGCTTCTCCCGCTCCATCTCCGCTCTGGATTTTTCCAAAGAGAGTTGTTCCACCAGCCTTCTCATCTCTCTCAGCTCGGCCATGCGTGTGTTTTCCCATTCTGCAGACCTGTTATGCCTGATAGTGTTTATTTCCGCTACCAGACGAGCGTTTTCTTGCTCTAACAGCTTCGCTCTGGACAGGTACTGCCCGAGCTTCTGATTCAGTTCCTGCAGCTGAAGCTTTTCGCCCTCGAACGACCTTTTAAAGTGAAACATGTTAAAATAAAATAAAAAAAAGCGTGATGAAAAGGTAAGATGGGAACTACGCCTTCGTTATCATGGGGAAGTGCAGGACGCGCTGTTCTGCTGTGAGGTTAAAGCAGACTTCTCAGGTGCTGAAGGGAGGCGCGCGCTAATGATCCACTCCTCAGAGACAGATGTGAAGAAAACACTTCAGGAGCCCTGAGATGGGATCTGGCGCTCCCATGTGGACAAATATGGACAGTGCAGGACTGTTCTGACCTCAGTTATGCAACCTTGCCCACTCCGAGGTGATGGGCTGTAAAGAATCACTTTAGAGATTCAATTCTTGCGAATCAAGTGAATCGAACTATGTGAGTTTTGATTCATTTGATTAACCACTAGGAGTACTGGGTGATGTCCGGAGTATTATCTCACGTTCACTGCTTCATAGACCACCTAGGATGTCCAGAAGGGAACATAATACTGTTATACTGGCTTTTAGTATGAATGTTAGCCTTTAGGTTATCTATAAGCTAGTGTGCTCCAAAACAAAACAATGACAAAGTTCGCGTTTAGAAGATATGTGCATTCAAAATGTACAGTCTGTAAAAAAAAACAAAAAAAAACAAAAAAAAAAACATCATTCTGCACTTCAGCTTCTCATCAGATTTTCTGTCCAATCAAATCCTCTCTAGAATCGGAAGTGTTCCGCCCCTAACATTAAATATCCATGGTACTAACCGTCAAGTACACTTAGCCCGGGCTGTGATGTGAGGTAAACGCTATTGGCTATTTAAAAAAAGGGGGCGGAGCCACTCGATATGTCCCTCCCTGACTTCCTGTTTCAGTGGAAATTACGTCGGCACATCGCTACGCGTTTCCAGCCACTTCACGGGGACTTGAAGGCTATACAAGAACGTCCATTTATGTTATAAAAACCTTATAACTGCTCATACTGCAATGGGTGAACTCTAAATTTACAAAGGGAAATAATTTAGAAATAATTTGATTGGTATTAAGTTGTTTTGGTGAGTAAGGAATGCTTCAGTTAGAGACAGTTTTATTGATTGGCCTTCATATGCCCATCTTAAATAATTCTGATGATAATAATAATAATAATAATAATAATAATAATAATAATCGATTTGATCTAAAATAGCCCCCTCTTGACTGAATTTCAGAAGATGAAATATTCTTAAAATATTCTTATGGTCTATATATTTAAATCTACAAAATTGTATTAAATCTATTAAAATTTAGAAAACATCCAGAAAGTTCGCGCGCGCGCGCACACACACACACACACACACACACACACACCTGATTGATTAATTGGTTGATTTAGTCATTCAGGCAGCTGAACCAGTTTATTATTAATTGGATCACGTGAGCTTGAAACTGCAGCACCAGTGGGCTTTCAGGACTGGAGTGGGAAATCACAGGAAAATACAGAACTCGTATTCGTTTGCAAATGAATCTCCTAGAAAGAGTTGTTCACGAATCGCTTACCATGACTCCGAGGAATCGAGTTACATAGTCGTTGATTCAGATAAGCTTTACTCGTCGTAACGAACAGAAGTGCAACTGAATTTAAATGTCGAGGCAGTTCATTTCAGTGTGAAGGCGCTCGGTCGGTAGGGTCACTAAATGGGACCGTCTTAGAAATCATAAATAATTGGAATAAAGCTGTGTTCATATCTAAAACTTCACGAATAGCATGGACTCTTGTAAGCCAGAGCTGATTGTGGTTACAGGTGTGTGAAAAGGTTTAGCTTGCTACTTTCCTCACAACTGTTTGTGAAGCTTTGGCCTTGCTGTGGTCAGGTTACATTCTCTTTAAGTTCATCCTTGTCATGTTTATATATGAATATAATAATTGTAATTTTTTTTCTTCTTCAGGGTTTGGTCCATTCCGACAATACTTGGTGAATCCAAGTTGGGAAGCAGTCAAGGTTGTCCATCAATTTCATGTTTACACGTTTGAACAGTGATGAATGATCCAGTGTCACTGCTTTTGATACGGTTTTGTTGATCACAGTAGCAAATTATGTTGGTAGAAAAGGCCTATTTTATGCAGACATGTTAAGAGGATTGTTCTTAAACTTGAGTAATATAGATAAACAGTGTAGAAATAGCATTTTCAGTTATTAAAAGGTCTACAGCACATTTAACAGGGAGTGTCACACATCTGGAAATGTCTTTTCCTCTACAGCTATTTTGTTATCATTACAGATTGTTGATCTGGCTGGCATTTGCAAAATACTGTAAATGCTGTAAATGTAAATATTACAAATTATATATAATATAGAATCAGTGATAATAGTGATACAGAGAATGCATTCTGTGTAATGTCCAATGATGCTTTTCGCATTTCAGGGCAATTTTTTTCAGGAAAAAAATATTGAAAAGATTCCCAAAAATGAACCCAAATGATAATGGATCACAATTAACAAGGCAGCAGTCTCCATGTTGAAATAAGGCTAAATAATACATTTGATTGATTTCTCATAGGGTTTAAAGAGAATCGGCCTTGGAGCCAACACTGAGATTCACGTTGTAGAGATTCCTGTGTGTTACTCAAAAGCTCAACAAGCTATTGCTGAAATATGGCACAATCTTAAACCAAAGGTAAGGAGACTGCTTTGATACACTGGACAAGGACATTACTTACATTTCTGGCATGTTGTTATTTGCCCCAGACGCTTCACCCCCTGGCTGTTTTGGGAAATATACTGCAATACTGAGTCTCCTACATGAGGTTACGACGTGAGTAAACGAGTCAATCTTGCGCACTCGTATCCCTCCACAGTGACCAAATGTCTGTTCTGGAATTGCGAAGCTCCATAGTCACACAAATAAAAAATAATAATAATAAAATTAATTGAATTAATAAAATTAACGAAGTTGGTGGGGCAGCATCAGTGGTGAGCTCAGGTTACTGTCTGTAGAGTTTTGCATGTTCTTCCTGTGTTCATGTGGGTTTCCCCTGGGTTTTCAGGTTTCTTGCCACCTCACAAAAACTTGCTGGTAGGTGGATTGGTTACACTAAATTGCCCCTATGTGTGTGTGCATGGTGCCCTGTGATGGACTGGTGTCCCATTCAGGGTGTCTTCCAGCTTCGCTCACAGCTTTCCTGGAATAGGCTCTGGATCTGCTGCTACCTTGATAAAGTGGTTACCAAAGATGAATGAACAAATAATGGAGTTTTTATTATGGAATTACACTTGCAGATAGTTTGGCTACTGCTGCTTTTCTAAATTTCTCAATAGAGATTTGATCTGCCAAATAATGTTGAGTCCATGGCAAATAGCAAAAGATTGTGCACAAAACCCTACATTGAACTGTACGTCTGAAATGAATAAACAGCAATGCATCTTTTAGAATTTGTTCTACTACATGCAGACCTTTTGACGCTACACTTTACAAATGCCTTCTTAGCAAGTGAAAATATTTTGAATATAGTATTAAATTTATCTGATATTTTCTTTTATAAGCTTACCATAAACCAAATATAAGATTACACCTATTTGTAAACTTTTTTTAAAAATTTTTTTTACTCACTTCAAGTTTTAAAATTTGCAAAATAGGAGCTAATTTTCCTTCTTTCTAGAAAAAAAAATGCTTAAAATAAACTAAATTATCTGCCAATAAAAACAAAACTATTTCAAGCTTGAAATTTGGGGGGGGAGTTTAAAATAGGTTTAATATTCTTATATCTGTAATCATGTAATAGGAAATACTACATAAATTTGACTATACTGATGATATTTTCACCTAATATGTCTTTTCACCTAATATGTTTTAAATGGCATGGAAAAAAGTATCTGTTCCTTATCATATCCAGTCTGTCTGGAGATCAGGTTGCTATCCATGTGGGCTTAGCCTCAGGAGCCAAATGCATTATTCTGGAACAGACAGGCAAGAACACTGGCTATAAGGACAGAGATGTGTGTGGCATCTGTCCCGCTGATAACTGTTGTATTCAAGGAGGAGCAGAACGGTTGGACTCCATTATAGACATGAGGTCAATTGCCAAGCACTTGAAAGAGCTTGGACTGGATGTGATCTACTCTAGGGATGCTGGAAGGTTTGTGCTTTTATTGTGGAGTGCTTACAAATTGTACTATTGTAATGCATTCTTGTCATTTTCTTGTGAGAGAACAAAGAGTACAATGACAATTGAAGTGCAAATGTGTGTTTCCTCTGTCTGCAGGTACCTGTGTGATTTTGTACACTACCTCTCCCTCCATTATGGGCAGAGGAGAGCAGCACTCATCCACGTGCCTGCCTGTGGCAGTCTGGCAAGCCCAGGAAAACTGGTGCCTCAGCTCCAGACCATTATCCAGGTCATGTTATGCCAGCTTGACACACAAAGGATCTGACCTACAGCATCAGAATGCAGATGCAGCCAACAACACATGAAGAATTAAATAATGCTGAAATAGTCTAGTTAGAAAGCACCTGAATGTGTTAATAAAGACACAATAATTAAAACTCGACACTGGCATTCTGTCCCATTCACTTTTTTAATTCAAAATTTAAGAAAAAAAGAAAATACATGAAAATTCATCAGATACACATTAAGCCAATGTCATGTAAAAAGTATACCATTTGAACTAGAAGTGAGGAGAAAATAAAAAATAAAGCGAGGAGGCCTCAGATACATAATTTACGAGAAGACGAGTACCAGCTGAGCTGTTTCACCAAATCAGTTTCTATCAATCAGTTCAATGACGTAGAGATAAGAGTTCTTTGCAAAAAAAGAAAAATTCAAAGCATTATTGATTGAAGATATCTCAGTACAGTAGAACAAGGCCCCTTTACATTTTATTTTATTGTACTTTTTTTTTTTTTTTTTTTTTCTTCTTTTTTTATCTGGAATGCCAAGCAAAATAACAGTGCCTGGAAAATGATGTATATAAAACCTCAAGCTCATTATTGCAATTAAAATGCTTCTATGCATCTTCTCTAAACCTGAGGTTTTGTATTCTGAGGAAATAGAACAAAAATGAATGATACTTGGGGGGGAAAAAAAAAATCAAAACAAACCAAACGCTTTCAGTCAATCGATCTTCAGGTTTGCAAAGAACGGTCATTGCAATAAGTGCTATATCTACTGTAAACGTTTCTCTTAAAAAAAAAAAAAAAAAAATTCATGTTAAATCTCTCTCATGACTACCCGTAATCTACTGGACATCACTGTCCTATTTGTGTCTGTGTTTCTGTAGTAGATTTGTAACCTACAGTTAACTATGGACCTTGGCAGCATTCAACAAAAACTGACATTCACTTTGGAACAAGCCAACCCTTTTGTCCATTTCATTACAGGAAAAAAAAAAAGTCAAACAAATAAATATCACTGATCTATAATCATTTTTTTTTCTCTCAATATAAAGACATCGAAATCTACATCACTACATCTACATGTGATACACTCCCATCCATATACATATGCAACAACACAAGTACAAGGCCTTTCAAAGAATGGTGATTTGGATTACGTCTTGTCCCACGCAGAACGCCGTTAAAAAAAATTTTCCATACCATATTTTCCCAGCAATCTGATCTCCCAACCAGGTCTCCCCATCACTGGCCACATTTTTAGCCCTGAAATTCCTTTTACAGAAGATTACTACAAATAGAGACTGAAAGAGCGTTAAGTGCTACGAAGCGGAACTTTCAGGGTTGGTGAGATATTATGGAGCGCAAAGTTTTTTTTTGTGTGTGCTTCAGAGTCCTTTGCCAAGTGGGAAACGTACTTTGATGGTCTAACGCCTTGTTCACTTTTGTAAGTGCGTGCTTGGAAAGCCATTCTGCTGAGACCGAACACCTGTCCAAAGCTCCGGACAGCCAGTTAAAATGGAGAGGCCTTAAAACAGACAGAGGAGCAGCATATTGGGAGCAGCATTACAGAAGAGAGACACAATAACCGAGACAGAGTCTTTCTTTATCTCTAGAAAAGGAGATGGGATCGACAACTATGTGAAATGTCTGGAGCAAACAGAAGAAAACCAAATCAGCCCAGCATGCAGAAACATTGAGTCTTCAGAAGGCCAAATACATAAAAACCCAATTTTAGGAAATATTGAGTCAAGACTGAGTTTCTTACAAGCAGAATGTGTAATGTACATCTTAGAATCTCTCACAGAGGGGGCATGTTATAGTGTAATCATTATAAAGCTGAGATAATGATAATGCTAAACATGTTTTTTTTTAATGGAAACTGGCTCAAGACCATTTCAATATTTGGCTGGTCTGTGGGTGTTAAGTGTTAGTAGAAAAGTGAAGGAATGATTGAGTGGTACAATTACAGCTGAAAGTGAGGCAGGTCTGATCAGTGCTAATATAGCCAGTCTGAAAAAGCCAAATCATGTTTTTTGTGGGTTTTTTTTAATTTTTATTTTTTTTAAATTAAGGGATGCAGACTAAACAACACATCAGTATGTCTGCTGCAGGATGTTAGATTTAGAGGAGGGACGAGCGGCACTACAGTACCTGCTCTCTGTCAGTGCCAAAGTTTGGACAGTTAAACAGAATGAGATGATATTTATAGCACAAGAGCCACAAATTGTGACTGTTTCATGCCTGGATCATGAAATATAAGGTCGGCCAAATAAATAAAATCAATGCAAAATAGTGGTTCTGCTGGCTGTATATATATATATATATATATATATATATATATATATATATATATATATATATATATATATATATATATATATATATATATATAAAAAACACGTACAGTTTTTTCCCCCCTTAATTGTACTTGCTTTGGAAATTCAACAGTTCGTGTTTAGGCAGGAAATCAATCACAGCAGTATTTGAATAAAACCATGAACGCCAAACCCTCAAAGCCAGCTGCATGATCTGAGGATTCCTGGTTGCGGAAATCACGTTACTGAGTGGAGAGAGGATGGCTAAAGCTATGCGGCTGTGTCCCAAATATTATATGCCCTGTCGTATTTATACTTCTGATATAAACACATGAGCCATTTACAGTCACACGTAATAACATATTCATCAGGGTACAAAGAATTTTGGAAATATGCAAAGGCATTGATTTAGATTGCCCCCCCCCAAGCCCAGAATTCTAATCATCAGTTCGATTCCTACATTCCTCTGTGATGTATTGTGTTTTCTTTCTTTCTTTCTTTCTTTTTAAGGAGAAATGATAATGAAAGAGCTTGGGCATTTATGATGTGGGGATGCAATTTGGGATGGTTGTCATAGGCTCGCAGTAAGCGGCACAGCCCTCCTCTCTCCAGTCCTCTGAGAGCATGTGGTTTGTGATGCTGATGAGGTTTTTCGTCTAGAGACTGAGGTTTGTCTCCTACAGACATATGAGAAAATAGTGAGATTTTTTTTATGCACATAATTAAAAAAAAAAAAAAAAAAAAAAAAGAGTGAGGTAGATAAATGCTTCAAGGAAATGGAAAAAAAAAGTCCCCCAGTCATGACATCATGGAAAATACAAATAAAAACTCATATACATTGGGCCATTTATACAGTGATTTAAACTTGTATCACAAAAAAAAAAAATAAAATAAAATAGAATAAATAACCCTACAGAAGAGGAGAACAGCCTTCTATGAAGAGACAAATTAAACATGGGCGACACCTCTCAAAATACAAAGCGAAATCCTTCAAAAAAGAAAAAAGTGTTTTTAAAACCAAAAACTAACCTCTTTCACTGAAATGACTAGACCACTGTGCTGGAATTCAATCCAACCCTGTCTGTATTCGGTGTCCAGATGTTTCTTCAGAGAAGCCTGTGCCCCTTGAGTGCGTGTGGCTGTGCTCAGACGTGTTGGAGAATGCAGCCTACAGCAGCATGTTGTTTTAGAGCGCGGGCGAGTGGTTGGGGTTTGTAAGGCAACCTATGACGACCCAAGTAGCCCTGTCAGATGCTAAGCAATTATATACATGGGGTGATATGATATAAAAAAAAAAAAAAAACACAACACAAGCAAGATGAGTCTTGACTTAAGAATGAGGCACTGGGGGAGGCAGAAAGATTACTATACAACACTCATATGGGAGGCAGAGCAGCAAGAGAGAGAGAGAGTGCCATTACACCAAAGACAAAGCAACAGATTAGAAGGAGGAGCTGGGACGAGGATGCGTGGAGAGAGCAAAATCTTAACTCTGACCTGAGATTCAGTTGCACCTAGGGGGCAGGGCTTGGTGCAGTGCTAGACAACTGGTACAAGGGTGCCAAAACTACTCACACAGACCAAGGGCATTTTTAAAAACCTACACAAACACAGTAATAATAATAATAATAATAATAATAATAATAATAATAATTAATAATACATTAAAAACAGAAGGCAATGGATTGTATGTAGCAATCTAAACAACCTCTCAGCGGAAGGGGAAAAATCTGTTTATTAAATATAATTTTTTTCTTCCTTTTTTGTTCTTTTTTTTTTTTGTTTGTTTTCCTTTCATTTTTGCTAGAAGAGTATAAAGCATAAGAAAATGGACTGTAGTGGAGATCATAAAATATTAAACCTGAAGGATTTCTTTATATATATATTTATATATTTATATATATAACATCCTTGAAGAAAAAAAGGATAAAATAGCAGCTTCTTTCTGTACAGACAAAGAACATCAGAGCCGTAAAAAAGTTATCAAAAGTGACAAACCAATGATGCATGTAAATGATCTGGTGGTCTAACATACAACTGTGAGACCTTCATAGAATTGGCGGATTTGTATAGAGACAAATAACTAGTCGAACAAAATACCTGCTGTGTACAATGCCTCAAAGTGTTTGCAGACAAGTGTCGAGACTGGTGATCCTCTTAGCCTAAACCGTTTGGTTCATATTTGAGACAGTCTTGTATGTCTCTTATCTGGCTCAGCACTTGGAGCATTTACTTTGTCGTAGTTTGCTGTCAGACTGTTTTTATATCATTTGAAACAACACATCGAGCATCGAGAAACATGTGCATCTCTCGGATGCCGGAGTGGACGCGGTCATGTCACAGTTGGACAATCAGAGCTGTGCCAGAGGGGGGAGCAGACCAACTGCTTTAACAAGACAAAAAAAGCATGAAGCCAGTGTAAGAGCTATAGTTTCCTGACTGCAATACTTTCTTGTCCAACCAAAATTTGGGAAGTGAGGAGAAAACATAAACATGCTGATTAATAAATATGAAGGAAAAAAATGGCAGTTTCAAAATGCCCCATCTCTCTTTTTACTGAAAAAGTTGGAGCAAAGGACAACGTGACCAACCAGTCAACAGTTCTGACATGAGAACAAGTGATCCTAGCAGAGATGCTCGCTACTCTACCTTGAAAGAGAAATGTGACAATAAAGAGAGCAGGTGAGGGAGAGATGTGTAGTATGGCAGAGAGGAATATGTGTGTTTTCATACGGAAAAAAAACCCACATACACCTCTAGGCATACACACACACACACACACACACACACACACACACACACACACACACACACAAGCCCTTTAAAAAGTGCTCAGAAGTTGGGCTTGTTGGCTGATACGCAAAATTTCTTTTTAAATACAATTCTCTGGCCGAGAATATGCTTATACCTCTATAAACTTCCTCTAGGAAATTAAAAAGCAACAAAATATGATACAAAAGAAGTTTCTGCTGCAGCTCCCCAGTGTGATGGTTATACGAGTCATTTTAAATATTGCCAGAGCATTACGCAGCCTTTCTGTGTCCCACACATAAATCTTCCACTGGGATGAACCCCCCCCCCCCCCCCCCCATAAAATAATAATAACCATCATAAAAATAAGTAAGCAATGTACTGATTTACAGTAGGACATTGTCTATCATTGTCTATCTGGGTATCGACTCCATCTTTGCTCCTTGTGTTTGTCTCTTCGACTGAGAAAAAAAAAAAAAAAAAGTACGTGACCACAAACATGGGTCGGGGAAATTTTGGGATACCGTGTGCATGTGGGGGCAATTCAGCAGGCCGACGACTGTGGAAGCGGAAGCGCTCGCTCGTTTTTGCGGCCGCCATTCATGTGTGCGTACGGCTGTGTGTTGTCGAAGTGTGAGTCCAAGGCTGGGGATGCAGTAGAGGAAGAAGGCGAGGTGGAGGGCGTAGGGACCGAGGTGCAGGTCATAGGGGCAGAAGGCAAAGTAGCAGTCTCTGTAAGCCCCTGAGAGGAGGGTGGAGTCAGGGTGGAGGCGGGGTCCAGTGGGATGTTCTCCATGTTCTCCACCTCCACGTCGAGCTCCTCAGTGTCAGGTGGCTTGTTCTCGTCGCTGTAGAAGAAGCTGACGTCGTGGAAGGACGGCTCCAGCTCCTCCTTGATGCTGCTGATGATCTCCAGGAAGGAGGGCCGCATCTTGGGGTTGTACTGCCAGCACATGCGCATCAGCTCGAATCTGTCAAACATTCACACAAAAACACACATGAACATAGTGGTGTCATCAGCTAATCGTACAAATATTAACATGCACAATTATACGTGAAATGTTATAATCAACATGTATAATCTTATAACATGACTTAACAGTTCATAACCTGCATGTCCTGTTCACTGTGTAGTAATTAATGTCTGATAAGCCAACTTTTTTCTCCTCATTTAGTCACACAGTAGATATAAATCCTTGAAGGTGAAGGCTGGCCTCCTTTAAGGCATGTGACACCACCTACTACCTCTATTATAACTATGCCTGCATGTAATCAGTAACTGCCCTATATTATTTATATTAACTAAGCAACTTACACCACTTTAATCTCAGATATCAGCAATCTGAACAATATTAATGGAAAAAGTATTACATCCCTGTAATATAAATATTATTATTATTTTTTTTTTTAAAGAAGAAGAACTCAGAAACTAAGCCAATCATGCAAGTTTTGCGTTCGAAAGTATTGTTCAATTATTATAAATTATTATAGTAAAATGGGCCATTTTATTGGAGTTGCTTGATCAACAGGTGGCAGTGTTCACTAGACCTCCTTGAAACTGAGTAAAGTGCCTCCAGAACATTTTGAGGACACACACAGTAAAGGCTACATGTGCTGTTATGACCCACACGCCCTCCTGACTGCTGAGTCCACACAGCCAATCATGATAAGCTGACAGCCTCATAAAAAAAAACAAAAAAAAAACAGGGTCATTACAGCTCGATGTGGTGCAGCAGCACTCACATCTTACACAAACAAGCTAAGAATATCTGTCCAGCCCACTGAAATAAATGCCTATGGCTCAGCTGTGGAGTAACAGGCCTCTACAGCCTCACTGAGACATATCAGGGCACGCGCCTCAAGTCAAGCAGCGCACCATAATGGGGGAGGCTGCTTTTTTTAAGATCTCCATTGAGGGCTCCTGAAAAAGTTAATTATACCATTGGTTTAAACTGGGCATAGCCAATTGATGACAGTAGTCACTGGAGCCAGGCTTGCACTTGTGAGTTTCTAGTCCTGTCTGCCCTTTGCTTGGATCACACGTTTCTCTATAGGAGTCAACGCGTTGATGTCAAATCAAAAAATAGTGGGCAATAAATGGACGTCCAGCGGAGTGAGGAGACAGTAAACTCTCACTGTTATATAACAGGTCACAACAGATCATACACAGTTCAAGTATGATTGCAATAGCAATATTTAATGATCTATGAAAATGACTTTCTTTTTTATTGTACTTCTCAAAACAAGAATACATCATTGTTCTGAAAGCAGTAGTAACAATAACAGAGTAATGTAACATACGAGTCAATATCAAATGGGGATGAGTCACATCTCAGGCAAGTCACTATTGCTTCATTGGTAAGTTTTCTGTGAAAATAATAACTCTTAATGAAGTCAGTCAATATGCGGATTTGTTAAAGAGTGTGCAGAATGTTTACACTGCATACGGATGAAACAAAATGAAAAAGGTAAACATTTAAATATTATTAACCCCATTTCCATAAAAGTTTTTCTAAAATGCAATAAAAACAAAAATCTGTGATTTGTCAAGTCTCTTGAAACTTTAACTGACAAAAGTACAAAGAAAGGATATTCAATGTTTTCACTGACCAACTTAATTGTATTTTGTAAATATAAACAAATTTAGAATTTGATGCCTTCAACAAACTCAAAAAAAGTTGGGACAGAGGCATGTTTACCACTGTGTTATATCACCCTTCTTTTTAATGACACTTTTTAATCATTTGGGAACTGAGGATACTAATTGTTGCAGTTTTGCAAGTGAAATTTTTGCCCATTCTTGTTTGATAGAAGACTTCAGCTGCTCAACAGTCCTTGGTCACCATTATCTGATTCTCCTCTTCATGATGCGCCATAGGAGACAGATCTGGACTGTGATCTGCTAATTAAAGTTTCAAGAGACTTGACAAATCACAGATTTTTGTTTTTATTGCATTTTAGAAAAAATCCCAACCAAATGGGGTTAGTAGTTATAGTATTATTTAATTAAATATTAAATAAATGGGCACTCAAAACTGGAAGACTGTAAGTGACCCGATAGAGATGTGATCTCAGAGATCAACAATTCGATATTTGACGATGCCATCGATTCTGCTACAGTGATGTCCATTCATAAGTCAACGATTCTACACTCAAAAAATGATTTCTTGCCTCCTGTTCAGTTTAATTAATTAGAATGAGCTAAAGTAACACGATTTTTGAACATTTTGTCACAACTTAATTTCATTGTGTTCAATCCACCTAATATATTTAAAACTGAAGTTTACTTAATTCATTTGTGTTAAAATTGCATGAATCATTTTTGTTGACATAATTAACCGGGCAGTGGATCTGTAGTTCCCAGCATGCTTTGCAAGGGACTGCATTAGGAGAGTAAATTTAGGGATTACGTGTTATTTTATGTATTTTTCAAGGGAATGACACGTCTTTAATGTTCACTTATGTTAGACATTTGAAGGAGTTTCTCTAATGTTTTTGAATTTTGTGGTTACCATGGTGCTGAAGAGTGGCGCTTGTGCTTATAAGGCTGTGGGCACTCAGTAATTGACACCAGTCTTTTCTTATTTGTTCATTATATACATTGCGTATAATGGTTGCTGAAACTGCTTGTTTAAACATATGAAAATGAATTAAACCTCAGTAAATTAAGTTGGACCAACATAAGAAAATTTAGTTTGACAAATGTAATAAAGTTAAACATACTAGAGTAAATTAATTTGATCTAAACCAACTCAATTGTGTTGACCCAGCTAAACTGATTAATTTTGAATGAACTCAATTAAATTGTGTGTAAAAACTTTCTTCAATTAAATTAAGAGTAATTAATTAATTTTTTGAGTGTATATTTGATGATAACTCTGAATCTGCGATGATATAGTAGGGTACGATTTAATAGCTTCCAGTCGATATGTGACCAAATTTGTTCAGAATCTAGGGTAATCCTACCGTTAATTAGCGAACAAGTAAATAAAGAATCGTTTACGTAGCAGTTTAAAAGTATAAATCATTTTTAATAAACATTATTTACTACAATTGTAATAGTTTATAATCATTTTAATAGTTATTTTAATAATTATGTAATCATTTTACATACCAGTTGTCCTTTTTTTTAAAATAATAATCTTATATGTCTATTATTATTATTATTTCATTTATTTTATGATTGTTGACTCGATTCATATCAATTGTTGTTTTTTAAACTGATGCTTTGATCCAAATTGTCCAAGTGTTACACCCCATCAGAAATGATGCAAACCCCTCAGTGTTTTCACAGACCATTGCCTATCATGGCAAAACAGGGAAAAAGGGTCCATGGCTGATGAGAAGAAAAAGAAACGAAAAAAAAAAAAAAACCCTGACCATCAGGCACTACTGATTAGAAACATCCCCACAGGAGAAAGTTTTTAGGAGCTTGTAGGAAAACTGGAGAAAACTAGAATTGGAACCTCATGAATACAGCAAGAACGTGCAAAACACCACATAGACAGTATCCCAAGTTCAGGACTGACCCAGAAACCATGGAGCTGTGACGGGGCAACGCTACCCTCTGCACCACCATGCCACCCTACGAAATTCAGTAGCGGTTTTAGTAGGAACACACTGGAGAAACATTAGAAGGTTCGTGGCATGTTACTCAGACTGTATCTGGCAATATAGCACTTTATTGTGGTGTTAATGCATGTTTAGTTCTTTCTGCACACATGCTAATAGAAACAGCTCTCCTGCGGCGGGCTGCCATGGAAACCAAAGGTTTGCATGTGAACAACAGCAGTCATGCTCTGTAAAGTGAGGCCAGCATTAGAGAGAACGAGGAGAAAAGAGACTGAGAGGAGTATGTGAGTGAAGAGAAAGCCCACATGCCGGGTTGCTGACATCATCCTACAAAAGGAGAAATGCACACTGACACACACACAGAGGGTCAGATGTTCCCAGTGAGTGGTGCTAATTGTCTGGATATGTGAAGCCCATCTGGAGTGGGCAGGTCATCCTAATCTGGCTGGTGAAATGGCTGGCATTCTCACCCATGAGGCATGGCATCCCTTCTATGGGTTTCATCTTACTCGGCACAAGGAGCTTCTCAACACTCTGAACTCATGCAGCTCCTTTTAAGCCGTGACGTGAATCCTCATATTTTCCCATCCATGCACACTTGCTGACATAACTGCAACATTCTCGTGACTGCATCCATAAACAGATCATGAGCCGAGCCTGGAGTATGCACCAGAGCCGATTGTATGGCTTGAGATTCTGGTATGTTTCCTCTTAAAATGCTAATATGGTCAATAACGTAAGAAAGACTGACTTGTGTTTGCTGTTAGATAGTGATGCACCCACACGCATAGCTGTGGCTGAATACAGAATGTTACTGTAAACACCAAATACCAAGCACTAGTATATTTTTGAAATGTATTCATTTGTTCCTGTATCATTGCATAAATCTGATTTATCTGATGTTTTTCACTGAACCTGACTTACATTACAAGGTAATGAAAAACATGACTTCTTGTGCTTTAAATGAAATCTTTAGTGATGTGAAATCAGTGGGCTGGTTAACGTCTAACTGATCCCAATCTATTCATTCATAAACTATTCCTTAATCTATGTCTTTACGGTGTCACCATGCACATTTTGAAATACAAACACATTGACTGAACAAAATTGTGTAGATGTTTGTCACAGATAATCATTTTTGATACAGTTTAGTCTACACTGCACACTAAAAGTCACTCTGGTTGATGCAGCGTTTGTAAAAAAAAAAAAAAAAAAGGTTAATGGTTAATTAAAGTTATATTTAAGGTGAAATCTATGACTATGTCAAAAACGGATGTGGGGGTTGTTCTGTTGTACTGTGCATGGTCTACTGCAGGGGTGTTCAACTGAAATTTGCTTATCTGGAATTCCAGATAAGCAACCAACATGAAAGATTGGCAGTTACCTCTTAACATTTAACCATTAATTATTAGTTTATAGCTATAAATATGACACTTTGAAGTAGCTATGTTTTGCTTGTTGTAATAAGGTAATAAGGTGAGTGCTTGACTTGACAGAAAAAGACTCACAGCATATCTGGACAGTTATCCGGTTTGTCCAGCAGGCCTCCCTCCATGACGAAGCGCAGTACCTGCTCATTGGACATGCCCTGGTAGGGCTGCTCGGCAAGGGTGGCTATCTCCCACAACACCACCCCGAATGACCTAAAGATAGCAGAGGGAGAGAGAGAGAGAGAGAGAGAGAGAGAGCAAAGCACAATTAGAAGTAGTACTCAGACACGCATGCACAGTCCCTCCAGCTTCTAAGTGCAGGGCTGGTAAATCTTGCAGCAATCTGTTCCTCACTTACATAACCTGATCCACTTTGACGGCATGAAAACAAGGCCATTTGAGTATGAGGCATAGCATAGATCGCAACTGCAAGAAAAAGCAACTAAAATCTACGCAAGTCTTCAAGGCAAAAGTTTAGCAGGGCACTGGGGTGGCTCTCTGAGCCCTTTCTGAGCCTTTACCTGGAAAAACGAAGTTTCTCATACGTAAGGTCTATATAAACACAACTCCCTCCGTAGCACCCATTTACCATAATGACTACTATTTTTATATCTGTGCTGCATTTTTCTTGGCCATGTGCTCTTCATGAATGCAAATGAGTCTATATGTCCTTAAGCAGCAGGAAAGACAGAGAAGCAGCAGGGCAGAACAAGCACACATACACAAATAGCTCTCTCACTGTTTTCCCTATTGCTAGTCATTATTCATTAACTCTCCATGGACACATTTTCCACACTGGCCCAGGATCTGAGGCGCAGCTCCAGTGCTCTTAAAGTGGGCCTGTTATAACAGTGACTTGTATCTAATTGGCTGCAACGGAACTGTGCTGAAAAGCAAAACCACAGCAAAGCAAGGACGGTTTTAGGGAGGAAGGAAAAAAAGCAAGGAACAAATGAAGACACCTAAGGGTGAGGTTTATATGAGCGTTCATCCGGAGGACTTCAAAAGCGGCCCATCCGGTACAAAGACAGGGCAGTGGGTTTGGTGCTTTTACCCGCGAGTCCATCATTAGCGCACGTCTGGAGGATTTTAAGAGTGCAGTACGGCACCAAGCTGGTGCAGTACACACAGTTGGGAAAGTGCACAAAAGCAATGGCCAGAGTTCTCAATTTGGCTACGTTAATGCTGAGCTAACACAATGAAGTAAAGTGACACAAAGTCTGACAAATACAATATCTTGGGCAAGTTTTTACTGGCTGGATTTTGACTAATGGATGGTGAGATAGTGTTTTTGTATATATAAGTCATTAGTGGCAGAAAAAGCAATAAATAAAAATATCAGCACCTCATAGAACCAGGCTTTTAAGAAAATGGGAGCTGCTGAGAAATTTGTGTGCTCTTATTTGTTCTGAAAGGTAGATGACTGAAGAGAGATGTGTCATTTAGATCTGCTTCAGGGTTTGGTCCCTTCTCTTGGCACTCACACACAAACATGTACAAACACGTACACACGCATGCACACTCCCACCGAACCAGTGAGGATTGTGTGTGTATACACAAATGCGGACACTCATACCAGACATCAGAGTTTGTTGTGAAGACGCCATCTTTCAGAGACTCGGGAGACATCCAGCGGACCGGCAGGAGTCCTTTGCCTCCTTTCCGATAGTAATCCGTCTCATAAATGTCCCGTGTCATGCCAAAATCTGAATAAAAGTAGAAAACAGGGATGTGATGAATGAGAGGGCATGATATAGTGGTTCAGATCTTTTCAGCACCATTGCATCAAAGTCCCAGTAAGATTTATGAGGCTCTTCCCGAGTGCCCTCAATTTCTACTAAAATACTTCATTTGGACTGCTGAATGGTTCTGGAGTGTGTGTAAGCATTAATCACCCCCAATTTTGACAGTGAAGTCTTCGGCCACCATGCAGTTCCTGGCGGCCAGGTCTCGGTGGACAAACTTGTTTGCATTGAGGTATGCCATGCCGTCGGAAATCTCGCCAGCCATCTGAATCATCTTCTTCAGAGGCGGGAGGGCCTGGCTGCACGAACCCTGCTGCACAGCCAGAGGAAAGAATACATAATACGTATACAAATAGTGTTAAATGATTACAACTTCCTTTTCTTTTTCTTTTTCATTGTTTATCCCAGGATACCTTTGTTTCTGAACCACAGAGGATGATACAATAAAGCTTTCATCAAAAAGGAGGGTACATAGGAGAGACAGAGACACAACTGATCTGTCTTTGAGTCCTGGCCAAACATTTTTGGCGACATTGTAAGAGCATTCAGGTTAATACTGATTAGAACAAAAGGCACAAGAATTGGTCTGTGCAGGAAATTATGTATATACTGTATATGAACAAAACCAATTTGTGGTAAATATAGTAGTACAGTAAACTGTATTTAGAGTCTGCTGTGAAAGAAATTAGAAAATACCCTATATGGCCAAATGTTTGTGGGACCTAACCAATCACACTAATATGTGCTTTTTGAACATCCCATTCCAGATTTAGTCCCCCTTTGCTGTTAAACCTCCACTCTTTTGGGAAGGCTTTCTACTAGATTTTAAGAGTGTGTCTGTGTGGACCTGTGCTCATTCAGCCACAAGATTATTAGTAAGGTCAGACACTGATGTTGGGTAAGGACGCCTGGGGTGCAGTCAGCATTCCAATTAATCCCGGAGGTAATCAGTGTGGTTTCAGTCAAGGCTCTGTGCAGGCCATTCAAGCTCTCTCACATCAACCTTTTTCACATCATGTCTTTATGGACCTCGCTTTGTACACAGTGCAGTTCCATGCTGGAACAGGTTTGGGCCCCTTAGTTCCAGTGAAGGGAATCTTAATGCTACAGTGTACAAAGACGTTCTAGACAATTGTGTGCTTCAAACTTTATGGCAACAGTTTGGGGCAGGCCAAAATATGGATGTGATGGTCAGGTGTCCACATACTTTTGGCCATATAGTGTATCTAGATGTACAACTAACAAGTGTCTGAATTTGGGAAAATTGTGAATCACAGTCATTATTATCCAAAAGATGGTTTTGGCAGCTCTATGTGCAGGCAATAAGTGTGAAGAGTAGTAGTTGGCTCCAGTACCTGTTTTGAGCGCAGGGAGCGCAGGTAGCTCTTCAGGTCACCACGTGTCATCAGCTCCATGATCACAAGAGTGGGCTGGCCTTGTGAAACTACTCCTAGCAGCCGTACCTTGAACAATCATCGAACAGGATCATTACACACACCAGTGATCACTCTCTTTCCTCTTATCTGATCATATCCAGAGTTGGTGAGTTGAGTTCACTCCTCTGGGATGGAGTGCCTCATGTCCTATCATGCAACTGCTCTACTATCAACTACAGTCAAAATGAGTCTTGGGACAGCTTCTTACCACATGATGACAATTGAATTCCTTCATGACAGAGGCTTCATTGAGGAATTCAATGCGTTCGCGCATGCTTGCTGTTTCATTAACTGTCTTGATGGCCACCCTGGTCTCAGGTTCATCCTTGACCACACCCTTGGCAATGCCCTCATACACCATGCCAAAAGAACCTTGGCCCAGCTCTCGACACAGGTTGATCTTCTCACGAGCCACCTCCCACTCATCTGGGACATACACTGGGCACAGAAGAAGAAAGTTAGTTTAAAACATTTCTACATCTACTATACATTCACTCACAACATACTGTACTACAGTGGATTAAAATGCAAGGGCATTTTCTTGTCTATTTGCCTTGTCTGAGTCACAGTGAAATGGATATTTTTTGTTAACTGTAGTTTTTTATTTGCTTTCACACTTCATATATTTAAATTTTTAAAAAATGTATAAGTTGAAGGGCATGTAGGAATGGTCAGGAAAATGTGGTTATGGAAAACGTAAGAATGTAAAGAAATAACAAATCAAGCAAGCACGGAAAAAAACAGAGTTTTCAGTTTCTCAATTCTAAGAACGCAAAGAACGGATTTGTGTTCTCGTGAAGACCGGTCTTCTCAGGCTACCTTGGAAGAACGAACTCGGAAGGACAGGAGGACATAGAACGCATCTTTGCGAGAACTGAGATGTGCTGTGACCATCCCAGCACATTTCTAGTACTGGGACAGGGTCCTCATCTCTTCAGTGCTCCCTAAGTAATATGTTTCAGCTGGTTAATAGATTTACTTTTAACTGGCCGATTAACCAAATCTGTTTGCAACTGCGACCTCACGTTAACTAAAGACTAAGCTAACGAGTTTACCGTTACCTCAGGATGGAAGCTAGCGCAGTTTAATTAAAATACTTCTGAGGGATAAATTCGACTTTTCAACAACCTAATATATATCTCAGTCTAAATCATATATCAAAATCATTCTTTTTAGACACATATTTTGATTTATTTAGATTAAAAAAGATGTTAAAACTACAGGTATGGGTCAGGCTTCCGACATCTGCTATTGTTTTGCCGCATTGACTTCTGGGACCTCAAGCGGCTTCCGTGCGCTCAGGTCTGCATCCGATGCATCCTCGATATCAAGAACACATGCGGGTAATTTCATGCGTCCCCGGTACTTGCGTTCGTGAGTATTGGAAGTGAACTTCTGCGGTGGATGATGACGTAGAATGAGTTCACAAGGACGCAAGTTCACATAAGAACGCATATTGAGAAACGGCCAGATGCTCTTCAAAATAATAAATATACAGTATCTCACAAAAGTGAGTCCACCCCTCACATTTTTGTAAATATTTTATTATATCTTTTCATGGGACAACACTGAAGAAATGACACTTTGCTACAATGTAAAGTAGTGAGTGTACAGCTTGTATAACAGTGTAAATTTGCTGTCCCCTCAAAATAACTCAACACACAGCCATTAATGTCTAAACCGCTGGCAACAAAAGTGAGTACACCCCTAAGTGAAAATGTCCAAATTGGGCCCAATTAGCCATTTTCCCTCCCCGGTGTCATGTGACTCGTTAGTGTTACAAGGTCTCAGGTGTGAATGGGGAGCAGGTGTATTAAGTTTGGTGTTATCGCTCTCACACTCTCTCATACTGGTCACTGGAAGTTCAACATGGCACGTCATGGCAAAGAACTCTCTGAGGATCTGAAAAAAAGAATTATTGCTCTACATAAAGATGGCCTAGGCTATAAGAAGATTGCCAACACCCTGAAACTGAGCTGCAGCACGGTGGCCAAGACCATACAGCGGTTTAACAGGACAGGTTCCACTCAGAACAGGCCTCGCCATGGTCGACCAAAGATGTTGAGTGCATGTGCTCAGCATGGCTTTGCAGAATAGACGTATGAGTGCTGCCAGCATTGCTGCAGAGGTTGAAGGGGTGGGTGGGTCAGCCTGTCAGTGCTCAGACCATATGCCGCACACTGCATCAAATTGGTCTGCATGGCTGTCGTCCCAGAAGGAAGTCTCTTCTAAAGATGATGCACAAGAAAGCCCACAAACAGTTTGCTGAAGACAAGCAGACTAAGGACATGGATTACTGGAACCATGTCCTGTGGTCTGATGAGACCAAGATAAACTTAATCAAGCGTGTGTCAAGCGTGTTTGGCGGCAACCAGGTGAGGAGTACAAAGACAAGTGTGTCTTGCCTACAGTCAAGCATGGTGGTGGCAGTGTCATGGTCTGGGGCTGCATGAGTGCTGCCGGCACTGGGGAGCTAATGCCAACATGTACTGTGACATACTGAAGCAGTTCCCTTCGCAAACTGGGCCGCAGGGCAGTATTCCAACATGATAACGACCCCAAACACACCTCCAAGACGACCACTGCCTTGCTAAAGAAGCTGAGGGTAAAGGTGATGGACTGGCCAAGCATGTCTCCAGACCTAAATCCTATTGAGCATCTGTGGGGCATCCTCAAACGGAAGGTGGCGGAGCACAAGGTCTCTAACATCCACCAGCTCTGTGATGTCGTCATGGGGGAGTGGAAGAGGACTCCAGTGGCAACCTGTGAAGCTCTGGTGAACTCCATGCCCAACAGGGTTAAGGCAGTGCTGGAAAATAATGGTGGCCACACAAAATATTGACACTTTGGGCCCAATTTGGACATTTTCACTTAGGGGTGTACTCACTTTTGTTGCCAGCGGTTTAGACATTAATGGCTGTGTGTTGAGTTATTTTGAGGGGACAGCAAATTTACACTGTTATACAAGCTGTACACTCACTACTTTACATTGTAGCAAAGTGTCATTTCTTCACTGTTGTCCCATGAAAAGATATAATAAAATATTTACAAAAATGTGAGGGGTGTACTCACTTTTGTGAGATACTGTATAACAAAATAATAAAATAAAGAAACAACTTACACTATCTGTATTTTGCTGTCTTTGAACGTATGCTAAATGTATTACTCAATCAACTAACATCAACTGACTGCAGTTAAAGCGGTACTTACTCTCTGCTGCACTGAAGTACTCTGGGTTTACAGAGGCATAGAGAACTCCATTTCCCAGTCTATCACTGTTCCTGTGAGAGGGTGTAAGAGGATATCCACGTTACATCAACATTACATCAACATTACATTAACATCATCGCAGCGTTTCAAGTTCCAAAAATAAATGCCTCACCTCTTTTTTTTGACAAAGATGATGGTGATGATGAGAGTGACAAGTAAGATCAGCACTATGATAGGTAGTGTAATGGCTAGGTAGACCATACTGTCATAGGCTTCTGTGGAAATAAATAACACAAACATAACCACTTCTGTACAAGATGAGACTGAATATACTGATAAATATAGCGAAAATATATATATATATATATATATATATATATATATATATATATATATATATATATATATATATATATATATATCAATTTAGACCAATACCTTCAATAGATGAAGGTATTTTTATATTTTTTATATTTATATTTATATATTTACCTACCAAAAAAAAACTATACCAGCCCTCATGTTAAGCATGAATTTTATAATGAAAGTCAGACTGAGTGTGAATGAGTGCCTTACGCTGAGATTGAGGGACGTAGAAGGACACTGGCTCAGTCCAGGAACCATTTCCTGCCAGCGAGGTGGCCCTCACACGGACTGAGTAGTTGCCAAAACCAAGGTTGGTTAGCCGTGTTCCCCTAAGGTCCTGGTACTGTTGCCGTGACACACACTCATGCTTCTCAGGCTGAACACACACACACACACACACACACACACACTTTCAGTCTGTGCTCTTATTCTGAGTGGTATTTGGTGGTATTTGGGTGTTTTATGCTGCTACTCACCTCTGAGCCCAGGCGGAACTTGAGCTCATACATGAGGATTAAACCGCTGGGTTGTGGAGGCTCAGGCCATCTCAACAGAACTGTCCCCTCGGTCCTCTCATCCATCTCATGGGTTACAAGACTGGGAATGTTGTCAGCTTTTTCTGGATGAGCAAATATCACTGATCAATAGAAGCCATCTCAAATAGGCAAGAGGTAATGAGCTTTGCTCCTAACCCTCAGATACTAATACTGAGGTACACAACCTAATACAGGACTCATAGCCAATCCAGACTAGATTGTCAATGTTGCTTTTTTAGTGATGGGCACAATAATGGCTACTGATTAGCTGGCATAAGAAAATTATTAGCATGAACAAAACATGATCAAGGCTGCCTTGAACCTCTGCCAATACCCTACTCGGGTATGTTCCTCAAGGCCCACACTGTGACCCTGAGTGATGCAAATAGACTGAATGGCTCTACCTGCAGGTTTGGTCCTGGAAAAGACGAAGGCAGCTGCACTGCATCGCTGGACCTCATGGTTGCATGCATGGATGTCTATACGGTAAACCGTGAATGGTTGCAGATTGAAGATCTCCATGAACTCCGTCTGAGACGTGGTTTCCGAGAATGGATACACTCGCTCTAGAAGCTCCGGTTCAGTCATGTTGCCTTCCGACGCAGTCATGTTCTGGCCCAAGCTTCGTGCTAATGTATCATTAGCAACCCCAAAAAGCTCCCGGCGACGTCTACTGTTGTGAGGTCTGAGTGACAGAAGAGGAGAAGAGAAGAGAAGAGAAGAGAAGAGAAGAGGTGTTTAAAGAATGAAACCAGTCGGCCAATATATTCCATTGTACTCTTCACATGGCTTCCCAAAGCACACAAACATATACTGTTCAAAAAGCACAACTTCCACTTAATCACAGTGGTAGCACAACCCTGTGGAATACACACTGTGTGAATTGTAAAATATCAGGTCTCTGACATGTTAAAATTTATATTCTCTGATGCTGAAACAGCTGGCATCCTGAAACCGTGAAAATTTTCCATCTCCAAATACTCTTGTCTATATCTTCCACCTACAGGCAACATGTCCACTGTTAGATACAAATAATACAGAGTTAAAACATCTAAGCTTTAGCGTAATAATTTGTTTGTGGTATAATACTAAGAATATGGTTGATGAATTTTGTACTTCTGATGGGTATAATAGTAATAAACAGCATAACTGGCAAATGCACCTACTGAACCAACAACCAAAATGCAACCGTTTGAGCTGTAAAACGAAAAATAAGTACACCCCATGGAAATTGTTACCATTTTTGACATATTTGGACAAGCAAACATCTTTGAAACAGTGCCTATTAATGAAGTTGATATACTTGAACAAAACCACAAGGAAAATTACCTTTTTCAATCATTTATTCAACAGAAATATCAATAGATATGATGTTCTTCTGTGGAAAAAGTAAGTACACCCTTGACTTCAGAAGCTAGTATTGCCCCCTTTAGCAGAAATAACTTCTTGTAGGCGTTTTGCATAACTGTCCACCAGGCTTGCTGGAATTTTTGACCACTCTTCCATGCAATACTCTTTCAGTTGCAAGATGGTTGAGGGTTTTCTTGCATGTACTGCCTGTTTCAAATCCACCCCACAACATTTCAATGAGATTCAAATCCGGGCTTTGTCTAGGCCATTCCATAACCCTCCATTTCTTCTTTTTGAGCCATTCCTTGGTGGATTTGCTAGTGCACTTAGGATCATTATCCTGTTGAAAGGTCCATTTTTGGTTTAACTTCAACTTTTGGAGAGATGGCCTCACATTATCTTCAAGCACTCTTTGATAAGATCCAGAATTCATAGTTGAATCAATGAATGCAAGCTGTCCGGTCTGTCCAGCGAAGAAACCCCAAACCATTACATTTCCACCACTATGCTTCACAGTTGGTATGAGGTGCTTCTCCTGAAAACCTGTCTTTGGTCAGTGCCAAACATGTCTGCTGTTACTGTGGCCAAACAACTCTATCTTTGATTCATCTGTCCAGGGCACATTATTCCAAAAGGCATCAGACGGTCATCAGATGGTCCGCTCTTGGGCTGAATTTGCTGGGACAGCCAGTCCTGGACAAATTGGCAGTCTTTTGAAATCTGTGCCATTTGTAGATCATTTTCCTTACAGGCCTTATAGAACTCTTTAGATCTTGGCATGATGACAACACACACCTCAATAACAAAGGGAACACCAGACACTAGATATGCGAGGGGTATAAATAAGAGAGGTTCCACCTGCACTCCCTAAACAGGTTCTAATCACTGGCACTTCTAATCATCTTGAATTATGATTCAAGCCTGTTTAAAATTATATGGATTTGAAGGTGTGATAAATGTAGGGGTGTACTTACTTTTTCCATGTGACTGATCTGTTTTTTTTTTTTTTTTTGTTAATTTAAATTGTGAAAATTACTACAAAATGTCAATTTTATGTGTCATTTGATAGAGTTTATCAACATTATTAATAGGCACTGTTTCAAAGAGGATCAAATGTTTGCTTGTCCAAATATGTCAAAAAAACAAAACAAAAAACACAACAATTTCCATGGAGTGTACTTATTTTTTCACATGACTGTCCCTTGCTTTTTTGCAGCTGCAATAGAACACAAAGCCACAGCTTGAAATGAAATGACCGCATTTACTATCTCTCCTCAAAGCGAGGAGTGTCTGTGTGTGTGGTGATGATGATGAAGCTGAAGACCACCTGGCACCGTCCATTACATGCATGCAACACCAAAGACTGCGGTTTACCAGCTGCTAATTGAGCCACTGCCACTTCACAGATGAAGCTAAAGCGCAGTAGCCATGGCCTTACCTAGAGCCATCTTTAGGTGACATGTACCGATTCGCTCGTTCAGGATCTCTGCAAAGAATTAATAATCAGACCCTATGATGGGATTGAACTCAGATATGACAAAATGGATGCAGCTGATAATGGCGAGTTAGAGCTGACTGAAAGTGTAAAGATTGACGAGTACAAGCGGAATACAGACAGAGATAATGATCATGGAGGACACACAAATATGGGAGACAGGATGAAGCACAAATAATCAATGAGGTTTTCCAAGACCCCTTTTCAGAGGTAAAAAGAGGAAAGAGTAACTGATCTGGGTTTCTATTGGTCCTTAAATAATTTAAATATGTATTTAAACAACTGATGTTTGAAGATACCTTCAGCCTGTGAACAGATAAAAAGTTCATGTACATATACACTATATGGCCAAAAGTATGTAGACACCTGACCATCATACCTGCATAACTTCCCTAAACTGCGGCCACAAAATTGGATGAACACAATTGTCTAGTATGTCTTTGTATTTTGTAGCATTAAGATTTTCCTTCACTGGAACTAAGGGGCCCAAACCTGTTCCAGTACGACAAAGCGAGGTCCAGGAAGACATGATTTGCCGAAGTTAGTGTGGAAGAACTTCAGTGGCCTGCGCAGAGCTGTGACCTCAACCTCACTGAACACCTGAGAGGTGAACTGCAATGCCCACTGTGAGTCAGGCCTTCTCACCTGACATCAGTGTCTGACCTCACCAATGCTCTTGTGGCTGAATGTGCACAAATCCCCATAGCCATGTTCCAAAATCTAGTGGAAAGAATTCTCAGAAGAGAAAAGGAGGATAACTCCATATTAATGCCCATAGCTTTGTAATATGACATTTAGCAAACATATATTGGTATGATGGTCTGGTGTACACATACTTTTCACCATATACTGTATACGGTCATGTGAAAAATACAGCCGTGGCCAAAAGTTTTAAGAATGACACAAATATTAATTTTCACAAAGTCTACTGCTTCAGTGTTTTTAGATCTTTTTGTCAGATGTTACTAACTGTTACTGAAGTATAATCACAAGCATTTCATAAGTGTCAATGGCTTTTATTGACAATTACATGAAGTTTATGCAAAGAGTCTATATTTGCAGTGTTGACCCTTCTTTTTCAAGACCTCTGCAATTCGCCCTGGCATGCTGTCAATCAACTTCTGGGCCACATCCTGACTGATGGCAGCCCATTCTTGCATAATCAATGCTTGGAGTTTGTCAGAGTTTGTGGGTTTTTGTTTGTCCACCCGCCTCTTGAGGATTGACCACAAATTCTCAATGGGATTAAGGTCTGGGGAGTTTCCTGGCCATGGACCCAAAATGTCGATATTTTGTTTCCCGAGCCACTTCGTTATCACTTTTGCCTTGTGGCAAGGTGCCCCATCATGCTGGAAAAGGCATTGTTCGTCACCAAACTGTTCTTGGATGGTTGGGAGAAGTTGCTCTCTGAGGATGTTTTTGTACCATTCTTTATTCATGGCTGTGTTCTTAGGCAAAATTGTGAGTGAGCCCACTCCCTTGGCTGAGAAGCAACCCCACACATGAGTGGTCTCAGGATGCTTTACTGTTGGCATGACACAGGACTGATGGTAGCGCTCACCTTTTCTTCTCCAGACAAGCTTTTTTCCAGATGCCCCAAACAATCGGAAAGGAGATTCATCGGAGAAAATGACATTACCCCAGTCCTCAGCAGTCCAATCCCTGTACTTTTTGCAGAATAGCAGTCTGTCCCTGATGTTTTTCCTGGAGAGAAGTGGCTTCTTTGCTGCCCTTCTTGACACCAGGCCATCCTCCAAAAGTCTTCGCCTTACTGTGCGTGCAGACGCACTCACACCTGCCTGCTGCCATTCCTGAGCAAACTCTGCACTGGTGGTGCCCCGATCCCGCAGCTGAATCAACTTTAGGAGACGGTCCTGGCGCTTGCTGGACTTTCTTGGGTGCCCTGAAGCCTTCTTCACAACAGTTGAACCTCTCTCGTTGAAGGTCTTGATGATCCGATAAATGGTTGATTTAGGTGCAATCTTACTAGCAGCAATATCCTTGCCTGTGAATCCCTTTTTGTGCAAAGCAGTGATGGCTGCACGTGTTTCCTTGCAGGTAACCATAGTTAACAGAGGAAGAACAATAATTTCAAGCACCACCCTCCTTTTAAAGCTTCCAGTCTGTTATTCTAACTCAATCAGCATGACAGAGTGATCTCCAGCCTTGTCCTCGTTAACACTCTCACCTGTGTTAACGAGAGAATCACTGACATGATGTCAGCTGGTCCTTTTGTGGAAGGGCTGAAATGCAGTGGACATGTTTTTTTGGGATTAAGTTCATTTTCATGGCAAAGAGGGACTTTGAAATTAATTGCAATTCATCTGATCACTCTTCATAAGATTCTGGAGTATATGCAAATTGCCATCATAAAAACTGAGGCAGCAGACTTTGTAAAAATTAATATTTGTGTCATTCTCAAAACTTTTGGCCATGGCTGTAAGTACACCCCATGGAAATTGTTGGCTTTTTTGACATATTTGGACAAGCAAACATTTGATCATCTTTGAAATAGTGCCTATTAATAATAGCTTTTTCATTCATTTATTCAACAAAAATATCAATAGATGTGATATTCTTTAGCAGAAATAACTTCTTGTAGGCGTTTTGCATAATTGTCCACCAGGCTTGGTGGACTTTTACTACTTTTAATACTCTTTCAGTTGCAAGATGTTTGAGGGTTTTCTTGCATGTACTACCTGTTTCAAATCCCCCCCACAACATTTCAATGGGATTCAAATCCAGGCTTTGACTAGGCCATTCCATAACCCTCCATTTCTTCTTTTTGAGCCATTCCTTGGTGGATTTGCTAGCATGCTTAGGATCATTATCCTGTTGAAAGGTTCATTTTCGGTTCAACTTCAACTTTTGGAAAGATGGCCTCACATTATCTTCAAGCACTCTTTGATATGATGTAGAATTCATATTTGAATCAATGAATGCAAGCTGTCCAGTCCCTGAGGCAGCAAAACAAACCCAAACCATAACATTTCCACCACCGTGCTTCCCAGTTGGTATGAGGTGCTTCTCCTGAAAACCTGTCTTTGGTCAGTGCCAAACATGTTTGCTGTTACTGTGGCCAAACAACTCTATTTTTGATTTGTCTGTCCAGAGAACATTATTCCAAAAGGCCTGGTCTTTGCCTATATGCTTATTGGCAAACTGTAGTCTTGCAAAGGCTTTTTCCTGGCACTCCTCCCATGCAGGTAAAATTTGTGCAATCTTTGTACAATTTCTGATTGTAGAAGCATGCACTTTAACACCAAAAGTTGCAAGACTTTCTAGCAGGTCCTGTGATGAAATTTTGGGGTTCTTGGAGACTTCTTTTTGCTCTTCGGCTGAATTTGCTGGGACGGCCAGTCCTGGACAAATTGGCAGTCTTTTGAAATCTGTGCCATTTCTAGAATATTTTCCTTACAGTGGAATTATGTATTTCAAATAATTTGGAGATCTTTTTAAATCACTTGCAATTACAGAAGACAATCTTTCTTCTGAAGGCCTTACAGAACTCTTCAGATCTTGGCATGATGACACCACACACCTCAATAGCCAAGAACCAAGCAGGTTCTAATTACTGGCACCCAATCCTGAACACCTGATTCTAATTTTAGGGATCTGAAGGTGTGATAAATGTAGAGGTGTACTTACTTTTTCCATGTGACTGATCTATTTATTTATATTTTTTGTTAATTTAAATTGTGAAAATTACTACAAAATGTCACTTTTATGTGTCATTTCATAGTGTATCAACTTTATTAATGGGCACTGTTTCACTGTTTCAAAGATAATCAAATGTTTGCTTGTCGAAATATGTAAAAAAAAAAAAAACAAAAAAAAAAAAAAACAACAATTTCCATGGGGTGTACTTATTTTTTCACATGACTGTATGTGGGTGTGTTTAAAACAGCATTTCACAGTTTTCCAGTAGTCAGCGGTGTATCTGATTGAGTATTCGAATTTGAATGTATCATAATTGGTAATGATGTCAATGGTTAATGTCTGTCCATAGAAACTAACCCAAAACTATGCAACAAAATTACTGCAGAAATTATTCCTAAATACAGCAGGAGGCACAAACACACACATATATACACATTAATCCAAATACTTCTGGCTCGAGATGCT
Organism: Cranoglanis bouderius; assembly: GCA_023630585.1. Taxonomy (NCBI): domain Eukaryota; kingdom Metazoa; phylum Chordata; class Actinopteri; order Siluriformes; family Cranoglanididae; genus Cranoglanis; species Cranoglanis bouderius. The sequence goes on from CM042557.1 coordinate 17,033,079, forward strand.
GACAGGCGAAGACACCTTGACAGTGTCTGCTGAGAAAGTGAGAATGACTCATCCAGATACACGCATCCATGCCAGGCCCTGAGGGCAGACTTCACACCTGCAAACCTCAGGAATGCTTCAACATCTACAACACAAAAGCATCCTTTGATAACTCAACTTCCTGCTCTGAGGTGGTAGAAATGAGGATGTAGTGCTTTGGGGTGGCTTTCCATAATGCATTTCCCTTCCCTTCCTGTCTTCTTAGTGTAAAAGAGAATGCAGACACTTCACGTGTGATCTGAGCGATGATGGAGGCTTCCAACTGGCTTAGAGCCCAGACAGCTGATCTATGGTCATGCAGGAGAGAGGGGACTAAAAGGGCACACTTTTTTCTGCTGTGTCCTCTCTCTCTCTCTCTCTCTCTCTCTCTCTCTCTACTCTGTCCACTGGCTCGTTCAGTGGGGAGCTTCCCACAAAATTCATTAACATTCCACATGAATGCGCTGTACATTTCCTGGCAGACGGTTGCTCCAAACTAAACAACCGCACAATAAAAGACTGTGTGAGGCAATGAGGGAGGAGGAGTACAGAGATAGACACCAAGAGAAGAAGTGAAAAAGATATCTTCTTCATTCAATCTCTCTTTCACCAGTGTCATCCATCCCTACCTTAAATCTTCAACATCCATTCAGTCTCTGCTTTCTCATGAATTCTAAATGCTAAAAACATAGCTTGCATAACAGGTAAAGATGTCTGGCATTCACGCCCGCACACACACACATGCACGCACGCACACACAAACACACATACACACACACACACATACACACACACACTACTATGCTCATCATAGATATAAGAAACCTAGATGCTGCTTTGAGATGATGCGTCTTCAGCGCTGTCTTCCTGGTGGGTGTGACTTTTTAGATTGTGTTGAAGCACACTGGGCAGCAAGCTGTCATGCTAGTGTAGCTTACATTATGTTACTTGATCAATTCAGTCACTCACACACTTTCAGTAACCACTTTATCCTGGTCAGGGTCCCAGTGGATCCGGGAATTCCTTTTTCGAATTAAAAGGTAACTCCTGGGATCTCTAGTTTAATTTATTGTTATTAGATTATCCATCCATCCATTTTCTGTACTGCTTGTCTTAACCTTATCCTAAACCTATTCCAGGGGACTCGGGGCACAAGGTGGGGGACACATTGCACAGGGTGCCAATCCATCACAGGGCACAATCGCACACGCACTCTCACACCCATTCACACACTCTGTACAATTTAGAGATGCCAATCAATCATCACGTATGTCTTTGGACTGGGGGAGGAAACTGGAGTACCTGGAGGAAACCCACGAAGCACGGGAAGAACACACAAACTCCGCGCACGCAGGGCAGAAGAGGGAATCTAAGCCCCAACCCCGGAGGTGCGAGGCAAATGTGCTAACCACTAAGCCACTAATTAGATATAAAAGTATCAGTAGTAATAAAATACTTGCTCTAGCATGCCAGGTTGTTTTATGATCATTTCTGTTTCGTACATTTGCATTAGCGAACATCTCACTGCCCAAATTTCCAGCATTTAGATTCAATCAACTGACTAGCAGTGCAGGTATATTTAAATTTACATCACCTGGTATAAGAAGAAATGCACAAAGGACGTTTTACAAGCAAGACTGCTAATTTATTCATTTCTCTGACATTGCAAGTTAAGCAATCAGTCTTTTGCAGGGCCCCATCAGCTAAATCACAAGGTAATATGTTTACTTGCCACGGCTTTAAACTGAACTCTTAATAAAGTTTTACAGACAGAATGCCATAACTACGATTTTAACCCAGTGACAATAACATGCTCCAAAAAGCTCAAGTCTGACAGCCAATGAGATTGCAGCTTTCAAGATTCTAAAGCTGGACAGAAAAGTGTACAAGTGTCAGACACTCGGTGGGCCGTAGACAGAGCATATGAGGCTAAGACTATCTGGGCTTTTGCAATAGCCAAAGCAGAAATCACTAACCATTTGGAATCAAGTGCTGCTGTTGCATCAAGCAACCTTTTACATGGTAAGAAGATAACAGGGTAATTTTAGGACATCATTACACATGTCAAAAAGTAATAACCTATCCTGATGCATACATGTGTATGTGGCTCCTCTTCTGGCATAAAGAAGAATGTATTTTCCACTAGCAAATAAACAGATACTACCGTGCAGATGCCTTCTTGAATTCTGGCCAACAGAAGGGCATTATGGCACCTCAGACTGCCCGAGGCCTTATTGACTGAGCCTCAATATCTTGTTCCAAATTAGTCTGCTAAAGCCTTTTCACAGGCAGCAACCAGGGCAATAACAAACCGCACCTCAGAGCAACACTGCAACTCCTGAGCTAGCTTATGTAAGGAATGGGATGGTGAAATCTGATCTGGGACCAGGATGCTGGCATAGTTTGTAAATGCTTGCTCTAAACAGCAAATCTGCTTCTGCCAAAAATGTCGGCAAAAAATGTCGGCAACACTCAACAAAGTATACCATACCTGCCTCAGAATTTATTTATTTTTTTGCTGCAATTAAGTCATACAGCCCTAAACATTGACCTTAGTTCGGCTTTGAGAGTCTTTTTCCGGGAACAGGAAAACAACACCTAGATTTTCTCCTGTGAGCAGGTGGGTAGAGATTACTGTACCTGGGTGTGAATATAGAATTATGGAGGAAGTTCTCAAACACTTTGCTGAGAGCACGCTCCTCTGCCTCTGCCTTTAGGGCTTCCTTGGTCTTGGGGCACGGGCAGCACTGGCCTTTCTCACCACCAGCCACGTCTGATTTAGTGGGCTTAGTGTCCTCCTCCATTTCTGACAGCGCTGTGGCTGAGATGCGGATTGGGATCTTCAGTTCTGTGCGCAAAGAAAGTTGCTATTATGTTAGTACACTTGGCTTGTCGTCACTTTCCACTCATGGACATAGTAGAAGGAGGCTGACACATGATGAGCAACAGATGGAGGACAGTCTGTAATTAAATACCTACAAACTGCATGTAGAAGGATGCGCAGGTAATATAGGAGTACAAAATAAAATGGCCACAAACTAAAGAAAACATAACAAAACAAAAACATCCAGTGAGCAGAGGAAACACCTTGAGGAGAATGGCCAGATTGGTTTGAGCTGACAAGAAGTCTGTAGAAACTCCAATAAGCACTCTACCACTGCGATGAGCAGAAAAGCATCTCAGAACACATAACACATCAAACCTTGAGGTGGATGGGCTACAACAACAGAAGATCACATCAGGTTCCACTCCGGTCAGCCAAGAACAAGTATCTGAGGCTTTCACAGGCACAGACTTACCCAAACTGGACAGTTGGAGACTGGAAAAAGACCAAGTGATTTTTCCCCCCTAATCTTCAACTGTACAGTTTTGGGGAGTCTGTGCCCATGATAGCCCTCAGATTCTCGTTCATGGCTGACAGGAGTGGAACCTGATGCGGTCTTCTGCTGTTGTAGCCCATCCACCTCAAGGGTCGATGTTTTGTGCATGCTGAAATGCATTTCTTCTCACCATGGCTGTAAAGAGTGATTATTTGAGTTACTATATCCTTCCTGGCAGCTTGAACCAATCTGGCTATTTTCCTCTGACCTCTCTTACCAACAAGGCCTTTCAACCCACAGAACAGTCACTCACTAAATTTTTTTGTGTAAACTCTAGACTTGACCTGTATTTGCATGATTTTCTGCATTGTGTTGCTGTAACCTTATTGCCTGATTGGATAACTGCATAAATGTGCAGGTGTACAGGTGTTCCTATTAAAGTGGACGGTGAGTGTACATTTTGCATGTTTAGTGGACACTATAGTACTTCTGAAGTTTGCAAGAGGCTATGCATGACAACGGACAAGGTTAATAAAGGAACACTTGGTGCAAGGTGTAGAAATCAGAAGGGGTATTTGGAATTCATGAGGATTAGATTTCAGAAAGTGGGAGAGAAATGAATTGAGCAAAATGAGAAAGGGACAAGAAAAGGGTTACATAAAAAGAGGAAAAAGGTTAGGTGAGGTCAAAGGAGTGCATCTGAAAGGGGTTCCCTTACCCTTCGAGCAGTAGTTGTGCTGGTAGAGCTCACGGTCCTCGGGCTGCTGTTGCCAGCGGAGCAGGTAGAAGGTGGAATTCCCATTTGGGGAAATGGGAGGAGACCACTTCACCACTAAAGATGAGGATGAATTTGCATATGCACGGGCATCCCTGGGCATTGAGGGCTCTGTGAAGTGACCAGATAATTAATCTTTCCCTTTTTAACCATGGCCATAATGTTGGTCCAATGGCAACAGCAGGATATGTATGTCCTTTAAGCGCATAAACAAACAAATCAGGGTAATCTGATGTTCAGTGTTTAGGATGAGCGCCTGTTTAATTACATAAGCAGTTTTACTGTAAGCAATCACACTGATGGTATTAAATTAGGAAGACTTAAGTTGTTTCCAGTAAAAGAAATTCTACTAGCTAGTAAATCACATAGATTTACTTCAAATCACTACCCATGACTGCAACACAGTTCGAGCAGGAGCTGATTACCTACCCGAAGCTTTGGTGCGGATGTAGACCACTTCACTCTTAGCCCCCAGAGTATGTTTATCCTCCACCACCAGGGTGATTGCTTTCACAAAAATGGCATATTGCGTCCAGGGCTTTAACGGGTAGAGCAGAACTCCCGGATCCATAGATTTCTCCTGAGGGAGGTCCACATCTACCATGGTCCAACTGGACCCACAGCCATCCTGTCCATCAAACTCTGTAATGTTCTGAAATGGTCTGTGTCACAGAAACATATCACCAGAAGCATTTTAAATATGTGATTTAATTTGCAAACATGTGTTACTAGGATTTCTTAAGGATAGGATATGTCTTATTAGATCTTAAGCTGCTTTCTGTTCTATGAAACCACATTTTAAAAAAAAGTATTCCTCTGGGAGCTGTTAGAGTTCATTGTCCTAACAGCAGATTGGATCATTATGGAGCAGGAATCACATTTTAGATTTGCTAAACAGGAACAGATTTTAGAATGTTCCCAATTTTATTCAGGAGTTGAGCTTCGTCCCAGACTTTTCAGAGTAATACAGATATGAATGTAGGCCAACAGAAACACTCACGCTTCCTTGTAGTAGACTATAAAGCTGATGAGATCTCTGTAGTCTGGCGGTCGGTAGCGTTCCCAGGTCAGTTTTATTCGATTGCTCTGGGTATTGTTGGACTTGAATTTTAGAATATGACTTTCACCTTAGGGAAAAAGGACACAAGAGAGATTTATATTAGAGATTTTTGTCTTGGCAGTGTTCATTAACAGATGCCTCAAGAAATGTAATGCAAATTCAATCTTGCTGAATTACTACAACAGAGATGGTGACATGAGTCTAGATTGTATAAAAAAAAGCTACTCACAACTAGCTCGTTCCCCGTTGTTGCGAACATCATCTTCCTCCATCTTCTCCAAGACACCCGTCTTCTCCCACATCTTGCGGATCTCGGACATGCAGAGTTTAGGGTTGGAGCGGAAGAAAAGTTTACCTGCTCGGATGGTCAGGTTGTGCTGGCTCCAGTCCCACAGATGCTGCAGGTGCTGATTATCCAGTGCTGAGAATGCATACATCCTATTTGACACAAAGAACAACAAGAGCAAGTGTTAGAATAGTGCCAATAGATTACAGTCTCAGAAAAAAAAGAGTACTTATGTTGCTTGGGTGAATCGCTACAAACTAATTACAATCCATTTCCATCCATCCGTTTTCTGTACCGCTTATCCTACACAGGGTCGAGGGGAAGCCTGGAGCTTATCCCAGGGGACAGGGGGCACAATGTGGGGGACACCCTGGACGAGGTGCCAACCCATCGCAGGGCACAATCGCACACACATTCATACACTATGGACAATTTGGAAATGCCAATCAGCCTATAACACATGTCTATGGACTAGGGGAGGAAACCGGAGTACCCAAAGCACGGGGAGAACAAGCAAACTCTGCGCACACAGGGCGGAGGTGGGAATCAAACCCCCAACCCTGGAGGTGCGAGGCAAACGTGCTAACTACTAAGCCACCGTGCCCCAAAATGGTCTATTTATGTACCTTAAATCATTTTTAAATGTACACTTTATCCATGTGAATCACACATATTACCATTGGTATGGTATGGACTTGGTATTGGTATAGTATAACACTGTGAATACTTACTACCCACTTTATCTGACAGGCATACCAGTGCAACACTCACTAAGAACCTACTACAACACCAGCATCACTGCTGAGCTGAGAATGCTCCACCATGAAAATATCAGGCACAATGTACACTATATGTGTTTTGCGTTCACTAAAGCCACAGCAAGTATGTGCAGATATTGTGTTTCATCCTCACACCGAGTCGATGTGGAAGTAATCTGCACTTTGGGTATGTTTAGTTCAACAGAACATCTAAGGAATGTGGGGAATGCTAGACACACACATGCTGGCCCTGTACAAGATGAAACCTGAGAACAAAGAAAGGCTTTCTCACGACCTCTTTCACCTTCGTCCTCTAAACTTCCTAGACATTTTACCTGAAGCAAAATTACTCACGTCTGACATCATGCTAAAGCCCAAATGAAGCTCCTACATGATTAAGTACATGTATTAAATTATGTTTACATGAAGAGCATTTCCTGCACTAAGAAAGTTGGCCAAAAAGCAAGATGGTTCATGCCTTCTCACGCACTCAAATATTCCTTTAAAAACCTAGAATATCCATCCATCCATCCATTTTTTATACCACTTATCCTATGCAGGGTTGCGGGGGAGCCTGGAGCCTATCCCAGGGGACTCGGGGCACGAGGCAGGGGACACCGTTTAGGGGGTGCCAATCCATCACAGTGCACAACTGCACACACACTCACACACCCATTCACACACTACGGACAATTTGGAAATGCCAATCAGCCTACAATGCATGTCTTTGGACTGTGGGAGGAAACCGGAGTACCCAGAGGAAACCCCTGAAGCACGGGGAGAACTCCGCGCACACAGGGCGGAGATGGGAATCGAACCCCTGGAGGTGTGAGGCAAATGATCTAACCACTAAGCTACCGTGCCCCCAACCTGGAATATCCAAACAGTAAAAAAAAAATAGGCTGAGACAAATGTATTAGTTTGTGTGTGGCTAAAAATACGAATTTGTTGCATACTGGTCCAGTGGATCAGCTGAATATTTTCATCAGCAAGACGCTAGGTTAGAATGAGGCAAAGGAAAAAGTGATGCATAAGGTGAAATGTGATGTGGTTTCCATTTCATCATCAACCTATGAGGGTATATGACTCCTCATACTCCAATAAAGGGAAAAAAAAAAAAAGTAGCAAACCAGCAGCTCCTGCAGGTATTCTAATTTGGTGCAGGTTTTAAACCAATGAAATATAAATATTTTGCAAAATGGCTGTTTGGGGGGCAAAGGCACCTGATAAATTGTATGTAACGGTTGTAATCAAAGTACATAACCTGCAGAAGTCACAGAAGGTATGAAAGCTGATATTTGGTGTGGTGTGCAAAACAAAATGAAGAGTAGACTCTTACTGGTCTAAAAGCTCCTCTCCATTAATGTAGCGCAGACTCTTCAAGAATGAGAGGGAGCCCAGAGTGTGAGAGTGTTTGATCCGCACATAGCCTGTCACTGTTTGGATCAAGCCCATGAAACTCTCCAGCTCTGAAGCAATGTTGTCTAGAGAAAAATGGAGAAAGACATAGGTGTACATGTATTATACCAGTTAATAAGTACATAAGTTTCATTTGCTGTTGAAAGCAAGGGTGTATGCTGAGTACATATCACAATAAGATACGTAATATGAAAAAGGACTATAGAAAATAGCTTGTGTGCCAGAGAGAGTCTTCACTTCTTCCTAAATACTTACTGCCTCGACGGATATTGATGTGCAGGTTGCCTTTGATGACAGTGCAGCCCTGCAGGGACTGGGCGGCGTCCACCGAGTCGATGGTTTTAGTATCACAGAACTTATCACAGAGGCCGTCACACGCGCTACAGAACATACTGTAAGAGGAGTGTGTGTGAGAGAGAGAGAGAGAGAGAGACGTGTGAGAGAGAGAGTGTGTATAATAGAAAATGTCAAGGACAGGCCACTACACTCTGAGCTGACAAATGCCAGTAAACCACAACAGGAATACTATGTGTTATAATTTTCTCAAAGTAAAACAAAAATGTAACTTTAAAGCAATCATTCTTAATGTTTTATCTTCAAAAGGCAAAGTGAATTGTAGGTTCTTCAACCAGGTTATAAAAGACAAAAGGTCAAGAGGAAAAGCCAGGGCTTGTGTTTGCCCACTGTTTCACAAACTGAACCACACTTCCAGCAAGTCGCTATTTACTTGGAAGTCCACTTCCTCCAATCATTAATGTCAAAACAACACATCGCCTTGAGTCCTTCTATATCAGGTAAGGAGCTTGGGTAGTTACACATGTGAGCAGGGCACATGTGGGAAAGACCTTACTCTTAGATGACTAATTTACTACCTCTTAGCAAGCTCTGTAAAACTCTATAAATTCATAAAACACCTAAAAACAAAGCTTTGAAACATACAGAATATTTTTTCCAATGCTAAAGTGACATTATGTAATATTATTGTTTACTGTTATACTTAATATACTGTATATTATTTATTTGAAGAAGACAGTAGATTTAAGTAAAAAACTAAAACCTATTTAAGATCCATTGCAGGCAGCAATAAGGCCACCCAATTAATGTAAGCGCTGGTTTCAGAAATGAAACCAAACACAGAGACATGGGTAAAGGAGTCAAAACACACCTTTGGCTTTCATTGCGGGTGAAGCCAGTTGGGCAATCGGGCATGCACTCGCCATTGTGGATGACGAAGTCCACTTCGCTGGGCAGGTGGACCTGGGCGCACACCTCCTTGGTGATGCAACGCCAGCCCTCGAAACGGTAGGTGCCAGGAGGACAGTCTGGCACGCATCGACCCTCGTGGGAATAATGCTGGCAGGCGGCACAAGCCATGTCATTCCCTGCTTCCGTGCAGCTCCCCAGGCATTGTGGGTGGCAGCACTCGCCCAAATCCGTGCAGGCTTGACCCTCGCATTTTGGTGGGCATGCTGGAAAAAAACACATACACAAAGAAGATTAGCAGACAGTCAGGTCATGATAAAGAAATACTGTTTCTTTATTCCAGGCTACAAATTCAAGTTACGATACAGCTTGAGCTCTCTGGAGTTCCCCAAAAGCCAAAACAATTTACTTATCATTATCTCTACTCTATATCACAGTAATGTGGAGGACTTGCACCAAGACACCAATTAGGCTCAAAGCTTAAGACATGCACATATGTTTGTGTTTTGCTCACTGGAGTTTGGAAGGCAGATGACTGATTAGTGGTCTGTAAAACAGTCCTGGAGAGAGAACGAAGGAGGGAGTGCCACATCGAGTTGTCCTGTATGGCATGTTTGTGCGGTGCCCCTGCTGCTTTGTGACAGCCTTTTTAGTAAACTGCTGCTCAGGCCTGACTAAATAATATTATCCCAGTTAGGGACTGCTAAAGAAATTGGAAAGAAGGGAAAAGCCGAGAAAGAGAGACGAGTAGACAGCCACTTGAATGCAGTTTGTTATAACAGTGTGGGGAAAAGTGGCCTACAGGCCCACAGGCAAAGCCTGTCAGACTCACAGCAGCCCAGGAGCATTAACTGAACAGACCCAACTTTACCCAACTGTAAAACATGAGTGTTTTACAGACATGACACTACACAATAAACTCTCACAATAGCCTCAGACAGCCAGGCGGTGGGTGTACAACACATGCCTGTAGGGCAAAGTGTTATACAAATCTCTGCAGAGGATGCATATAGCACACATAACAACTGGAATGTGATCAGAACAGCCAAACCTATTCCTGCATAATATTCTGGCTTACACTGAACAGATTTAACCATGACCTGCACTGTGTGTTCACATCAGACTGACTTTAGGGAGTAAGAACTCACCCACAGGATAATTCATCAGATTATTCCAAAACAAACCGCATAGCAAATTTCTGGTGAGGTGACACACCTTTTATGGCATCTTTGTACAATTCCTGACAGCTGTTTAAGTTCCCACTTACTTGATTAGCTTATTTATCCTACAAAGCTAGAATATTTGCATATTTCACAGGAGAAATGAGATCACATTCACGTTCACCTAAAACACGTTGTTTTTTTCCACAATGCTTTGTTTATGCCAACTTAGTCTTTGCATATTCCTTGTTTCTAGGAGCAGATATAAATGCGGAAAAGGGTTTTTGAATAACAATGTTGTGTTAAAGGAGTGGTAGGTGACACCGTGATATTTCCCAAAGTACGTATAATCTGGCGTCCAAGTACTTGCCTTTGGCTCGCTTGCATCCAAGTAGGATCGGCTTGCGTTAGAGCGTGAGAAACTTGAAAGCAAAACAAAAGTGTGGAGAGAAAGAGGAGAACGAGAATAGGCGTGTTTCGAATTAGGTGTTCATCAAAAAAATCTTATTGACTTTTCAGTTTTTAGATGGAGTCAGTAAGGGTTGTTGCAGAGCTGAGGGAACTGACCCTATTGTCTACAAATCTCTGATCAATGCGAGAATCATTCTGCCAGACCAAGTTATTGAACAGCAGAAAGAAAAAAGTCCCGACTGTTAACAGGAATGGCACGAGCTAGGGCTCTGAGCTGCTGATACTCGGCTCTAAATGCACCCATGATGCTCATATTTGGAAACGCATCCCAGCATACTGAAGAAGGCACAACGCATGTTAAGCACCGCTGCATCACTGGAAGCCTTATGCTAGACAAGCAGCTCCACAAGACAACGCCAGCAAGAAGACAGGCGATCATGGTTGCCAGGCAACGGGCTCTTGGCACTGTGTGTGGCACACTCCAGAGGCATTACCAACAACACGTCTGAATGAAACATTTCCCATTCCTGATTTATGGACACGTAGCACTCTGACTGACTGGGAAAATGTGACAGATGTGTTTAGTGCAGTAATTAATAATGCTTCTGTGCAGATGTGCTCTGGGCAGAATCTACATTTAAGTGATCCCCATATATACGCCCTACTCTAGCAAAGAGGGTTAACCTGGACATAAATATTTCACACATTACTCAACTAAGGATAGAGCTGACACACACACACACACACAAACACTCCTGCCATTTTCCCCACATTCTTTCCCCACATCCTGCCAGATCACAAGCTACACTAAGCAAAGAGGAATTACCGGATAATTCTGCCACAGGTGAGACAGAGTGTCGTCAAAAATGATAATCCAACATTATTCTGGTTACGTCCTTGTTTGTTTTTTCAAATCCGCTGCCTCTGTTTGTGAGACGAAGCAGACTTGGTCACCTTTCTCAAAGTCATAAATTTATGGCAGTCATACAGAGCAGCGTGTGGTGCAGATGCAATACACCAAGTAAGAGCTGCTCTGCCTTAAATAGCCATGTTGCCCTTTTATAGACTATTAATAGCTGCAGTCTTTCTGGCTCTAAATCTAGATGCAATCAAGTGCTCACTTGAGCATTTGTGCCCACACCAATATCTCCCTCTCACCTAGAATGGCATTACTTTTGAACTCTCCAGAAATGAGGCTGCAATGTAGGAGCTTTTCGCTCTTCCACATAAACTGCAGAATATCAGCATTGCTGCAGAGGAGAGGAGGGAGGAGAGGAAATGGGAGGATGGTGATCTTCTGCTCAGAAAATGACCAAAAGGGGGCAGCCAAAGCAAACGCAAGCTGCTGTTGTTCTGCAGCGAAAAAGCTTCACACTGCTTCTACAGATGCCCTGATTGGGGAAAACATCTCAAACATGCATACCTTCTGCTGAGGTTCTGGGGGAAAGGGGAGGCAGTGATGGAGATGAAGAGAAAGATAGAGGGAGTGTACCATTTCACAGCCTGTGTACTGTTAGCTGGCCTCATTTCCCATAGTGAGGAAACGCAAAATGTACCTCCTTTATTTTTAGGCAGTTCCAAAATACTGGCCTGTTCCCAACCGACCGTGCTCCACACGCAGCTATGCCAGGCATGGTGGGCTTCCACCTACTCGCATGAACGGCCCACAGTCTAACAAGAAGAAATCTGAGGTCTTTTAGGTGTCTTTTGGAAAACCCCGGACAAACAGTCATGTTTTACTGAGTGTTGTCTCTTTTCCTGTCTCCACACGGAACCCCTGGAGTTTCCTCAGAATGACCTTTGAGTTTTTGGTGGCTTCCCAAAACCACAAACAAAAAAACAATTGTGATGGAAGCCACTGCATTCTTAAGGAACTTTAATTCAGCACAATTCTTTTCTGGCTCCCTTCCGTCTACACCGTGACACAAACCTGTCTTTGAGGGTTTTTACAAACAATTCATTTGACCTCATGCCATGTCTTTTTTTTTTGTTTGTTTGTTTTTTTACATGACATGCTTTGACATGAATCATCTAATATATTTTTTTTACAGACCAATGTCCAGTCAACTCAGAGATCTACAGACAGTTCCTTTGACCACATGGCTTGTTTTTAACACAGTTGAACTTCAATCATCTGAGGGATGATCAGTGAAAACGAATACACCTGTGTCTCTGAATACTGGGGTAAACATGATATTTAATTTTTTTAATGTCATATTTAATGTTTAATACATTAAAAATGATTTTTTTTTACACAGTAATGATTAAAAAAAATTTTTAATTGAGCAAGGCTGTAACTGTCATATCACAGCCTGTCACGGACTCAACTTCCCAGCAAGCACAGCGGCCTACAAATATGGCCACCACGGACTCCAATACCCAGAAAACACACACACACACACACACACACACACACACACACACACACACACTTCCCCGCTCACAATCACCTAACTTCTAACACAGCACACCTGGGTTCAATCAGGCTACATAAAAGGGCTTTCAGTCAGTACACACTTTCTGAAGTACACATTCGGTTACCTTGTGTTCTGTCGTTACCAAGCCTTATATACCGTGTTTGATTTTACGGTTTTTGACCCGTTTTCTGTCTAATGTTTTTGTGAGTTTGTGTCTTGCCCAGTTCAGTCTGTATGTTCATCGCCTGACCCTCTGCCTGTTTTCTGACATCGAGTCTGCATTACCCTTTGGATTATCTGCTTGTTTTTTTTTTTTCTAATAAACCTGCGATTTCATCCGCTTCTATTCTATCTGTGACAGTAATATGACACAAATGATGAAATGGGGAAGAGCTCTGAATACTTTGTTAAATTCCCCTCAAATACATATTAGGGAATTTGATGTTCGATCTGATGGAAGATGTAAGAAGTCTTCCTGACTCTACATTAGACCAACGCATGCTTCAGTTCTGTTTATACAATTTCAGTGACCTAAGAGACAGAGAGAGAACCACACAGCCTGCTGAGAACGTGATGTGAGCCGATGAAATGGCTCGTGCCTCTTTATCTATGCAGATATTTATCTCTTTATCCACTTCGGACTGGCACTGCAGAGAAAACAAAAACACGGGCACACGCTGAGCAGCGAGGAGCCCAGCCCTCCCCCTCTCTGTGAAAACACCCAGGTCAGACAGCACACAGCCACTGCTGCACTCCAAATCACTGCAATATGCCGAGTGGCACGTATGCACATTCGCCTCGGGGATGAAACAAATTGTGGGCACAAGGGCTTCTTCCAGCCACCACACTGTAACATTCCTCAGAGAGAGCACAGGAAATAAGGAGCATATAAAAACACTGCGTTAGTGGCCTGGCAAGAACCCACTGACACACTTGGATTCTGATTCGTGGGCTTGTGCTCTTTTAGCAGCACACTGTAAACACTGCCCCGTGTACTAAGCGAGAGCATAATCAGAAAGCAGAATGTTAAGCCACTTGTTCTCATCAGCAGTCACAGACTTTATTTTCCATTCCTATAATTCAGTGGTAAAATAATATGCTCAGCGAGGGTCAGCATTATGGAAAACAATTTTAGGCACTGTTTGCAAATTCATTCAGAAAACCACCTACAAATGAACAGACTAAGAGCGTTTTTATTCAGACTACTTGGAACGCTGCCGTATCCTATCATTTGCTGAGCTCTTCACGGTGGTTTGCAGAGCATGGAGCGTATCACACACTGAGAGCCATTAGACTATTTGAGCACAGGCGAGCAGGAATGGAGCAAAGAAAATGAGAGTCCACCAATGTGCGTCATCTCCGTGTTCCTGACTGAAACGTCGCTCTCGTCACGCATAATTCTACACACACACACACACACACACACACACACACACACACACATAGCTAAAGCGCTCCATCTCTCCTTTACCCTATCTCCACTCAACCTCTGCATTGTCCCATATTCTTTTCCAGGGCACACTGTACTTGTTATTTAGCTTGCTAGTAAACAGGTTACTTAGTATTTTTTCTGCTAACATTGCAACACAAATTAAGTGTTATTTTATCACTACATCAACATTTATTAATAAAATTAACAGATTTTAATGCTTTCGTCTTAATCACATCAGCCTTGCCAGCTAAACTAAGTACTTAAAGCTGAATGTGTTTTTAATTTACACTATAACAGCAGTTTGTAGTCACACTAACAATGAACGATGAACATGTCACGCAGCTCACTCCGAATATCCCAATACATAAAGGGAGGGGATTTACAAAGAATACATTCTGATGCATGTATTTAGAGAAACTAAAAGGTTCTGTCTGTGCTATTGCATCTACCCACAGAAAATAAAATCTAAAAAGAGAGCTCCTTATTATCTCTAATAAGTTTCCTATTGAGTTCCAGTAGAGATCTCAGCAATTCACACAATGTGCTCAGATTTGTCAATAAAAATTATGTCAATTTAATTCAAATAAACTACCAAGTTTACTTAAAGAAGTTAAACAAGCATACTAGTGTATAGTTGAAGAGTAATGTAATTTATTCATGCTTGTAATGGATTTGTTATATGTTAGACTGATTCTGCGCTTGTTTGGTCATAATCGCAGGTTTGCTTTCACAAAGAAGAATTCTTTCCAAACCATGGATCGGTTGTGCAATTCCTTAGGGCAATTTGCTTAGGCACTAGGTTCATTTGTTTATTGTTTTCTGTATTATTTTCCTTAGGTACCAACATTCAAGTGGCAAAGAACAACACTTTTTGGATGGAAGGACACTATACTAATACTGGCTAAGGCCTCCCTTTGCTCTCAAAACAGCCACAATTCTTCATGGCATGGATTCCACAAGATGTTGGAAACATTCCTTTGAGATTCTGGTCCAGGTTGACATGAATGCGTCACACAATTCCTGCTGATTTTTCAGGTGAACTTTCATGCTCCAAATCTCTTGTTCTACCACATCCCAAAAGTGTTCTATTGGATTCAGATTCAGTGACTGGGAAGGCCACTGAAGAACACTGAATTTATTGTCATGTTCATGAAACAAGTTTGAGACAATTTTTGCTTTGTGACATGCTGCATTATCATGCTGGAAGTAGCCAATAGAAGATGGGTAAATTGTAGCCATGAAGGGATGCACACGGTCAGCAACAATACTCAGCAATAATAGTTTGTGGCATCCAAACGATGATTGACTGGTATTAACAATCCCAGAGTGTGCCAAGAAAACATTCCCCACACCATTACACCACCTCCACCAGCCTGGACTGCTGACACAGCCATCTGTGTGCCTCAGCAGAAACTGAGATTCAACAGACCAGGCTAAGTTTGTCCAGTGTTCAGTGTCCAGTGTAGCTGAGCCTGCAGCTTTCTGTTCTTGGCTGACAGAAGTGGAACGCGACATGGTCTTCTGCTGTTGTAGCCCATCTCCCTCAAGTTTCGACGTGTTGTGCATCCTGAGACGCTTTTCTGTTCACCGCAATTGTACAGAGTGTTTATTCGAGTTACTGTAGCCTTTCTGATAGCTCGAACCAGTCTTAGCATTCTCTGTTGACCTCTGTCATCAACAAGGCGTTTCCATCCGCAGAACTGCCGCTCACTGGATGTTTTTTTCTTTATTGCAACATTCTGAGTAAACTCTAGAGACTGTTTTGCGTGAAAACCCCAGGAGATCAGCAGTTATAGAAATACTCAAACCTTACTTAACATGCCGTAGCATTTCTTTTGACAGTTTTACTATATTCACTATTCCAAAATGTAATTTTAATGTTTCACACTTGACCTGCATTTGTAGGCCAACCTGCTGGTTACTGTGGCTATTTTTATTTCTTTTTGCAAAATAAAAATGGCATATAAAAATCTTATGAGCAAAGTGTTCATTACTTGGTGCCTTGAATAACGGCTGTTTGAAATAAGTATTTTTTGAAAGTGTTTGATAGAACCCCATAAACCGCTGTTGTGGAAATCCCCCGTGAAGGCTTCATCGGTACAGAGTGGAAAACACCGACAGTGTCTCATATCACGTTCAGCAACTATGTGACGGTGAGGAATTAGTTTGGAGTGATTTAAGGAGAACTTTTAATGGGACATTAAGCTATTTTTGCATTTCCAGACTACCTTTTTTTGTACATTTATTCTTTTGTTGTTCCACTACAATTTACATGACTACTCAAATAAAAAATAAAAAAAAACTTAATGTGGTTAATGGTCCTTTCAGCTTAGATCATGTTTTCATAAAAAGTGTATACTGTGATATACAGTACACTGCCAGTCAAAAATAACTGAACACCTGGAGTTTATGTTTTATCACTATTATTACCACAGACCAAACAAAATGATTAACTTGTGATGTAACTTACTGCATTCAGATCCTAATGAAATTCTATATGAGTGATTTATTAAAGGCATGTGCACTTGCAGGGAAAACATGTTAAGCCTATAGATAGAAAAAAAAAAAAAACACATGTAAACAATGTAAAACAAATATGCTGTGTTATAAGTGCCTAATTAGAGTGCTAAGGAATTTGGTCTTTCCCAATTAGATTACATCTAGAATAATATAATATAACATCATTAAAAAAAAATTACTGATTCACTTCTATCTATTCCTTATTTATATTTGCACATTACAGTAATCTACAGTAATCAAATATTTCTGTAAAGCTGCTTTGTGACGATGTCCATTGTTAAAAGCGCTATACAAATAAAACTGAATTGAATCGAACACACAATAAAAGTGTTATTTCTTGATTGCCATGGCTGCATTTAAAATACTTGCAGGTTATCAACTCTGTGGTAGCAGCTGAATCATGCTGGCACGAGGCCCTCCGGGTTATCTAATCTGTCTAAATACTGTAGCTTTCACATTCAGGTTGTGAATGTTCATATAAACTATAGATGAATGCCAACATAATTAGACAACTGCATATTAGGTACCGCACCCTGGATGGTTAAAACCACATGCTGATGGTGTAAATGCAGTCAGACTGCTCGAGATCTGATCCCCCATTGTGAGGGCAGCAGGGCTACGAGGTAAACTGAGAGGAATGTTGGCTTGACCAATCATAGAGCAGCAGCAGCGGGCTTGGTGGGAAGGAGGGGGCTGCCAGTGATTGACATGTTATTGAGTCTGGAGGAGAAATGTGGTAAACAAGTTCTCCCTGGCGCGACCAAACGGCCAGATAAGCCGTGTTCAAAGCATCAGATGAAGTGTTATTGGTGAAATAGTGGCTGGAGAGCTCAAAGCACATCATCAGCATGTTTTCTGAAAGCTATTTGGCACAAATGTTCAGGGAAACAATGCAACTTCCTGGCTTTCAACATAAACAGCCAATGGAAAAGCCAAAGGAAACAAAAAACCAATGCAATCTATCAGTGATTTATTTTCAAAACTTGTGGCGCTCAAAGTGTCCTGGGCATTATAAATTAGAACTCATATTTGAAGGATCTCTGCTTATCAGCATATCACTACTGAGTTATTCATGCTCATGTATCCCTCCAGAAGAATGCAGAAAATAGTCAAATATTCATGTGCATATTACAGATAGTATCAATTTATCTTTTTTAAAAAAAAATGTATTTATTTATTTATTTTTAAAAACATTTTTCTCCCCAATTTGGTCACCTGGTAAATCCCACCAAGCAGCCACATCTCCCCGATCAACTACTGTACTCACCGGGGAGGGCGATGGTTAAAACATGCTTCCTCCGAAGTACGTGAAGCCAGCAAACCATATCTTTTCAAACTCCTGCTCATGCTGTATCACATAACAGTAGGGCTGTGTTTGGTTCTTACATAATACAATTATAAATAAAGTTTTTTTATTTATTAGAATGGACTTGTAGAAAATGGAATGGAAAATGTAGATGCACAAAAATAGGAATACCATCTATAGCAAATAGTGCAAACATTGGTTCTTTTAAAGCTGCAGTATGGAACTTTTGTTTGGTTAAAAATGAACAAAAATCAATTATTGAGCAAGTACATAAAAAAAAATCAGTGTTCTAAACTGTCTCCATACCTTACCACAATTCACAGCGTTAAGCCTATAATAATGATTTATAATTTGATCTTTCTGGTCGGATTTTGTGGGAAATGTCAGTTCGTGCTTACGTCACGTCAGTAAACAGAAAGAGGAAGACTACTATATCGTGTGTGTGTGGGGGCTGAGGATGGTGGAGTGTTTGTAGCTTATTCTTACAACGGTTGCTTAAAATTTAAACTTGTCATCTAGATGGCTGCTTTAATCTGGATAGTTCTAAATGGCAATCATTGTTAACATCTGAGGAAATCACCTGTTGTCAAAACCAAGAAACCTCGAACTGCGGAGAGTCAAAAAGGGAAAGCGACAGAGCCCGTGCTAAAATGAGAATAAATATCGGCATGGCTTTTGAGAGGTTGCGACAACTCTGAGATCTGAAGGGATTGAAGACTGACGCAGAGATGGCTTTTTTTTCTGCTGAACAGGTATGACACTTCAGTGGCTCAACAGGTAGCTAGCTAACATTAGCGCACTTGTTTGCTTGATTCAGCTAGGTACCGAGTTTCCTATGTTTGTTTGTTTTGCTATGGTCAGTGTGATAAATTGTACTTATTTTCTGCTAGCTATGAGAGAGAGCAATTCTGCTTCAAGAAAACCGTACCTGCTGCCACCTCTGTTGTCAAATATTGGAGCTAATATGCAACCCATATGAATACCTCTAACCATCAGATTCATCTCCACAGAGGAGCAGTGCCGAAGCACGTAAAAAAAAATAATAAAAAAAAAAACTCCGCAAGTATCTTGCAATTTTATGTTTCAAACAGAGATGGCGATAGAGGGGCAAAAGTTCAGTACTGCAGCTTTAAATAAAGAATATTTAAAGAAAGGATATAAATATTAAAAATATACATTGTTTGCACTATTTGCTATCGATGGTATGATTTTTGCACAACTTAATGAGCCCTACTTTCTCGACAGTGTAAACGGGGACTTTTCATGTCATTCGTGACATGAAACGCCACCGCAACTGAGAAGACAACTTGGGGTATTTTTCCTCAAATCCGAGTTCCTTCCCCGTTTACAGAGTGACGTCAAATCAGCATGGCTTTTCACAGCATCGGAAATAAATAAAGTAAAACTTCTAACCTTTAAATGAGTTATACTGTATATACAAGTATAACCTTTAGATTAATCAACATATAGTCTGGCTGAAACACTCTGTTCTGTGTGGGATTGTCTCATATTTGTTGGTTAGAACAATTAAATATATACCTAAGTAGATCAATTAAAAGTGATTTTTTTTTTTTTTTTAATCCCTGTACTTGCAATTTTATTCTTTTATTCTTCCATGGCAAGGTTGACATTTGCATGGAATTACCCTTTTATTGGAGCGAGCACAAATTTTATTTAAATTTTTTTTTGCCTACATAGCTTTTCTAACTGTATAGTAACAGACAATTTTGTGCACTCTTTTCCTCCCAGCTCACATAAAGACCATGCTAAGTGCCTCTGTGTGCAAAATGCTGAGAGACTAAAAGTTCTTAATGTTGTCTGTGAAATGACCTTAGAAACAGTTAATATGTAAACACATAGATCCAGCCATAACACTAAGCAGGGCCTCAAACCTGATTATAATTTATGGTCCTGGCTTTTAAAAGTAGCCTAAACTTTTCAGCATGCACTTCATTTCTATGTAGGAACAAAGTGCACTTGTCAACATTTGCCTTGAAATGTGTCGGAGAAATCAGTCCACAAGATGCATTAGGTTGAACTTTATTTGACCCAGCCACTCATCCTACAATCCATACCCAACATTCAAGAGTACCAGGCCAGAACGTGTTTTTATAAGTAAATCATTTTGGGGAAATTCATTTGCTGCCTACTTTTAAGAAACAGAAATGGAAAATCTTGCTGGAAAATCGCAGTTATTTAATCGCAGTGCATGTCTGCACTTGCAGACATGCAAGTGTTATTGCGTGATAAAATATAAGAACCTTCCAGGTCCCAATATGCGAATGGAGGCCAAGCGACAGTTTATCAGGAAAAGGGGGAGCTTGTGTGAAGTTTTCAATTAGCCAATTCATAGACTCTTTATTTCTTGATGAGTGTAGAAGTGTACGCATGTTTTTATACCTTTTCTGCTGATTTTTTTTTTTTTTTTTAAAGAAGCATATCACAAAGGTTATTTGATATGATACACACTTCAAAACTAAATTCACTCTGGTTCTAAAGCACTAATTCAACGTCAACCACATGACCACTCAATCAGCACAATACTGAGTATTGGTGGTGATACTGGTCTGAAATGATGGATTGGTATTGGGTAAGATAATCCAATACGTTGATTTGTTTTATGTCATGAAAATGTGTTATGCTGACTGACATGATACAAATCTTGCATGAGAACTTGTATGAAATCACCCCACCACCACAATGTTGGCAAGCGAAAACTGCAGAGAATTGGCTCGGTTACTGTGAGGATGCTGGTTCAGATCCGTATTGGGTGTCCAGAGGTCTCATATCTACATATTATAGAAAATGGAAAAGC
The DNA here is from genome assembly GCA_023630585.1 of Cranoglanis bouderius. Lineage (NCBI taxonomy): Eukaryota > Metazoa > Chordata > Actinopteri > Siluriformes > Cranoglanididae > Cranoglanis > Cranoglanis bouderius. The sequence goes on from CM042557.1 coordinate 17,053,979, forward strand.
TAGGATCAGTGAAGGTCAGTCACTTGTCTCACCTGAGTCGTATGGATGGAAGCTTGAACAGCTGGACTTTTGGAGAAGTCATAAATACATGAAGTTGAACACAATCGAAACAGTGGACTTCAGAAGAAGTCCCTGACTTCTGCCTACCCTTGCAACGCTGACAAAAATGAACAGTATATCTGTGGAGACATTCAAGTTCTTGAGAACTACAATTTCTAAATACTTGAAATAGAATATTAACAATAATTCCATTGCAAAAATGTTCTAAGGAGGATATACTGTACATCTTGCTCCAGCTGAAAGTTCAACCTGCCTCGTGATCTGCTCGTTCAGTTTTACACAGCAGTCATTGAGTCTGTCATCCCTATCTTCCCACCTCAAGTCTGGTATAGAACTGTCACTAAACATGACAAACAAATTACAGCCCCTTGCTAGATATGAAGAAAACACTGGGAGGTCTGGGCATTAATCTTCCCTGTTAATCTGCCATCCAGGAAGTCGGCGGAAATCATTCCTGATCCCTTATAAGCCAGTCATCACTTATTTCAAATCCTTTCCTGAAGCGGACACTTCAATCCAATAATGGTCAAAACAACCAGTTAGAGAAACAGTTTCCAAATTCCAGCTATATAAAAATTGATAATAAGGCCTGATGATTTTGTGATCTACATCTCAGGTTACCTTAGTCTTTTTGAGAGTGGACCATTAGCGGACCATTTGTGGAACCGCTACAGACACGTCCTCAAATTTCGAACCCTAATCCTCCACAGAGAGATGTTTCCTCCACTGCATACAACACAGGTTCAGCTTGGCCTGACTGGTCCTGATTCTGTGCACCACTGCGATTAATATTAGAGGGGGAAAAAAGCTGTTCTTTTTCTATTAGACATGTTTTAAAGAAATAAAGGCAGTTTGAGTGAGTGCTAAATCTAGACTGGTAACACTAGAGGCCCGTTAATAGAGAAGATTTATATAAAGATGGCAGGACTTTTTAATGACATTATTTGTTTAGTTGTTTAACAAATCTTGTAGACTGACCTTTGTACATGGTCCTCACCAAGATATTAAAAACATTCCTACATGACAAAAATACCATATTACGATACTTGAGGACATTTCTACGATGCACAATGCCTATCATGATATATAATTTAACTAACAAACGGTCTGTAATACAAAAAAATGTTTAACTGAGTTTGACGATATTCTTTAATGTCTACAAAGACAAAGAAGATTACCTTTTTTTTTGTTTTTTAATTATGTAAAATCAACAACATCCATTCAATACCATTTCATTTGTAATTATTAAAAACGTAAAAAATACATCACCATACCAACGGTATCTCAGAAAAGTGTATCTCGTAATAATTTATCACGATATCGATATTATATCGATATATACGCACACAAACCCACAGCTACAGATATTTGCATTACTCTGTAATAAAGTATGCAATGGTCTCTGCGTTTAGGTATGCAGGGTATTTCCCATTAGCCAAACTCTCTGATTTGCTCTTTAACTCCCACACATGTACACTATTACTTCCATCCTTCTATAATCTTTATAGCTGCTGCTGAGCTGTTTGTTTAACATGTTGTGTAATATATATATATATATATATATATATATATCATGGGCTGACAAAATCTGTGGTGTATTCCCGCCTCACGCCCAGTGTTCCCTCTGGATCTTCAGTGCGCCATCCCTTAGGCTCCGGATTCCCCACAACCCTGACCAGAATAAAGTGGTCACTGAAGATGAATGAATGACTACACAACATGTTAAAGACCCCATATGTATACTGTGCACACATTTTGCAGCCATAGGGAAGAAAGGAGAGTTTACATAAATTTGACATACCACAAACCAGTTTAAATTTTATGTGAGTTTTAGTGACTGAAACCCCTTAACACTTGGTGTAATACAGCACAGACAGACACACATCATCTACTTTGTGAAGAAACTACTTAAACACACATACACACATTATGAGGGCAATTCACAAACCTAAAGACAGGATCTTCAATTCTACTAAGCCCACTGAGCACTAATTCTTGAGAGCTACCCCTGTTCATTTACATAATATTTGTATAGCAGTTCAGAGACCTTTTTAGTAAAGTTTGATTTAGTGTTGTCCCATGTTGTACTCTATTGTTTGCTGTGCAGCCCTTAATACGGTATTATGCAAACGTCTTACGTACATCAGCAACACAAAGATGCTTTCAAGAATACTGAAATGAAAATTAATCAAAATCAACATTCGGTCAATGTTCTTAGGTGCACCGTTGCGCAGTTTTATACGAAAATCAGCTGGTACACTGTTGCAAGATTCATGGAGAACTTGTCACAGTTCTGCAGACTTCATCTCACTTTCTCCTGTCTCTGCAGGTCTCAGACAGCCTTCATGATCAGGGCTCCATGTAGGCCATGCCATCTGTTACAAGAACTCCATGTTTTTCTTCGCTGCTGTTACATATCTCACAGCAGCATGTCTCCCTGCACTGCCAAGTATGTAGTTTATTATTTGACTCTATTGAATTTCTGCTGGGGAAAAAAAAAAAAAAAAAAAAACATTTCAGTAGCTTAAATGTATGTGTGCATCATTTCTGCACCATTTCTGATTGCCATGACAACCTTTGTATTTTTTTTCCATTTTTCTTATAAGCATGACCGTTATCAAAGCATGTCATTTCACTGCATGTATTGGTGGCACACTTTCAGTGCTGGAGAAGCTCACTTACTGTAAAAAATGAGGTGGACTGCATAATACATAATCAGCTAATTGCAATTCTTTAAGCGGATCTGATGGTTCTCAATGATTCCCCCCCCCCGATACAATTAAATCAAATTTGAATCATTCTCCCTCAATTAAGTCTTTGAAAAATGCTATTTGTAACTATTTTAGTGGAACTGCTACTTTGCCACTGTCTATAAAACTTAGAGATGACAAGGACATGATGTGTTTTTGACAGTACATTATTCATTCACCTGTTTTTTGTTTTTTTGCAATGGTACATTGTTTATTCTTCGGTAGTCTCAGTCTTAAGACACTCTGTACACATGCCGCAGAGCAGCTCGTATCATTTGGATGTTTTTCTGGCCACGACCTTGACGGAATCTTGAAGGTTACAATACGTTTGCCTCGCCATACTTCACTGTACGCACACTTCTATGCTCCAGGGGGAAAACAAACTTTTGAGGCATGTCATTCCATACCCCCTGCTGCCCCAAGTGCTAATCCAGTCCTCTAAACTCAACAGGGGAACATCTCTCCCTGCACACACCTCCAGCACTAACCGAAACAGACCATCAAAATCAAGTTCCAAGCCTAAATCGACGGCAATTAGCAGCCCTGCCGGGACGTGGAGAACGCCAGAGCTGCAATCCTGAAAGCATGCCACCAGCAAGCTAATGCAAATAAAATGATGGGGTTTTTTTGTTTTTTTTTTGTTTTTTTTTTAACTTCTGCAGACCCAGCAGCGTTTCCTCTCAGTGTACGGGGTTGCTAAAAATATTCCGCTTCTCAGATCTGCTTTATTAGATTCAGGGTGTTTCCTGGCAGCTCGGAGCTTTGAGTTTATCCTGCTCCTGTGGGGGAAGCCACAGTCTGCTGCAGGTACGTCAGAGACAGAAACAGAAACAATCAGTATCCTAAGGGACATGTTGAGGGTGATTATCAACTCCGGTCATTAGTATATTTCAATACATGGTCTCAGTGTGTGTAACAGAATCTGTACTGATTATAGACACTGCACTACTGCAATGAGACTGGCAGAACACAGCTGAATGTGTCATGCAATTCATTTAACAGCAAAGAATCTTTAACCTTTATCTCCATTCCAATTTCATTTTTTCCCCTATCACTGAATCATTATGTATAACGTAAGTGTAACGTATATGTGTGTGTGTGAGAGAGAGAGAGAGAGAGAGGGAGAGAGAGAGAGAGAGAGAGAGAGAGAGAGAGAGAGAGAGAGAATGTGTGTGTCTGTGGGGTGGAGTGTCTGGCCACCTCTCTGGTCTGGTCAGGGGTCTAGGGGTGGTACAACCACACACACAGACACAGACACAGACACACACACACACACACACACACACAGACACACACACACACACACACACACACAAATCCTGCTAGTACATTTAAAATTAAAATGACAAATGTGTATTTGGCATTAACTTAACTAGAAAATATAATGTGGCTTTGAATATCTTTCTTTTAGGTAAAACAATTGCTCTTCTCAGACAAATGGCTGGATGATCATTTAAAAGGTGGGTTAGTGTGTGTGTGTGTGTGTGTGTGTGTGTGTGTGTGTGTGTGTGTGTGTGTGTGTGTGTGGGAGATACATAGATAGGAAGGTGGGAATCCTCCATGGCTGTGCTACAGCTCAGATGTTTTCTCCATCTTAGGTGAGACTTCAACAGGTTGTCAAGGGCACTCTGTCTGACAAGATGCCTCGTCCTAATCTGAACTCCCCCTGCAGTCTCCCTCCCTCTCTCCTACAGCTCTCCTGTTTTTATTGTATCGTCTCCTCTTTGTTCTTCTTTGAGTGGCCGGTGCACGTCTGCCACATTTTTCTCTGGCATCCCCAGCTACTTAACATTCGGCATCTGGCTCCCCACTCTCACACTCATGGCACACTTGTATTCTTTTATACTATTTAATTTGGGAGAAGGGAGGAGAAAAATAAGGCTTATGTGTGTGGCCCTTCTTTTTGTTCTTAGAGAGGGACAAGCCTCGTGCTGTGGTCGTCTTTAGAAACAGCAGCTGGTTGGAGTGAGCTGAGCAAACCCGGCCACCCCTGCTTCTTTCTCCGCTTTTGTTTCTCCCTGCTTTCATGTGTGCTCTGCTGACAAGGCTCCGGCTAGACCGGTAACTGTGGCGGCGTGCCACAGCTAAACGGCCCAAACACCTCTTTTTTGGCCTCTGTTTGTGCTACAGCTCATATGTTTTCTCCATCCTAGGTGAGATGGGCTGTGTTTAACATCCTTTTACTGCCACATATTGTTTGGGTGGGTGAGAATAAAGTTGGCATTAAAATATTACACCAAGCAACTATTAGTGAACCGTAAAAATAAATAAATAAATAAACCATAATGTCCGCTTATTTACTGTTGGCCAAATAACAAGTGGCCAAAGTCTGTAAACTGTACATCATGAACTCTCCTTTTCCCCCCCGCCATCTTTAAACAGCCAGCTGAAGTTTCCAGCATACTCAAATGTGACTCAAATATGAATCACCTCCATTTAGTAATTTTTAATCACTTTTGACACCAACAATAGCAGTTACCTTCAAGTGGCCTTTCAGCTGTGCTCTTTAATGAGAAAATGTGACAGTTCTGTCACAAAAGGAACAAATATGATAGGAGTGACAAATATTTTAGTTAGAGGAACAGACAGACAGATTGTGACTGACAGTTTTGACCTTGTGGGGATTTTTTCCTTTTTTCTTTTTCCTTTTTCATAAATAGCACTTTTTAGTTAAGAAAGCCTAAAGAAGCCTTTCAGTTACTGAGGTTAGTATTAGATATGGGTGTAGACATAACGTTAATAATTATGTCATTGGAAGTTCTTTACAAGGATAGTTAGACGAACGCGTGCGTGTGTGTGATGTGGGTGGAACAGGACAGCTGACAGCCTTCCCCAGCTCCCACTCCTGACTGGCTGCTGATGACATCATTATTCTATTATCCCCATTTCACCTTCTCTGTCTACAGTCCAAACGTTCTCTCTGTCCTCCTCTCTGATTGCAACCTTTGACACTTTCTGAAACAAACCTATTAAAAAAAACCTATAAACCTATAAAGCCTATAAAAAAAATAAATAAATAAATAAATTTTATATTTAACAATTTTTGTTAGTTAGTCACAGTGTCTTAGCCACCGTCACACATTCCCACTGACGACGAAACACTAGTCATGTTACTAGTCATGCTTCTTTTTTTTCCGTTAATGCTCTCTCCCTCTGTCTCTCTCATGTCTCACACATGCAGACACTCTCGCAAGAATAGAGCCATTTAATCAGGACCCATGAAATCAATCATTACGGTCATTTCAAAGCATGGCGTGACAGGAGAGCCTCTGATGTCTCCCAAGGGTCATATAGCAGATGGCCTTTCATGGACGCACGGGACGGGGGTCTAGAACGTTCTCCTCCACTGTCTAAGCTGATATACCGCCCAGGGGACATATAGGAAATGTGAAGGTATGAGGAATTTGGACTTTGATGTTATTTGCTTTGCAGTGAACGCGTACAGTATCATAAGCTAAAGCAGAACAGAAGAGAAGAAGAAGAGATCAGATTGGTGTGCGGACCATAGGCCCCTTCCCCTACCTAAGTGGTCTATGGACTTACAGTTACCTGGCTGCATAAGTGTGCACACCTCTTAACTAATAATTTGTTAAAGTACCATTTGCTTGTAACACATCACTCAGTCTTTTTGGGTAAGAGTTAACTAGCATCTTGATTTGGCAATTTTATTCCACTCTTCCTCGCAGAAATGCTCCAGATCTATCACATTTACATTTATGGCATTTGGCAAACACCCTTATCCAGAGCAACTTACATTTATCTCTCTCTCTCTCTGTTTTTTTCCACACCTGAGCGGTAAGGGCCTTGCTCAAGGGCCCAGCAGTGGCAGCTTGGCAGTGTTGGAATTTAAACTCAAGACCTTCCGATCGGTAGTCCAACATCTTAACCACTGAGCTACCACTGACATATCTTTCAAACTGCGAGAGGATCTCCTGTACACAGCCCTCTTCAAGCCATTGTTCCCTCCTCAAATTCTACCTTGGTCTCATAATAATCACACATTTTGCCAGATGGTTTGGGTGATTTAGGTGGGCTTGGAATTTTTTTTTCCATGAGAAAGTGTTTCCATCTAGACACTCTACCCCATAGCCCAGACATGAGAAGGATACAAGAGATTGTTGTCACATGCAAAGACTGGCCAGTACTTAGCAGATATTCCTGCAGCTCCTTTACCATCCTTTATTTATGTTGCTGTAGATCTCTTGGCAGGCTCCCTGATAAGATTTTATCTTGTCCTTTTGTCAATTTTGGAGGGACATCCTGCTCTTGCTAATGTCACTGTGGTGCCTCATTTTCTCCACTTGTTGATGACGGCCTTCAAAGTTTTCCATGGTACAGCTCATGTTTTGGAAATTCTTTAGTAACCCTCTCCTGATCGAGACCTTTTGACAGTGAGATCCTATACATGCTTTGTATGCTCTTTGCAGACTATAGCTTCAGCAATCAAATGAAACCAAGAAGATGTCAAGAAACTCCTACAGAAACAGCTGATCTTTATTTGGGGTCAACCAGAATCACTTCATTGCTGACAGGTGTACTAGGGTTAGGGCTTTTGAATATGATTGGATAATTCTGAGCAGTCACATGCCCCATTATAAAAGGGTGTAAACACTTGTGCAAACAGGCTATTGTAAGTTTTTCACTTTTTATTTTTTTCCCCCCTAAAACGTTTCTATTGGTTTTCACTTGAACTGTGTTTGTTGCAATATCACATTAAAGGTAGAAAAAGATCTGATGTGCAACCCAGCACCCTGCTGAATCCAACCCTGAACTGTTGCTACTTAGTGTTAGACCAATAATCCATCAAATAAGCTGTCATAACACTAACAGGCCATCACTCTTTAGGAGATAAATTGTAAGATCAATAACACAACCTGCAGTGGGTCCTCAAGGGACTGTTTTAAAGAAAACATTATGGGGGGCCTGCCTGAGTCACCACACTGGGACCAATCAAACTGGGAGACCATGTTGTCTGAGTTAAATAAGTTAAAAGCAAGTTTCTTCCATCCATCCATCCGTGAGGTAGCAGTGGCTCAGTGATAAGGCTTTGGGCTACTCTTCAGAAGGTTATGAGTTGAAATCCCAGCACTGCCAAGCTGCTACTGTTGAACACTTGAGCAAGGTCCTTAAGCTTCATCTGTACAGCTTAATTGAAGGTCACTTTGGAAAAAAGCATCTGTCAAACGAGTAAACGTAAATGTAAAGGACACGATGGTGTAATGTGGAGACAATAATAACACATAGACAGAGACAGTTGTGTCTGAATTCAATGAGTTCCCTGCATATTTCATGATATTACTGGTAGCAGCATAAAATCCAATGAATACCTAATGCGCACTACTTCCTAAAACTAAAGTACCAAATTGTATAGCAAAGCTTAACTTGTCAGGATGAATGGCAGGATGTCTTTGTATATTAATATAAAAAAAATATGCATACAGCCACTAGTGCCAACAGGTACTTGTTAGTGTATTTAAAATAAAATTGATTTTTACACATATACACAGATCAGCCATAACAATAAAACCACTGACAGGTGAAGAGAATAACACTGATTGTCTCGTTACAATGGTACCTGTCAAGGGGTGGGATATATTAGGCAGCAAGTGAACAGTCAGTTCTCGAAGTTGATGTGTTGGAAGAAGGAAAAATGGGCAAGCGTAAGGATCTGAGTGACTTGGACAAAGGCCAAATTGTGATGGCTAGACGACTGGGTCAGAGTATCTCCAAAACCATAGGTCTTGTGGGGTGTTCATGGTATGCAGTAGTAAGTACCTACAAAAAGTCGTTCAAAGAAGGACAAATGGCTTCATGGGTGCCCAAGGCCCACTGATGCGCGTGGGGAGCAAAGTCTGGTCTGATCCCACAGAAGAGCTACTGTAGCACAAATTGCTGAAAAACTTAATGCTGGCTATGACAGAAAGGTGTCAGAACACACAGTGCATTGCAGCTTGCTGCATATGGGACTGCATAGCCGCAGACCGGTCAGAGCACCTATGCTGAACCCTGTCCACCGCTGAAAGCACCTACAATGGGCATGTGAGCGTCAGAACTGGACATAGGAGCAATGGAAGAAGGTGGCTTGGTCTGATGAATCACGTTTTCTTTTACATCATGTGGATTGCCGGGTGAGTGTGTGTCGCTTACCTGGGGAAGAGATGGCACCAGGATGCACTATGGAAAGAAGTCATGCTCTGGGCAATGTTCTGCTGGGAAACCTTGGGTCATGGCATTCATGTGGATGTTACTTTAAAGTGCACCTACTATGGTTTTTAAACATGCCTAATTTTGTTTTAAAGGTCTCATACAATAGGTTTACATGCATCCAAGGTCAAAAAACATTTTAATTTTCTCATAATTTACATTGCAGCATTACCTTTTTTTCCCGGTGTCACAAACTCAGGATTCAAGGATCCGTTCACGTTAAACTCCTCCTTTCAGAGAGCCTACTCTGCTCTGATTGGTCAGATGTCCCAGTCTGTTGTGATTGGTCTACCGCTTACAGTGCATGTCAGAAAGGAAACGCCCACTACCAAGTTTGAGTTTCAGCTCCGTAATAATGTTGGTTTTACCTTATCAATTTGAGCCCGAGTCCGATAGTGATACGGTGGAAGATAAACCCGAACCACCATCACAAGCATGACGAGGACAGGACGTTTCTCAGTGGTAAGTTTATATGTAGTTTGGAAATAACGTGAGTTAGCCGGTTAGCAGGGGCTAACAGCTGTGCACTGGCTGTACACGTACACAACACAAAACCACCCATCGTTTTATCGTTTTAAAATGAATTCTAACCACTGACGTGTTACATCCTCATTCTTCGGGAGTCCATGCCAAGTGGTTTTGCTTTTGCAGCGCAGGAAACAAAGTCTTCTAGACACGAACCTAACTCTTTCAGGATGCAACCTCAACTGTAGTGTTTGAGGGCGGGTCAAAGTAAATGTTGTTCGCGAGCAGCCAGTGAAGACCAGAGGCGGGTTTTTTGTTGCAAACCTATGTAGGTTAGTACAGGAAGTAAGTCTGGAATTACTGATGACTTTCAGCTGTTCAGAATCGGTTCTTTCTTTTGGGAGTTAAGAACTCCATTTGTTGTGCACTTTGATTTTTGAAACTGCTTTTTTCATTCACAAACAGCTATATAACACACTACATGAAAGGTAATATCTGAAAAAGCATAATAGGTGCACTTTAATACACACCACCTACCTGAACATTGTTGCAGACCAAGTACAGCCCTTCAAGACTTCCCTAATGGCAGTGGCCTCTTTCTGACACACTGTAAAAATTGTTCAGGAATGGCTTGAGTATTGTGGAGGTCCTGTGTGTGTGTGTGTGTGAGAGAGAGAGAGAGAGAGAGAGAGAGAGAGAAAGCGATGTAAACAGTGGGTAGTGTGGACAAGTCTGAATAACATGAATTGATATCTGGACCAGACAGGTGTCTATTTTCTGTCAGGCAGTATGATGGGGAGTGAGGAGCGAGCGCGAGAGAGAATGAGCACAAGAAAGGGCAAAGGGAATTGGTGTGAGTCAGCTCCCCACCCCCATGATTAGCTGTTAGTCAGATTAAGGAGGGCTGGCCATTTTCTGTGCAGGCAGGAGAGGTGAAACATCGTTGCCTCTATACTGCACAGCTGAAAAAAATCCACATCAGATCCTTACCAATCAGCACTGCAATCAACAGCAGGCTTGGCCCCTAACGCCCACCAACAACACACACCCACCTCCCTCAACACACACACACACACAAAATGCTTTCCTTAGACATAGCAACATGTTGCCCAATGCCCAGGAGACTGCCATAACAACAGTTCTTGTGCAAGCACAGGTGGGGGGTAAGAGGGATAAAGGGTTGCTTATGCACAGCTATCCAAGGAAGAGGGAAAGAAAGAGCCACAGGCAAAGCATTAACCACCTCGAAGAAGCAGGATTTCCAGAGATGATTGAAACAGAATTAAACACACACACCCAAACAAACAATGGCCCCCTTTGTGCAGTGTTGTGCCACAGATGCAGCCAGGTCTGACATAAAGACACAGCCTGAAAAGGCAGGGACTGACTCCCCCTTCCCGTATGCACACACACACAGTCCACCATGACGCAGCAGCAACACCATCAAGGCACGGCAGCGCTAGAGCTGCAGCCCACTACAGGGCCCCTGTTCTCAAAAACATGCCTTTTGTCCCCTTTTAGGCTGTCATACACCTTCCCTCCAAAACACACAGGCACACACACAGTCAGCTCTGCCCCCTAACATGCAGTACTCTTATTGTACAGAAGGGGGACAGAGAGGCTCTCCTGCACTGTGAGACTTCCACGAGAGAGAGAGAGAGAGAGAGAGAGAGAGAGAGAGAGAGAGAGAGAGAGAGAAGAGAAGAGAGAGAGGGAGGATGGGTGACGCTTCAGGCAAAAGCACCGTATAATTAGCCGGAGCCAAACAAAGATGTAAATCGCTCACTCGGCAGAACAGCACAGAGATATTCGTGCCAGACGCGGCTTCTTTTACCCCTCAGGTCTGCACTTCATGAACAGCCAAACAAACAAAAACACCAATTAATGGTGAACACATGTAGTACCAATTAAGCCCAGCATCCACGAGCCAACAAGCGTTAGTTAAACTCGAATTAATGACATTTCACTTTTGGCATTCAGAACAGCTACATTGTCCGACCTGAACTCCAAGCAAGCTCTTCTACATGGAAAAGCCTTTTGTTAAAAGTAATAGGCAACCGCAACTTCCAGCGCACAGACAGCCGTCTCTCCTTGCTTGACAGTTGATGTATTTTTGCTACAAAGGCAGGCCAGTGTTTCCTGAGGGTTTGGTGGGAGCCTGAATAAGCACTCGTCACTCACAGCCCTCTTCAGCCCCATTCACACAGCTCAATCAATGGAATAACCACACACACACACACACACACACAGAGCCTAGGGCGTTTCCTATATTCTGCTCAACCCAACTCAACACCAATTAGTAATATACATAGAAACACACACACACACACACGTTTGTCTAACTATCCTTGTGAGGACCTTCCACTGACAAAATCCTGTACACCTAAATCTAACTCTAACCTTAACCTCACTTAACCACTAACCAGGATCCCTTTGGCTCAGTAGTTAAGACTATGGGTTACTGTTCAGAAGGTTGAGAGTTCAAGCCCCAGTACTGACAAAGTGCCCTTAAGCAAGAGCAAACCGCTCTGCTCCAGGGATGCTGAAACCTTGTGCTCTGAGCTTCCTCAACTTCCTAGCAAGCTAGGATATATGAATACAGAATTTCACTGTATTATAATGTATATGAGACAAACAAATGCTTCTTCTTCTACAGAGAGTCCCCAACCATGAACCATCTAAAATTCAGGGTGATTGAAGGTAGATATCTGTCCATGAAGAAAGAACATCCTGTTCTTAGAGATAAATGATCTGTAGGACTTCCTCTACAAAACCCAATCAAGGACAGAAGGTTCCTCCAGATTTCATCGAGTTCCTAAACTGAATGAATTCCATTTGAATACACAAGGAACACATTTCTATCAAAATACTTTAGCAGGGCGGAGAAACCTAACTTCATATCATTATCACTATTTACGATATATTATGACATACTATTTATGATCATATAGACTGTTGAGTTTTGACTACATTAGCTCTAAATGTTCGATAAGATAAGTTTTGTAAGCGTGATTGTTTACCCTGCTAGTTAGAATAAATCATCATGAAAAATACTGAAATATTAACAGACTGGCACAAGTCTGTACATTTCCTCAGCTCAGCGACATCAAATTCCCTCAAATCCTGTTTGATTAATGTTTTCAACACAACCTTAATCAAAACTTAGTCTACAGAAAACATTAAATATCAATATAATTTATATAGAACATTTACTTTAAAAATATGAGCTCGCGAACTAGGGTTTGGCGATATATCGGTATAAGATCGATAATGTGATAAATGATAACACGATACACTTTTCTGAGATATAGTTGGTATGGTGATTTTTTTATTTTTATTTTTTAACGTTTTTTTAATAATTACAAATTAAATGGTACTGAATTGATGCTGTTGAACTGACTGAATGGTCAGAATTGAACTGAATGGACTGAATTTTTTTTAACTTAATCTTCTTTGTCTCTGTAGGCATTAAAGAAAAGGATCGTCAAACAGTTTAATATTTTTTTTTTTGTTTATTTTACTACTATTTTGCAGACAGTTCGTTAGCTAAATTATATATCGTGAGTCAAGTTACAATATATTAACTATCGTGTGTAGATTTTGTTGGCTATATAGCTGGAGTTTGAATGCCATAACTTTTATATAACATTTTATCGCTCTTAAACTTATAAACAACGGCAATTTGTGGCTGTTTTTAAAAGGCAGTTGTCTCAGCTTGAACAAGTCCACGGCCATGTTGACTTAATCGCTTAACCCTAGAATCATGAACAAACTTCACTTGAGATAAAGAAACAAAATGCCTTTGTGCCTGTGAAAACAACCCAGGTGAAAAAGCTGCGCTGTTTTACTAAATATCGTGTTAAAATAATAGTACGTTTCAGTACACTATTATCTGTTTTTGGATGTAGCCTCTCCACCACTGCAACGGGTGATGTCATGTCACAACTTGCTGAGACTTCAGTGAAAAGTGTGTTGCGAATGCAACCGCACATAAACACTGAAGAATCGTTTATCAGATGTTTATGTAATGTTGATCATATGCTAGATCAAGGTTTACACTGGCTCTGAGGCATGCAGGAAAATAAAACAACGGTACGGCGGTATCTCGTAAAATGAATGAATAAATAAATAAATAAATAAAGCACTCTTGAAAAGGCAGTAAAAACATGGACACGTTGAAACGAACAAGCCTTCCTCCACATCTAGATGGCCAATCATCACTTCAGTTACGGGAAACACTTCATTTCCAGTCAACTGTACTATATCTGACAGCCTCATGTCGTCAATCTGTAATGTTAATGATTATAACGCGGAACAGATGGGAAAATATAAAGCATATAAGAAAGGTCATAGCAGCCATTTTTGAAAGAAAGTATCACCATAAGTCTGGCACAGAAAACAGATTGGGGCAATAAATTAATCAATCAAAGATTGGGAAATTATGACATATAACAATGAAGGCAGGTAATAAAGGATGCAGAGAGATGATGGGAAATTATTCATGTTATGCACAAGGGTTTCAATATGAAACAGAACACAGCAGTCAGATAAAGGTGTGTGATAGCATTCAAGATGCAGGTGAATTCCACGCGCCTGTAGGCTGAAATTCTTGGCCGGTGTGTGCAGCTGCACACCTGCAGTGTATACAGCATGTGCGTCCTGCTCCGTCTCCGTCTCTGTCTCCCCTGCCTGTTAGTGCTCACGGCTCAGGAATGAGATTATTATGAAGGCAACACCACCTCCTACACATCTTTTCCATTTCAAATATGTGAACGCACTCAAACACAGAACATTCCAGATCCAGACATGCTGTACATAATATCTGCCAAGCTTGATTTGCAGCAAATTCCACTGTTAGCTATTGAATCACGTCACAGGGGTCAAACGTCTGTCTGCTCGGATCACAACGTCTCAAGGAAGCAGAGCGAGAAAACATGTCTTTAGATCTCTGTTAAAAACGCATACTTGGTTATACTTAAGCGTTATATCATGGTCTGTCCGAATACTCGATCCTGACTGGCTGGAAGGAAGGTGCGGGTTAAAACCGTATATACCACAGGTAGTTCTTGTCAGTTTAATCACTGTTCTAAATTAATGCACTGCTTATAAACAACTGTAACCATAGTAATATACAGTTAAAATCACAGCTTCATTATTAGTAGAGATGCAGCACAGACACAGGTAATTCACACACGCACATCTCTCTCTCTCTCTCTCTCTCTCTAATAACTATTTACAATAATTCATTCAAATAAATGTAATCTTATCACACTACTTTATCTCTGTGTATGATTTAGAGGGACAGAATTCTAGACCTAAGGACCCGTACATAAAATAACTAACGAAAATGAACCGTTATTTTTATCTTTTATATCCGTTATATTTAAATTTTGCGCTGCAAACATCAATGACCGCTTTAACTTGTCAATGCTGGCAAGTGACCATGGTATAAGCGGGATAATCCATGGCTAGGTGTGCGTTACACCATTTTATGCACTCCACGGATGCCTCCACGTCATGCATTAAAACCGTGTGACGCACACCTGGATTATCCCTTACATATCGGAACTAACTGTTGTATAAAATATATTATTCAAAATGCACATTATTGCTATTGTTACACCTGAAATACAGTCCCTTATTCAAAGGCGAAAGATGAGACAGCAGCATTGCATGTATCATAATTCGCATAATATCATAATTAGGTGTCCTAAAGAACTCAAGTCAGAATTGTTCACAGTAGCTGTGGTACGAAGCAGGAGTCCAAAGTGTTTAAATTCTGTAGATCTACCCCATGTAAAGTTATTTAAGTAATCTGTAGCTTTAGTAGTCAACAAACAAAACTGTCTTTGAATTATGGACATCATGGACAATGATTCCTATTATGAACATTTTGAGAAAACCTGAGTCAGTAAATGTCTCTAGCGAGGACCCATTAAAATGCTGTGCCTTGCTTTGTTTACTTCTCAATAAGCCAGTCGTGCTCCGGTTAACTTAAAGACAAACTCGCAGTTCTCAAGTTTTCCAGTTTAATGAATATTTAAAGAACTTTTCCCCCCAAAATACAAAAATGAAATTTTATTTTTCTATTGGCACAGGACTACTGTCCACCATACGTTTCTAATTATTTAGGAATTTGAAAGGAAGTAGCTAAAAATGATCCCAACATGCATCACTCCCAACATGCATCACTCTAACCATGATGACCCATTGTGGCTTGAGTAATGCCAAGACGCAACTGTTAAGCACAGTAATCAGACTGTGGATCAGTAAGGTAATGGCACCGTACATCCGCATAGACCTCCAATGCTCCTGCAAAACATAGCAGTTGCTATGTTCTCAAAGTATCTGAAGGTTAGAAGTAGATCCTAACTGACTGAAATAGGACAACGAGTTTTCTCATTTGTTCTGCGTAACATACCTTTTAATCACTAAAACCAGATCCTAAACCTGTGAAAACATACGGGTAGTCTAGAGAACTAGTCTAAAACTAAATCACAAACATTCCCTAATCGAACTGCTGCTGATGATTAACAGTATATACCAGTTCATGTTTTTTTATATATTAAATGACAACAAGCTTTAAAATAAGTATTACGTTGATTATGATTGTGTATTTCAATGATTATGGAGTTGTAAGGATGCAGCCACCTCATATATATGCAGGACTGCCATGTCTCTGCTACATGGCCACATGAAAATTGCAGGTATGCAGTCATCCCAGTGATCCCTCTCCATACTGCTGTTAACAACTCAGTTGCTACCAATCAACAGTGTTATGATACGTTTGATGTGGCGGTCTTGACGGTAAACTGACGAACGTGAACCCATCGCATCGAACAAAAATCCAAATTCAGGCCTGTGAAATATACCACTACCAAGACAAATGGATACATAAGAAGTGTGTAAATTGATACTCTAAATAAATGCAGCTACACTAACATACGAATCCTGACATCACGCTGACTGAAAATATTTAGACGATTGTGCATTATGTTTAAAAGTATGAATATTTATTCATGAAACATACAGGCATTCATAGCAACGGTAAGTAAATCCCACCCTTTTTCTTAACTTACAAATTCTTTAGTCGAGGTTCTTCTCATGAATAGGTTTCATGAATAGGTTTTAAAGAGGAACTTTTAGTGCCACTTAAGAGAACTCTTAGCGGTAAGATTCTTTGTGAATACGCCTCTTACGATCTATGTGACAATCATGGCTAAGAGAGACATGCTTCCTCTTAGAAAAGCCTTCATCTGTCCAAGATCCACATGTTCGGAACTCCCCAATCACTCAGTTTATTTCTAAAGACAATGGCTGGATTGTGGGGATAATACAAATATGGCCATTTAATTCTAGGAGTATAAAAAGAAAACTAGGGAGAAAAAAAGAAACCAAAGCTAAATCAAAGCCAGAGACATTAGCTCATTGTTTTTCCCAAGTGAACTTTCGCTCAGATAAAACACACTATAATGGAATACAGCACTCATGTCACACACACACACACACACACACACACACACACACACACACACACACACACACACACACACACACACACAATCCACAGAGCTTCTATAATGACTCGATTCTGGCTGCTTCTGCATTCGGTTTGGTTTTCCTGGGATTTGTTATGTAGAATCTTGGATTAGCTACAGACAAATCCAAGAGAAAAGGGCTTTTAAGGAAGTACTATACTTGTGACTCGGCAAAATATGGCATGCTGTAGCATCCAAACCCAGGCCTGACAACCGCCCCCCCACCCCCCGGCATTGCTGGCATTGGGGTTTACAGACTAGAGGTCACAGGCAGACAGGGGGTAAAGGGACCTGCTTTTGTTATTCAGGTTTTCTTTCTTTCTCTTTTGCTTTGTCCTTCTCTTAACTCAAGGTTTTATTACTGATATGAAGAATCTGTCTGTCATCAAAGTCAAAGTCTGTCACTGTGAAAGATCTCTCTCTCTCTCTCTCTGTGTGTGTGTGAATATAAATAATAATGCCTGAATAGCCACTCAGAACTATTTTTTTCATTGTTTGTATTTGTACCACATTAAAACATCTCCCTTTCAAGCAGATCATTTAGGGACATGGTTGGTTTTTCATGAAGTATCAAGGCAACATCAATTCGGCTTCATAGTACAGATCTCTGGAGTGATAAGCTTTCCAGTGCAGAAATTCAAATTAAGAAAAAGGCTAACAGACAAAACAGACACAGTATAGTTCATTTCAGCCTGGCTGTATTGAGGTGAGTCCAGAGGCCTTCTGTTCTATACAGGCAGCACAGTGACATACACTACGCCACTGTGTGTGTGTGTGTGTGTGTGTGTGTGTGTGTGTGTGTGTGTGTGTGTGTGTGTGTGTGTGTGTGTGTGTGTGTGTGTGTGTGTGTGTGTCCAGCAGAGAGGGCAGACATTCTAGCTGTATACATGTGTGTACAGGGTTCCTCGGGGGATTGGTGAATGTTTAATGCTAGTAGGTTCCTAAAGGAGGAAACTTTTCTAAGATGGAAGCCCTCTGTTGTTGGGTTCTATATATTAAACAGGAACAAACTGACGAACCCTGACGTATGCTAGATAGAAGGATGCTAGAAGTGTACACGGACAAATTAGGCACAGAGACCTAATCATATCATCCATCCATTACAGCGGTTGTTTCTTAAAGTGGGGTCCATGAATCATTGCCAATGGGTCTGTGATTTTTTAAATTTTTTTTAAATTTTGGTACAGAGAAATCATAATCCAACATTATCAGAGTTATTATATTTATTAACAGGTTCTTATACATATTAATCTCTTTCACCTGGTCACTTGAATTGAATGGGTTGTTCAAAAAAAAAAATTTATGTCAACTTGGACCTAATGTATTCTGTTGGTGGAAAGTTCAGGAATAAAAAGCTCTATGGTTCCAATAAATCGCCAACATACTGTATGATTGTAATCTTAAATATATATTTTAAAAATATATTTTAAATCATTTTAAAATTCGGTTATCAGAGTGCATCTGTGGAATTTATTTACAATTCCCTGGCTGCAAGAAGTTTGTCAACCCCAGTGTTAAAGCACACCTTCAACCCCCCCCCTTGCAATTACCTCTCACACTACTCCACCCACCTCTTATTTAGAGAGTGGAGGAGCTTCTCTCACTAATCCCACAAAGCTGCTGCCTCCACAACACCACGACTGTCATGAGTTTGGCCCAACGAGGGGGTGGAGTCAGAGAGGGGGTGGTGCGGTTTGTGTGTCCACTCTATTTATAGTGGCTCCTCCCTCACCCACCCAAACAGCCTTTACTGAATCCACGTGTAAGGATACAGACAGGAACATTCAGTTTTCAGTATACAGTATCTCACAAAAGTGAGTACACCCCTCACATTTTTGTAAATATTTTATATCTTTTCATGGGACAACACTGAAGAAATGACACATTGCTACAATGTAAAGTAGTGAGTGTACAGCTTGTATAACAGTGTAAATTTGCTGTCCCCTCAAAATAACTCAACACACAGCCATTATTGTCTAAACCGCTGGCAACAAAAGTGAGTACACCCCTAAGTGAAAATGTCCAAATTGGGCCCAAAGTGTCAATATTTTGTGTGGCCACCATTATTTTCCAGCACTGCCTTAACCCTGTTGGGCATGGAGTTCACCAGAGCTTCACAGGTTGCCACTGGAGTCCTCTTCCACTCCTCCATAACGACATCACAGAGCTGGTGGATGTTAGAGACCTTGCGCTCCTCCACCTTCCGTTTGAGGATGCCCCACAGATGCTCAATAGGGTTTAGGTCTGGAGACATGCTTGGCCAGTCCATCACCTTTACCCTCAGCTTCTTTAGCAAGGCAGTGGTCGTTTTGGAGGTGTGTTTGGGGTCGTTATCATGTTGGAATACTGCCCTGCGGCCCAGTTTCTGAAGGGAGGGGATCATGCTCTGCTTCAGTATGTCACAGTACATGTTGGCATTAGCTCCCCAGTGCCGGCAGCACTCATGCAGCCCCAGACCATGACACTCCCACCACCATGCTTGACTGTAGGCAAGACACACTTGTCTTTGTACTCCTCACCTGGTTGCAGCCACACACGCTTGACACCATCTGAACCAAATAAGTTTATCTTGGTCTCATCAGACCACAGGACATGGTTCCAGTAATCCATGTCCTTAGTCTGCTTGTCTTCAGCAAACTGTTTGCGGGCTTTCTTGTGCATCATCTTTAGAAGAGGCTTCCTTCTGGGACGATAGCCATGCAGACCAATTTGATGCAGTGTGCGGCGTATGGTCTGAGCACTGACAGGCTGACCCCCCACCCCTTCAACCTCTGCAGCAATGCTGGCAGCACTCATACATCTATTCTGCAAAGCCAACCTCTGGATATGATGCTGAGCACGTGCACTCAACTTCTTTGGTCGACCATGGCGAGGCCTGTTCTGAGTGGAACCTGTCCTGTTAAACCGCTGTATGGTCTTGGCCACCGTGCTGCAGCTCAGTTTCAGGGTGTTGGCAATCTTCTTATAGCCTAGGCCATCTTTATGTAGAGCAACAATTCTTTTTTTCAGATCCTCAGAGAGTTCTTTGCCATGAGGTGCCATGTTGAACTTCCAGTGACCAGTATGAGAGAGTGTGAGAGCGATAACACCAAACTTAACACACCTGCTCCCCATTCACACCTGAGACCTTGTAACACTAACGAGTCACATGACACCGGGGAGGGAAAATGGCTAATTGGGCCCAATTTGGACATTTTCACTTAGAGGTGTACTCACTTTTGTTGCCAGCGGTTTAGACATTAATGGCTGTGTGTTGAGTTATTTTGAGGGGACAGCAAATTTACACTGTTATACAAGCTGTACACTCACTACTTTACATTGTAGCAAAGTGTCATTTCGTCAGTGTTGTCCCATGAAAAGATATTATAAAATATTTACAAAAATGTGAGGGGTGTACTCACTTTTGTGAGATACTGTAGCTTTACTGGCATGACTGTACCAAGCACAGCGTTGCCAACACAAGGCATAATAGAATTTATAAACAAAACAATCACATCAATAACCAAAGCTTATATTTTACCTAGCTAGCTAATATTCAATGACCAATTCAGTCTGGAGTTTCTGTGGGGAATGAGCAGTTACACCATGACAGACAGACACAGTGAGGTGAGAGCTAACTAGCTGATGGCAGCTAAAGGACAAGCTCTTGTTAAGAGGATTTGCTCTTTCACCTGGTACTCAGTAACTGTGACAATCGCACTCATGTGCATAATAAAGCTTGCGTTCTCCTAACACTTTTGTAACTAAGTGAATTGTGAATATTTGGTGTGTATCCCAAACTGCATACTACTGTACTTAATAGTATATCACTGCACCATTAATGCCATTATTATTTAGGTGTACTACTTAGTGTGTATTGTGTGGTTTGGGACACAGCCTTGAATATGATCTAAATGTGTACACTTGCAGCCGGTAGACTAATGCACCCAGTGGAGGAAGAGAGGCTGTCTGTAGGTTTAACTTGTTTAAGACTGTAAAGTTACAGCTACAGGATGTGAGATTTTGGAATGTTGCCCTCTCTGGTAGGAAAAAGCAATAACCAACTTAAATCAAAGGACAATTTCAGTCAAATTTCTTATATTTTCTGTTTACCTCCTGACATATTTGAAGCATTAACTTATAGTGGATACAGTGAACTTACAGTCTGGCACAGCAATTTCTCCAAGAATAAAGAATAATATTCCTTGGCTCCAGTCATCCCAACACCCATTCGTGACATGGTTGCTGTTCCTCCTGTTCACTGTTTCTTATTAAAGAGAAACAACTTCTAAGCATTTTGGTGCATCATATTTCTGCTAACATGAATAATGTAAACACAAATATTCTGTACATGGCTGGGACTCTAGCACAATACATTCTGCAGTGGGATAAGGTCTCATTCTCTCTCTTGTTCTTCGTCATTCCCCCTCTCTGACCCCCCTCCCTCCATAAACATTGTGCCTGAATGACAATGAGTGCTTTTGGAGCAAGGCTAAATGTGTTCTGCCCCATGGTGATGAATAGCCTGCTTTTGTTAACTCCGCTGTCAATCCACTATGGAGAAAAAGAAAAAGAGTGATATGAACTAGCACTCACTAGTGACTGTCTTACTCTTAGTCCTAGTCTTGCATCCAGTACATGCCCACTTTCAAATACAGTCAATAATTGTACCTACAAAAAGGGCACTACATGGTAGGTGAACCTGATAAAATGGCCACAGTTTATATAGAAGGTAGGTGTACTTAAACTAGCAACTGAGTGTACATAGTGCATTTACTTTACATTGAGAGCATTTGTAAGATGACCTTATCCAGAGCGACTTACAGAAATGCTTCTCAGTCTCCACAGGAAACATATACGCACACTAGTACAAATAGGCCAGGGTCTAAGAATACCACTAAGCTAAACCCTGTTGGAGAAGAGTTCATACTGATACAACAACAAAGTATCATTTTTACTTGAGTTTATAACAAAATGCATTTAATGCTGCATAGGGGGCCGTTCACATATCGGGTCTTTTGCGCGCTCAGGTTCGTTATTTTAAATGTAGACGCGCGGATATAGAGAGAGTGACGCTGTCACGACACTCATCCGGTGTGACATGCTCGTTTTTTGAGATGAAAAATCCCAACTTTTCAGAATGCCGCAAGCGCAGGCCATGTGACAAGAACCAACCAATCAGCTTCACCCTTTCCGGCTTTGAATCTCCCATCGTCCAGACAGAGCTCTTGGATTAGTTGGGGAAATTCTCTGTGTTTTTCTACGTGCTTGAAGGATGGGGTGCAACCAAACACGGCGTTTTTTTTCTCTTCTCCATAAATAAATCTAGTAGCAGAGCTACTGCAAGGGATTTGTGGTGCTGTAAATCCATCCTGTGCTAAAACTTCCTCGTCGTCATGGAGAGCGCAGCTCATGGTTGCTTAGCAATGGCAGACAGAAAGAAGGCGAAAGCGTTTTTAGGTGCGACATGTGAATGGCCCCTAGGGCAGCATAATATATTATATTAATCATATTTTAATTATAATCACAATCTTTGACTTTCTCAATTAATTATGCAAACTTATGTTAACTTACAGTTTATAAATTAACTGACCAAAAGATCCTATTTAGGCTAATAGCTAGCTAATTATGTGTACTCTCTGTAAATTCACTCAAAGGGAACAAACTGAGGTACAGCTAAGAAGTTTAATAAAAACAGACTTTGCTGAGTCACACTAAGAAGAGCAAATATAGGATAATATTGTTGTTATTACTGATACACAGATTTACAGTCGAAATAAAATCCAAAATTCAATATCCTTCCTGACACGAAGAGCCACCACTGCTGTTCTTTCCCAGAATGAACTGAAATTTAAAAATACTACAAGATACTGCTCCCAGCTGTCATATCAGTGCCGAAAGCGGCGAAGGACTAAATCACAACGACATCACATGCACCTGAGTCATGTTCAAGTCTAATGAGCACTTGTATTTATGAGTTGAACGCACATGAACGCCACCACAGAGTCGTAATTACAAGTGGGACACTCTGGATTTTCTTTGAGCTCCGAGTTTCTGAGTTGGGGGCGTATCAGTAAGAAAACATATTGAAATCAGTGGAGGAAACGTCTGTAGTTGACGTTAAATTTATTGAAATCGAATGTTTACTCGTCTCAGAAGCGGATTTCAGTTATTATGTGTTTGGTATACGCAGCAAGTTATTCAAATACAAGCAAATTGGTTAAAATTTAAGCACCTATAGGAGAGAAATGGTTTGATTTGCGACGTTGCATGGGCATTTTGTTTATAGAAAGTGAGATAATAAAAGTAAAATATAAACCCTACTACTTATGGGTATTTAGCAGTGACGTCTTTGCCAGGTTTTTTTTACTTACAATAAAACAAGCTAATTGCCTGCACAATATAGGACAGCACAGTACAATTATGATATAATATGTAGTTTACAGTTTACAGTGGCTTCATAAACTGATTAAAAACATAAAAAAGCAAAACACACCTGATGCGCATTCTTTGTTCTTCATTTTCTTGAAGTAGAGTTAAAAAACCTTGCTGTATTTTTTTGCAGTTAATTAAGAGAAGGTACACCGTCATCTTGCTCCGACCAAAGTGACTTGAATGCACCTGATGTCGTAATTACGACTTCCCAGGAGGACTTGAACGCACGGTGAGTTTGGATTTGTATCGCTCCTAGTTTAGTGTTTGTTGTGTTCACTTCATGTTTCTTATTTATGTTCTCAGTGTTTGTTTTTGTGTGTTGCACCTTATTGAATAGTCATCCGCATATGCATCCGACTCCGACTCCAATAACTGACACCAGTTCATTTATACCACATAATAAATTCGTACTATGACTAAAGAGGTTGTATTTAATGATAACCGGATAATACTTTTGAAATTTGGCAAAACCGCCATTTTTACTGTGTAGTGCTAGTTTAAGTATTAAAAAAAAAACTCCTGATTGCTGTAGGTCAGGCACTGCTGATCCCATCCCATGTTATCACTCATACTGTTGTTCAAACACATCTTCAAAGCTACACACTTTGCGATGTTAACCGCTGTGACAAACTGTCCCATTTAACATAGCTCTCTTAAGAGTCTGGGTAATATTCGCAGTAGGACAGACCTTGTCAACACACCTCACACAGCAGCAGTGGGAAGATGACAGTCTGACGGTTTAAAAAGAGGCCGGTGAAGGAGGTTTAATCTTCCCACACGCAACGCTTAGATTTTCTAGCCATCCGTGTAAAAAGAAAAAAACAACAACCTATAAAGAAGCCTTTGGGCTATTCAGAGCAGAGAGGACACACGAAGCACGATTTGCAGAAGGGTTTACTGCGACAGAGTAAAAAGACAGTACACCAGTGCACTCATGGGTTTAATACTGTTTTTTTTCACCACTTCCAGAAAGTTATGAGCATAACAGTTGGCTTAAATTAAGTATAGCATGCTGACAGACAAAAAGCAGTGAGAAAAAGCAAGGAAACACCACACACACACACACACACACACACACACACACACACACACACACACACACACACACACACACACAAATCCTCTTACAGTTATTTCATCCAAAGAGGCCACCTGCCATGAGAGAGTTGACATTCCAAAGGGTACAGTGTGAGGGGTTTGTAAGTACACAATTTAGCCCTAGAGACTACATGGAGGAACACACACACACACACACACACACACACACACACATACAGATACAGTACTGTAGATCCACCCACAAAAACTCAATTCTTCTGTCCATTCAATCTCAATATCACCACTGTCTGACACCTTTCAGGGACTTTCAAATAATATGCTCAAACAGCAATAACAAGCAGTGACCCAGCCTTTAAGGTCACTTGAGCATCAACATGCTTGCGTCTGAACCCTAACTGACCAATGAGATAGCGAGCACAGATGACTCCACAGATGAGCTGGGCTTAGGCGTAGCCCAGACTAGCTACGGTTTTCTTAAGCCTGTTTGTCCAGCTGTCTGTCCGTCTGTCCTGGCGCTACTTGAGATCATGAGCGAGAGGCCAGGAAGAGGTAAAGTGATGGAGGGAGGGGATAAATGTGACAACCAGGGGAAGTAAGGGTGTACTCAGAAATCATAAGAAAACATCTACCCCTCCCTAATCCCCCCACTACTTGCTCTCCTGCTGCCTCTTTATCACTTAGCATCTCCTCCATCTTGTCCAGTCAAGCATGGCAGAAGTGTATGCTGACCTGCTCTTCACAGAGAAGTGTATGCATAAAATGGCCCGTTGACCACCGTTCCCCCCTCCTATATCCAGCAACAAGCCAAGCCACAGATAAGCTGGAACAGAGTGTGCCAGCACTGCTTCAGATGTCTGCCCATGCCTCAGTCATCAGTAAATAATACTGTGTCTAGCGGATTCATAGCTTTGACAACCATATACAGTACTGTGCAAAAGTTTTAGGCAGTTGTGAAAGAATGCTGTAAAGTAAAAATGCTTTCAAAAATAGACGTGTTAATAGTTTATATTTACCAATTAACAAAATGCAAAGTGAGTGAACAGAAGAAAAATCTACATCAGAGGGTGTGACCACCCTTTGCCTTCAAAACAGCATCAGTTCTTGTAGGTACACCTTCACAAAGTCAGGGATTTTGTAGGCATATAGTCAGGTGTATGATTAAACAATTATACCAAACAGGTGCTAATGATCATCAATTCAATGATCATTTGAGCTGTGTGGGAGGAATAAAACTGGGTGAGGAACAGCCAAACTCCACTAACAAGGTGATGTTGCTGAAGACAGTTTACTGTCAACAGACATACACCCTGGCAAGACTGAGCACAGCAACAAGGCAGAAGGTAGTTATACTGCATCAGCAAGGTCTCTCCCAGGCAGAAATTTCAAGGCAGACAGTGGTTTCCAGATGTGCTGTCCAAACTCTTTTTTCTTTGAAGAAGCACAAAGAAACTTTGATGACTGTAGACGCGGTGGTCGGCCAAGGAAACTTACTGCGGCAGGTAGGGAAGGTAAATCTTCCCACTGACAACTTTCTGGCAGAGGGCAGCAGATTTTCCTCAAGAATTTGATGGTATTTTGCCCCATCCATTTTTCCTTCTATCTTGACAAATGCTCCAGTCCCTGCTGCAGAGAAACACCCCCATAACAGGATATTACTACCTCCATGCTTTACTGTAGGAATGGTGTTATTTGGATGGTGAGCTGTATTGGATTTCCGCCAGACATATCGTTTGGTGTTGAGGCCAAATAACACCTTTTCCCATGTGGCCTCAGAATCTTCAAGATGCATTCATGTGGCCTTTCTTGAGGAGTGGCTTTTTTCTTGCAACCCTCCCATACAAGCCACATTTGTGGACAATTTGTGATATCGTTTTCACATGCACACAATGACCACTCTTTGTCATAAATTCCTGCAACTGCTTCAGAGTTGCTGTAGGCCTCTTGGTAGCCTCTCTGACCAGTTTCCTCCTGGCTCTTTCATCCAGTTTGGAGTGACGTCCTGATCCAGGGAGGATCTGTGTTGTACCAACTACCTTCCACTTCTTATTAACAGACTTCACTGTGCTTCTAGGCATTGATAAAGCCTTTGAAATTTTTTTGTATCCATCTCCTGACTTGTGCCTGTCCACAACTTTATCCCGGAAATCTTTTGACATTGCCTTGCCACCCACAGTTGACTGTTTGCTTCAGTTGCACTACAAAATGCTCCAGGAAAGCTATTTTCATGCTGAGCTAATCAAAATGACCACAGCTGAACACAGTTGAAAGTCAAATGGCTTTGTGTGCCATTGAGAAGGTGATTAGCTACACCTTATTGAGTCTACAAGTCATTTTTAGGAGGAGGGTGATCCTTTTTCCAACTCAGTGATTCTGTTTTTTTTTTTATTTATTTATTTTCTGACATGTTGGTGTTATACCTTTCACTTGGATGTTATAAGTTGCACTGAGTAAATACAGCTGGATAAAACAAAAACTGTGTCCGTCTTCATTTCAGGCTGAAAAGCAAAAAAATGTGATTATTTTAAAGGGGGATGATTCTTTACTATACCCACTGTATGCATGAAAACACAGGAACTGGGGTGCAGAAAAATGGCAGCAGGTGCTCTGGACTGATGAGTCAAAATTTGACATATCTGGCTGTAGCAGAAGGCAGTTTGTTTGCCGAAGGGCTGGAGAGCGGTACACGAATGAGTGTCTGCAGGCAACACTGAAGCATGGTGGAGGTTCCTTGCAAGTTTGGGGCTGCATTTCTGCAAATAGAGTTGGGGATTTGGTCAGAATTAATGGTCTCCTCAATGCTGAGAAGTATAGGCAGATACTTATCCATCATGCAATACCATCAGGGAAGCATCTGATTGGCATTACAACGACCCCAAACATACAGCAAAGGTCATTAAGTACTATCTTAAAGAGAGAACAAGGAGTCCTGGAAGTGATGGTATGGCCCCCACAGATCCCTGCTCTCAACATCATCGAGTCTGTCTGGGATTACATGAAGAGAGAGAAGCAACTGAGGCTGCCTAAATCCACAGAAGAACTGTGGTTAGTTATCCAAGAGGTTTGGGCCAACCTACCTGCTGAGTTCCTTCAAAAACTGTGTGCAAGTATATCTAGAAGAACTGATGAATTGATGCTGTTTTGAAGGCAAAGGCTGGTCACACCAAATATTGATTTGATGTAGATTTTTCTTCTGTTCACTCACTTTGCATTTTGGTAATTGATAAATATAAACTATTAACATGTCTATTTTTGAAAGCATTCTTACTTTACAGCATTTTTTCACACCTGCCTAAAACTTTTGCACAGTACTGTATATTATTTAGTCTAGGAGTATATTATTTAGTCTAGGAGATATTGATCCATCTATCTTCCATCCATCTACCGCTTATCCTTATAAGGTTAGACTAGATAGATAGATAGATAGATAGATAGATACAGTGCTGTGAAACGGTATTTCTGATTTCTTCTGTTTTTTGTGTATATCTCATAGTGAATTATTTCAGAAATTAAAACAAAATCTAAGATAAAAACAAAGATAAGATTAAAAAAAGGCAACCTGAGTAAACACAAAATCCAGTTTTTAAATGATAATGTTATTTATTGAAGCAAAATGTTATCCAATACCAACTGGGCCTGTGTGAAAATGTATTTGCCCCCGTAGTTACTAATTCCCCAAATCTATGAAACTGCATTGATAATGAGGTTCAGCTGGACTAGACGCAACCAGGCCTGATTACTGCAAACCCTGTTCAATCAAATCAACACTTAAATAGAACTTTTTCAACAGCATGAAGTTGGTCTTACCCAGTAACACACTGTGCCAAAGTTGAAAGAAATTCCAGAAATTATGAGGAAGTAGGTGATTAAAATAAATCAGTCTGGGAAGGGTTACAAAGCTAATTCAAAGCTTCTGTAAAGTGTCTAGAAGCACCTGCAGTGTCTTCCCTGTGGGCCTCGAACTGAAAAATAATCTGGTGGAAACGTCTTATCTCCTCTCCTCTCCTCATCTCTGCATGTGTGTGTCCAGCAACAACAGACGGCGGAAGGCTACTTAACCTCCTGACCAAAGCTCCCACAGGAAGAGGGACACTCTTCACCCCTTTCCTCTATTTTCCTCTTCCTTCTCGTCTACTTCTCAAGTTGCTGCAGCTGTTAGCTGGAGTCTGGGGAGTCATGAAGGAGTCAACTACTCATTCGTGCAAATGCCAAAGGGATTTCCTCACAGACAAACACACCCGTCCACACATACACTCAATCACATGCATGCTTATTCTTCCAGGAGGTAAAGCAACCCATGCACTGTTGTCTACTCAACATCAGCACATATTGTGTCCAAAAGTTTACTAGCATCTCTATATGTATGCTACAAGTGGAATGCATTTCCAAAGGCAACAATACTCTGTTCCTAAAAATATATTTTAGCACGATGCGTAAATCAGGCGCTGTACCTTAACCAACTTCAAAGGGTTCAGCAGTCTAAACATTTGTAAAAACAATTTGTGGAATTAAACATGGCTAATTGTGCTGTTCCCATGAGTGCATTTGGAGCTATTACTCAAACAGGTTGATGATGCAGGTGTTTTATCTGAGAGGAAAGCTTTTTCAGAATTTGGGAAAACGTAGAGGGGAGGGGCGTCTCGCTCTATCTTTATTTACAACCCAAATTCCTGAACATCCATGTGAGAATGAATGGCGGGGCACAGGGCCAGCAGGACAGAGGGAGAGAGTATGCGTGCGTGTGTGTGTGTGTGCGTGTGTGTGTGTGTGTGTGTGTACTGGCATCTCCTCTTGTGCTATTCTAGGCTATGGACGCTGACTAAATTGAAGGCCACAAATACAAACACACACACACAAACACACACACACACACACACACACACATATACAGTATATGTATTACTGCAGACACATTCTGAAGTTGTATTCTTTGGCAAATAAAGCATGGACAATTATTCTCGGCCATTTGATGCCTGTTAAATTTGACTCCATTCACTGCAGGAGGACGTCCGACATCCTAAACACAAATGCAAATGTTATGCAAACCATCCACATTTAGAGTGTTTTGGGGGTTGGAAGTCTAGACAGTCCAAGCGTGTCTGTTCACTTCATTCTCAGTCCAAATTCAGATGTGGCCCAAATGCTTGACAACACCATAAACCCCCATTATGATCAATAAGTATTAAAGCACTTAACCACCATTAACTATGAGCAAATAAGGAATGTGCCACAAATACCCAGATTTGTGAACATGGGCAGTGCTCAGTAGCTCAGTGGTTAAGCTGTTGGGCTACTGATCGGAAGGTCATGAGTTCAAACCCCAGCATTGCCAAGCTGCTACTGTTGGGCCCTTGAGCAAGGCCCTTAAATAATTGCCTCAACTGCTCAGATGTATAAATGAGATAAATGTAAGTTGCTCTGGATAAGGGTGTCTGCCAAATGTCATAAATGTGAAAGGATTTACCAGATGTAGCTGAGCTTCTCTAGCCTTTCTTCTAAGAAACCAAACATGTACTAATGGAGACATTTGAAGGAGTGTGCTGCACTTTCGCTTTTGTAGTTTTGTTTTCACCTCTCAAATTCGGTGCATTTTAAAACAGTCCATGATATCTGAAGTACAAAGAGCAGCAAAAGTAGATAAGTGAGGGATGTTCAAGTTCAAGTTCAAGTTCAGTTTATTTGTATAGCACTTTTAACAATGGACATTGTCCCAAAGCAGCTTTACATGGCGTTCCACCAGGAGACACATTTTGTCCATTCATCTTCAGTAACATCTATACTAGGTCAAGGTGGTGGGAGATCCAGAGCCAATCCCTGGAAAACGGAGCGTGAGGTGGGAGTACACTCTGTATGGGACACGAATCCATCACAGTGCACTAGGCACACTTGTATTCATACACTCATTCACAACGAGAGGCGATTTAACATAGCCAGTTCACCTTATTATGAGGAAACCAGAGAACCCGGAGGAAACCCACATGCACACGGGGAGAACATGTGAAACTCCACAGAGACAGTAACCCAAGCTCAAGACCCTGCTATCTGCTGTGCCACTGTGCCATTTTACAGTCTTTGCCTTCTCTTTTTAATTCCATAATGCTTCTTTATTCACTGTATTGCTATGTTCATCAGTGAAAAAATACCCTAAAACAGCAGACTTTATGTAATTCCAGTCATCTGTTTAGTCAGAGCTGAGCCGTGCACAGGGTGAAGAAGAAACGTTAATTGTGGTAGCCGCTCTGAGGAAGGAATGAGGACGTCTTTGGATCTGAAGGGAGCCAACACCCATGGTTATCAGATTTCACAGCTTACGGACTTAAGTCCTGAATTTGATCAACAAGTGGAATCCTCCCTGGGAGCACTACACAATCGAATGAGTTTGCACCTTAGGCGTGGGCAATAAACAGCCTGAAAGACAGCAAATAAGACAAACAATAAGATGAACAAAAAAAAAAAAACATATTTGAGTGGCAATGATCATGAACCCTTATAGACCATTAGCATCCAGTGTTAAGTGTGTACAACATGCTCTATAGTGAACCTTGAGTATGCACTGCACTTGACTGCACTCTCCATCATCTCCCTCCCTCACTAAACAATCCAAAGACATTGTCTGCTTCGCTTATCTCCCAGACAGTCTCAGGAATTTACACAATGCCCCAGGAGGTCTACCAAAAAGGCCGACCTCCTCCTGGATTGACCTGTACAAGGACCGGGTGTGTACATGTGGACATTGATCTTTATGCCCTGAAGGTCAAACAAAGTGGAAGACCAAACTCTCCAGAGAGAATATAATTTCTACCTCCTATTTCCAGCCCAAACAAGCAACTATCCTGTCGCCTCACCCTCTTAACCAAAGGCAGCATACACAATTGAAATGATCTGCATTCAAAACAAGAACTGTGAGTACCTTGCAGATTTACAATAGCACTCAACTGGTCTTTAGGTCACACACTCTCTTCCCCTAAAGCAATGGCCCATATTCTGAAGGAAAAAAAAGCCATAAAAGGTTTTGCAGGCAGTTGAAAGACCAGGAGGAGAGCCAGGCAAAGATTAAATCAGTAGAGAGAGTTTCCTTTTGATTACATCAGCAAGGTCTTGTTTAGGCCTAGAACGTGGTGTTCTCCACATATTTAACAGGGTGGCACGCTCTCCAAAACTCAATTAGGAGATTTATGTCTCCCTAAGAACAGATAAGCTGAAGGTGCCTCGGGATGTAAGGATTGTAGTTCCACCTGTGGTCGTGGCACTCAGGTCGTCTAGCCTGCCTCACCAGGTGTTTTGAGCTTCTGTTCATTACAAGTAGAGAGAGAGAGAATATTTGTTGCTTTTTGACATGAAATGAAAGTCAAACCCTACTTATCTGCAGTTTTTTTAAACAAGAATATTCAGGAATGGCACATCCCACACTCTACATCTCATTAGTTAAGAGGAGAGCTTGTTTTATTTTGGTTCCACGCTCATTCACTGGGGAGCCAGAACCACTGGATTATTCTGCATTTAAAACTGGACTGACCTTCTGGGATCCCAAATTAAACAAAAAAAAAAAAAAAACATTTAATGTGCACATTAAGGTGCTGACAAAAAGTGTTTTGTGTTTGCTTTTTTCCTTCGTATGAAATTCTGTAGCATCAGAATTGGGCTCTGATGCTGACTCACTGCTGTAGCTGTGGTTTAAGGATGACTATAGGAGTTTTTCAAAGCAACAATGTCCACAAGGAGCTAGAAAGGCTAATAGAAATGTTAAGAGAAAGAGAGAGAAAGTGAGGGAGGCGAAATAGTAAGCAAATGAGATTTAGGCTTTCAAAACATCCATTTGTAGAATCGCGCACGAGTGACTGCACAGCGCCGTCATGAGGTGACACCAGTGTTCACCAGGCAGGGCAATGCCTCCTGCCTGAAAAAGATGCCCACAACCCACTAGCAAGACAGAAGCCAAGCAATTAAATGGAAACTCGCTCGTTCAACAGTCACAGTCTGGAACCGTTTTAATAAGCTGGAAACTATTTAGAAAATGGTTGATGGTTCAGATGCTGATGAGAAAACAAAGGCCTGCATTGTAAAAGAAAGAGTGCTTATGTTTGCTTCATCGATCAGCTCGGCTGCCAAGACGCCAAAAGAGTAGGGCGACAAATCCAATAGCTGTCGAAAGTGCTCTTGGTTTTCCACCCCCTACTTTATGAGGAAAAGAGAAAATGAGATGATGTACAAAACGGATGGCATTTGTGGGTTTAATCGTGGTGCATGCCAGGTCTGAAGGGTCTCTGAGGCTCATCAGAGTCCATTTATGATAACCCTACTAACGCAACGCCAAAGGATATGTAATTATGTAATTATGCCAAGAAGCCAAACTTAGTCAAAACCACAGCAGATTCCTATGCTGGGTGTGTCAGTTAACACAAACAAAATGGGATCTTTAAAAAAAATGTCGCGTAATAAAATTAATAGTCAGCCCAAGGCCAGGGCTACAATTACCAACACACTGAGAAAGGAAGTCAGCTTCCTCTTCCAGTCTATCTCCCAGTCGTTTGCTATTCATTGTCCATGCATGGTAAGGAAAGCTTTGCCTGACTGCAGAAGAACAACTAGGTTGATGGATATCAGTCCCCCTGAGCCAGTAGTGCTCACACAAACAGTAAGAAAACTTTTTATAGCTGATCACTCTGAGTGTTTTCACATCACGTTCAGTTTGTGCGCACCAAATATCAAATATAAAATTGTGGGTCTCGACCACAACTGGTTTAGTTTGTACAGCTTTTCGATAGCCCACACCAAAAACGACATGAAATCGACTGAGCACTTTTGTCATCACAGTAAAGTTGGTCTACTGATGTGTGAATGGATTGCCCCAATACAGGCTTACATAGATGTCCATCAAAGCACACTCACCACATCCCTGGCCAATCAGGGAACACCAAAACAATTCGGTGCGTCTGAAAATCGCAGTGTGAAACCAACCAAACTGTATGGAATTAAGTTAACAAACTAGGTGTGAAAATAGTCTTGGGAAAGTGCGTGTGTCCAGTTTGACTGTACGTTCATCAACCTTAAACATTACAATGGAGACCATTTGGCTATAAGATACAGTATGTCCAATGAGATATGAGATTTAGATATGTCCGCCTTCTGCGCTCGATTTGTCTCTTGCATGCTCCGTCAAAATACCTCCACCTCTCTCTTATCCTCGTTCTCTCCAGAGGGACATGACCTGCCCTGCAAGCCCTCGCTCCATATATCACACCCGTTGTCGGAGACAGCCTTGACATGAAAGTCTGTTGCCTTCAGTACTGCCTGAATTTTCTTCCTTTCTACTTGTGAGACTGCTTAACCCTGTCGTTACAGCTGACCGGGAACCAGAAGACAAAAAACAACCCCATACCCCCCAAACACACACACACACACACACAATGGCGCACTGACATTGGCTATGCAATACTGTCTGTCTCCATAGGATCAGCGGAGATGAAGCGTGTTGGGTAGAGCACATATGCAAGGGCAGGTGTAAAGAAGTGGCATTGGCCCTCCATACTGACCTTTTTACACACACACACACACACACACACACACACACGAAAAAGGAGATATGTGCACATCACATATCATGTTGCCAGGCAACCCAGGCCACTTCAAGTGATGCATTCTTATAGCCAGCTATACTTTGGCTACAGAGAAACTGTGAGGGCTTTAAGCATTCTGGTTAGGCTTGTATTTGTTTACTAGTAGTGAAGAATTCCTCATAAAAACAGATGACTGCCCTTGGAAGCAGTAAAGGAAGTGAATAAGGAAGTGATTGTTGTATGCGCCTAATAACCAACAGATAAACTCAGTCGACGCAAAATAAACCGTCACCACCAGGATTTAATCCAGCAGTTACAGTAAGGAAAGGGTCTGTTTCCGAGGCCTCCCTGGTGGTCTGAATATTTTTTGTGCTTCACTGCTTAAAGCTGGTAATGTTTTTCAGCTTGTTAAAACATCATCAAGTGCATCACATGATATTAGAGAGAGAGAGAGCGAGAGAGAGAGAGAGAGAGAAAACACTCTTAAGTGCTTTCCTTAAGGTGCCTGAGAAATAACAGCTGGGGCCAATCCAAACTCATCTTTCCAAACATGACATAAAGGTGATGTAATTAAGTTTTTTTTTTCTTTTATGAACAGAAAAGCGCTAATGATGCTAATAAGAAGCATCCATGCTTCAGGGTGCTCGTCGAAACTGCATCTGACCAAAGGAAGGATGCAGCAGTGCTTTCAGCCGTCTTTCGCCCACATAAAGTGAGAACAAATAAATCAATGGGCCTGGTGAATTCACACTGCTCTGTTTTGCAAACTGCACAGCGGAGTCTGGTCGACTGTCTCTGCTGTCTCATGTCCTCCCTGTTATTCTCTTTTCCTCGCCCCTCGTATCCTATTTCTCGTTCTTGTGTTTTTTTTGTTTGTTTTTTTTGCCATTTCTTGATTTGTAGCCGCAAACACGTCGGAAGAGTGAAGACAGAGGGGCGTGAAGTGGAGAGGGCAGCACATTGATTTAATGCCATCCATCAGCACGGTCATCTCAGCGGCGATGTTTCCTCTACACAGCCCTGAGATTTTAACAAGCTCAATTGGAAAGGCAACAATTTCAGATTTCATTTTTAAAGACTACACCCAGGATCATCAAATGGTGAGTTTTCACAGCGCCCATCATTTAACACCTTTTTCCAGTTATATTAAAGTTATATAGACTATATAAATACATATAGGCACTACTATCTTGCTGTTTTGAGCTGGAGACACGTGTGTGTTAGCTGTTAGACTAAAAAATGTTTGGCCAAGATTCAGAAAAACAGTATGGAATGAAAATGTAAGTAAGGAAGAACTGGTGCTGAAAAGGGAAGGCACTTCTCTAGTTCGGTGTTTCAGTTTTAAACAAGATGACCATGTTGGTCCTAAGTTTATTGTGACACATATAGAGCAGCGGTGGATTTTTAAATAAATTGTAGCTTAATTGGGAATTACTTTTTAATCTTACCGCAAATCTTTAATTGTAAATACGTAAAAACAAGGATGCACTTTTGGTGTGTTATATTCAGCTCTGTTTTTCCACGACATTTTCTACTGTGTCAAACAGTGTGAAGTACAGCACTGTGCAAAAGTTTTAGGCACGTGCAAAGAAATGCTGTAGAGCAAAGGTGCCTTCAAAATAATGAAATTAAATGTTTATACATTTTTAAAAAATACCGTAAAGAGCAGTAAACAGTAGTAAATGAAACGAAGTCAATATTTGGTGTGACAAAAAATTAAAATTAAAATTAAAATCGTAGTCTCAGGTACAATGTGTGCAGTTTTATAAGGAAATGAGCTGGTAAGTTTTATTGAGCATCTTGCAGAACCAGACACAGTTCTTCTGGAGACTTTGACTTTCGCACTCGCTTCTTATTTTTGCAGTGAAACCCAGCAGCCTTCATTGTGTTTACTGTCTGAAAAGTGTCTCTTACGTAATATGCTGCTTTCTTTAATGACATACAAACATTTTTCTGTAATTTTGTGCTAGAAAACTAATGTTTGGGAATCTAAAATGTTTTTGTACTGACTTGATAATGTAGAAGTCATAAATTAAAAAATCTATAATAAAGTTTGTACTAAAAATATAGGGTGCCTAAAATTTTTGCACAGTACTGTATGTAGCACCTTATATTGTTTTCAAAATTAAATTTAAAAAAAGGTCTCCTGAGCAGCACAACAGAACCCTATCATCAGAAGTTTGAGTCCTAACGATGCCATAGCCACCCCTGACCAGGAAACCAAGAGAGCAAAACTGTCTGTGCTCTCTGGGTGGGAGTGATGGCATGCTCTGCACTAGCCAAACGTTGGCGTCTGTGAGCTCATGTATGTGGAAGGGGGTAGATAGCACTTCTCCCCTGCGATGTAGCACAAGCTTCATGTGTCTCAGTGGAAGCATGTGTTAGTCTTCGCCCTCCCTGTCCTTGTGTGATAAAGAACATCTAGCTTGTGGGTGGGAGTTGGGAAATGTATTAATGTCACACTGGATGTTAGTATCTACATTGTTATGTCAGGTGTTGAGGTTTTTATTGGGCAGGGGTCTGGCCAAACATTATTCGCTCCACCACTGCGAATCTAATTGATTGGACTACAGCATGCATTGATGCTCTGTTAACTGCTGTAATCTGGAGGAGAGGAAACGGGCAAGGGTGGGAAGTCAACAAAGAGTTTAAACTAATAACCAACATCTTACTGCAGTCACCCAGCTCTAATGACTTTGATGTAAACAAAATTAGCCGCTCGTTTGAAAACAAGCCACGGCCCAAAAAAAAAAAAAAAAAAAAAAAAACCCCAGGACGCATGGGTAAATGTTACCCACAGGAAAAGAGCGTTCCACACTGCAGATGAATGACTCACGTATGCAGAGTGAAAACATCAAGAGTCACAATGCTGCAGCACTTCCACTCCTCCGAAACAAAGCTGACTCTGTATTCCACAGTGAAAGCTAAAACACTCTCTTCTCCCTCCATCGCTCCTCTTCCTGCATCGTGCCTCTCCCTTCATCCTCCTCTCTCTCCCTGTCTATGGCGCAGTGCATGGAAATCTAGGGATGGGCTTCTTGAAATTTTACGGGAATGTTCGTATAAATGCTGGCATTTCGAATTTAGCGTTAATGGCTGCCATTCTGTCAACTGAAGCAGAAGCATCTGGTGCGTG
This sequence comes from Cranoglanis bouderius, assembly GCA_023630585.1. Classification (NCBI taxonomy): domain Eukaryota; kingdom Metazoa; phylum Chordata; class Actinopteri; order Siluriformes; family Cranoglanididae; genus Cranoglanis; species Cranoglanis bouderius. Next base: position 17,091,159 of record CM042557.1, read on the forward strand.
AGGAAACAATAGCGGAAGAGCTCAGGAGGAAAAAGCCTCCAGAAAGACCACCAACGTGTCATGGGACATCAACGAGGCGAGATGTTTTTGATAAGGCAATGATGTTAATCCTGTGGTGTTTCTCCCCCCTGTGTTACCCAACATAACATAATAAATCTAAGATGGATTCAGTTTGACAGGCAAATCAGGGGGAAAGGAATTTCAGGATTGACTTATTCACAAGTATCTACAAGTCTCTGCGAGCAAAGCAAATAGCAACGGTAAACAGTAAGGAAGTCAGTCATTTTTATTTCTACAGCACCTTTCTAAAACAGACATCACAAAGTGCTTAACATCCACAATATAAAAACAAACAAATTAGACAAAAGCAAGTGGGTATTTAGCCGCTTTTTTAAAGATGACCACAGAGTCCACAGATCTTAAATCCAAAGGGAGAGCATTCCACAATTTGGGAGCAACAACTTCAAAGGCACAGTCACCTTTAGTCTTTAGTCTAGAGCCAGGAACAGCTAACGAGACCTGTTCCAAAGATCTCAAATTCCTACTGGAGTTATAAGGTTGAAACAGCTCTTTTATATAAGCAGGAGCTTGACCATGCAATGCTCTAAACACCATCACAAGAATTTTAAATCGAATTCTAACTTTGACTGGAAGCCAACGTAAAGAAATTAACATTGGTGTTACATGTGATCTCTTTGATGACTTAGTTAAAAGTTTGGCAGCAGCGTTTTGAACCACTCGTAATCGTTTCAAGGACGCATTATTGAGACAAGTAAAAAGAGAATGGCAATAATCAAGGCGGGAGGAAATGAACGCATGTATAATCATCTCCATCTCTACTGTAGACACAACTGGCCTTAGTTTAGCAATATTTCTCAACTGATAAAAACAAGAGAATTTACATGCTGATCAAGACTCAAGGGCTGTCCCATATAAATGCCTAAATTTCGAAGGGTATGCTTAACAAAATGAGATAAAGGACCAAGAGTTTCAATCACCTTTGGGAGAACACCAGCAGGAGCAGGAATAATAACTTCTGGTTTTTTTGCCATTTAACTGCAAGTAGTTTTCAGCCATACACTCTTTTATAGAGTTTATGCAGTTTAGAAGAATAGACAATTTAGTAATTTCATGCGGCTTAAAAGAAATATATAGTTGAATATCATCTGCATAACCGTGATAAACACCCTGAAATGTACTTATTAATTGCCCTAAAGGCAACAAATATAATGCAAAAAGCAATGGGGCCAAAACAGAGCCCTGGGGAACACCACAAGACACAGCTGCTGTTGATGAGACATAATTTTGAACTCTGACTGAAAAAGACCTGTCTGATAAGTAAGGCGAGAACCACTTCAAGGCTGTTCCAGAGATACCAACACTTTTTCTAAGCCTTTCAGCCACTATACAGTAATCGATAGTTTCAAAAGCAGCTGTAAGATCTAAAAGAATCAGTACAGAACATTTACCTGCATCACCTTGCATTAACAAATCATTTGAAACTCTGTTTGTTTTTTTTAATTGAAATTTGTCAAACATATTATAGGCATCGAAAACAGCTATAAGTTGATTAGCAACCACTTTCTTTCCCAAAACCTTAGCCATAAACAGTAACTTAGAAATAAGCCTATAGTTTTGGGGCAAAAATGGATCAAGATTGTTTTTTTTTAAAGAAGTGGTTGAACAACAGCTTGTTTGAAATAAATTGGAACATAACCAGATATCAGTGAATTATTAATTATAGAGCGCACACAGGGAACAATAGTGTCAATTACATTTTTGAACAGAACAGTGGGTACCACATCAAGAGAACTGCAGGAAATTTTTGTAGAACTAACCAGTTTGGTAAGAACTTCTAATGTTATCAGAGGAAAATCATCCAGGATTATTGGCCCGGAGTTACAAGGTATTGAAGAGCCAGCTGAAAATTCTGCCACTGTCAAAAACATGAGCCAGTGACTGGTGATTTTCCAAATGTGATGAACAGTCTTACCCAGTAACACACTATGCCAAAGTTGAAAGAAATTCCAGAAATGATGAGGAAGAAGGTGATTGAAATACATCAGTCTGGGAAGGGTTACAAAGCTATTTCTGGGACTCCAAAGGACCACAGTGAGAGCCATTATCTCCAAATGGAAAAACTCGGCACAGTAATGAACCTTTCCAGAAGTGGCCGACGTTCTAAAATTACTCCAGGAGCACAGCAACTACTCATCCAGGAAGTCACAAAAGAGCCAAGGACAACATCAAAGGACCTACAGGCCTCTCTTGCATCAATAAAGGTCACTGTTCATGACTCCACTATCAGAAAGACACTGGACAAAAATGGCATCCATGGAAGAGTGGCGAGGTGAAAACCACTGCTAACCCTGAAGAGCATTAAGGCTCGTCTGAATTTTGCCAAAACACACCTTGATGATCCTCAAACCTTTTGGGAGAATGTTCTGTGGATTGAGGAGTCGAAGACGGGGGTCCCATTACATCTGGCGTAAACCAAACACAGAATTCCACAAAAAGAACATGATGTCTACAGTCAAGCATGGTGGTGGCAGTGTGATGGTGTGGGGATGCTTCAGGGCCTGCTTCAGGATGCTGCTTCAGGGCCTGGGCAACTTGCAATAATTGAGGGAAACCTGAATTCTGCTCTCTACCAGAAAATCCTAAAGGAGAATGTCCGGTCTTCAGTCCGTAAGTTGAAACTCAATCGCAACTGGATTATGCAGCAAGACAATGATCCAAAGCCTAGGAGTAAATCCTAGTCCTAGAAGTAAGTGAAAGACTGATCTCCAGTTATCGGAAACGTTTGGTTGCAGTTATTGCTGCTAAAAGATTTTAAGTTTAAGGGGCAATTAGTTTTTCACATGGGTGATCGGTGTTGGATAACTTTTTTTTGCTTCAATAAAAAATCTAAAACTATTTATCTTGAGATACACAAAACCAGAAGAAATCAGAAAATACTTTTTCAAAGCACTGTATCCCCTTTAATAGCGCCAGGATAGCAGAACATGAGCTTTGAAGCCACACTGATGATGTATTTTCCTTCTTGTTCTCATTCTTTTCCACTGCACTCCTCATTTTCTTGGGCTATTTCGTAAGTGTGTCTATAATTTTAACGTTTTGTTTTAATATCATTATATATATCATAATTTTGTCTAAAATAATTATCACTGAATGAGTATCATTTTAAATCGTCATTTTATCTACATAAATGATTTTGTGCATGTAGTAAATACTTGTGCCTTGAATACACTTGAATTTTTCATTTCAGACATCTATTTAACTGTTTAAAGGTAGACATTTATGCATAAAAAAATGTTTAAATTCTGTGAATACAATTGATTACTTTCTATTTTTGTTTCATATTCATTTTTCCAAAAATGATGTATTTCTAATTAAACATTTGATAAAGTGTCTTTACTACATTTATTCTTTTTAAAGAATTTTAACATAAGCAATGATTTTCTACAAACAATTTAATGAATTATCTTTTTCTATATAGAACTTAACAAATTATTATTGTTTCAAGAATCTCAGGACTTTAGCACTATTATTTTTTTGGTCCAATATGAAGATGACTACATCACACTGATATTTTTTTTTTTTTAATTGATCAAAAAAGTCCTAGAAATCATTTACACTCAGAAATTCCAAATGTTCTCTAAAGGATGTCATTTCTTCTTCAAATTTAAATATACTTTATTGACTTATGTTTTATAAGATGAAAAAAAAAAACCCACAGAACCAGGTCATTCTGTAAACCATGCTGATTACTTTACTTAATATTTACATACAGGCTCTCATGTAGATAATGAGCTGGGGAGTCCTTGCCTGTTGTGTTTATTGGACACGCGCACACACACACACACACACACACACTCACACACACACACACTCACACATATGCTTAATGGTATTTAGTAATTGATGATGGAGGAGGGATTTCAAAGGCTTTGCTGTGTGTTTACCAGCACGAGCATGCACTCACTCACTCTCCTCCGACATAAGTGACAGAAGAGATGAAAAGCTGGCTAATGTGCCTCTGCCCCCGCTTTCCCGACAGCGACAGCTCATTCCAGCCTCCACTGCCTCCAAGGGGATACAAACACCACACAAGAGGAGCAGCTGGATGGTCTAAACAAGCTTAGCTGGACACAACAGAGCAGGAGAGCCTTCTGACCGGGCTTGTGTGAACTGTTCCTGAAAGAACTGTGTAACGGCTTCCTAAAAGAACACTATGTCAAAAATGACCAGCATGGCTAACGACCAGTGAAATCTAGCATGAACAATGGTAGCTGGTCCACACTTCATTCATCATTAGCAATGTAAGCATTTCTGAGCGAAGTACTGCTTTGTTTCAGGGTACAGTCTGAACTCCTAACCTTCAGCAGCCATTTCCAATCACACCAGAGGGAATTGTGCCATATAAGCAGGCGGAAAACAGACCACACACGAGGTGACGGGAAACAAAGAAGCTCTTAGCCACATTTGGCCTGACTTTTTATTCACCACAGGCAATGGACACAGGCATGATGCTTGATGATCTGCCACAGTAAATGATCAAGCAGACAGCAGTGGGTGTGAGTGTGTGTTTACACTAAGAGTACAGCACTTCTTTCTCAGGCATGCCTCTCTCTCTCTCTCTCTCTCTCTCTCTCTCTCGATCACAAGCTGTCTATATCAAGGCCACACGTATACACGCACTACAGCATGTTAGTTACAAAAAAAACAGCATGTGACCACAGTGTGATTTAACATCATATTGGTGACTAGGGCTGCAACTATCCATTTTGCTTTTCGAATGTTATGCAAAATACTACCTCAAATATGCCACAAGGATAAAGATCCAATTCATTTTTTGAACGAATTAATAAAAGAAAACCAGCAGTAAAAGGCTCATACGAGACATCACCCCATTCCATCGAAATAAAAAGCTTAAAACTTAAACCATATATTTAGCACCTTGTTTACAACAGATAGTATAGCTAACAAAAATGACAAGGTAAAAAAAAAAGATATATGATTATTAAATTACACTTCTAATGACCAGCTAATTTGTTTACTTCACAAGTTTTTCCATCCCATTAGAAAATAATTGTTACTTCCACCCATGTCAACAGCGTGTTAATGATGTAAATGATGTAAAAGCGCGTTCTGTGATGTAAATGATAAACGATGAACGACAAGACATGGGAATGAATCATAAAAGAGGCGCATGCTTGTATTAGAGCACACACGCAAAACAAAGCAGAGTTTCCTTTCATTCAATTTCGGCAACTCTGCAGTGCTAGCCAGTGGACCTGAGCAGCACCGGAATACTTTTAGGAAATGCAGGAGAAATGTAATTTAGAGGGAAAGTGTTAAATGGACAGCGGATGCTGAGAATGTGAGAAAAGAGATGGCACATCTCAACCTTGGCAAAACTCACCAGGTCAATGTGCCAACTGGTGATTCCTACGAGAGGCAGAAGGCAGCCAAGGAGCAGTTCGCTTGCCGCGGGGTGGGGGCAGGGGGACACACACCAAGCACCCACTGCCACCTGTGCCTGTTCGACCAGGTGCTGACAACCACACACACACACACACACACACACACACACACACACACACACACACACGCACACTTAGGAACTGGGGGGACGGGAGGGAGGTGGCTTTAGGAGAAGAAAAGTTTTTAAAAAGTACTGATCTTTTTCTTTCTTTTTTTTGGAAACATATTTTAGCCGTAATCACTGTGTATGTAATCATATTTGAGAAATGCTCAATCGAAGTCCTTTAGATCTGTGAGAAACTCCACACACGCACAAACATACAACCGGTTCCTGCATGTGATAAAACGCATCAGATGATGGTAAACAACAAACTCAAACATCTATGCTCTCTGTTTCGTTTTGTTTTTTACGATCAATCTTGCTAAATACACAGGATTGAGTGTGTGTGTGTGGGGGGGGGGGGGGGGGGGGCGGGGGGGGGTTTGTTTTGTTGGTTTTTTTTTAATGATGTTCTTTCCATCCACTCAGAATGGACAAACTAACAGAGACTGTAACTTGTAAACATTTTTGTCTTTTAAAAACAGACACCTAAACGTTTGCGTATAAACAGGTACGTACTCCCACACCCTTTTAATCATATAGGGTACACAAGCGTATGCCTTCTCGACCACAAGACGGAACAAATACACACAAACAGCAACTTGCTCAATCCTTCACACATGGCTTCTCTGCAGATTTCTTTTTCTTTTGTAGAACGTGCCACCAAGTAGCGTGTAATTGTAGCCGAAAGGAAACAATAAGACTTTCCTGCTCACTTCGTTCCGAGAAAAAACAACGGTGGGGTGGGGTGGGGGGGTGGGGTGGGGGGGATGCATTGCTGCAGCATGCAACAGGATCACCATTACCGCTTTCGAGTCACTTCCCCTGCTGAACCCTAGAGGACTTCAAAGTGGGAGCTAGTGGGTTTATGTGGCTTTTTTGGAAAACAACAATCCAATAGTATCTAGGACAAGCCTCAGCACCTTATTTAGCTCCAATGCACGAATCCAAACTGCACCTCAACACACAGAAACCCTTTACTAAAACTAGACAGATTATATATAACTAAATTGATATGAATATATTATTAAGTTATGGATGTCCATTCACAACTGCTATACATGCAATGCAACATCTGTGCATGGTATGGAACAGTATGCTTCACACAGTCACGTTTTTGTTTTGTGTTTTCCTTGGGGGGGGGGGGGGGGAAAGCCTTTTACTAGGTTTAGAGTGCAGTTAATAACACCGTCATTATTTAAGCTGGAAACAACACAGCAGCTGCATTCTATACACTACAAGGGGAAGGAGGACTACAAGAAGTAGCATGTAATCAAATTGGCAATGCTATATACCGCGCACATTCATTCTCTCTCTCTCGTACACACACACACACACACACACACACACACACACACACACACACACACACACACACACGAGAGAGAGAGAGAGAGACAGCTAAAGAGAAATAGACTGACTCTGAGCCCAGAGCCCGGAAATAGTATTTCCCCAGATTTTTATGGACGTGTGTAAAGAATGACAAATGAATCACCACTTCAGTACAACATTAGCACTCTGGACAGCATGCAGCTCTGCACCCAACACTGCCCCACACACACACACACACACACACCCCGAGGACATACTGTGTGTGTAGTTGTACTAAAGGCTGAGATATAAAGAGCAAGAGAGAGGGAGAATAAAATTTTTTTTTTTTAAATAAATAAATAAATAAACAGTAGGAGGTCTGTGTCAAAGTGATTTGTCATTTGTTCTGACTAAGCTAAAAGACTTATATTCAACCTAGCACACATGTCAGATGTGTAATAACCACACCGGGGCCGTTTTATCACATTTAAATGGACCCCTACATCACTGTGCTCGGTGTACAAGCAGCCCTGTACTGCCCTCTGACTGATAACATCCACAGCTCACACAAGCCAACGGAATCCAATAAACCCAATCAAGCAGAAAAAGCCTTCGTGCCTGAGCCAGTCTCCGTCCCCATTTACACCTGGCACGAACATGTGTTTTCACTGATTCCATCACGGCTGCCGTTAGGGAGTAAGCGCTCGTCTACAGAATATTTCATTACATAATTCCAATAAATCACGGCAGAAAAAAAAAAAAAAACTAAAAATGGATGCCTCTTAGATCAAAACTGCTGCAAACGCACCTTGTGTGCAAAGAAAACATGAGCGTTGGCTGTACAATCATTTTTCTGTCTGTTTATGCAGACGGTTGTCTGACATCTCATACTCTCTGCAGTTTTTTTGTCCTTGATTTATGCTTGTGGTTAAGAGCCAATTTCTGACTAAAGACTTGCAGACAGACAGACAGAGACAGACAGAGATAAAATAATGAAAATGACACAATTTTGACCAAATTCTGCCAGTAATATACTTTGACATCTCTACTTCAAAAAATAAAATAAAATAAAATAATTTTACCAAAATAACATGGAAATGTTTTTATTTAGGCTACTCACTAACCTTGCCTTGGCTATCTTCCTGCAAATATCATATTGGGTAAAGAACTAGTTTGATAATTGCAGTCAGTCTGTCTAAAGATGTTTTAAAACCTCACTAGCTAAGTGTGCTTTTCTGTGCTGTTCAAGTTCTTGCATAGTTTCGCACCAAAATGGACATATATGCATGAATTCAGTTTGTAATCAGTGCTTGCTCCTGCACCATCACATCATCACAGGGCGACCAAAATTACTGTGTGTGACTGTGAAAAGATATTTTTGGTGCGAGTGACCCGGTCGAAACTCATTAATACTTGTGTAAATACAATCGGAATAAAAACTACAACTCCCAAATGCATCTACACTTACATTCCGTTACATAATAATAGTTACGGTGATTGGCTGCTTTTCATGCCTTCAGCCAACCCGTGCACGCGTGAAAAAGTTGTCAGCGACGATGGCAGCGTTTTAGCCGGCTCGAATGAAATGAAAAGCATCAAATCTTACTTTCAAATTTCTGCCTCAAACGAGGACAGAACGGAGCAGTATCGAAAAACAAGAAGAACCAGATGAAGGAGTCGCCGCTGTTGTTCCATGTAAGAAACAGAAACTTTCCATTACAGGTAAACAGTGCAGGTCCAGAACAGAATGGCTGGGAGCTTTTCTGTGGCTACAATACGAGCAAAATAAAGGCGTTGCGCTGTGCAAATACTGCAAAGAAGCTGGTGCGGAATTGGCAGGACCCGTGCTGTTTGTGTGCGGAAATTCGCACTTCAAGCGAGAATCACCAGCGAAGCACGGCGTTTCCCAGCGTTATTTACGCTGCAGGGATATATTCATTAACAGGTCGCAACCTAATAATTCCCGTACAATTCAGGCAGCCGCTAGCAGGCAAATAAGCCTTGCAAACTCATAAGCTTGCCGACAATTAAAAATCAAATTCAACATTGCACGCGTAGTGAAAGAATTAGCAAATTTGGGCTGGTGTGGATATCAACCCTACGTACAACAGCGACGTCAGGTGTGCAGAAATGATAGCCCAAATCGCTGAAGACATCAGCGACAAGCTTGCTGAAACCATTCAAGATGCACGTTACCTGTCTGTTCTTGTTGACGGGGATACAGACATCTACAATACAGTGTGTGAGATAGTTTATGTGCGCTTTCTAGAAAACGGCAAACTGGTGACTCGTCTAGTCGGCAGGCAGATGCTCAACATGACCACACAGGTGGTAAGTACCACTTTTCTATTTTGATTTTTTTTCCCCTGAAATTGTGAAAGCCGTAGCGGGTAACACTAAAAGCATGTATTTTACATGTAGCCTGGAAATACATAATATATCGTTCAATTAAAGGGGCATAAGATCCATTAGTTCTAAGTTTACGTCCCAAAGTAAATTACAAATAATTAATTGGACTCAGTAAGACAGTATTTACACAGTTTATAAAAGCTATTGTAGACAGTTCATATGCCGTATCACAACTTTACACCTAATTCATATTCATGAGCCAGGCTGATAAGATTTATAAATCGCCCCTGATTTATTCTGTTTCAAAGAACAAGGAAAACAGTGGTTTTAGTGGTATGTGCCTTTTAACAGTTGATAAAGTTGTTATGAAAAAGAACAATATTTGAATAACTGTTTTGTCATTGAAGGCATCCTAGATCCTGGTACAAAGGCTGCGTTTGATACCCTTGGCACCCCTGACTGGACAGAAAAATGCACTGCATTTGGCGCAGATGGTGCATTTGAAAATACGGGCATCCATGGTGCAGTGATTGCTCTTTTGCAGAGGGATGTGGGAGAGCATGTGATTCCTATCCACTGCACGCCACATAGGTTAGTGTTTACTTTTGAAAAGACTGTAACCTTACATTTTTTTTTTTTACAATATGAAAAACCTTCTGGCATAATATTCTTGGGATTCATAATGTCTTTAAGAACGGTCTCTGTACTGTTACACCTGATTTACAGATACATAATGGAAAGTTTCTGTTTTTTGTTGGCTAGGTTAGCGCTGGTGATTCTCAACCTGCAGCACACGGCAGCAAAAATGTATGATCTCCTTTATCTAGTTTGGAAGACATATCATTTTAGTTCTAAGTCAAAACGGGAGCTGAATGTCCTTGGAGAACAGTTTGGTGTAGGGGTTTGCACCCATTCTTGAAGGGTACAAGATGGGATTCCTCACATCCACAGAGCACTCAGTACATTTCTTAAATCTGAAAAAAAAAAAAAAAAAAAAAAAAAAACGGCGACCTGCCTGCAGACAGTGGTCAGTATGCTGTCACCTTCCATCATATAGAACACCTGGCCTGAACTGCCGACAATACTGGCATACTAGGTCGTGCAAAAAAGGTGAGTTTCATAAGACTGTATATGCTACTTTATAAAAGTTGAAGAAGGAACTTGAAAAAAAGGAAGTTCGAAAAAAAAAAAAAAAAAACATTTCAAATATTGCCCCACATTAAATAAGGAAGGAAATGCAAGAAGTGAACTCCTGCATATTCAGTAATTTCCTGGCTGGTGTCTTTCAAGTATTGGCTACACTCTGTGTCATCCTTAAGAAGAATGACCTCATTCTTCTTAGGAAGACCGTTACAGCTTTAGAGGCCATACAGGGAAGACCTAAATGAGGTGGCATGCTTTCCCAGTTTTTGGCTTGTTTTCAAGTGCAGGAAATGGATACGGTCGCATTTCAGGTTTGTTAGGATTACAGTAGTGAGATAGTGAGCCTACTACTCATACAAAAAAAAAATAATAAGATGAGGAACAAGATTAGGAACAGGACCTGTTATGTGTTTGGATTTTTCTAAACAGTGTGACGTTGATGTTCTCAGACAAAGTACATTTGTCTGAGAATACAATATAAATGTACTACATCTTTCTTTTCTTTTTTTCAGGGTGTATCACTGGTTGCTGACGTGTCAGGAATGGTCCAACCTGGTGGCCTTGGCAACCATAAGTTACAGCAGCATATCAGTGCTGTCATTTTTATTGCTGCTGAGGCCCTCCATGCTCGCTTTGGTAGTCTAAGAAACAGAGACATCCAGTGTCCGGCATCTACTGCAATTGACTGTTTCAAAAATATTTAACCATGACACATGGGCAGAAAATGAAGACGTGCTAGACTATGGCAGTGAGCAAGTGGATGTTCTTCTAAATCATTTTCAAGAAGTACTGCAAAGGCAAGCGGTTACCATTACATTTTAGATAGTTTAGATGAATCATTAGATGTTTCTGGATGTCAACATTTATAACTGTGTGCTTTGATTGGGTTAGATGTGGATGCCAGATGAACAAAGTTCAAGGGGAGTGGAAAAGTCATATTCTTTTTTGTTGACTACAAGGTAATGTACTGGTTTGTACTCCCATTACTACAGTTCTTATTGTAACAGTTTGCCAACTCAGGTTGAATTGTTTTTAATCAGTACAGTTGTTGCTGTTTTTCCTGAACATACTGCACCTTGTCGAGATGATGCTGATTCTACCTACAGTGCATCCGGAAAGTATTCACAGCGCTTCACTTTTTCCACATTTTGTTGTGTTACAGCCTTATTCCAAAATGGATTAAATTCATTACTTTCCTCAAAATTCTACAAACAATACCCCATAATGACAACGTGAAAGACGTTTGTTTGAAATCTTTGCAAATTTATTAAAAATAAAAAACGAAAAAATCACATGTACATAAGTATTCACAGCATTTGCTCAATACTTTGTTGAAGCACCTTTGGCACCAATTACAGCCTCAAGTCTTTTTGAGTATGATGCTACAAGCTTGGCACACCTATTTTTGGGCAGTTTCTCCCATTCTTCTTTGCAGGACCTCTCAAGCTCCATCAGGTTGGATGGGGAGTGTCGTGCACAGCCATTTTCAGATCTCTCCAGAGATGTTCAATCGGGTTCAAGTCTAGGCTCTGGCTGGGCCACTCAAGGACATTCACAGAGTTGTCCCGTAGCCACTCCTTTGTTTTCTTGGCTGTGTGCTTATGGTCATTGTCCTGTTGGAAGATGAACCTTCGCCCCAGTCTGAGGTCCAGAGCGCTCTGGAGCAGGTTTTCATCAAGGATGTCTCTGTACATTGCTGCATTCATCTTTCCCTCGATCCTGACTAGTCTCCCAGTTCCTGCTGCTGAAAAACATCCCCACAGCATGATGCTGCCACCACCATGCTTCACTGTAGGGATGGTATTGGCCAGGTGATGAGCGGTGCCTGGTTTCCTCCAGACATGACGCTTGCTATTCAGGCCAAAGAGTTCCATTTTTGTTTCTCATGGTCTGAGAGTCCTTCAGGTGCCTTTCGGCAAACTCCAGGCGGGCTGTCATGTGCCTTTTACTGAGGAGTGGCTTCCGTCTGGCCACTCTACCATACAGGCCTGATTGGTGGAGTGCTGCAGAGATGGTTGTTCTTCTGGAAGGTTCTCCACTCTCCACAGAGAAATGCTGGACCTCTGTCAGAGTGATCATCAGGTTCTTGGTCACCTCCCTGGCTAAGGCCCTTCTCCCCTGATCGCTCAGTTTGGCCAGGCGGCCCACTCTAGGAAGAGTCCAATAAACTGAATTTACCACAGGTGGACTCCAATCAAGTTGTAGAACCATCTCAAGGATGATCAGTGGAAACAGGATGTACCTGAGCTCAATTCTGAGTGTCATGGAAAATGCTGTGAATACTTATGTACATGTGATTTTTAATTTTTAATAAATTTGCAAAGATTTCAAACAAACTTCTTTCACGTTGTCATTATGGGGTATTGTTTGTAGAATTTTGAGAAAAATAATGAATTTAATCCATTTTGGAATAAGGCTGTAACACAACAAAATGTGGGAAAAGTGAAGCGCTGTGAATACTTTCCGGATGCACTGTGTATCAGCTGCACGGTGCGACAAGACGATTCTCGGCACAGAACCGCATCAAAAACTCCACCAGAAGCAGTCTGCACGTATCCACCACAGAAGATCTAATTATAATGAGCACAGAGGGGCCCTCTCTGGAAAGTTTTGATCCCAGCAAATGTCCAGAGAACTGGCTGTCTTCAAACAAACGTTCTAGAAACGTTCCACATTGCAAAGCCTGTCCAACTAAAATAAGCAGCATCTATGTATCTGTTGTACACTGTGGAACATAAAGGAACATTAATTGTGTTCACAAGTGCAGATGTCAATTTAGAGTTCTTAAATATATTAAATTTGGTTTATCAGAAAATAAACTCCTTTGTCATGACTCACACTATGTTCCTGAATTCTGACATAATTGATAAGCTCAGTTTTCTCATGCCTACTCGTGCATGTTATATTGTGGCACATTAACGTTGCCATCTCTTAAAAAAAAAAAATTCATCTGTGCTCCTAAATTTTCGACTGTGCTCCTAAATTTTATTATTTAAAAAAAATTTAAGTGCCCTGCATCATCATCAAAACAGAGAAGAGCACTTACACGCTCTGTACAGACAACAGCACGTTTTAAATTGTTTAAATGACCTAATAAAAAGACATTAATAACAAGCCAACAGAACAGGATTGACTTAATCAATCGGCAGTTATTTCCCCAACAATGATGAGTGATATCTTAAGTCATTGCTAAGGAACAGTCATATAGGTAGTTAAACAGCTAAGATAAAATAGTGTTAATGGCCAATAGAAATGACTCTTAACTGTCTATGTTAAAAAGGTAAGAGGTAAGAAGGTGTTAGTGTTCATTTTACTTGCTTAAAAGCATTACCGTATTGTGTGTCTTTTGTGTATATATTGTGTACCAGATTCAGAAGCTACTCTGATTTTATTTTAATGCAAAAACAGACAAGTAATAATACAAATGCAAGGTCTGGGAACAGGACAGAAACAAACATACTGAAAACTTTTTAACCACAGTTCCACACTGCTGATACCCATGAAAGAAGCAGAGCTCCCCCATCTCCTGAATCTCACATTAAGCCGTGAGCAAGACCTTTCCCTTTTTCCATTGTAGCCCCTTTACACAAGCACTTGTAGACACAAATTTACACATGATTAATCTGAACGGGTCTGAAGTTGAAATCCATGGAAAACTGACACAGCAGTTGACTGGGATGAGACGTAGTACAACTTCCAGCAAATTATTGGGAGGCTCATGTGTGAACAGAAACCAATATTTTAGCAGGAAAGACCTGCTCACGCCTTGCACATACTAGCACAGTGAATGGACTATAGCAGGAAAAGTCAACAGATAGAAACTGAATCGATACAGAAAGGTAGGAGCTGCTGGTTGATCGTCGTTTATGAGACTCACCAGCAGATTTTAACGAGACATAATTAGAAAGAAGACACAGGTGAAAGGAAAATTAAACCCCCAAATCCATTGTATGTAGGATTTGTTACATCTTGTGCAAGAGGAATGTCAAATGAATGTGTGCATCCTGGTAAAATACCATGTCAAGTTTGAACGATACAACATCCAAACTGGTACAGTTATGCTGATAATGAGAATGAATTGCCATCTGAGGACTCGGGGCTGTCCGAGTGCTTGCCTTGAGTTTCTGAAAAATTCAAATCCAAGTGTATCCTGGATAGTGCAGGATTAACACTACAAGACTAGCTTCTTCTGGTTATGATTGATAGCTACTGTGAAGAGCTTCAAAACGTTCATGCTTGGACAAACTATCGAGCAGACTTTGGGAGAAGAATAAGGAAGCTTGTCCATCTGCTTTTTTACTTTTCTCATTCTATTTTTTCTCTCTCTGCTCTGGTGCTTTGTTCTGGTTTGAGAACAGACGTATTGAGACTACGCTGAAGTTAACGTACCCAGAGGACAGCACTGCATTCTGCCACCTCGGCTGCATGGGAAGTCGGCCTGTCATCTGTTCTCAGTGGTTTTCTTTACGCAGCTCTCCCAAAAACTCAGAGCAAACATAAAGCCACCCACACATGTCTGGTAAGATTATGCTGCTTAAGAAGAACACACTACCCCGAGTGATGGCATAAAAAACATGCAGCCCCTCCCCCTACACACACACACACACACACACACACACACAAACACTTACATATTCACCCACCCACACAAAGGAACAAAAACATGTTCCCAACATCCTCTTGTCAAAGGACTCGACAGTGTCTGTGCGTGCCTGTGCCTACACATACAGACACACTCTCTCTATCCACGCTGCTGTGCAATTCTCTCTCATTCATGCTCTCACTACAGTAGTGACTATAGTTGTAGAAGCTCCTGCGTAATAACACTCCTACACACATACATTATTTCTAATATGCATACCACTGTACACCAGTTTCCCCAATCAATACAAAGGCACACCAGATCACCCGTCTCAAACATTTAATGTTGTAGGCCTACTCCAGATGCGAATTTTATTCAAAGGACATAGTGACCTATCCCTCCTTTTCCTCTGTTCTCTTTCATAAGAGCTATCAGTTTGTCAGCTCCGTCTTTTGGCACAGAAGCTCGGGGCAGATTACATCAGAAAACAACAGACAGACAGTCAGACAGACAGGCTAGGTTTTTCCCCAGTGGAGAAATTTGACCTTGCAGTCATGGCCAGTCACCACGACACAACCTTGACCCAGCCAACGAGAAAGTCCATTGCACAAACCCTTAACAAGATGCAGACACTGGTCACTAGCCGGTCACTCAGTTCTGAAGAAATCCCTAAGCTAAAATCGTGCAAGTCCACACACAACAGTTGGACACAGGCAGTTGCTTTTTTACAACACTGACAGGAGAAACAGACAGGAAGATTCGACAGTAGAGCAGCTGTGGGCGAGGCGAACAGCCTCGTCAGTATTCAGGACTTTTCGGTATTTTTCGAAATCATTGCCGTCTGTGTATTGTGTCCCGCTGCTTAGGAATGTGAAAAATGTCAGCTATGCAAGCCAGAACCAAACTATCGGTGTCTGGTGGGGAAAATCGCCTTTGGAGTAACCCTGAGGAGTGTTCGACGGTGTGTGTATGGAGTTGTGTGAGCCCATGAGGCTCTCTGTGAAACCTTGGAGCTCATCATCAAACTGCCCGACCCTCCCTTCTCCTCCTTGCCCCTCTCTTTCCCTCTCTCCCAGTCGGGGGTGGCTTAACGACATGCTTGTCTGGAACACAGGGGCCAGTGAAATGAAACCAGTCCACTGAGCAGATATGTGTACACATATACATAAACATACATGCACAAACACACACACACACACAAACAAACACATAGCTTTTATGACAACACAAGGCCAAAGCCAAGCAATCAGCCCGTCAGCTTGCTGGAGAGATTGTGATGTGGTGATGTGGATGCTGAGGAAAGCTATCTAATGGCTGGAGCCAATTTTATGAAAAACATAACTAAAGGGTCTTAAAGTGTATTACCTCTTATTTTGATCATTTCTGATTAACAAAAGTTTCGTTACTAACCTATTCACAAACAAGGGATAGCCTTAGACGTGAGTATGGCTTGTTTTGACGTCTAGTCAAAATGTATAGTTGTATAGTGTATAGTTTAAAATAAATGTATAGTTTTAGTATAGAGAGCAGGCAGTAGCAGGTTTATTGTATATCTATAAATGAGAAATCAGAGAAAACAAAGAGGATTTTAAAGTCTTGTTCCTACAGAAAAATACAAAGGAGACAGATTTATTTGTTTTTGTACACAACTTCTTGCAAAACTGCTGCACATGCGGGTGTGGTTTCCGAACTCCTTATGGCTGGTTTTTTTTTTATTTTTGTTTTTTGTGTTGTTTTTTCTTTTTTGCTTTCATGGTTTTCTATAGGTTTATTTTGTTTTCCTGAGTGCAGAGCACAGAATGAAGGAGTACGCGTCGGCACAGAGCGCCAAGTAAAACTCCTTCAAAGACATTTAACATCAAACAGAGTCCTACAGCAAACAATGAAAATTAAAAAAAAATGGAGACATATTCTTTACTGTGTAGGTCATGTTTTTCAATTCGCACTACCTGTGACTCATTCATTGGCGCCTGAAGCTATATTTAGGTGCTTTCTCACTATGAGTAAATTAATATATTGTGGCAAAGTGTCTGTATAGGTTAGATTATTATAACCATGCATTACCACTGCGTATGAGCACTTTCCAAAGCCACTTTCCACACATCAGATTTAAAATGAGCATTTATAAAAGCGGTGCTGGTTTAGTGAACTTGTAACTTTTAACTTCTAATCAGTGCTCAACTGACATGCGTTTATACGCATGAAGAGTGAAAACCTCCTTCCGTACCCTTTGCAGCAGCAGCATGCTTCTCTTCTTTCTATGTCTGTGCATGTCTATCAGCAGCAGCAGCGTAGCAGATCTAGTCCGCCAGACCAAACCTATTCACACTCCATCCCCATCCATAAAGGCTCACAATTTCACTCCGAGAAGTTGGGGTAAGGGTAAAATTGTCAGGAGGAAAGAGTAAAACAGAGTAGGAATTAAGTGATGGTGGGAACGATGAAGCAAGGGCCAAAGGGCGGAGATGCAGGTCTGCTCACGCTCTCACAAACATCTGTGCTGTGCATCTAAGCTTGCCATTTCTGTGAAATTTTCCACTCCGTGCTCTTCCTCATATCGACCTACACGCAAACAATTCCACATTTCCACGCACAACTACACGGCACTATCCCCAGTGTGTTGGATTTATACCCTATAGTGTTTATATAGTCCAACTGGGCATAAATGAACACTCTAGGTGTTAATTCAACACTAGGGATTTTACTGTGTATCCCAACCATCGAGATGATCAGGAGTTCACTTAAAGACTTGTCTTGGAGATAATCATAGTCTGTATTAAAGGAAAAATAAACATTCCACGTGTAAAAGGTTGATATAATGGGTTCTGTAATATCCTGTCCTAATGACTGGGTTCATAGAGGAGACATTACTTTAATTGCAGTTTTGCGTAACAACAAACAAACAGAGACCAAGCAGCACAGGGACAATAAGTACCGCTCGATCAAAGTCTCAAATGAAGAGGTGTTTCTCTCTCACACACACACACACACAAACACACACACCACACCACACACAGACCCTCATGCAATAAGGAAACAGGAGCAAGCACATGCTAGAACAAGCACAGGAATGCGATCCAATGCTTTAAATGTTCAAACAAAACACAATAGATCTAGAGTAGACATCCCACATCCCATTTCACTCGTGAACACACGCATGCAAAGAAAAACACAGCGAGCTGAGTGAGTGGTAGAGGACAGCATCTCTCTGTGGCATAATTAGAGAGCATAACTCTCGGATAGAAGCCATCTCCAGTCTGACTACAAAACCACTGTGTGCCCTTGAAGAAACATCTGGGCTCAGGAAAAACAAGGCAATTATGTGGACGAGGTGGGAGGAGGGAAGAGCGAGAAGTGGGAAGGATCTGCACTATAGAGGTTGGACCGAGAGCCACTGAAGTGCGGCACAGCCCACAACAAGGCAACATAGACACCTTCGACAGGCACCACCCTCCCCCTCCTCCTCCCACTTCGGTCCGGATTCCTATCTGCTATCTCCTACCTGATCCCATTAGGCCTTATCTTCCTCTTTGAAACCTCAAGGTTGTCCTTTCATGTTCTTGTTTGAGTTCACCTCCGTTTTACTTTAGTTTAAGTACAGGGTAAATATGTCTGGGAAGTGCTGTTTAGCTCCCCTCCTTTACCCACTCCATCTCTTTTACCTGCTTTTTGTTTTCCTCAGCAGTAGTTGAACCTGGAGCCTACACACAGAGCATAAAGCCTGTGGTGCAACTTCCCAAAGCAAATTTTGCATCCCTTTTGATACTTTGTGGGGAAACCAAGACAGAACAAAAACGCCCTCAGACAGGTGGGGGATGATGACTGGTTCCCGTAAATCAAGCACTAAACACCCATGAATTAAGCAGGACTTTCAGCAGGTCCTTTCTGTTGTGCCTACCTGCCCTTTCCTTTGTTTTTGGGTGGTGCTGAGGGAGCCTTGGATGACTCACACAGCCCCTAAAGACTCACTATTCAGACATAACATTACCATACCAAACAGGTGTGCAAGGAAACAGGTGCTGACACGTCTAGCAAGGACTGCTGGTAACTGCCAGGATCAGCACACGGGGGGGGGGGGGGGGGGGGGGGCAGTGGAAAATAAAAGGCTACATCCATTATGCCGTTCCTACCCCATGTCCTTCAGCACCAATTCTGCTTATACTGACCAGCTCTTGTGCAACAATACACAGGCCTCTGCTTCCCACCTATCTCACAATACGTATGTGCTGAAGGTTTGATTTCCTCTGTTTGTCTACTTGCATGTTTTGGGGGGGGAAATAAGAAGAGGAGGGGCAGAGCTCAGCTCATCTAGCCCATAAAAGAACCTGAAAGCCACTCCTGATGGCCTAGGCTGGGAACAAGCTCCAGCCTTCTTCTCCACTGCACGTTTCCCAGCATTCTCATGTACTTGAGAGAGGAAAAGAGGGCACAAAATGCACAAGTTTCCCAGACATTCCAAGACAACCCTCAGCCAGATGTGAGGAGACATGCTGGAATCTATCAGTGTGAACCAGTCATAAATAAAGGCATGTAGACTGAGGTGTGTTACACTGTACAATACAGTAAGGAATTCTAATAGCAGTAAACAACGTTGCTTTTTTGCAGGACAGTATGTAATTTAGAAAATGCATAACTGTCGCGTTGTTCGCCACAAACATTTTCTAACAGGGTGGCACCAAAGATCACAGAGGTCTCTGTGTTCTAGGGAGAAAATAATGAGTCCACCATCCTTAGCTGTTGTCACAGCTTTTATGACAGCTTGGTCAAAAGTCTCTCAATGGAACCTAGATAAGGCTAGCTAAATATTTACTTGATAACACTCAAACTGTCAGACAGTCCTCCAGCTCAGTACAGTACTAGTATTGTAGTAGCTACTCTAATATTATTGTAACTGTCATCTAACTCATATTTTAGGAACAGCTTCTGTTACAATATTAGTAATATTACAGTTACTACAAAGTTAGACAAGCTCCTCAGCCAGTCTGTGAAAGTGTAGTGATGTACCAGTGGCTGCACAATAAGCAGACATGTATACCAACAGCTAAACAAAGATCATCAGGAAGTTAATGACCAACTTGCCTGACAGAAAATACACTCACCATGTGCACAGTGAAAAACACTCCAACACACACATGCTCTATGTTCTAGGCCATAAAAATGACTACCTACTGAGTTATGTGCCACGTGACAGATGAGCAGGGTCTAAGATAACTTGGATTAGAACAGCATTTCATATTACCGGCAAGCTATTCATTACTAATAGCTGATAAAGGAAGAAGTGTCCACTGTTTCAATGCATATTTCCCAGCAGAGCTCAGCAACCCTGACCAGCATCAACAAGATCAACAAAACTACAGACAACTATAAAGCAATAAACTCTGTCATCAGGTTTCTGTTATTAACGATATAACGTTATAACCAATCTTACCTTTCTGGCAGTGGCCGGAAGTCCAGCAGCGGTAGCTATAATTGTCGTTAAAGCTGGTCCTGAAGCACTGAGGGTTGTCCTCCATAATGCCAGGGCACACATCGCCACACTCTTTGGACAGCTTGTTTCTAGCAACGAAGTTATTAAACTCTGCATCCATAATGAGTGACCAGTCCACAGAGTCGAGGTAGCACAGCTCTGGGTTCTTCTCAATCCTAATGGCACCTCGCGTGATGTTCCTCAAGTTGTACAGGCCGATGTCCTTTAGGCTGGTCATCTCAAAGATGACAAGGGCGTAGTTGTAGAAGAGGTTGCGTCCTCGGATGACACTGAGGTTTGGGAAGAGTGTGCTGAGGCTGTCAAGGCCGGTTACGCGGAACAGGAGTAGGTAGTCTGTGACCATGGTGAGCTTGGGGAAGCTAAGCATGCGAAACTCCTGATGAGGGTTATGGTTTTTATCTCCTATCAGGAGGATCTGCAGGTAGCCCTCCACCACCGTGCAGTTCTCCAGCTTCTTGAACTCGCTGATGTCATTGCGGATATCAATGTGAGGACCACAGACTGTTGGAAAATAAGAGAGGATACAGTCAGATATTTGAAATTGGATGAAACTTGGATATAATTATTGCCATTATTGCTGCTATTTAGGATCTCACAGATTCAAATACTTGATTATAGTTTTCTATCATATTCGAAAAGCTAGGTTTTGCACGAGAGTTGGTGGTGGTCAAAAGGACAACAGTAAAAGTATATAAATATTTATACAGTTAGTTCCGATTCACTAATTTCATTGGGCAAGCGGCATTCCAAGAGTTTTTATATTTAGTATAAACGCACTGAGAGGTATCACTGTGTGTATCACTCCGCTGGTCTGTGTTCCCAGTGAAATGGTTACTACAGTAGAGTTAGCAACATCAGCGGACATGGCAAACGATACATTTTTCATGTATATGACTTCCGACTTTAAATATGAAAGCTCGTCAGCTGAAGATGAAAAGGAAGAAGGGAAGCCAATTTCCCCTGATGTACAAATCATTGTGAGCTAGCTACCCAGCTAGCCAAATGGCTATTAGTGAGTGTGGCTTCTTCGGGATCTATTTCTGTTCACAAAGCGAAAATAAACTAATTATTTGGCCATATTGTGTCTGAAATGGCAAATACTCGATGTTAATTTATTTATAAAACAGTTGTATAAAAGCAATGTTGCACTCGCAATCGTGCTGTTAGACTGAATATCAGCACGACCACGATTACCTGCAGGCTCGTGCCTACGGCCGAATCACAGCCATGCTGATATTCAGTATAAGCGCACTCTTGCTCATGCGATATTGCTTAAATATATCCCACTGCACAGATCCACACTTTGTTCACGCTGCACACAAAGGGGAATTATAGCTTTTGTTCCTCTTTCTTATGAAGTGGTGCCAACACACAGAGTCAGCTAAGGCAAACCCAGTGTGGCAATTCAATGTGTCGGAGAAAAAAACAGGCATTTATGTGGAGACTCATGTTCTCTGTATAGTTTTGTGGGATACAGGATCCAAAAATCTTCTAAAAAATGTTTTTCACCCCAAATGACCCCAGTGTTAAAAAAGGCCATCCATGTCTAAGAGCCACACAAAAAGCAACCTGTATGCAGTTCAGAGCCAGAGTGTTCTCGCTCATCCACTCTCTCACTCACTCGCAAAAACCCACAAATAAAACACTTAGGTTTTATTTTGGAGAATTATATCTGCTTTATGTGATGTCTTTCCAACAGCTATCTGAAGCAGTGACTAGCAGTCATATAGAAGTCCTGGTGGACAGCGTGTGGCCAAAAGCTCCCATAGTCTGAATTAGGCAAACAGGCTGTGATATTGTGCAAATAAGAGATGGACTGAATAGTACAGGCTTTACGTTAACCAGTGACAATTATAAAACCACAATCGCGAAAGGTCAGGTGATATAAATAACATGCTATGGGCTAAAACAAAAGAATGAACATACACCAAAACAAAAACAACTTCATAAATGTGACTCTTCAAAGAACATATCTGTCTTCTGGAACTCAATGGGCACACAAAATATGTGAATAAGTGCACTCCTTGAGTTTTTTGTGTTCCTGGCAAGCCTTAGGTTGCTCTGTCTCAGACAGCTAGCATCATGCATCACATCCAAACAGCCAAAACACTTATGTCGATGTCCTCGACACTACAGCAGCATTAAAACAGAGGGCACATTTACACATAGTCAAAATCTTTTATCTGGTGTCTTTTCCTGCTGTGTTATTTCTCGTGGGGAAAAATCTCAGCAAAACACACACGCACATCTGATAAGCGAACAAACCACTATGACAGCCTGCCAAGAACATGAATCCGATTTGACGTTCCTAATTCACCCAGCTTGCCCAAAAATAGTGAGCACATTGTTTATTAAGCTCCTGTCAGCCTAGTAGGGGCATCCAAATTTAGAACGGAAATGACTGCTCCATGAGAAAATAGTATTTGTTTCTCCTATCGCTGCACGGCCGTGCTCGGGAGCCAGGGAGTTGTATGTCCCCTTTGTTTCATCCTTGGATTTTTTTTTTTTTTTGTTCTCTCTTTCTCTTCCTGCTGCCAGAGAGGAGGAGGAGGGCTGGATTGGCATAAACACAAAGACTAATTTGTTTGTTGGTAAAGAGAAACTCTGCTCCTCAGTTCCTGTTGGATTCATTAATAAAATCAGACCAGCATTACATGAATGAAACGGCCCAGGAAGTGTAGCTGTTTATCTGCACATGCAACTGATTAATCTAAACAATTCGGCTCCAACACATAAAATACCAATTATTGTCTTAGATACGCTGTTATATAGACATTTAACAAATGTCTCTGTATTGGCAGGACTGTGCAAGCTGCCTGGAGCCAACTGACACAGCCATGTGCCCACCAGTTGACCTCTGCCATGAATCCAACAGTGATCCGAGGCCTGTTTCCCAGCTCCCATTCCACTCCCATTCCACTTATGGAGATCCAGCTCTTCCGTAAACACACGCCCAGCAAGAAACACATCTAATGCCCCGTTCTCCAGTCCCATCCCACAAGGATTGCTTTCAACCCAAAGTGGACAACATCTTTGCATTTGTATAATATCCAACTACTGGATAGTGGTTATTCGAAAAACTATTCCAGACTTTTCTTTTCCCCATTTATCCCACAACGTTTTAGGCACTGACCTGAATCTGTCTGTGGGACATTTTAAGCACTGTAAATATAATAGGAAGAGTAATGGAGGAAATAAATCAACAAGAGACTTTTTACTTTTTTTTATTTCAATCCCTCAAACTCTCGAGACCTGTCAAGAGTCCTCACTCCTATAACTACATACAATTCCTATTACTTCCACTTTATTAACTGAATAATTTGTAGTAGCTACTTTAAAATGCTCCTGAACGAATAAATGACTAACAAGGTTTTTTTTTTTTAAATTTGTTTCAGTAAGCAGTTTCAATGTTTAGATACTCACAAATTGTGCCTTTAATTGTGAAGCTGTGACAACATTAACCGCAGTGTATAAATGCTAACTGAACCGAAATTATTTCTATTCTGAAGATTTGCTGATTTATTTGTTTGAACTTATTTGAGGTTATGGGAACAGCATAGAAACCGATCTCACGCAATGTCTACATAATAAATCAGTGTTTATTACTCACCAGTGAATGCACATCGGGATATAAATGTGATATAAATCATTTAACATCATACAACATACATGCTGTAATTCTTGGAGGCCAATTAGCCAAAAACAAAAATCCTCTTGTCACTCTCACGCAATGGTCATGAGACTCACATATTGGGACCAGATCTCATGGTCTCATGCCAAAACTTTCAAATCCACCCTTCAAATCTCAAATCTCATTACAAAAAAAGAGTCAGGCTAATTTTAAAAGCATATTAATCTATATATGAGAGTTTATTGCATTGATTTTATGTGATTTGTTGCTGTATGGATAACAAATAAAATCTGAACTCTAACTGGCTGAGCCTTCCCTCTGTGTTACTTAGATCAGCCAATCAATGAGACATGCTGGTGGCTCATGTACTTGGCTAATATAGCTGTGCCGCTCACATCTTAGCTAGCCATTAAAAATGTCCAAGCAAAAATGTAGTGGTGACCATTTATATAATATGGAATTCTTGTATAATCTCCTGATTATGGATGCACTCATCATGTGCAAAAGGTCTCTTAGCTGTGCTCTCCAAAGACGGCCAGATCCTGAACAAACGTCACATCGATGTCAAGGATTACACCCAGCAATAGAAGACAATGGCAGATACAGCACCCTCCACTAATATTGGCACCCTTGATAAATATGAGCAAAGAAGGCTGTGAAAAATTGTCTCTATTGTTTAAATTCACAAAAATACAAAACACAGGTTTATAAAATAAAAATAAAAAATCTTTGTTAAATATAGATGTGCAACAATTATTGGCACCCCTATGAATTCATATGAGAAAAATATAAGTATATTCCCATTGATATTTTACATTTTTTTTAGGACACCTGGGTGACTAGGAACAGGAAATTGTTCAACCATGACTTAACACATAGGCCAAATTCCCTTAGTCATACATAACAATGGGTAAAACTAAGGAATATAGCTGTGATGTGCGGCAAAAGGTTGTTGAGCTTCACAAAATGGGAAATGGCTATAAGAAAATAGCACAAGCATTGAAAATTCCCATTTCCACCATCAGGGCAATAATTAAGAAGTTCCAGTCAACTGGAAATGTTATGTAATGAATCAACCTGGAATTGGACGTGTGTCTAAGGGTGCCAAGAATTGTTGCACACCTATATTAAAAAAACAACAACAAATTATGTATATATATATATAAACCTGTGTTTTGTTTGCAATTGTTTGATATCCATTTTTTTGTGAATTTTTTTAAACAAAAGATCAAAAGGTTAAACTATGAAGAATGTTTCACAGCCTTCTTTCCTCATATTTCCCAAGACTGCCAATATTAGTGGAGGGCACTGTATGGTTTAGTTGCAAACCATAAAACACTTTGTGGTATTAG
Source organism: Cranoglanis bouderius (assembly GCA_023630585.1). Classification (NCBI taxonomy): domain Eukaryota; kingdom Metazoa; phylum Chordata; class Actinopteri; order Siluriformes; family Cranoglanididae; genus Cranoglanis; species Cranoglanis bouderius. The sequence continues at coordinate 17,116,602 of CM042557.1, forward strand.
AGGTTTTATTAGATGTAAGCGACCTGCTTTGGTCTGTGTTGTGCAGCTAATATACTTTATATAGTTGACCACTCTATGCTGTGCAACATGAGCGATATCTTACAGCTATATGCTGGGACTACATCATAGTGTGCTGTGGCAGAGAATAATAGTACAGTAAATTCTCTATGCACTGTGAATTTCTCTTCAACTATACAGACTAACCGGAGTGCTAAAGTAATGACAATCACATTAAAACTTACACTTTACAAATTTACGGTAATTTCCTGGCACTGGTAACAGTGTTACCAGTGAAGTACTGCAAATTAACACTAAATAATTTAAAAACATTTACAGTAAATTACTGTAAGTTGTATGTATCCAGTAATATATCATACATTTAAAATGAAATAAAATCCACTACATTTGCATGATGCTTTTATCAAAATCAACTTACAATTACAGCAGGATGCAACTGAGCAGTTGAGGTTTGAGGGTCTCGCTCAAGGACCCAAATGTGGCATTGCCGGGATTTGAATAAATGACCTTCTGATCTGTAGATCAAAATCTTAACTACTGAGCCACAACTTTCATCAACAAGCTTTCACTGATTCAAACACCTCTACCTATGATTTAACTCACACTAAAAGATGGACTTAAGTGCTTTACTCAATTGAAGTTTTTACTAGCATATAAATCAAAGAGGGTTTGTGTTTGTGTCATCTAAAATCAAAAAGTCATTAAAGTAAAGGGCACAAAAAACAATCCACAATTTTCAGATGTTGACAAAAAGAGAATCTTCAGCATTCTCACTCCTGCATAAACATTAGATATCCCACTATTCATTGTGTTTTTGGGTGTTTTACTGTAAATCAATTCACTGTTGCAAGTGCCCAACCGTTTAAAGGACAATACTGTGAAATAATAAAACAATACTTCACTGTAAAATAAATACTGTAAATTTACAGCCATTTTTAAAGTGAATTAGAAATGTGTGAACGGTGATACATATCGTAGGATGATAGAAAAGTGTCTATTGATAGATATTTATCTATATACAGTAGTCTATATCGCCAGTGTCGCAAGTGCCATGTCTAGGTGCTACTCGCGGTAACAAAAACAAGTAAGGATGACACAAAGCGAAACTTTCCACAGCACTCCGACACAGAACAGGCATCAGCCCAACTAAAAGATGACAAACTTGTACCTAAAAAGGCAGGTACTTCTGTAATACATACCGAAACCTGAAGTGTTTTAATATTTACTTTTTATATTTTGTATTCATAATGTTCTTGTTTTGGCAGCGTTGTTTTTTTTCTTCTTCTCATAGATTTTTTGATTTTATGACTTCTACATACATACATTCTATATACTTTTCAGACAAAAAACACAATGAAGGCTGCTGGGTTTTGCTGCAAAAATAAGAAGCGAGTGCGATGGTCAAAGTCTCCAGAAGAACTGTGGCTGGTTCTGCAAGATGCTCAATAAAACTTACCAGCTCATTTCCTTATAAAACTGCACAAACTGTACCGGAGACTACTATTTTTACTGACTTTGATTCATTTACTACTGTTTACTGCTCTTTATTTTTTTTTCTGTATTTTTTTAAATGTAGAAACATTTAATTTCATTATTTTGAAGGCATCTTTGCTCTATAGCATTTCTTTGCATGTGCCTAAAACTTTTGTAAACTACTGTATCCATGTTGTCCATATCGCATTTCAGACAAATAAATGTAAGTGTGTGTCAGGACAATTATTTTAGAGCGTTGGCACTTTTGGTAGCCATTTTTAGTAAAATCTCACACAATGGAATTTTCTGAGCTTGAGAGGGTTGCGAAAACTAAGGATTTCCTGAAGTTGACACCACTGAAAGCAGCGATAAGGTCAAAGAAGGGAAATCAATCTTTTTTGTTTGGTGTATTCAGAGATACATGAGATAAGAAGCACAGCGTGCAACGGTAAGTCCACACCCTCGCACTCTCACACTCCTTCACTGCGTTCATTAGCAACATGAAGCAGCAAGGAATCTAATCATGGAATCGAAGTAGAACTGTCCATTAGATCAGGAGTCTAGAATCCACAGAGCTCGGAAAGAGCAAACAGAAACCCGGGCGTCTCTTCCTCTCAGCACGCTATTCACACTGCTGAGCAAACAGACATATCGGGAATCCAGCATCCACTGTTTGCGTTTGATAACCTGACCCTGGCTTTCCACAAGAATCTCTGAAGCAGCGCCGGCTATGAGGGTCCCCTCTGTGTGATCAGGCCGTAGTGCACCTGAGCAAACATGGCTTTTAAGAAATGGTTCACAAGTACTTCTTGGGTGCTCAGGAGGAATGTTAGCGGAAATTCACAATTTCAACACATCTTGGCTGTGTCACTCCAGTGCAAATGTTGCCTACTTGTCTGAAGGTTTTTAATCATCCAGGGCATGTTGTTTGTTTAGTAGTAGTAAGTCATGATTAGATTTAGTTTGCCACTCATTAAGGTGACTGGCCTTGCTCTGTAATAGTAGGGTGCTTTCACATTGCATCATTTAATCCATTTGAATCAAAAGGTGGTGTATTTTCTGCCTTGGTGCTGTTCATTTAGGCAGGTGAGAATTGCACTCGGGTGCGCACCACCATCTGAGCGAGGTGGTTTCAGTCTGGTTCCAAGTGAACTCTAGCATGGTTTCATTGTAATAAGAAAAGATCCATCCATCCATCCATCTTCTGTAATGCTTATCCTACACAGGGTCGCACGAGAGCCTGGACTCAAGGCGGGGGACACCCGGTATGGGGTGCCAACCCACCACAGGGCACAACTGCACACACATTCACACACTATGGACAATTTGGGAATGCCTTCGACGCATGTTTTTGGACTGGAGGAGGAGACTGGAGTACCCGGAGGAAACCCCCAAAGCATGGGGAGAACGTGCAAACTCCGCGCACACAAGACGGAAGCAGGAATCGAACCACCAACCCTGGAGGTGCAAGGCAAATGTGCTAACCACTAAGTCACTGTGCCACCCCCCAAGTAAGAAAGGATTTGACTTGGAATCGACCCAACTGCAGGAAGGGAACCCAACATGCTCTACATTTTGGGTTATGGGCTGGGCAAACTGAGCCAAAGGACATGTGTTCTGGCTATTTAAACCAACAAAAAAAGAGAAAATAAACGCTGGATGTAATATACATAATGTTGTTAAGTAGTTATTTAAATAATTATCAGATTATTATAATAATATTTATAATAAACAATAAAAACATATTTTTTGTCCTCTCCGCATGTCTCCTCCACATACCTGGCAAAACCTTGTTTATCTTTTGTCTATCACTGTATGTTTGTTCTACTTTTTGCTCCATCTAATTGTGTGTGCAGTGTGATACCGAACCAACCCAAACAGCAAATAAAACAAAATTATAAATTCACTCTGATGCCAACTTGGCAAATGGTCTAATATGTGTGAAAATGCCCTCAGGGATATTAAGGCACTCGACCGAACTGATGAAGACCCTTGAAAAACAGACAAAAGTGGCTTCAAGATATTGCAATAAGCCGACCGAACATCTTCAAAATTTCTTTACCAATTAAGTACAGTTGCAGTAGCAACACTTCATTAATAATTAACTGTTAATAATTGTAATTATAAGGTGTGAAAACTGTACAATTCTTAATTTAAAAAAAAAAAAGACAACTCGTTAAACAGATCAATATCTCAGTATCAGAAGATACTGGAAGCATTTATGAGTAAGTAACTTTTCTCAGAAGAGAACATTACTGTCTTTGGCTGGCCTCCTGCTGTCTATTAACTTCAAGAGAGCTGTAATGTTTTTATGTAATACAGAATCAGTATTTAAGTCTGGTATTTGTGTGTGTCTCTGGTCAGTTATTCGAGCCAGCGCTTTTCTAGACGAATAATAAAAACGGCAGAGTTTATCATCCATTTGATCCAATTACAGCAAATGTTTTGCACTGGACTGCTCCCAAGGGATGATGGGATTGAGTAAACACCACTCTCACGTGGAGACGCACGAAAGCAAGGCCCTGGCTTCCGCCCAAAAGAGCTTGCACCTGCCACCTCAACTGTGCTTAATCCCCCCACATGCTGGAAGTCATCTGACCACTGGGCTTGTGCTACACTTCCCTTCAGTGGCCCTCACATCAAAAGCATGAGCTCATGTGTCAGGGTCCGGCTACAAACAACACCCATTCCACCCCTTCCCTATCCACTGCTCTGTCTGCATTAACCCCGTCGCTACAGTAGAGACAAGACATCACATGAACCTGTCACTCAAGCCTTAAACTCTATGCTCACTAGGGAAATATGTCTGCTGATAACACATAACACTTTATCATATGGAATCAGAACTGCCTCGTTACAGATAAATGCACAAATACTCAAAAAGGTATTTTAGAATTTGTAACTAAACTCTAACATGCCTGCATGTGTATATGAATGTACACTGCTTATAAATAAATGTCAGTGTGTTTTGTTCCTGTGTTCCTTTTCAATTTTAATTTCCTATTATTTATTTCAGTTTTCTAATTTTAAATGATTTTCTAGTTTACATTTCAATTTGTCATTCTTTTCAGTCCTTTGATTTTTCCATTTGCGATTTTCATAAGCAAAGGACTGAAAACGAAAGGTTCAAATGCAAATTAAAATACAAAATAAACAAATGGTAAAGTCAAACGCACTACAGAACCCTGGACAAAATGGAAAAGTTGAGAATGGAATAAATTGCGGGCTGAAGTGGAAAGAAATACTGATAATAAATCTTGATAAAAGTGCCCTTTTAACATTTGTTTTCATGTTTCAGTTTTTTTAACCAGAAATCCTGTATATAACTCTGCACGGAGGGCTTATTTCAGCTGTCAATCCTTCTGTCATATCCATAAACATATACTGATTAAAGCCAGTCTGTGCAGAAATGGTGCTGTGTGATGACCTTAATAATAATAATAATAATAATAATAATAATAATAATGACTTTCACATGAAAACTAGCACAGTTACTGTATAAAACTATTACAAACAGTAACAAATACACAAATATAACTTCCTGAATGTCACATGTTCTAAAATGTCCATAACAATACTGTAGTTACTGAATATACACATAAATGAAAGGAAAAGCTGGTGGCTCTGTTATGCCATGTACTTTGTTGACATGGTTTGGGTTTACTTGTTCCCTTAGAGAGAGAAGGGTCACTGCAAATCAATACACAGTTATTCTGACTGATGATGAATCATTTCTATCCTGATGGGACTGGTCTCTTCCAGGGTGATAATGCTCCAATCCTCATGGCACAAGAGCTCACTGAATGGTTTGAGAAGTATGAAAATAATGTACACTTCCAGACACTTGTTGAATCGATGCCAAGCCACATGGAAGCTCTTCTGGAGGCTTGTAGTGGCCCAACACCTTTCTAACACACTTTATGTTTATTTTAATTTAATTTGTCCCTCGTCTGTATACTGTGCAACTCAATACCAATGCATGCATATATATATATATATATATATATATATATATATATATATATATATATATATATATATATATATATATATATATATATATATCACATACATGTAAAGGCATGGTTTACTCATACAAGTACTTATCAGTTGAGCTGAATGAAGGGCTTTTTCACAGGCAAAGCAAATTACACATTTCCCATTCATTTACAAAGACAGGTTCAACCTTAATAACCCATCTACCATGCGCTCATGAGCACATGTTCATCCACCTTCGAGTTAAAAAAAAAAAAAAAAAAAAACTTTTGTTCTCTCATGAGATTTGCATCTACTTGAAAACTTAATTGGCACAATAAATAAAGCAGAAAATGAGTTCATGATGGGGTAAATCTTAGGCAGTCTATAAAACACCATCAAGGATACAGTGTATATAAAAATAATATAACTACAACTAACACTTAGTTGAAGCACCTTTACAGTTTATCAAGCATTCAATCTTTCTGGGTAAGAGTCACTCAGTTTGGCACGCCTTGACTTTTCAAGTTTATTTTCCCATTCATCCTTGCAAAAGCATTCTAACTCTGTCAAATTGGCTGGGCATCTCCTGTGCACAGCCCTCTTCAGGTCACCCCACAGATCTTTGATTAGATCTGGGCTCTGGCTGGGCCATTCCAAAACCTTGAACTCGTTTTGGTGAAGCCGTTCCTTTGCTGATCTGGAGGTTTGTTTCGGGTCGTTGTCATGCTGAAAGGTGTAATTCATTTTAAGTGTTTTCGCAGAAGACTTAAGGTTTAGTGATGAAATTGACTGGTATTTGGAGCTATTCCTAATTCCCTCCACCCTGATTAAAGCCGCAGTTCCAGCTGAAGAAAAGCAGCCCCAAAGCATGATGCTGCCGCCTCCATGCTTCCCCGTGGTTATGGTGTTCCTTTGGTTATGTGCTGTGTTTTTTTTGTGCCAAACATATCTTTCGGTATTATGGCCAAAAAGTTCAATTTTAGTCTCATCAGATCATAACACATTATTCCACATGGTTTTGGGAGATTTTCCACCCTACCCCATAGCCCAGAGCTATGAAGAATTCTGGAGATTGTGGTCCATCTATGGAGAAACCAGTACTTGCCAGAAATTACTGCAATTCCTTTTAATGTTGCTGTAGGCCTCTTGGCAGCCTCCCTGACCAGTTTTCTCCTGGTCTTCTCATCAATTTTAGAGGGACGTCCTGTTCTTAGTAAGGTCACTGTCATGCCATATTTTCTCCATTTGTTGATTATTGTATTCACAGTGTTCCATGGTATATCCAATGCCTTAGAAATTTTTTGTAACCCTCTCCTGATTGATATTTTTCAATAATGAGATCCCGTACCTGCTTTGTAAGTTCTTTGCAGCCCATGACTTTTCCAGTTGGATGTTACCAAGAAGATGTCAGGAAAATCCTATAGGAACAGCTGTACTTTATTTAAGGTTAATCAGTCACTTTAATTGATGGCAGGTGTACACTAATTAGTATTTAACATGAGTTTGAATGTGATTGGTTGATTCTGAACACTGCCACATTCCCAATTATAAAAAGGTGTGCACACTTATGCAACCAGGTTATTGCACCCCCCCCCCCCCCAAATGATTCTTATTGTTTTTCAGTTTAAGTTATAGGTTACATTTTCACAATAAAGGTAGAAAAGATTCTGACATGACTTATCTTGGTTTAATTTCTTTACATCACAAAAACCTGCTATTTTAACAGGGGTGTGTAGACTTTTTATATCCACTGTATCTAGTTAGCATGCATTTGTGCTCATTCTGATTACATGAATACCCTCTATCAAAGCTACAATGAGCGTGGCAACTAGCAGGCTTAGTTAAATGACTTGCAGTTTTGACTGACTTACAAATCTGAGTTCACCCACTCACATTTTCTAAATGCTCATATTTTGCTGAAATAACATGCAAAAGTGCCGTCTTCATACAGGAATACAGTTAGGTCGATTCCTAGATAGTGCCTAATTGAATTCCACTTGAGATTCAGCCACAGAAAAAGAGTGACTGATATGTGTGTTTGAAATTATTACTTACTTACATTCAAGATCACCTCACATTCAAGAACACATACTTTCTAACTGAAAAAAACTGATACACAGTTTCTAAAAATGTTAAAAATGTACAGTATGCCACTAACGACACATTTATTCAGACCTATTTTCATATATCACAATCGTTTATTCAAAAAGTTAGGCAACAAGATGTAGAACGAATCATAAAAATGTGAATATATTTTCCTTTAACTATGTAAATAATATGAAAATGCTAATCGTTTTTGACCGGTGAAATTTGTACGCAATTTTAGCACTGATATTAATGCAGAATACCAAGATGTATCTATGATCATTTTTCATGGCTTAAATATATGTACTAAACAGTTCACCACTTCTTTAGTCAGCAGTACTCTAACAGCAAACACAACAGTGAGTCAGCCTGTAAAAATGAAGCCTGTCCTCACAGTCAGCTATGCTGCACTATAGAAAACAATGAAACACGTGAGGAGTGGTTCATTTTGGCCCATTAGGCTAAATTACTTTCCTTGTATTGAATGGTGTAAGCGTGGCTCACAGATTACTCACAAGTAGATAATATGATGTCCCTGTTTAAATTAAAAGCCGTAAAGCTCATCTAGTTGCTCAGCGGAGACGCTCTGCCCGCTGCAACCACTTTGAAGGCACAAACTAGCACAGTGACATAGATTCAGTGACTCACACTCTGCCCTGGTATGCAGGAAGAGCAAGTACAAATGCTCCCCCATGTCCCACCCTCACTGCTACCCCCTCAGCAGAGGCAGAGTGAAGAGGAGAGAGAGAGAGAGAGAGAGAGAGAGAGAGAGAGAGAGAGAGAAAGAGTGTGTCTGACAGTCTGGCCAATGCAGAGTGTGTGAGTCATAAGAGCAGAGGCCCACACAGTCTCAGTCACGAGTAGCAAAAACAGAACGAGAGCCCAGAACTGCAGAGCTCAAGGTAGACAAAAGGTCCGGAGAGAAAGAAGGAAAACACTCTGTTTTCAGAATGTGTCACTTTGGTGACAGCAATTTCTGCCCATACTTTCAGCCCCAGTGGCTATAGATGAAACCATAGCACAATGACTGCCTGTATGGCATTTCAGAACCCAGCGATTAAACTAGAGCTGCAACTCACGATTATTTTCATAATCGATCAATTGGCTGATTATTTTTTTTATCGATTAATCAATTAATCAGATGGAGAGAAAAAAACAAACTTTCAATACCATTTTTCGTTTACTTAAAATAAATTCACAAACTGAGTGTTACAAATATAAAGTTCAGACTATACACACACACACACACACACACACACACACACACACACACACACACAGTATATACAGTACTGTGCAAAAGTTTTAGGCACCCTATTTTTTTTAGTACAAACCTTGTTTTATTTTATGACGTCTACATTATCAAGTCAGTACAAAAAACATTTTAGATTCCCAAAATGAGTTTTCTAGCAGAAAATTAAATGTTACCGAAAAACGTTCGTATGTCATTAAAGAAAGCAGCATGTTACGTAAGAGACACTTTTCAGACTAAAAACACAGTGAAGGCTGCTGGGTTTTGCTGCAAAAATAAGAAGCGAGTGAAAGTCAAAGTCTCCAGAAGAACTGTGTCTGGTTCTGCAAGATGCTCAATAAAACTTACCAGCTCATTCCCTTATAAAACTGCACACATTATTACTATTAATTAATTACTACTAATTATTTATTTATTTATTTATTTTTGTCACACCAAATATTGACACTGTTTCATTTACTATTGTTTACTGCTCTTTACGGTATTTTTTTAAAAGTAGAAACATTTAATTTCATTATTTTGAAGGTATCTTTGCGCTACAGCATTTCTTTGCATGTGCCTAAGACTTCTGCACAGTACTGTATATTAGTTTATATTATATATAAGTATATATGCATTACGGATGCACAAAAAAAGCGCTCATAATGAAACTACAGTCCTAAATTAATAATAAAAAAACTTTCACTGATTCTGTTACTCACTGCCTTTAGGCATATTGTTTTACTTATGTTTACTTTGATCGTACCATTTTAATCTGACATTACAGATCTTACTTGTGCTACACTGTTTATCACTGCATATGCATTGCAAGTGAGGACTAATGTGGCCTTGTTACTAACAGATCACTTACAGATTGTTCCCTTTATAATAAACAACAGAATTGACACTGCAAGCACACATATACGACATATAATAATAAAATAAACTTGAATTGAAGTAAACCTTTTAAGCAACTCGCACCAGTTTCCCCAACCCCTTGCACACAGTGGAGCATTTTGGATATAAACAAAGTTTGTTCTCATGCATCACTGTCGTGGTTCAGTGCTACACAAGCTCCGCTTTGCAAAGTTTTCAGGTTACAGTCTTCTTCATGGCATTTAATATAAAATACTCCCCTGCCTTAGAGGAACTGGAGGTCGCACACTTTTTTCCGCTGTCAATTGATGATTACACCGCCATCTGATGGTGACTGAGGTCATGTTGGCCATAAAAGGTAACGCTGATATAAAGAGTAAACTGAAGAAATTCATTTTCGTTGACTCCGAGTATTCTGCTGAAGCTAGTGGCGTCACATTATGTGCGTTTGACGCCATGTGCCATCGACTAGGAAGCAGCTTATACTTCCAGTTAGTAAAAAAAAACCCGCTAGTGTTCCATGAGACGATCCTACCCTTCTAAAATTCATACAGTAGATGGTAGAGTACATAGTGCATAAGTGTTTAAGTGTATAGAACATTATTTGGGACACAACTTTGGTCTGTACTCTCCGATTCGTGTTTTCGGAACAGAAGTAACGTAATGAATAAACGTGCCCTGTGCCGTGCGCAGACCAACTAATCGATAATGAGGTTCGTTGGCAATGATTTTCATAATCGATTTTTATTGATTTTAAGGATTAGTTGTTGCAACTCTAGATTAGACCACCTGAAATACATGTCCAGTAGAACAGAATACAAGTTTTCGATCTCGCCTCTCATCCACAGTGAATTCAGAATTCCAGCTAAGGAGTCAGAGTGGCAAACCAATGACTAATCCTGAAGTACAGCAGAGACATTTTTCATTAAATACTGTATGTGTCAGAGTATGACAGCAGCCTGGGTACCGACTCACAAGTCAAGCAGCCTGGCAGGCCAGAGACCGCCTGCACAAACGGCATAGACCGGCAAAACAGTCCACAAACTCTCCACTCTTCAGATCAACAAAACCCCGTCTGTTTCCCCTGGCCATGTATTTTTACATGTTCTATTTTCAAATCCCCGAGTTTCTCCGCTCCCTCTCAGTTAATGAACCGTGGAGTCTTGTTTGCCATACAGTTGGGAAAAAAGCCATGGAAAGTTTGCTGCGGTTAAACTTGAAAGGGGGCTAAATTACATTTTATTAGTCTGACCAGATTATTAAAATGAACAGTATGAAAAAGTTTATGAGACCAATGAGGACTTTCTAATGGAGCATGGCCATTAATTTAGCCTTGAATATTCCAAGGCCGATTTTACCCGACATGGGTGTGAATATTTGGAGGAAAGAAGACTATATTTGCCCAGCGGAAAACGCAGTGATTAACCCTGGCAGTCTCTTAAACAAAAAACACTAATAACTCGTTAACTTGTCTGAAAATACACTTTTGTTACCAATTATATATACGGTTATTCATTTGTAGCAGTCCAAGCACATAGCTAAGCAGTTGAGGAACCTTGGCCAAGGATCCAAGTTCTCTGGCAATCATGGGATTTGAAATCACTTCCAATAACTCACTTTTCACAGTAACTGCTTCATCCTGATCAGGTGGTTTTGCTCTGATAAATTGCCCATAGGTATGAACGAGTGTGTGCATGTACGCAGCCTTGCAATAGACTGGCGTCCCTTCCAATGTGTATTCCTTCCTCGCACCCAGTGTTCCCAGGATAGGCTCCAGATCCAGCATCTTCCTAATACTAGAACCGAGATATAACAGCTCAGCTATCACTACCGTCATGTGACTGGTACATTACAGGACTTTAATTGTGACCATGCTGCCTCTGTTAGGTCCTTCAGCAAGACTTTTAAACCTCAGATGCTCAATTATAATCCACATAAACGCAGATGTGAAACACTGATTTCTGAATGGCCAATAAACAACATAGCAAATTATTTTTGTCATATTATTTTAAGTGTTGCAACTTTCTTAAAATAACAACCGAAAATTCGAGACAAATCTAATTTAATAATCTAATAAGAATATCCTATCGGGGGCACGGTGCATTAGTACGTTTGCCTCGCACCTCCAGGGTTCGGGGTTGGATTCCCGCCTCCACCCTGTATGTGTGCGAAGTTTGCATGCTCTCCCTGTGCTTCTGGGTTTCCTCTGGGTACTCCGGTTTCCTCCCCCAGTCCAAAGACATGCGTTGTAGCTTGATTCTCATGTCTAAATTGTCCATAGTGTGTGAATGGGTGTGTGAACGTGTGCCCTGCGATGGATTGGCACCCTGTCCAGGGTGTCCCCCACCTTGTGTCCCAAGTCCCCGAGGATAGGCTCCAGGTTTCCCGCAACCCTGTGTAGGATAAGCGGTTCAGAAAACGGATGGATGGAGAATATCACATCGGTAATCTTTCAGTGTTTAGGTCTGAGAGAAAAAGTTGTGATTAAGAGCATTTTGCATAACCTGTCAGGCTTGTCCTCCTGCCTGTAGTCCATTAAATCAAACCATATACATGTACTGATTAAAGCCAGGCTGTGCAGTAATAGCTCAGTGTTCATTCATAGGCTTAAATGTAGATGTGATATGACTGGTTCAGTAAAAATGCATCTTGTATGTGAAGAATCTATTTTAAAAATGCAATTAATTCAACATGTATTATTGATTATTAATACTTCAATCCCATTAGTAAATAATCAAATAAAAAGTAGATTTTAAAAAGGTAGTATTTTAAAAGGTAGTAGTGCATTTAAACTTACTTTAAAAACTTTTTTATGTACATTAAAATACAGTGCACCTGAGTTTCTGGCATAAACTTTGAAATAACTGTGTATTTTAAGCGTCACCCAGCTTTGTTTTTCAGTCAGTTGCAAACACATGTCTGGGCTGATGGTCTGGAACGAAGACGAGTTCCCGAAAACAAACCTTTCTGCAATCAAAAATAATAACTCCACACAGACAGTAACCCATGCTCAGGATTGAAGCGATGCTATCTGCTGGGCCAAACTACATGAATTAGAAATGATGGCATGAATTTGTGGCATATGTGAATATCAAGTGAGACTTTATACCAAAACTGTATGTAGTTTTCAATAACCGGTTTGTTGAGCCTGCTCGATTTCTTTTTTCTTTGTCCTTCTAACATTCTCACAGTGAAGACGGTATGTGTGAGTGATATGGTAAGTGATATAACCCAAAACAACTACAGTTCTTATTGACAAAAGTATTTGAACATTCCTTAGGTACACGTTGAAAGCCAAATAAAATAACATGAAGCAGCAAACAAAACAAAACAAAAAAAAACAAAACAAAAAAAAAAACAATCAACCAAACAAACAAACAAACAAAAAAAGCACAACAGAAATCTTTTTGAGACAGAGCAATCCAACCTACTTAGCCTGATGAAGTGAAGCGTAACCCACTTAAAACTGCCTTTGCAATGCAAAACTTCTCTTCAACAAAAACTCACTACATGATGCGTAGTTTCTCCCACAAACACTCTACAGTCTGGAATTACACTAAAGCAAGACTAAATATTCTGACACGCTCTGTTGACGATGATTCTTCCAGATAAGACTGACTTCCTTTAATTATGCTTGTATAAGGTGTAGCTCACACACCAAAACACTGGTGTGGCCAATAGCCGCCTATGTGCGTACAGCAGAATGTGAAATGGCTCCATGGTCTTTGTAGTTCTCCGTCACGTTTGTGTGTAGTTTGGTTCGGTGCTTCTCAGTTCAACGATACACGTTTTACCAGCTCTTGATACACCTGATCTATCTATCGACCTGGATCAAGTGTTTTGGCAGTAAAGGAAACCGTGCAGCTCTGCAGGCCAGAGGGTGTCTAGGACTGGGGATGAAAACGCCATGTCTATTCTACACCAGCGCGTGCTGTGAATACCTGGTACAGGTGTGTTGACGGCAAAAACATGAGCCGTCTGGAAAGCCTGTTATAAGCAATTTGCTGTAGGTTACTGAATCGGTACTGCCGTTGAATACGGCTCTTGAGATTGTATTCAAGCCTACAGATGAGCTAGTCCGTGGTTTTACGCAATGACGTTTGAAGCGTACGACGCACTGGAGGAGAAAAAAAAAAACAAAAACAAAACAACAACAACAATCAACGTACTACAGAGGACCTGAAGTGGTTAAAACTGGATGCACCATCAGCACTGGCTAGCGAGGAATACCTGCATCACACAACCAGGCCTAGCCAAACACTTAGCCACACTCCATCTGTACTGGATGCAGATCTTAAAGATTACCTTTGGCCTTATGAAATATGTATATATATTTAAGATAATAATAATAATAATAATAATAATAATAATAATAATAATAATAATAATAATAACAACCGTTACAAATGGTCTGAAGCACACTTACTCTCGCCAATCTGTCCGCTGGCGGAGTGGCGCATGGCGCACACACACAGCACCAGACCCCAGAAGAAGGTCGAGATATTCCTCGTTGTTCTCGATCTCATTCCTGTCGCATTCAACGCTTTTCTGATAAACAGAAAGGCCTTGTTCCACATATATAAATACATATAAAACATTACACCGATATTAAACCAAAGCGGCTCCGAATCGTCTTTTTCTATTCAAAAACAAATCCGCGTTTTCAGTTGCGCTGAAGATAGACGGACAGACTCGGAAAGAAATTCTTCTTGTTGAGAAAACATTCAGGTCAGTGAAGATGTTTTAATCCTGCCAGCGACTGGGACATCTGAAACGTCTCGAGCCGTGCATTTCACACCAACGACAATCCGCATCTTCAGCCTCCATTTCTCGAGGAGAGAGAGAGAGAGAGAGAGAGAGAGAGAGAACGGAAAGCAGTGCTGGCGAACTTCAGTCAGCAAACGAAAATCTCTCTCGTCCAACACTGAAATAAATGCCTTAACGCAAACGAGGAGTTGTTTTTGTTTTTTGTTTTTTTGTTTTTATTATTAATTCACCCTCGGCCTAATTGCGGTGAATCCCAGGGACGTGTGAGGAAACAACGAGCTCAGGGTTCAGCCGAGGATGACTTGGATAGGCTATGAATGAAAAACGTAGTCCTCCGTTCAATGAGCTTCCCAATAGGGCCACATCCAAAATATCCGCCAGGACAAAAATGGTTTCGACCAACTGCAACTCCTCGCCTTCTCCCTCCCTCCGTCTGCGCTCGCTCTCACGACCTGGTTTTTTTTTTTTTTTTTTTTTTTCTTTTTTTTTTCCTGCAGTAGAAATAATCCCTTTTAACACGTAGCTCTTGGGCTCGCGGATGATTTTCCACGTCGACTAAAAGAATAGATTGTTGTTGTTGTTGTTGTTGTTGTTTTACAGCTTGGCGTTGAAGGTCTCTGCAGCGACACCGAGCTGCACTGCAGCGGCCCAGACTCCTGTGATCTCTCTCTGCTGCTCTGAGGATCACCGCTGTAAACAACACTCCACACGCACACACACACACACACACACACACACACGCGCGCGTAAGCGAGAGCAGGAAGAAACGGAGTGGAGTATTCAAGGCCAGCGTGGGAATCCTCCATCAGCACATTTATAGAGTCACACACAGCTGGGCTCCATGAACACACCGTCTCTGTCTTCGGGAAAAAAAAAATTAAGCGTTTGGGATCTCTACTCTGCACCTCTAATTTTTAATGCACATTTCATTCCACCCTCCTTAATCATTTTCTAAAGCAATTAACTTATCATGGTTTACAGGGTAAACACATCTCCTGTGGCATGGAGGAGCACGAGACTGACAAATGAGGCAGATTTCTGAAAACCTTCTGCCTCACAGACTGCTCCGATCACTGGAGCTATTTTCGTATGAACTTGGTTTGTAAACAAACCGGACAGAGAACACCCAGTTCATTTCAAACCTGCTACGTCCCAGCTGAAAAACAACAACAACAACAAATAAACCAATCACGGAACTTATAATGGTTTCCACTACAAATACAATTACAAACCATCAACTAAAACCATTACCATTATTGGTCCTTAATGGTATCCACTAGACATAACATGCCATCAATAGAAGGCAACAGATTACCAGTAGAGACCCACAGGGACCGTTACAGTTTCCATTAAAACCATTACAATTCCCATTATAACCATTAAAACCATTACAAATTCTAAGAGGGTTTCTATTGTTTTTTTTTGTTTGTTTTTTCCTTGTTTTTTTTCCAGCATGGCTGTTGTTCTGTAAGGCTCATACAAACTATAAAAAAAAAGCTTGAATGAAAATTGATGCAGAATTTATTAAAACAGCTTGTGATGGTTTTGCTGAGAAGACCTATGTCAATCCAATATATAAATAGCGAGGAATAAATAAGGATTTGTTTACTATATGAACACAGACTTATGATATATGTTTATATAGTTAAAGTAGTATCTCTATCCATAACTGTAACTGCTTTCACACGGTATGATATAACGATGCGCCTTGACCATTTCACTGCTGAGAGCTATAATACTATGTAAATAAATTGTTGCAAAAAACAAAAACAAAAAAACAAACAAAACAATAAAAACATCAACGATCCAGACACTTATTGTACGATACAGATGTTTCTGTAAATCCGTTATTACAAGCTAAGCCAGCGCTTTCCTACCTGTGCTCCGCGCCCCCCAGTGGGCATTCATGGTATTGCAGAAGAACCGCTAATGTGCGTGTTTTTTATTTTATTTTATTTTATTGACTCTAAAACAAATCGCTCGAATAATTCTACCCAGATATAAATATTTGCATTTAAATATGCCTATTAAGGTTTTTAATTGTTATTACACAAAATGTAAATTCAAGCTGATGATTGATATGACACAGATGGAAAATCATTGAGTAAAATAAAGGCCCGGATCTAAGACTCTCGGCGATTGGAACTGATTACCAATGTAAATTATGGTGTTACAGACTTTAATTCTATTTGTAACGGTCGGCTCTGTTCTCGTGAGATCTTCATATCCTGTGTACACCACACTGTAGTCCAGCGATTCGTTCACACCTTCACCCTACATTGAACGTTACGTTTGTAACGTTACATATGATCCTGCTGGGGGGGGGGGGGGGGGGGGATAGAGACACTCGTAGAATGTGTAATGGTTTTAATGATTATATTGGGAATTGTATTGTTTTTAATATTTTTAATAATGGAAACTGTAATGGTCCCTGTGGGTCTCCACTGGTAATTTGTTGCCTTCTATTGGTGGCTTCTATTGGTTATGTCTAGTGGATACCATTAAGGGCCAATAATGGTAATGGTAACTGTTTTAATTGCTAGCTGATGGTTTGCAATGGTATTTACGAACTAAAGACGAATATCTGGCCATCCGGTTTCTGAACGGGCATCACTAAAATGTTTAGTTTTTGGCGCCCCCTTTAGACTAATCAGGAAATTGTTTCCAAATGATTGTTTACAAATCCAGTGAGGTCTCCTGTACAATCCTGAACATATTTCTGATATGTTAAATACATGTTTATATGCCCACTAAATATATAATACATGCATAATGATAAATTATAATGTAATGCAAAATAAGTTTCATCAATTAAACTGTTTGGGTTTTCAATTCACAGAAGGTTTTCACATTAAAGAATGTTTTAAAATGGAGTAAGGTCAATGTACAGTAGCTAGTAATAAAATGTCCTATGTTTCACAGATATCATGGATTTCAGAAACATTATCTATAGTAGAAAGCCACCCCACTTTATTGTTTTCCTCTTTCAGTAACCTCAACAACATTTTAGCTCCTAAACAAAAGGATTAGAGCAGGGCCCTCAATATCCAAGTTATGGGGGAAAAAAGAAGTTAAGTTTCCACAAAAACACACTCCCCAGGTGGTCCTGTCTGCTTGCATTTGTGAATATCTCATATGCCAGAAACAAATTCCTGAAAATCATAAGGCTGAAAATAGAGGCAACTTTAACGCAAGAGGACATCATTAGAACTGACATATTCAAGCTGGGAGTGGTATGCTGTTTTGGTATGTGGCACCGTAATTATTCTCTTTCTTTTTCTGCTCCATTTGTGTTTTTCAACTATGAGGATCAAGACCAGTTTTAACATAACTTGTACACTGCTATCATGTCATATCATGCTAGTAAACAATTACTAAGGTATTGGCCAGGTCTCAATGCTCAAACATCCATAAAACAAAATATACCTGCTTCTACTACATGTTCATATACTGTACATGTATGTAGACATGTATATAATTAGGTACTGAGGATAATATCATAATCATAATTATTATTTTTATAATGCTACTTTTATTGTAAATTTGTTTCCCATTTTTTTTATCTTGAGATTACCCACAATAGCCTTGTACACTGTAGCCACAATAGCATTGTAAACGGTCTGTATGTACTGTATGCCACATCTATTGTGTGTCTTTACAGATTTGCCACAAATGAGCAAAAGTTATTCTGAGAGGGAGTTCAGAGTGACCTATAGTCCTGTAATGTGGGAGAATTGAAGACATTCACAATTCTGAGCATGAAATGCATTACACACAAAGAGTAACAGCACAAACAAAATACACAGATTTAAGGTGAAACACATATCTAGGAACAACATGGCATGAGGAGTTTGTTGTTGCGGTAGTACCTTTCAATTAACATTGCTGCAGGTGTTTTGTAACAGTAGTCACACAGGCCAACCTTTCCTTCCACAACAATAGCTCTGATGGCAACAATGGCAAATAGCTTCAATTGCTATACAGATGGGTGACAGTTGATCCCTTAAGATCATAAAACCGCAGCTCAACAAAAACAAATTCAACAAGCCAAGCTCCCCTTCCCCTGCGAAAGGAATTCCAGAAATGTCGACAATTCCTCAGTGGGAAGTTGGTGGTTTATGTGTATTGGGACGAAAGGAACCAAAATTGAAGAAAATGAAAGAAGATAATTTCAGAGCGTGCATCCATTTTTACTGTAAGATACCAGTGGCTATTAACCACAGCAACAAAGAAACCACAGCAGGAATAGAATATACATAATTGTACATCACACAGTCATATACAAGTGTCTTTATCCTCCCATCACTGTGGTTGGTTTATTTGTTGGTTCTTTTGATGGCACAATAAGGAAAAATGAAAAGAAAAAAAAATCTACAAATCTAAACTCCATATGTCTCCATCAGTTTCTGCAGCATTATACACTTGTACACAATTCCCAACCTTGATTCCTGGAGTACCCCCTGTCCTGGACATTATAGTGTTTTTCCTGCTCTAACAGACCAACTTCAACCCTGGAAGGACTGTTCATTAGCTGTTTGTTGAACCAGGTGTGTTAGAGCTGAGAAAGCACACAAATGTTCAGGACAGGGGGTACTCCAAGCCCAGGGTTGGGAATCTGAGCACTAGCACAACAGCATAGGCAGACAACAAAGTAAAGTAAAGTAGTCTGTAATCTAGATCGCATCCCCAAACCCACAAAATGTTTTCTGTGATTTGTGCAAATCCACAGAATAATCTCTTTGGGATTGACTCACTATAGCTGCCATCTAGTGGGTGCAAGGAAAATTACAACTATTCTCATTTTATTGACTAAATCCATCCATCTATCCATTTTCTGTACCGCTTATTCTACACTGGGTCACAGGGAACCTGGAGCCTATCCCAGGGGACTCAGGGCACAAGGCGGGGGACCTTGGAGTGCCAACCCATCGCAGGGCACAATCACACACACTCACACACCCATTCACACACACATTTCTGGTTCGTACGATTACAACAAAGTGCACTGAACACAAACCTGTTGAAAAGAGAGCAACTGTTAGGAGTTTTTTTTTTTTTATGAAGAAGAAGAAGAAGAAGAAGAAGAAGAAGAAGAAGAAGAAGAAGAAGAAGAAAACACTAACTATCAAGGGGTAAGTATTTAAGAAAGAGGTATGTCTTTAGGCGTTTCTTGAAGATACCCAGCGACTCAATAGTTCTGACATTGATGGGAAGCTCATTCCACCACCTTGGTGCCAGAACAGAGAAAAGTCGTGAGGCAGATCTACCTTGCATCCTGAGAGAGGGTGGGACCAGTCGAGCAGTGCTTGTTGACCTAAGGGAGCGTGGTGCGGTGCGTGGGGTGATGAGAGCTCTAAGATAAGAGGGTGTTGTTCCACTTTTGGCTTTGTAGGCAAGCATCAATGTTTTGAATCTGATGCGTGCAGCTACTGGAAGCCAGTGAAGGAAGCGCAGCAACGGGGTGGTGTGAGACAACTTAGGGAGGTTGAAAACAAGTCGTGCAGCTGCATTCTGGATCATCTGTAGAGGACGGGTGGCACTCAAAGGTAGACCTGCCAGGAGCGAGTTGCAGTAGTCTAGTCTGGAAATGACAAGAGACTGCACAACTGAGTGGCCTGCACAACTGAGTGGCCTGAGTTGTTAGAAATGGACGAATCCTTCTAATGTTGTAAAGGATAAACCGACAGGACCGTGTTAGATTAGTAATATGTGATGAAAAGGACAGTTGATTGTCCACGATTACCCCAAGGTTACAAGCAGTAGTTGAAGGAGAGATCATGGAGTTGTCTAAGGAGATCGTGAGATCCTGGCATGGGGACGAATGTCCTCGGATGAAGAGCAGTTCAGTTTTGCTGGGGTTGAGTTTCAGCTGATGAGGTGCCATCCACGATGAAATGTCCGTCAGACATGCTGTGATCCGGGCAGAAGCAGTGGTGTCTGAAGGAGGAAAGAAAAAGATAAGTTGAGTATTATCAGCATAGCAATGGTAAGAGAACCCATGTGAGGAGATGACTTTGCCAAGAGAGTGGGTATAGAGGGAAAAGAGGAGAGGACCAAGTACTGAGCCTTGTGGGACACAAGTAGAGAGTCTGCGAGGTGCAGATGTTGATCCTCCCCATGATACCTGATACGAACGACCTTCCAAGTATGAAGCAAACCATTACCATGCTTCTCCGCAAATTCCAAGACTCTTGAGGGTAGTCAGGAGAATTCTGGCTTTTTGGCTAGCAGTGGCTTTCTCCTTGCAACCCTGCCATGCACACCACTGTTGTTCAGTGTTCTCCTGATGGTGGACTCATGAACATTAACATTAGCCAATGTGAGAGAGGCCTTTGGTTGCTTAGAAGTTGGGTTCCTTTGTGACCTCGCGGACTATTACATGTGTTGCTCTTGGAGTAATCTTTGTTGGTCGACCACTCCTGATGAGGTTAATAATGGTCTTGAATTTCCTCTTGTACACAGTTTATCTGACTGTGGATTGGTGGAGTCCAAACTCTTTAGAGATGGGTTGTTGTTGTTTTTTAACCTTTTCCAGCCTGACTCTTTTTCTGAGGTCCTCAGAAATCTCCTTTGTTCGTGCCATGATACACATCCACAGACATGTGTTGTGAAGATCAGACTTTGATAGATCCCTGTTCTTTAAATAAAACAGGGTGCTCACTCACACCTGACTGTCATCCCATTGATTGAAAATACCTGACTCTAATTTCACCTTTAAATTAACTGCTAATCCTAGAGTTTCACATACTATTGCCACTCACAGATATGTAATATTGAATCATTTTCCTCAATAAATAAATGACCAAGTATAATGTTTTTGTCTCGTTTGTTTAATTGAGTTCTCTTTGTCTACTTTTAGGACAAATCTGATGATATTTTAGGACACACACACACACACACACACACACACACACACACACACACACATATATATATATATATATATATATATATAGATAGAGAGATAGATAGATAGATAGAGAGATAGATAGATATAGATATATGTAGATATATAGAAACTTCTCAAACTTTTAAGCACCACTGTAGTTATGCAATTACAAGTATTCCCGCTTAGAAGGAAAAGGTTTATAGGAATTTAGCTTTTTATCAGCGTCCAAATTTCACATCATAGGACTTCTTTTAAATTTACTTTCATATTTCTCAAACATGACAGTGAGTTGACTGTGTTATATCTTATTAAAGCAGCACATAGTATAGAAGGTACATACTCTATCACTATTTCTTACAGAGCATTTTCTTATTTTTCCTTGCAATTTTTTTTTCAAAATTGTAACAGTGAACTGTAAATTGTAAATTGTTAACTGTAACAGTGAAGTGAACAATAGGGTAGAGATCTTGCCATTAATACATTGTGAACTTTTTCTAGTTATTGCAAATAACGATAAAACTGATATGTTCACTGTTTTCTATGTTGTATTTTGGGTAACAGGTATATCGGGACATCAGGTAAACGGGGATAGTTTAACTATCACCCCCTAATGTCACCCCCTTGCTTTAATTTGCCTTATTTCCTTAATTACAGCCTATTCTTACAAGGACATTCACCTTTTTTTCCTTCAACCACTGTGTGGTCAGTTTTGCTGTGTGCTTTGGGTCATTGTCATGTTGGAAGGTAAACCTTCTTCCCATTGACAACTTTCTGGCAGAGGGCAGCAGATTTTCCTCAAAAATTTGACTGTATTTTGCCCCATCCATTTTCCTTCTATCCTGACAAGTTTCCCAGCAGAACATTGCCCAGAGCATCACACTTCCCCACACTTACACCAGCTTGCCTTCTGGTGACATCTCTTCCCCAATCTCTTTATACATCCAACCAATAACACAATATAAAAGAAAACGTGATTCATCAGACCAGGCCACCTTCTTCCATTGCTCCATGGTCCAGTTCTGATGCTCATGTGCCCATTTTAGGTGCTTTCAGCAGTGGACAGGGATCAGCATGGGTGCTCTGACCGGTCTGTGGCTATGCAGTCCCATATGCAGCAAGCTGCGATGCACTGTGTGTTCTGACACCTTTCTATCATAGCCAGCATGAACTTTTTCAGCTACTTGTGCTACAGTAGCTCTTCTGTGGGACCTGACCAGACGGCCTAGCCTTCGCTCCCCACGCACATCAATGAGCCTTAGCCCTGTTGCCGGTTCACTGGTTGTCCTTCCTTGGACCATTTTTGGTAGGTACTAACCACTGCATACTGGGAACACCCCACAAGACTTGCCATTTTGAAGATGCACTAACCCAGTCGTCTAGCCATCACAATTTGGCCTTGGTCAAAGTCACTCAGATCCTTAAGCTTGCCCATTTTTCCTGCTTCCAACACATCAACTTCAAGAACTGCCTGTTCACTTGCTGCCTAATATATCCCACCCCTTGACAGGTGCAATTGTAATGAAATAATCATATATAATAACACAATAAACAATATAATCACAATAAACATTAATAATGTTATTCACTTCACCTGTCAGTGGTTTTATTGTTATGGCTGATTGGTGAATATACTGGGTCAAATATGGTACATAAAAGGTAGATAGAAATACATACATATAGTTTTTTTTTTTTTTTAATGGGTTCTTAAAAAAATTTACAGGGAAAAAAAGGGGGGAAACAATATTTTAACAGCTGTTTGTTTACTGCTCAAACTTATTGACAAAGAATGGGTAAATAGTTTAGCATTAAACATTTGTTTCATAAATATTTATTGACCAAAATTTATGCATGAAATAATAATCAGGCAACAGATCAGTCACAGAAACCAAAAATCACTTTCCACATACATAAACGTCATCAATATTATCATCTAATTTTCCATGAAAGTTGACAATGGCAAATTACATGGACAACAAATTCAGACTGAACAAGTCAGTTTGATACTCTGTGTAACCCTAACTAGCAGAGTAATGATAATCACCAGCAGATAGAGCTACTGTCTGTCAAATCATACAAGTTTCAGATACATTATTACTGACACAATATCACATTAATGCTGTGATAATGTAATGGTGATGGCGTAGACTTCCTGTAGACTCTAATTATAATACCTTTATTATTGTAACTGTAATATATTATTTTTAAAAAGAAGAAGAAGAAAGAAAATTAAAAAAAAAAAACTCCCCTAAACGCTTAAACGTAAACTGTAATGATAGCACGTTACAAAGTGTATAAAATGGGTGAACCGCTGTCCCTCCATGCTGCAGCAGGTGTCGCTGTTTCACAAGTGGAATGATTTCAAAGGTTATTGTGCCTTCAAAATGGATTCCAACTCTAATTTGCCTGTCGAAAATCACGGTAAGACCAAACCACTGGCTTGGATTAGATCCAGCTTAAAAACTGCATATATAAAGATTTAAAACGATGTTTCTTTATTCCAAGTAGTCGTCTGCACACAATTAAACCATAAGAAATAGTCTGTGCGCACAGTCCGAAGCTCTGGGCCTACGCTAAACATGGACTCTGTCCACCAACCAGCGGAAATAAACCGTCTGTAAATGAGAGAGGACAGTCCTGCAACTGAGTTTACTTAGCTTAACTACCGACGCACACATTCGGTTTAATATGAATAATTTTCTTTGAAGGGGTGTTTTTGTCAGTGCGTAGAGACGTGGTGACGTCATGACGCTGGCTTCACTACGCTGTAAGTTTAGCGCCTTCGTTCGCCTTTCTACAGTTCTGTACTAAGGGTGATCACCTTTTATTAAAAAAATATTTTAATTAATTGTTACCTTTTTATTATATCAAGTTGGAGGATACATCTGTTTTTAAAATTAGAAGTGGTAAAGACAAAAATGCATATGCTCCACATAGGCCTCCTATTTACAAAAGAAAAAAAAAAAAAAAACCTAATACATAATATACATTGCATGGGGGCAGTGTTACATTACGATTGAGGCAATAACTTATGTATTGTTAATAGAAATAAAAGATCATTTTATACATTGTTATACATTTCAAATAATGTATAATTTGAAATATATGCTTATTATATATATATATATATATATATATATTTGTCTATTATAACCCTTTAGAATGTTCTATATTTCTGCATAAACATGACCTAAAACATCAGATTTTCACACAAGTCCTCAAATGAACTGCTTGCTTCAGGTCCTTCCACTGCATCTCTATTGGTTTAAGGTCAGGACTTTGACTTGGCCATTCCAAAACATTAACTTTATTCTTCTTTAATCATTCTTAAGTAGAACGACTTGTGTGCTTAGGGTCGTTGTCTTGCTGCATGACCCACTTTCTCTTGAGATTCAGATCACAGACAGATGTCCTGACATTTTCCTTTAGAATTCGCTGGTATAATTCAGAATTCATTGTTCTATCAATGATGGCAAGCTGTCCCGGCCCAGATGCAGCAAAACAGGCCCAAACCACTATACTACCACCACCATGTTTCACAGATGGGTTTCTTATGCTGGAATGCAGTGTTTTCCTTTCTCCAAACATAACATAACAGGAACATGCTTCCTATTTAAACCAAAAATTCTATTTTGGTCTCATCTGTTCACAAAACATTTTTCCAATAGCTTTCTGACTTGTCCACATGATCTTTAGCAAACTGCAGATGGCCAGCAGTGTTCTTTTTGGAGAGCAGTGGCTTTCTCCTTGCAACCCTGCCATGCACACCATTGTGTTCTCCTGATGGTGGACTCATGAACATTAACATTAGCCAATGTGAGCGATGCCTTTAGTTGCTTAGAAGTTACCCTGCGTTCCTTTGTGACCTCGCAGATTATTACACGTCTTGCTCTTGGAGTGATCTTTGTTGGTCGACCACTCCTGATGAGGGTAACAATGGTCTTGAATTTCCTCCATTTGTATACAATCTGTCTGACTGTGGATTGGTGGAGTCCAAACTCTTTAGAGATGATTTTGTAACCTTTTCCAGCC
Organism: Cranoglanis bouderius; assembly: GCA_023630585.1. Classification (NCBI taxonomy): domain Eukaryota; kingdom Metazoa; phylum Chordata; class Actinopteri; order Siluriformes; family Cranoglanididae; genus Cranoglanis; species Cranoglanis bouderius. The sequence continues at coordinate 17,141,948 of CM042557.1, forward strand.
TAATGAGCTTCAACAACTCCTTTTCTGAGGTCCTCAGAAATCTCCTTTGTTCATGCCATGATACACTTCCACAAACTCACACCTGATTGTCATGCCATTGATTGAAAAACTCTGACTCTAATTTCAAATTCAAAGATGCCACCCAGAGATATATAATATTGGATCATTTTCCTCAATAAGTAAATTACCAAGTATAACATTTTTATCTCATTTGTTTAATTTGTCTACTTTTAGGACTTGAAAATCTGATGTTGTTTTAGGTCATATTTTTCAGATATATAGAAAATTCTAAAGGGTTCACAAACTTTCAAGCACCGCTATATATTATGAGCATAGAAACGAGATGTTCAATAGCGTCCGAATCCTCATTACAGGATGAACAAATGTAGTTAATAACTAAATTTAAAAAATGAAAAATGAAATAAAATTTACACATTTCAAAGATATTTCAAAAATATGTTTGCCTCGCACCTCCGGGGTTGGGAGTTTGATTCCCGCCTCCACCCCGTGTGCGCAAAGCTTGCATGTTCACCCCGTGTTTCCTCTGCGTACCCTGGTTTCGTCCCCCAGTCCAAAGACATGCTTTCTAGGCTGATTGGCGTCGGTGTGTGAATGGGTGTGTGAAGGGTTGGCACCCTGTCTAGGGTGTCCCCCATCCCGAGTCCCCTAGGATAGGCTCCAGGCTCCCTGTAACCCTGTGTAGGATAAGTGTACAGAAAATGGATGTATGGAATGGATAAATTTCAAAGAGGATTACATTAAATTATATGGCAGTCAACGTATTCAATTCTTTAGTTGGGAAAATGGCTAGAATCATTTGCAGAATGGCCTTATTAAGAGGACTGCTCAAATGGACTGTTATGCTGTATCCTTAAAAATTAGTCTGCCATCAGTGAGACCGCAAGTTTGAATCCCGAAGATCCTACAGCTATCCATCGCTCAAGAGAGCATAATTGGACCTGCTCTCAGGATAGGAGGATTGGCATAACGTGGCCCTCTCCCTCACTGGTTGGAAGCTGTTGTACGATAGGGAGAACTATCTAGTGAGTGAGAAATGGCAATGAGTAAAAATTAGGAGAAAATGTGGTTTAAAAAGGCTACTCAGTTTTAAACGTTTTGTAAAATATTTCAAGGTTTGCACAGCATCTTGAAATTACTTTTTTATATCGTATACCATCATATGTATTGTACTAGCTTATTTTGAATAAAAGTTTCATAACTTGCTGCAGTGAATTCCCACCCAGTGGACCTGCCTTGTCAAGATTATGATGCATTGTGCCCTGACTCTGAGTACCTATCAAGTCTTGAGTCAGACACGAAGTCGTTTCGCCTTCCCAATGGAGCAGAGGTCAGTGCTCATGACTACACAGCAGCAGAGATAACGATAACCTACTATACTATTAAGAAAAATAGTTTGATAAATTATAACAACTGATTACAGGTAAAAGTAACCCATGACAATATAGGCCAGCTCAGGCTGTTTGGCGAGGATGAACCACCTCATTACCTTCTTGCCCTCCATTTACCAGGAGATGAAACCCAAGGTTAACAACCTTCAGAATCCTATTCAGTCAGTTATATTTTATAATTTTTTTATCATCTGTTTTGAAGTAATGTAACATACTCTTTCAGTGGTTGCCATATACATGCATCACAAATGGTGGCCCATCAGTGATGTTTTGAAGACATCCAGCAAATCCAGAAATGGACTTGTATTTGTAAGTTGGTCGCATGCTTAAACAAGATTTAGCTAAACTGTTAATTATTTTGCTTATGTAGAAGGAAGGAGGATCTGCCTATGTGTATGATTCAGTTTTTTTTTTACAGCATGACTCATGGAAATAAAGATATTGATACCAGACATTTCCTAGAGATTATTACCTTTATCACTACAGGTGGAGTCAGTGATGGAGAGAGTTGTACTGTTCCTGCTAAGTCAGATTGTGTTTGGAATGTTGGAAAGGTCTCTGGGAGAACACATGTATTTCTCAGCTCATCCTGTGTCAGAATATGGCAAAATCTTCTGGCAAGATGGAGAAGCAGTTGGCTTTTACACTGTTAAAAAGAAAGGTGTGACTGTCATATCTGTTGTAAACATCACTCTAAATGTTTTACTGTTATCACTTTAGACAAATCTACAATAAAGATGCACAACCCTGATCCTTCCTCAATTCAGCCCTGATACAGACCCATCTGACTTCAGTTCCCATTATTCATTAGTCATGCACTCACAAGCCTCTAATTTTTTTCACTCTTGATGTTAATAACACTAAAAAAAAAAGCTTGCTATGTTACCAATAACTTGAAAATTTACTGACTGTTACAAAGCTCTGACATTGGAGACTCCTTCCATAAATGTTACATAAATGTTTCCTAACAGAGAGCTTAACCATATTCAGTGGTTATACTGTCTGTTTATTATTAGCCGTAGATTATGTGGATTATCCACCATACAAGTCCCTGAGCTGTTACTATAATGATAATGTATTAGAATAAGCGCATAATATAAGTCTATGATTTATGTTACAGCCTGAACTATTGTCAGATCCATGCTGTTATAGATAATTAATAACAATTTCTGATTTAAGTATTCAACACACGGTGGTATAAATCTTGATAACATGTTATTCAGTTTGATTTAGTTCACCTTGTTTAACCATCCAATACAAGATGTGTTATTATCTCTCCATAGTTTAGTTGAATAGTACCATTGTGCATTTTAATAACTGTATTTTCTTGTTATTTAAGGAAGCCTGTGCAATGGATGTACTGGTCAGAGTTACCTTCTCCCCGTGCTGGACACTGTGTTTGTACGTGGCCACTGGAGGAGGAACGGCCTAGCCATGCAGATGCTCCAGGATTTTTGCAAGTCCATGCCCACAGAGAGGGTGCTGGGCATTAGCTACCCCATATCTCCCAGTATGTATGGAGGTAAGACGAGCTAAAAATGAAATGCTAGTTTTACACAAGTTGGGTCTGGGAACAAAATAAAGGAATGCTTCAACCCTGAATGTGTGCAGATGTGTTTTAATGTTTTACTTGGTTAGAAGTGGCTTGTGCCTTGCTATTCCCCCATGAATCATATTTTTCACAGTCTCATTCTTATTGTGGAGACATGAATGCTGACTTAAGCTGAAACTAGAGAAGCCTGTGGTTCTTTTGATGTTCTTCTGGAAGCCTTTGTAATTTCTTGGATGAGTTGTCAATGCTCCCTTAGAGAAATTTTGGCCGGCTGGCTACTCTTGTTATTTTCTATTCCAACTGTTTTCGATTTTGAGTTAATGGCTGTCACTGTGGTTCAGTGATGCACACTATACCAAGGTCAAAAGAAACTTATCCTGTGTTTCTAGAAATTTTGTGCTTTACTCTGAGGTTGCAGTTAAATATGGTTAGCAACAACCAAGTCTGGCTGTATTTGTTTAGCTGAATTATCAATTGCATTACAGTGCCCTCCACTAATATTGGCAGCCTTGGTAAATATGAGCAAAGAAGGCTGTGAAAAATTGTCTTTATTGTTTAACCTTTTGTTCAAAAAATTCACAAAAACACTAGAACCTGATCCCATTTGAAGTTCCAGTAGTGTCTGGCAAACTGAAGATGCTTGAGTTTGTTTTTGGATGAGAGTAGAGGCTTTTTTTCTTGAAACCCTTCGAAACAACTTGTGGTGATGTAGGTGACTTTGGATTATAGTTTTGGAGACTTTTTGACCCCGAGACGTAACTAACTTCTGCAATTCTCCAGCTGTGATCCTTGGAGATTTTTTGGCCATTCGAACCATCCTCTTCACAGTGTGTTGAGACAATATAGACACACGTCCAATTCCAGGTTGATTCATAACATTTCCAGTTGACTGGAACTTCTTAATTATTGCCCTGATGGTGGAAATGGGCATTTTCAATGCTTGTGCTATTTTCTTTTAGCCACTTCCCATTTTGTGAAGCTCAACAACCTTATGCCGCACATCACAGCTATATTCCTTGGTCTTACCCATTTTTATGAATGACTAAGGGAATTTGGCCTGTGTGTTACCACATATTTATACCCCTGTGAAACAGGAAGTCATGCTTGAACAATTTCCTGTCCCTAGTTACCCAGATGTACTAAAAAAAAATATCAGTGGGAATATACTTCAAATATATTTTTCTCATATGAATTCATAGGGGTGCACAGCTATATTTAAGATATTTTTTGGATAAACCTGTGTTGTGTTTGCAATTGTTTGATATCCATGAGAGCAGAGTATTTTTGTGAATTTTTTTAACAAAAGATCAAAAGGTTAAACAATAAAGACAAATTTTCACAGCCTTCTTTGCTCATATTTACCAAGGGTGCCAATATTAGTGGAGGGCCCTGTAGTTTAATTGTAGCTGGGGAGCAATTACCTTTTACTTTTTCACATAGTAATTCCTAATTATTTTTTTTTTCCACATAGGTGATATGGGTTGTTGAATGACTTTGTTATTGGAAATAATAGTGTATTTATTAATGTTGCCTTTGTCTAATATAAAAAATATGCGATAACAACAACTTCTTGTGTTCTTATGCTGTTGAGATTGCTAATACTTTTATCGAATGGAAGAATAAGGATTTACTGGGTAATCCAGGATTACTGGCCTTCTTTTGCGGTACAAGTTGTGCAGTGAAACAATTTTTATTTTCACTGATGTATTCCACTGCAATGAATCTGAAATAAAACAATGCAGCATAAATAACCGTGAATTAAATCTGACAATCTGCACTGTAAATGTTATGTGCTAGAGTCCAAAAAACAATTGGTAATGCCCAATTCATACTTATAACTTATGAACATGCTATTCAAAGTCAGGTTTGCACGATGTAATACTTTTTCCCCTCAGCAACATTGAATAGAAATCTTGCCATTGTTCTTCTAGAACCTGATGAAAAATTCCCCAATATGAATACCAACAGTATGCCCTTTCTTTTAATATTTTACAAAACTGGAAGCACCTGGGGCTGTTCCTCAATGTAAAATGATATCATAGCTTTATTATCCCTACCTCAAGGCTTTTTTTTTTTTTAATTCAAGTGGCACTTGTTAGTTCTGTATAAAATAAATGACCATTTTTCTTAATTTTGTGGTGCACAAGAATTTAGTTAATGACTCACATCTCACATTTTAAAGTTGAAACAGTGATTTGTCAAACCACATACTTGTCAGTAGTTAATATTTGTACTGATGATTGAGTCATTCTGGCGTATTTCTTGCTTATTAGTTTTGCAATTCTGGATTTTTTCTATTAACTGTGTTTTGCAGTGTTTTCTTTTCTCTTATTTTTGTAGTATTTGGTTTAATTAAGATCAGCAACCATTTTTTTGTCTATCAGACTTCTGCCTTTGACGAAGCTTTTTGTAAATCATCACGTCATGGTGATGAGTGACAAAATGTAAAAAATAAATAAATAATAAATAAAAGAGTTTTGAAACCCAGTTACCTACGGTGCTTGAATTAGCTTTTCAATACATCTCCATTTTGAAATATGTCTATATTTTGGGATAGAAACTTGACTTACACACCTAGTCACAATCTTTGTGTGCAGTATGCAAGAAGTACCTAGAGATTCACCAGGAACAAAGGGAGCGCCTCTATGAAGTGGAGGCTCCCGGGAATTGGAGTCAGAGGCGCAACGTGTGGTTGAGCATACTCATCCAGCACCAGCCAACACACAGTGAGTATGCTCTAGTGGTGGTAATGTGATGCGTTAATTGATATTTTCCAATAACAGCACATTCCAAAGTGTTTTATTCCTCATATACCACAGCAATTTATCAATGATAAAAAATTTTATTTATTTTTTTTATTAATGAATGATACAACATACTTTTTATCCATTGATAGTTACATTCATTGTTGTGGAATCTCTGCAAAACAAGTTAGGTCTTATCAATTACATTATAGTAGCTATAAACAGTCTTAAACAGATAATAAAAAAGAGTGCAGTTTGGACTGGAGTTGCCTTCATTAATGTTAAATAAACCACCATATCAACAATTGATATGGTGACAGTCTGTTTTTTTGTTGTTGTTGTTTTTGTATCTATTTATTATTATGCTTAGATTATGTGGAGCGCCCACTTGTCCCTGTGAATTACCTTGTTATAGAAACGATAACATAATATCAGAGTGAGGGCATTAAATTAAACCTGTGCTTTGCCTTGCAGCTGGCACTACCGCCAAACCTGTTATTATAGAGTATTAATCAACACCTTCTGACCAATTAGATTCAGGATTCAAAAGCTGATGAGCCTCCTGTCTGTTGGGTTTAAAGTGTTTAAAAAGATTTGTGTTTAAAAGTTTTATATATACAGTATCTCACAAAAGTGAGTACACCCCTCACATTTTTGTAAATATTTTATTATATCTTTTCATGGGACAACACTGAAGAAATGACACTTTGCTACAATGTAAAGTAGTGAGTGTACAGCTTGTATAACAGTGTAAATTTGCTGTCCCCTCAAAATAACTCAACACACAGCCATTAATGTCTAAACCGCTGGCAACAAAAGTGAGTACACCCCTAAGTGAAAATGTCCAAATTGGGCCCAAAGTGTCAATATTTTGTGTGGCCACCATTATTTTCCAGCACTGCCTTAACCCTGTTGGGCATGGAGTTCACCAGAGCTTCACAGGTTGCCACTGGAGTCCTCTTCCATTCCTCCATGACGACATCACAGAGCTGGTGGATGTTAGAGACCTTGCGCTTCCGTTTGAGGATGCCCCACAGATGCTCAATAGGGTTTAGGTCTGGAGACATGTTTGGCCAGTCCATCACCTTTACCCTCAGCTTCTTTAGCAAGGCAGTGGTCGTCTTGGAGATGTGTTTGGGGTCGTGATCGTGTTGGAATACTGCCCTGCGGCCCAGTTTCTGAAGGGAGGGGATCATGCTCTGCTTCAGTATGTCACAGTACATGTTGGCATTCATGGTTCCCTCAATGAACTGTAGCTCCCCAGTGCCGGCAGCACTCATGCAGCCCCAGACCATGACACTCCCACCACCATGCTTGACTGTAGGCAAGACACACTTGTCTTTGTACTCCTCACCTGGTTGCCTCCACACACGCTTGACACCATCTGAACCAAATAAGTTTATCCTTGTCTCATCAGACCACAGGACATGGTTCCAGTAATCCATGTCCTTAGTCTGCTTGTCTTCAGCAAACTGTTTGCGGGCTTTCTTGTGCATCATCTTTAGAAGAGGCTTCCTTCTGGGATGACAGCCATGCAGACCAATTTGATGCAGTGTGTGGCATATGGTCTGAGCACTGACAGGCTGACCCCCTACCCCTTCAACCTCTGCAGCAATGCTGGCAGCACTCATACGTCTATTCTGCAAAGCCAACCTCTGGATATGATGCTGAGCACGTGCACTCAACTTCTTTGGTCGACCATGGCGAGGCCTGTTCTGAGTGGAACCTGTCCTGTTAAACTGCTGTATGGTCTTGGCCACCGTGCTGCAGCTCAGTTTCAGGGTGTTGGCAATCTTCTTATAGTCTAGGCCACCAGGCAAAGTGTCATTTCATCAGTGTTGTCCCATGAAAAGATATAATAAAATATTTACAAAAATGTGAAGGGTGTACTCACTTTTGTGAGATACTGTGTGTGTGTGTGTGTGTGTGTGTGTGTGTGTGTATATATATATATATATATATATATATATATATATATATATATATATATATATATATATATATATATATATTTTTTTTTTTTTTTTTTTCCATGTGAGTTAAACAAAATGGTTATCGTGCCATGTGTGACCTCAGCTATGTTATGATTTTTTATGATTTCAGATGAGTGTCCACACATCACACAAGCTACTGACAAACAGCTCACAGACAATAAAGGGAAGGTGAGGTTATATAATCCACTTTTATATTAGTTTATCATGACTTACTGAAAGTCCACGGTGCAGCTGTGTGTGCATGTGGAGCTTGATCACACTGTCAAGTGATTTCTATTGTGATTGCGCCACCACGTGAAATGATCATATACCACATGCTAAATTACAGGGGGAAAAAAATTAAAAGTGTTCTGGAATTGAACATTCAAACCCAATTAATCTTGAATGGTTTCATCATTAATCATTTGCTTCATCTCTGCAATAGTCTCAAAAAATTCTAAAATTAGTCTTCATTCTTTTCCAGATGAGCATGCCAAGACTCTCAGGCACTAAACCAAGCATGTCCCGGAGAAGATGTGTAGAGAAGCGACTAACTGACCAGGCTAGGACGCCACAGAAGTGTAAAAAAGCCAAGATATCCTAGTAAATTCTGTTTTAATGAATGGGTCTAGATGCAGAAGGCCTATGAACAAGCTGTACTTTGCCACTGTTTGTTATGCATAACTCTCAGGAATGTGTAGTTGCAATGCAACATAAAACTGAAACATCTGTGACTGCAGTAAGCGATGGAGTGTATAACAATGACTGTTACATTTTCAAGGTCTTGAAAATGCATGCTGTGTTCCCTGTAATCATGAATAGCTGTGTTAGTGTGACACAGAATTGACTGTTTAAACAGTGTCCAGGTAGAAGCTGTCAAATTTCACTATTATTATTTATTAATTACAACAATAGGCACACAAACCATAACACTTGTTTACAACATGAACAGCAGACAAATAGTCTGTGAAATGTTTGTGAAAATCTCTAAATAAAGCTATTTCAAAAGACGAACATTATAATAATATGCAGAGTGCTTAAGGAGTGAACTTCCTTTTGAGTGATTTTCTGGAATGGCAAAAACACCCACAGATGTAGCAGAAATCATCTGGGCTATGCTCGCATTTCCGTCTTTCACCGGTCATTATAAATCCCTGAAATCAGGAGTTTTGTGTGCATGTAAGTGTGCCTAGCATTTATATAAGGGCTAATCAGAGGAAAAGTGATAAATGTTGCTCACCTATTGTACATAAACATAGTGTTTCCTGTGTTGGTGGCAGTGGATCTGGCAATAGCTCTAACGTTTATGGTCCATCTTAGGCAAAAAAGCTCTACACTGGACATCAGGCTTTGTGAAACGTTGTGTTGTTCTACAGGAAAACTAACAGCATATCTGGACTCAGCATCTAAGTATTAGTAAGAAACAACTATCAGATCCTATTCAGCAAATCTGATGCAGGGCGGTGAAATCTATATTAAAAACAGGAAATAAATTTTTAAAACCTTTTTAATTAAAAACCCTTCAATATTCCCTAACTCTAGTGTTGTAATGAAGATCAATGCAGTGTTAGCTTCTATTAGCTTTTGAGTAAAACCTCTTTTTTATACTTTATGTTCATTTTTTTCCCACTTGCCTTATGGAGCACCAGGAAGGAAAAGACAGTAATTAGTTACAGAAATAGCAAGGTCATTTGTCAAGAACAACAACATTCAAATTCCATTATAAAGCAAAGCTACACCTGGATTTAACCGCAGTAATGGGAGTTGAAAATCATTGACAAGTGCATGACATTACAAATACTGAACAACAATCAAATTTAATTTAATCTGTAACCATATTAGTTGTCAGCTAGAGCTTAACATAGCTTTTATCTTTTATAGAGGTGTCATTTGGAAAACACTAAGCCAAGAAAGAATTCATGAGAAAACATTTGGCTTTTTGTTTTATGCTCCATTTCTACATCTGGAAGTGTTTTCCTTTTGAGGAAGACAAATTAAGCTTTCAACCCACACACTCTGTTTCCAAGTGTTCAGGGTGTTGTGTATAATCTCCCTGGTGAAGCTGATTCAATATTGTAAAAAAAAAAAAAAAAAAAAAGAAAAAAGAAAAAGAAAAAAAACCCTAATGTTTTTATAAATCTAGATTCAGGCTTGACACTCAAATCCCAGACTTGTTCAACTGAAAACAATGGATAATATTGTTTATTCACCACATATAAAGCACACATTATTTGAGATATTGTCTATTCTTACTCACTGGCAAAATGTAGTGTATTTAATTTAGTGTTATTTAATATAATAATGTATTTATTATAAATTGGCATGAATAATCAGCATTTCGTTCAATTGCCTAAATGTGTGTGTATGTATATGTGTGTGTGTGTGTGTGTGTGTGTGTGTGTGTGTGTGTGTGTATATATATATATATATATATATATATATATATATATATATATATATATATATATATATATATATATATATATATCCACAGAACATTCTCCCAAAGGGTTTGAGGATCATCATGTTGTGTTTTGGCAAAATTCAGATGAGCCTTAAAGTTCTTCTGGGTTAGCAGAAGTTGGCCACTTCTGAGAAGGTTCACTACTGTGCTGAGTTTTTCCATTTGGAGATAATGAAGAGCCTTTGAAATAGCTTTGTAACCCTTTCCAGACTGATGTATTTCAATCACCTTCTTCCTCATCGTTTCTGGAATTTCTATCAACTTTGGCATAGTGTGTTACTGGGTAAGACCTTTTAACCAATTTCATGCTATTTAAGTGTTGATTTGATTGAACAGGGTTTGCAGTAATCAGGCCTGGTTGCGTCTGGTCCAGCTGAACCCCATTATGAGTGCAGTTTCATAGAGCTGGGGAATTAGTAACTATGGGGGCAAATACATTTTCACACAGGCCCAGTTGGTATTGGATAAGTTTTTTGCTTCAATAAATAACATTATCATTTAAAACCTGTATTTTGTGTTTACTCAGGTTGCCTTTGTTTTATCTTAGATTTTGTTTTAATTTCTGAAACAATTTAGTATGAGATGTACACAAAAACAGAAGAAATCAGACAAAAAATTTTCACAGCACTGTAGTGCTGTAGTGTAGTAATGTGATAACAGGAACTAACATGTCTCATGGACAATCCATAACATTAAATGTAACTACACTCACCAAACACTTCATTAGGAAATCCATACTAATACTGGCTAGGGCCTCCCTTTGCTCTCAAAACAGCCTCAATTATGCATGGCATGGATTCCAGAAGATGTTGGAAACATTACTTTGAGATTCTGGTCCATGTTTACATGATTGCATCACACAATTCCTGCAGGTTTTTCAGGTGCACTTTCTTGCTGCGAACCCTTTAAGGTGTTCTATTTGATTCAGATCCAGTGATGGGAAGGCCACTGAAGAACACTGAACTTACTGTCATGTTCATGAAACCTTTTGCTTTGTGACATAATGCATTATATTATGGAAGTAGCCATTAGAAGATGGGTAAATTGTGGCCATGAAAGGATGCACATGGTCAGCAACAATACTTAGCAATAACAGGCTGTGGCATTCAAGCGATGATTGATGGTATTAATAGGCCCATTCTGAGTAAACTCTAGAGACTGTTGGGCATGAAAGTCCCAGTGGATCAGCAGTTATAGAAAGCCTGTCTGGCACCAACAATCATGCCACGGCCAAAATCATTGAAATCACCCCCCATGAATGAGCAGGAGTACAGGTGTTCCCCTTACAAGAAAACCCTACAGGAATCCTGCAGGAATATTATGCGGATATCCTACTGCAGATTTCATCTAAAAAAAAAAAAAATATATATATATATATATATATATATATATATATATATATATATATATATATATATATATATATATATATATATATATATATATATATGCAGGAATTATGTCCTGCAGGTTTATTTAAAACACACACTACCTACTTGACTATTGTGCAGGATAGATTTGAAATTCTGCAAGACATGGCAAGTGTTTGTATGCTGCAGGGTATATACAGCAGAAATACCTTCACAACAAAAGGAAAGTATTTTCACAAATGAATTAATTTATTTATTGAAATTATGTCGCATGATGACTGATACAACCTGTAAAGTTTCCAAGCCCGAGTACAATTCACGCCTATAAAAAAAACAGACTTAAAAAAGGTAAGAAATTTTTTTTTTTTTTGGAAATACTAAAATTAGTGCTGTTTGTCAAAACTCACTGAATCATTCATCATCATTCATCATCTCAACCAATTCGTTTCTAAAAAAAAAATAATAATAATAATTAATTTTTTCAACTACATAACCTGCAGATTTGTTGTTGTTTTTTTTTTGTTTGTTTGTTTTTCTTTTCATTTACAGAAAATAAGTTGTCCTGCAGGATAGATTAAGTACCTGGGAACTTTCTTTTATTTCTGCAGGAGGTGTGCAACAGTCCTTCAGGAATTATAAAATCCTGCAGGATTTTTCCCTTAAGCAGCAAGTGTGCTGGACATTCCTGCATGTTTCTATTGTACTGAAGGCTCCTATGGGAATATCCTGCAGTTTGTCAATGTATCCTGCAGGATTTCACCCTTCCAACAAACATCCTGGAGAAAAATTAAAATCCTGCAGGATTCCTGTAGGTTTTTTTTTTTTTCTGTAAGGATCCTAATAAAGTGCTTCGTGAGTGTATAAAATGCAACGAATCGTTCATTAATAAATGTTTAAAAACAAATGAAATCGCTGGAAAGTCGCTCTGTATTTAAATACTTACATAAAACATTAAACATAATTTACCAATACTAGTCCTCACCCCTTCCTGAAAAGCAACGTTGTCGCTTACTGATGACGTAACTTGAGGACGCGGCAATAAGGTTTAGTTTAGTTTAAAAACCTCCGCACTGCATCTCCAAAATGAGTCGAATATATGACAACACAGCGTTACAAAACAAACCTGTTCATAACGAGAAATGGTCTTCTTCGTGGGAGCCATCAGTCTATCAGAGGTACGGTCTAGTTTTGCAGAACTAGTTTAGTAGAGGAAGCAGACTTAAATGGCTTGTTCTACACAAAACAACGCGAGTTTAAGTAATAAATAATAATCCGTTTCAGTGGCCCTGGAGTGATTTTAGAGGGGACGTTTGTTGATGTGTCTCGCCATGCACTTACCGACATCAACAATACAAAGGTAAGCTAGGACCAGTCTATGAACGTGTGACGTCACATCTTTGGCACCTTGTACAATTCAATAATAAAAAACAAAATACGTTTATTTAATTTTCCAAATTTACATAGAGTTTGCTATAAAACTTTGTTTGTTTGTAATTAGTGACCATTTTGCTGAAGTTACAATTTACAGTGTGGATATAAAAGTGTAATCATCACTGACAGGGGCAGGACATTACAAAGCACTCTTAACCACAGCCAAAGCTGAGAAATTTGTATGCATCCTTTTTGTACGTGTAAGATTTGTCTATTTTTTGAAGAAGAAGAAAATGACGCTTTCAAATCGCAGTCTTTTTTTTTTTTTTTTTTTTTTTTTTGTTGTTATCTACAACATTTTTTAAAGTTGTTTCATTATTGCCATTAGTTTTAGTGGAAACAATGCTTGATTGCCTTGTAGGTGCGCTATAACGTCCTGTACGTCAAGCCAAGTCAAATCCACTACAGGAAATATGACTCCAAGGGCAATGAGATAGAGCCCAACTTCAGTGACACCAGGAAAGTCAACACAGGTTATCTTATGTCATCCTACAGTAAGTACTTATAATGCAGAATTTAATTACGGTGAAATCCCAGTATCTGTTTAATTGCCTAACCTTTGTACTCAATAGATAATGGATTATGTGCTACTAACTGATTCAGACAGCAGTACCTACTGTGTACGTACAATAAAAAAAAAAAAAATTGAGTGGATATAACTGCTACCACAATCTCACCCAGGAATAAACTGGTGAACAGGTAATGCAATACCAGGAAACTTTTTAATACATCCGACATGCACTGGCATTATCCGGTCATCGCTTTTTTATTTTTATAACCGAAGTTTCATCAAGCCCCAGTTATCTGGTTTCCTCTCACTCCGCAAAAACATGCAAGTAGGTGGATTAACCACGCTAACTTGTCCCTAGGTGTGAATAAGTGTGTGAATGTGTAAATGCATGCTGTCAGGCAATGGACGCGTGTCCCATCCGGAGTGAATTCTCCTGCCTTTAGCAGTGTTACTGGAATTGGCTCCAGATCCACCACAACGCTGACCAGGAGAAAGCGCTTACTGAAGATGCATGAATGAATGCAGTATACTCATTATACGCAGTGCATACAGTCATGCGGATACAGGTCAAGCATGCCAGTTAAGGTTCATATCAAACACCAGAATGGGGAAAAATGTGATCTCACTTACTTTGACCTTGGCACGGTTGTTGGTGCCAGACAGTGGATGTTTTTTGTTTTTTGCACCATTCAATGTAAACTCTAGAGATAGTTGTGTGTGAAAATCACAGGATATCAGCTGTTTCTGAAATACTCAGACCAGCCCATCTGGCACCAACAGCCATGCCAAGTACAAAGTCACTGAGATCACATATTTTCCCATTCTGATGTTTGATATGAACATTAACTGAAGCTCATGATTTTATGCACTGTGCTGCTGCCACCTGATTTGCTGATTGGATAAGTGCATGAATGTGCAGATGTACAGATGTTCCTGCTAAAGTAGCTGGTGAATATATGGCTTTTTCTTGGCAGTCATTATGGTTCTCAAATTTCAGTTGGCCTTCCCTTTAAGTCATATCATATAACCTCACATCCAGATTAATTATAGACAGATACTGGAGTGCAAAAGAATTTTTTCATCTGTAAGTTGTGTTAAAGAGATTCCAACATTCCATCATATTTTTTTCTAAAAGGAAATCCGGTTAGTTCCAGATGTGTACTGCAGAACGTGTGGTGGCTTGGTCCACATTAAGAATGGCACTTATCCCTTTAACACCAACAAGATTGTGTTAATTCTCATGAAACCCGTGAACATGTAAACACTTGACTTTGTGTATGGTCATACATTAATTACACAGAATTGGAGGCAAAAGGTGAATCAGATCATCTTACTGAGGAGCAGCTGAAGGGCATAGTGAACAAAAAGGAACTGCTTAGTATCACACAGAAGCATTGTCCCAACCAAGCCTTTGCATTGTGGATCTTGGAGGCTGAACTGGAGAAGACTGAGCTGCAGATAGGTCAGGATATCCGTTTAAAGACTAAAGGAGACGGTCCCTTTATCTGTGAGTGTTACATTCGCAGTTCCTTGCAGTAGCGATGTTGCTGAAACTGACTGGTTATTAAGCTCTCAATGCATTATTTCTCTTTCTGTGTTTTAAGTCTCCTTTGCCAAGTTGGATGCTGGCACAGTGACAAAGTGCAATTTTGCCGGAGATGAGGCAGCTGGGGAATCATGGACAGACAAAATAATGGCAAACAAAGCAGATGCGCCGAGTGAAGCGAATCCAGCTGCACTGGGTGAAGGGGCCGAGGAGGATGAGTGGGTAAGATAGCGACCATGCAAACAATATTTGTCCTGGTACCTGGACCTTATGTAGTTGGGCAGGTATCAGGCTCTATTTTTAACAGTGGTATTGTAGAATAGCTAAAGAAAAGATCAATCTTTTCTGGTGTGTTTTACTACCGAAAACACAAACGGGTGCATTAGGTTGTTTATAATGTGGCCTACTAGAATTTTCTACTCATGTTCTATTTTTCATAGTATAGGAATAGCACTTAAGGAGTAATTTTAAATCTTAAAACGTATGATAAAATTGGGTTTTGTTGTGTTGTCATGCTAAATGAAATATTTGGCTCTATAATGTTCATCATCATTAGTTTTGCATGCAGATATACAATCCCCTCTGAAACTATTGGAACGGCAAGATCAGTTCATTTGTTTGTGCTATGCACCAAAGGCATCTGGGTTTGAGATCAAACGGTATTTACATCTGGATATGTTAACATAAAACATGGAACCTTTTGTATCAAACCACCCAAACTTTAGGCAAGCAAAAGTATAGGAAGGTCTGGTGATATAGACTATAATAACAAAGCATACTCTAAAAGCATAATCTAATAATCAGTATGAGTTAACAAGCATAACAATATGTATAATCAATACTTGGAAGTATAATCTAAAACCGTAAAATACATCCTAATCAGACTATAGTCTAAATGTGTACTCAGTTAGAAGAATCCCGTGTTTTACTGCACAGCAGGTGTTTTACTGTATCATCCTGCATTTTCTCTGCACAGCAATATATCAGCACTTAGACATCTTGTTAGAAGAATCCTATATTTTCCCTGCACAACAGTTTAACTCTATGGCAATAAATTACCAATTAGACATTCACCGAAACTATGTTTGCAATCAAGACCCCTTTGAGACTTGCAGATCAGTGTCGCACTGAAGATGAGGCTTCCAGAAAAAAGATTATCGGGCTGGGACGAAAGCCAGAAAATCATTAAGGTAAAGGGGTGAATTTGGGAACAGAGTAAAAAACCTTGTCCTAATAAAACCTTTCAAAAAAATTCAACTGACGGCACATGCGCCACAAATGAACGATATCATATAGACATGAAAAATTAATTAAGACGACGGAGATTGGTTTATTTTTAGAAAGAAAAGTTTAATACCCCGCTTAGCGATAAGTTTACTGTTTCAGAAAAGTATATAAGGGCATGTGTGTGTTTGCATAATTCAGATTTTCTGCAGACTGTCTTACTTTATTGTTTCAATAAAGTTTGATTTCTTTTTGGCATCTACAAACCCTTTGTCTCTGAAGTTTTTTAACTTAGGCTGGAGAGATTTTTTCCACAACAGTGATTGACTTGGCCAGTCTAAAACCTTCCACTTTTCCTCCCTGACAAAGTCCTTTGTTGAGTTGGCAGTGAGTTTTGGATCATTGACTTGCTGCATGATAAAGTTCCTTCTGATTAATTTGGATGCATGTCTCTGTAAATTGGCAGACAAATTGTTTCTGTAGACTTCTGAATTCATTCTGCTGCCACCATGAGTTACATCATCAATAAAGATTAGTGAGCCTGTTCCAGAAGCAGCTATGCAAGCCCAAGCCATGACACTACATCCACCATGTTTCACAGATGAGCTTGTATGTTTTGGATCATGAGCAGATACTTTCTTTCACCACACTTTGGCCTTTCCATCACTTTAGTAGAGGTTAATCTTGGTTACATAACTTTTGTGGCTCATCTCTGTATTTCTTTGCAAATTCCAATCTGGCCTCCTGATTCTTACTGTTGGTGAGTGGTTTGTATCTTGTGGTATGGCCTCTATATTTCTGCTCTCTAAGTCTTCTTTGAATGGTGGATTGTGATACTTTCACTCCTGCCCTGTGTTCTTGGTGATGTCACCGACTGTTGTTTTTGGGTTTTTCCTTGGCCGACCCATTCTGTGTTGCTCTGTACATCAGTGGTTTCTTTCTTTTTCAGGACATTCCAAATTGTTGTATTGGCTATGCCCAATGCTTGTGTAGTGCCTTTGATTGATTTTCCCTCTTTTCCCAGCTTCAGAATGACCTGCTTTTCTCCCAAAGACAGCTCTCTGATCTTCATGTTGGTTTATCCTTTGTATCAACAAATGCAGTCTTCACAGGTGAAACTGAAGGCTAAAACCAAGAGTAGATGTTCAGAGCTACAGTACTTTGCAAAATTTTTAGGCACCCTATTTTTTTAGTACAAACTTTGTTATAGATTTTTTATGTTATGACGTCTACATTATCAAGTCAGTACAAAAATTTTTTTAGATTCCCAAACATTAGTTTTCTAGCACAAAATTAAATGTTACACAAAAATGTTTGTATGTCATTAAAGAAAGCAGCATATTACATAAGAGACCACTTTTTAGACAAAAAAACACAATGAAGGCTGCTGGGTTTTGCTGCAAAAATAAGTGAGTGCGACAGTCAAAGTCTCCAGAAGAACTGTGGCTGGTTCTGCAAGATGCTCAATAAAACTTACCAGCTCATTTCCTTATAAAACTGTACACATTGTACCAGAGACTACTATTTATTTTTTTTGTCACACCAAATATTGACTTTGTTTATTTACTACTGTTTACTGCTCTTTGTGGTATTTTTTTTTTTATGTAGAAACATTTAATTTCATTATTTTGAAGGCATCTTTGCTCTACAGCATTTCTTTGCATGTGCTTAAGACTTTTGCACAGTACTGTATTTATTGTTTAAACAACCAGTCTAACAGGACACACCCGGGTAACAAGAAACACATGTCAATCACATGTACCAATATTTTTATACAGTGGGTATAGAAAAGAATCACCTCCCTTTAAAATTATCACATTTTGTTGCTTTTCAGCCTGAAATGAAGACAGACACAGTTTTTGTTTTATCCAGCTGTATCTACTCAGTGCAACTTATAACATCCAAGTGAAAGATACAACACCAACATGTCAGAAAAAAAGAAAAAAAAAAACAGAATCACCGAGTTGGAAAAAAGGACCCCCTTGCTTTAATTTGCCTTATTTTTTTAATTACAGCCTTTAGTCTGTTGGGATATGTCCCTACTAACTTTGCAATATTTGCCCACTCTTCTCTGCAGAACTGCTCAAGTTCAGTTAAATTTGATGGTGACCGTTTGTGGACTGCAGTCTTCAAGTCATTCCACAAATTTTCAATGGGGTTTAAGTCTGGGCTCTGACTAGGCCATGCAAGGACATTCACCTTTTTCTTCTTCAACCACTGTGTGGTCAGTTTTGCTGTGTGCTTTAGGTCATTGTCATGTTGGAAGGTAAACCGACTTCCCATTGACAACTTTCTGGCAGAGGGCAGCAGATTTTCCTCAAGAATTTGACGGTATTTTGCCCCATCCATTTTCCTTCCATCCTGACAAGTGCTCCAGTCCCTGCTGCAGAGAAACACCCCCATAACAGGATATTACCACCTCCATGCTTTACTGTAGGAATGGTGTTATTTGGATGGTGAGCTGTATTGGATTTCCGCCAGACATATCGTTTGGTGTTGAGGCCAAATAATTCAATTTTAGTCTCATCTGACCATAACACCTTTTTCCATGTGGCCTCAGAATCTTCAAGGAGCGTTCATGTGGCCTTTCTTGAGGAGTGGCATTTTTCTTGCAACCCTCCCATACAAGCCACATTTCTGGAGAATTTGTGATATTGTTGTCACATGCACAAAAATGGCTTTGTGTGCCATTGAAAAGGTGATTATCTACACCATATTGAGTTTACAAATCATTTTTAGGAGGGGGGGTGATCCTTTTTCCAACTCCGTGATTTTGGTTTTAAATTTTTTTTTCCTGACATGTTGGTGTTATATCTTTCACTTGTAGGTTATAAGTTGCACTGAGTAAATACAGCTGGACAAACAAAAACTGTGTCCGTCTTCATTTCAGGCTGAAAAGCAACAAAATGTGATCATTTTAAAGGGGGGTGATTCTTTTCTATACCCACTGTATTATACTGTATATAAAATATTATTGGCGGAAATTCTCATATTCATCTTTTGATCTCAAGCCCAAATGTTTTTAGTCTACAGCAAAAACAAATGAATTGGCCAATTTCAGAGGGGAATGTATGTGCTGCTTTAACTTACTGTAAACGGATACACATAAGGCAGTGTATTGTTTTCCAACTTATCAAATTTTGTAATCTCACACTGGGCTGTATCCTTATTTCAGGATGACTGACCACTACACAGAATACCTGGCATAAAATTGTGGCAAGCATTTTATACATCCAGATATACTTTATACTGATGTGTTGGTATAAACTTTTTTTTATGTACAGTAGTAATAAATTACATTTTATTAATAATGGAGGTTTGTGTCTGTGTGCTGGGTTTTGCATTTGGATTATGTAAAATATTATGATTTTATTAATGTATAATGTATTAATGTAATGTACAATGTATCAGTGTATGATGCAAATAGCAGGTTATATTTCACTGCACAAATGATTTAAATCCAGCCTTAGTGCATTTTTTTTTTTTAATTGTAGTGGAGTTTTAGTTATTCTAGTGGTTTTCTTTACTGCTCTACAATTTTTAATGAACTACACATTATCAGCTACATTCTACCAGTACTTTATTGGAATGTGATCACCAGATGTTCTTTGGGCTGTGGAGCATTCCTGGCATGTTTGTTTGTGTCGTTGAAGTGTATTTGGTGCAGGTACAAGACATGTGGATCCAATACACTGGCAACTAAGTGTACATACAAAAAGGTCAAATGAATATTAATCAAATGGAGAATGTGGTTTAAGAGAATAAATACAATCGAAATATTTTATATTTTAATTTAATTCAGAAATGAACAGATAGAATAATTTTAGGCAAGGAGTATATACATTCATAGTAGTTTCTATACTTACAAAATATACTGTTGAGTAAATGAATTTATTTACTTAAAATACTTTATAAGTAGCATACTTAGATGTTACAACATCTGTGCAAACAGTTCTTTAATTGTAGTACTACACATGACCGAACCAATAAATTAAACCAAATTCCTTAGAACACATAATGTTGAGACTAACGTATTTATATTTAATTTTGTGTTAATTAGGCAACAACTGGCACCAGTAATATATAGATGACTATAAAATTGCACAGTCCTATGCAACTTTCTGGTTATTTTCAAAGCAATATGATGATATTCAGCTCATCTTCTGATAAATTATAATTAAAAAAAATTATTTAAAATTATGAATTGCCTAATTACATAATGATTATTTTTCATCAGATTTCAGTCTTTTGGGGGGGGGTGGAGCCTGTTTTCTCTTCCGATTCAACATAATGAGATTTACTTATGAAACAGGCCTGTGGAAAAAAAACATTGTGAAACACAGGATGTTGTCTCTATAACCACACCATTATTCTACATCTGTTTCTCATTGCTCTGGCTCTACTAAGCATAGAGTGTTGTGCAGACCTGTGAATGCTCAGTGGACCTCTGCCTGTTCTCTGAACCAGTTCAACACCGTCTGTTTATTCTCTTTCACCCATTTAATGTTTGCTTCAGTCCTCTCAATTGCCTGATCAAGAGCTCGTGTTGTCGGCCCGAGGCCATCTTCATCAAATTCACTTTGGAACTGCTTCAGCTAGACAGAGGCAGTTAGAGATGTGTGGGTGAATCCATGCATTCTGAGGTGGAACCATAGAATATAATGTATCATTAGAGTTTAAGAAATCTAATGTCACCTGTTGGAGCTCAAAGTCTGTGGAGAACCTCTCAGTCACATCGTCAATCAAGCTTCCAACAGATATTATCCCACCTCCGTACCTGTTTGAGGAAATGAGTATTAGCCAGGTGGATAATTGTATTGCCTAGTAACCAAGGGGACAAACGTTAAAAATGCTGAGTGCTCACTAACTGCTGAACTTAACCTTTGATCCCTGAATGGCTTGTAATCTTTGGTAGCACTGTATAACTCATGACTTCACAGTATGCGTCGTGAAGAGGAAATAACAAATGGCCAAACCCTACAAGCTTGGACTTCATCCTCAAATTAGGGTTTCAATTTGTTTTAGCAATTACAGTGGTGCTTGAAAGTTTGTGAACCCTT
This sequence comes from Cranoglanis bouderius, assembly GCA_023630585.1. NCBI lineage: Eukaryota > Metazoa > Chordata > Actinopteri > Siluriformes > Cranoglanididae > Cranoglanis > Cranoglanis bouderius. The sequence goes on from CM042557.1 coordinate 17,163,232, forward strand.
TAGAAGTTTCTATATATCTACATGAATATGAACTAAAACATCATCAGATTTTCATCATCAGTCCTAAAAGTAGACAAAGAGAACCCAATTAAACAAATGAGACAAAATATTATACTTGGTCATTTATTTATTAAGGAAAATTCTAAAGGGTTCACAAACTTTCAAGCACCGTGTACAAGTTCATATTTTAAAAAACAAACGCCAAACTCACAGTTGACTTATATTGGTCCATTGGGCCCGAATGAAATCCCAGGCGAGAGCTTGTCCAGCTACATTCCTGGCAATGTAGTTTATGGTAGACAATGCATCCATCTTCCTTATCTTGTTAGGGTCTAGAGTGTACTCAAGGTATCTGGGTGCGAATGAATGACATTATAGGTATCGGATAAGTGTGGTCACAGAGGCTGGAGCCTGATGTTACAAAATGCTTACCTGTTTAAGAGCCAGATTATTTTGGTACAGGAGAGTGCATATCTCAGTACATCTTGTTCTGTGGCAATTGTGGCTTCTTCATACTGTTTCCATGCAAAATCCCAGTCATCCTCATTTCCGGCTGCTATGGCATTGCAGTAGATGGTGGACTTTAAGGTAGGTGGAATCCTTAACAAGAGAAAAGATAACTGGTAAGAATAGTTGGTAAAATTGATATGTTCTAATATATTCTCAAACTTATTAAAACATATTTGGATTAATCCTATATTAATATATTAGCTAAGTGCCTCATATATTATTATATTAGCTGATTACATTTAATGTGAGTCCAGAATCATTTAGGCCCAAACACAGGTGTAAATATAGTGCAGTATATGTAAAATTCATTTACCGATTTGTTCCATTTTTCCACTCATTGAAAAGCTTTGTTGCCATGTCTGTGCACTCAGTAACACCATTGCTGCACGCCACTGAAATGGCATTTATTTGATTATACCTGCACAGAGATCAAAATAAGATTACACAGTGCTTTTAACATGTTAAAGGAACTTCGACAAACCAAATACATACATACTGGTCAGAAAGGTTAGTTGGAACAGTTGCATTATCAGTGTACTCTTGGAAGTACTTGTAAAGTGGGTCGACTTGCTTTCGTAGGTATTTCTGTAAACAGAGCATGGAATAAAAGACCAATCCTTAGTCTCTTCTAATCATCTGTGCCCTCTCACTCTGCCCATGGGTTCCTGTGTACATTATACTCACCTGCATGGGGCCGTAGACCTCAGAGCGATCAAACATGAGAATAAAGTAACCCAAGTTGTTCAGAGCCGACTCCCATGGAATATACTCGATTTCATTTATCAGATACTTGGTTGTGCTCAATGCCAGTGTGACGTTGATGTATTTGGCCCTTCACAAGACAAGGTAACATGAACATACATGAATATTAAATGTACTAGGAGAGAATATTGTAGGTTTTTTGTGCCATAGGATATGTGATTGCTAAAGATAATATAAACTGTGCTAAAATAATATTTTTAAAAATTAATATACATTTCTAATCAGAAGAAAAATATGAAATGTGTTTACCTAGCAAGATTAAATGCATCATCAACTAACTGGCCTCTGTTGATAAGCGGGATAACCTAGGAAGAAGCACATTGATACTGTCATAATGGGACTGAAATTACTGTTCTCTGCTGGTAGTGAGAACAACAGTTAAAACAATACATTTTGCAGGTAAGTAGGAAATTAACATACTCACTTGATGATTACTCTCCAGTTGATTAATAAGTCTATTCCAGTTCTGTTCATCATAGTTCACTCTGTAATAACCGTTGCCGTTTATATTGACCAGTATCCATCCATCATCAGTAACTACATAAGCAGGCTTTCTCACTGTAGAGTTAGCGTGTTTGTGGGCATTAGTACTATGTCATACTAGAACCTTTCTATATTTGTTTCCTATAACAAGCACAGCTTGAATAATTCACTGACTGTTTTGGATGCTGAGGAGTGAGTGAGTGTGTGAGTAATTTACCAGGCCCTTTTTCTTTTAGTAAATCTTTCTTCTGGACGAAATCAGATTTCATATAGATAATTGGAACCTGCCATTCAAGCCTATGGGGAAAACAGAAAGTTCATAAAAGAGTTCAGCATAGCTCAGCACAGCAACGACTTTTCTATTTTTTCCATAAACAAAACAAAAAATCCTGACCAAAAAATCATTTCCAAAAAAAAAAAACAACAACAACAAAAAAAAACAATTCACACTGGCTTGCAACAATGGAAGGTTACCGTGGTTCTATGACTGAGTGGACTGCAAAGGTGGTTTCCTTTGGAACTAGTGGAGTATTGCAGATACCTTACTTTATTGAGTATGACATCCACTCAGTGTTAATAGTGATTCCTTATTGGGGATGAAGACCACTCAAGTGCAGATACTGTTCTTTACTGAGGATGAGAATTACTCAAAGTTCAACTTCTGACACTGTTCCCAAGTGAGGATTAAAAATGCTTAAAAATGCTGAAAATTGAGACCAAGAATTGCTCAAGGTGTTGATATTGTAATCAGTTGAGGAAAGAAATTGCTCAAGGTGTTTATAATGTCCACATTTGAGAATAACAATCTGTTTCTGCTCTCTACTGAGGTGAGGTCCCTCACCAGAGGAGTTGGACCTGTCACTGAGAGGAGAAGCAGCCACTGACAGCACACCAGGGTCTGCTCATTTAATGAATATCCAGAAGTATTCCCATAGCTTGTGAGCCACACTTCATGTCACTATTGGCTATAATTGCTTGATGAAGATGCTCCAGGCCTAAACAATGTTCATCATCCTACTCCAAAAGGGCCTGGCAGAACAAACAGCTCACCATACTGCCCAGAAATATACGATAAGTGGTTGGAAGTAAGTTGACGCATTTAACAAATTACTAGATATGAATTTATAGACTTATTAAGGCTATAAGATTAGTTATACTCAAACAATAGACCAAGTGTCTGTTCTATGGACACTTAACTGTTATGGCAGAAATAGTAATAATGCAAAAACTAGAATTACTGACCTAAGCAACACGTCAATACACTCTCATCTGATGGTGCAGATTTTACAGTAACAAGATTAGATTTATTTACAAAAAAAAAAAAAAAAAAAAAAAAAGATTAGAGTCCTATACTCAGAAGAAGGAATATGCCTGGTAGCCTAGAATGAAAGGGAATAAAATAAATTCCACTTTGAAATTCTTGCTCTCTTTGGTTAAAACAAATTTAATTAAACTGGCAATTTCAGCCCCCAGTATAGTTTAAAGATCTGTACTTCTACAACTTATTCCATGAGTGAAATTGTTCCCTGTGTACCATTCAGTGCACTTTGGGATGCAGCCATTTTGTAGTGTTGTCTAATTTCTTAAGAGGAAAAATTCTTCCCTGCATATTTTACTGCATTACCCACAGTGCACTGTAGATGCATTGTACAAGCAATGTGCACTCTTTCTGTGCTAAAGTACCTCAAAACAGAGCAATTTCTTGTGGAGTTATTCTCTCTTTATATGCATGGGTTTCCATCCCACTATCCAAAAGAATGCAGATAGGCAGCTTAGCTATGCTAAATTGCCTCCAGGTTTGAATATGTGCACTGGTGAATTCTTCCCAGTTTTACCAGGATTGGATCCACTGTGATCCTGACTATGATGGTGGTTACTGAAGATGAATGAATGAATGAATGAATGAATACTTCTGTTAGTTGATGTATAACATTCAAATCGTTTATATAATGGCATGTCTTGGACAAATCCTGGATTTTTCCACTATTACGTGTTATCTGAATTCACTGGCGTTTCCCTTTGGCACCCTATATAGTGCACTATATAGTACAGTCAACCCATCAGTGGGGGAGTGATTTCTGACACATTGTTAGTGTATCCTTTCAGATCTAACTGATGTAAAAATGTCTTGTCTGGCCTTGAGCTCACCCAGTGTCCTCTGCTCGCTTTAAAAGGAACTGCTCCTGAGCAATATCTCCAGTGGAGGTGTTTATGTTGATGACTGGGTAGCCCACTTGCTCGGCCCAAGTTGTCATGATGCTCTCTATTTCCTCATGTGTAGCCTGATAAGGACAATACACTGCATTATTAAGTGATGGGTAGGCAAGTTAATATGGTATATACACTCTATGGCCAAAGGTTTGTGGACACCTGACCATCATACCTATACATGGGCCAAAACGGTTGCCACAAAGTTGGAAGCACATAATGGTGTCTAGAATGTCTTTTTATGCTGTAGCATTAAGATTTCCCTTCACTGGAACTACGGGTTCCAAACATGTTCTAGCATGACAATACCCCTGTGCACAAAGTAAGGTCCATGAAGACATACTTTGCCAAGGCTGGAGTGGAAGAACTCGAGTGCCCTGCAGAAAGCCCTGACCTTAACCCCACTGAACACCTTTGGAATGAAATGGAATGCCAACTGTGCCCCAGGCCTTCATCAGTGTCTGTTCTTACTGATGCGCTTATGGCTAAATGGGCAAATTCCCACAGCCACGTTACAAAATCTAGTGGAAAGCCATCCCAGAAGAGTAGAGGTTATTATAACAGCAAAGGGGGACTAAATCTGGAATGGGATGTTCAAAAAGCACATAAGGGTCTGATGGTCAGGTGTCCACAAACTTTTGGCCACATAGTGTATGTTAGTATGTGCACATTTCAAGGACAAAAATCAGTTCATCCATTATTACTATTGAGTATTTGTTATTTTACATATGTAAGTAGCAGTAAGTAATTTACCTCCTGCATACACTTCCACAGGTCTGTAGTGTCAGCAGTCTTGTACTTGTATTTTTCAAGGTAGCTCTAAAATGATTTGTAATACATGTAGTAAATCATTGTGAATGATTTGCATTTGTAATATAGTATCAAAATGTAGCTTATATGCTAACTTGGGCATTAATATAAGTAAAAATCTTTAAAAACTACAGAAAGAATACATAACAGTATAAAGTGTGCTAGGCTTACTATCATCACTCACCCTAAGTCCTTCAAAAAACTTTTCCTCCCCCATGTAAGCTGATAACATTCTTAGCACAGCTGCACCCTATTGAGAGGACAGAGAATCTTCAAGTCACATCAAGTCACACATAAATAATTTCTGATAAATATATACATGAGCCCTCAAATTTATGGGCAGTGAAGAGACATCAAACCAGCCTTGTTGTAGGTGATGCTGTCAAAGAGTCCTAAGATGTCGGATGTTGTCTCAACTTCAGACTCTTTCAAGCTGAGAGGGTGTGAAGCATTCAGTGAATCCAGCTCCATGACTGGCTGGATTTCTTTCAGCACAAACATATCTCTCTGAAAATAACAGTACATACACAGATGTAAGCTTCTAGATGTGTGTGTGTGGCAGCTAAAGTTAACAAAAGGTTTAGTTGAATCATCATGGATCATACGGGGGGAAATCTGAACTCCTAATAATTCCTAATAAGGAACTGATTTCACAGAATTAAAATGTCAATGTCCAACAATTCTTTGAAATGTTTGAAACATACTATGTTCCATGTAGGCTCGGTGTCATCCACTCCCAGGTATGAGATGTATGTTGCAAATCCCTCACTTAGCCACAGGTTATTCCACCAGTTCATTGTGACAAGGTTTCCAAACCACTGTATTTCCAGCAATGATGATCATGAATTAATAAATCCAATTAAAAACTCAAAAGCATGTATGCATCTAGTGTCTGGCTGTACACACAGTGTCTCGTGCAGACTTTTTTTTAACAGTAAAAAAAAATTACATCTGAATAAATAGTAAACAACTGTACCTGATGTGCCAGCTCATGAGCTATCACAATGGCAACCCATTCTTTATCGGAGGCAGAGGACACACCTTCCTTATACAGCAGAGCTGATTCACGGTACATTGTTAAACCCCAGTTTTCCATAGCACCTGCACTGAAGTCTGGCAGGGCTATCTGATCTGTGAATATAAGCACATATGGTGTGAGTTACTGATTACTAAAATGGCACTTCCATTTTTACTTTTCTTAACCCATGTGTTTAATCTCACCTAGTTTGTTTAATGGATATTTCATGTTAAATTTCTTCTCATAGAAGCCCAGAATCTTCCCACTGATACTCATTGCATAGGTGGCATGTCCAGCATCCACAGCCTCAGGTCGGGCCCAGATCTTCAAAAAAAACAGAAGACAGACTAGAAATGAATGTCAAACATAGATCTTTATTTTGTCTGATGTTCCAAATTCAATCTAAATCCAACTGTTATTAACAGAATGTAAAATGTCAGTATGTGCAGCAGTATGTACAAACAAAATCAACAATTTTTGTGCAGTGTCGCACTTGATTTATCATGTGTGTTCCCTGTAATTCTTGACTTTAAACAAAATTAACAAATGCTGTAATTATAATAAAAAAAATAAATGAATATTATTAAACAGCAACACACCGATATATCCTTCTCATCATGTTTACCACTTTCACTCTTAAATGTATTTATTGTGAAAGCCAAGAGATATGTTGACATGATTGGTGTTGGGGCAAATGTAGTAGCAAGCCACTCATCTCCATCCACATATTGTTCATTGTCTGTTGAATACAAAATACAAGCATTTTACACTGATGCCATTTATGTGCTTTATGTTAAACTTGTATTAACTTTTGTAATCTGTGCTTTAATGCAAACTACATCAAGGCAAGTAATGTAATTAACAATGAAATTAACAAACAAATGATCAAAGTAAGACTGATCATCATTTTAAACTATGATGTCATCCTGTATTAACTGCCAACTTATTTTGATTGTTATTACAAAGCCAGTTCTGTGTCTTACCAGACCTCGCATTGGAAAGGGCTTTGGTATAAGGTCTGTGGATAACAGTAATATTAAAAACTGCTTTCATAGCTGGTTCATCAAAGCAAGGGAATACTTTTCTAGCCTCTGTGGCTTGCATCTGGCTTGCAACGAGAAATCTGTGGGGAAAGGAATTTGTATAAAAACACACAAATGTGCAAAAACGTAGACAGGACAGCCGAAAAGAATAGTTCCATGTCACATCAGTTAGGTACAATCATGTGCTATTCAGAAGAACTGCTCTGCCTGAAGCATTACAGCTGAGATAACTTCCTTGGAGATAGGTGAAGAAGAAAGCAATATAACTGGGTAGGAACAGGGTTGGGGGCTCCTTCTACAATAAACACAGTAACATAAATACTGCTGTGGCCAAGAAATGGCTTTGGGTAATGTGATATTTGGAAGGGAATGTGTGAGTTTCTGTGTTCTGTTCCCTCTTTGCATGCACACACACACACACGCAGGGACGCGCGCACACACGCACACACACGATTTCACATCATGAATAAAATGTTATACAGAAATGCCAGAAACCAAAATGTATCCACATAGTGACGTGGTGCTTAAATAAACAATTAACATTTATAGACAGTGTTTTCATCTAGCAATTTGCTTGTGTTATAGTGATATGTGGCTGGGTTTCTCAGCTCCAGCCCTAGGGGCTCACAGCAATACACAGCATCAGGGTTTCCCTGCTGCCCACATATATGTTCAAACCATTACCTAATTATTAAGCCATTTATGAGCTCGGTCAGGAAGTATGCAGAGCAAAAATATAAAACTATGCAGAGCAGTGTGTCCACATAGTACTGGACTGAGAAACCTCTAATTTAGGCAATAAGACTACAAACACTTTTCATATACAGGGAGTTTAAATATTACAAAATGCTTACCTTTTCTCTTCTTCACCATTTTGTATCTCTGTGTACTCGCTTGTATAAAGACCAGTCAAATCATCATGGAGTTCCCCTTTGAACTTAGTGAAAAGATCATAATAGTCCCCATTTCCGACTAACTGTTTTTTTAACAGGATCTCAAAGAAATTAGACTCGTTGTGCAAAGTGTATCTCTCTACTTCTATGTTTTCCCTTGTGTTCAAATGGGTCACTATAACCCTTTCTATAGATAGATCCAGGGCATGAAGAATGATAGTCCATGTGTCTTTCACGCATTTAAACCTGACAGTTGAGTTCCCTTCAAAAATATAAACTTGCTCGGTGGCATTGGGCAGTTCCACATAGAGATATGGTTGAAGGTTGACTCTGTAGCTCTCTGGAATCAAATTGTCAGGAAGTCTCAGAGTTGGTGGAAGTCCTGTTGGAATCGGTGTAGTAGGAACGGGGCTTGGTGGACGCACTGGTGGGTTTTTTGCTATCTGCATCTGGTACAGGGTGACCATAACAATGATGCCACCAAGCGCAGAAAGTGTCAGAACCCCTGTGGCAATAGCCAGGGATTTAGAGATGTACACTCCTTTAGCCATGTCTGTCCCATGTGAGAAACTCCAACAAGTGAATCCAAGCTAAATGAGGAACCCACAGTCTTTAATTAGACTATGGACCTTTCCATAAAATGAGGAAATGTACACAACGTAATGGCACCGCCTTCATTTGGGATTACTCATTAACTAGCATAGATAATCAAATAAACAAGTACTTTGCATCTGATTGTCAGGATTTTGTCTCCACCTCTGCCCACCTCAGACCAGTCCAGGACAAGGAGGAAGAAGGAAGTTTTGATCTGCAAACATAATCAAAGTACTAAAACATGCTGGCATTAAAAATGAGCTGTATGGTTTTGTGTCTCTTTCTCTGAGTACAAGTACTAACCTATAAAACAAGTGACGTTTCCACGGGTTGCCATTCGATTCCATCCTGTGCCCCTCTAGATTAAGTTCAAATCTAAATTATGAGCCATCCCACTGTTTCAGATCTTACTGGCAGCAAAGCTACGTATTCTTTGTAGGTTTTACTAAAACTCTGTAACACTGGTCTTCCACCACTGCCGATCTAATACACATGCACAAGTAAAATTGGTAGCATGTGTTTCTGTGAAAAGAGTATAAGGGGAGGAGATCGTAGCTCCTTTTCCCCTCCCTGGATTACACATTCTTAACTGCATAAGAGAAAAGCAAAGAGAAAAAGTAGAAATTCAGGCTGTGGCAACTATAAATTAAACACATGCTGTCGTATGTGTTTGTGTAATAAGTATTTGCTATTAAAATGAACTGGATGTGGCACTCAAAACTTAAAAACAAAACAAAACAAAAAAAAAAACCCCAAAAAATTTTTTTAAATAAAAAATATATGAATAATATGAAGGTCACATGGCCCAAAATGTCTAGGGACATCATAATGTTGTTAAAACAAGACCTATGAGTTGTGCTAGAACCATTACCTGAAACAATTTATATCTTTATGGTTCATGAACAAAGTTTAACTTGGCATTGTACTTTGTTCAGTGACAAAATGTTTCGACAAAAATGGGTAGATGCAAAATGAGACTTCAAATGTCTCCTCATAATGTATGTGAGTGAAAAACCTATCAAGTTAAAAACAAAAAAAAAAACACACCTAATTAGAAGATCTAATTTAATTCTAATTTCTGTCCAGAGACATGTCATGTAAATAAAAACCTCAGTAAAATACCGAGCGGCCATTTCTCTAAACTCAAACTATTCTTTAAGAAGGACAATATGATCACATTTAACAGTTAGAATAGCAATATGGATAGAATGGTTTTTTTTAACTTTCTCAAAAGAAAAATTAACAACTCTATAGACCTTTTTATAGCTGTGAAGCATGTTTTATTCCCACTTCTTTGTCCAGGCTTTAATATTATTTATGTTTTCTGAATGTTAGCTCATATAAATATTTCTTAGATTTGTTGAATTGTCTAATGCTAATTTGTTGTTAATAGGGGTAAGATTCACCATCTGTACTAATGACAAACAGGTTGTTCAAATCACAGAATTTCCACAGGACCACTGAAGGTGCTAAACGTAACATTTTTTTTAAAATGGCATGTACACAGATTAGTCATAACTTTAAAACCATATTGTGTAGGTCCCCCTTGTGCCACCAAAACAGCTCTGACTCGTCGAGGCATGGACTCCACAAGACCTCTGAAGGTGTGTTTTGGTATCTGGCACCAAGACATTAATAGCAGATCCTTCAAGTCCTGTAAGTTGCGAGGAGGTTTGTCCAGCACATCCCACAGATGCTTGATCAGATTGAGATCTGGGGAATTTGGAGGTCAACACCTTGAACTTTTTGTCACGTTCCTCAAACCATTCCTGAACAATTTCTGCAGTGTGGCAGGGAGCATTATCCTGCTGAGAGAGGCGACTGCCATTAGGGAATATCATCGTCATGAAGGGGTGTACGTGGTCTGCAACGTTTCGGTAGGTGGTACGTGTCAAAATAACATCCACATGAATAACAGGACCCGAGGTTTCCCAGCAGAACATTGCCCAGAGCATCACACTGCCTCCGCCAGCTTGCCTTCTTCCCACAGTGCATCCTGGTGTCATCTCTTCCCCAGGTAAGTGATGCACACACACCAGGCCGTTCACATGATGTAAAAGAAAACATAATTCATCAGACCACTATACCTTCTTCCATTGCTCCACGGTCCAGTTCAGTTCCATTGTAGGTACTTTCGGCAGTGGACAGCAGTGAACATGGGCACTCTAACTAGTCTGCAGCTACGGAGCCCGATATGCAGCAAGGTGCGATGCATTGTGTGTTCTGACACCTTTCTATCATAGCCTAGTCTAGCCTTCACAATTTGGCCCTTGTCAAAGTCGCTCAGATCCTTACACTTGCCCATTTGTCCTGTTTCCAACACATCAACTTCAAGAAGTGACTGTTCACTTGCTGCCTAATATATCACACCCACTGACAGGTGCCACTGTAAAGAGATAATCAATGTTATTCACGTCACCTGTCAGAGGTTTTAATGTTACGGCTGATCAGTGTATTTATAAACACGGCCTGGTCTTTTACCAAACCTCATCTGTCCAGTTTCAGTGAGCCTGTGCTCACTGCAGCCTCAGATTCTTGTTCTTGGCTGAAAGGAGTGGAATCCCACCTGCCTCAAGGGTCCATGTGTTGTGTGTTCTGAGATGCTTTTCTGCTCACCACAGTTGTTATGTTATAGTGGTTATTTAAGTTACCATAGCCTTCCAGTCAGCTCAAACCATTCTGGCCATTCTCCTATAAGCTCTCTCATCATCAGGTTTCCACCCACAGAACTGCTGCTCACTGGAGGTTTTTCTTTTCTTTTTTCTTTGTACCATTCTGTGTAAACTCTATAGACCAAGAGATCAGCAGTTTCTGAAATACAGACACACACACACACACGCAGGCTGTCAAAAATTAATATTCAGATGTACACATGTAATATTGACAATTAGCAACTGTTTTTGAAACATTTGAAGGGATCTGTCCCCTATACTTAAGAACACTTTAGCTATTTGTTTTATGAGTGCTGGCTGCCAGGGTCTTTGTATAGTTTACATAGGAAGGATATACTCTATGATCAGTAGCCATAAATTGATTAAGTAATGATCGAGTACATATATGCTCAATATAGACTCCAAAATCAAATATAGACTCTACCGCCAACCTCTATGGATAGTCTGTGAACAGCAGTGCAGGGTGCATGAGAAGTTTAAAAATTCTTTATAAAAGTATGTCAAGACAGAGTAGAGTAAGACCTACAGAACACTGACTAGCCAGTGTTCTTTCAGGATAGATTTTTAGGAAACTTTAGGGAAGATTCAGAAGGGAAAAATATGTTTGATACAGTAACATATTATAATACCTGATGCAGTATTTAGAAGACACATAGAAAGAAACTATATGGACAGTCAAACCAGTACATTTTATTCTGGCAGTCTTTAGCAATTCAAAATTAATTGCTTTAATTTGCCTTTAAGCATTAAAAAAAAAAAAAAAAAAAAAAAAAAAAAAAAAAAAAAAAATCAGTGCAAGTTGCAAACTAATAAATTAGGGTAACAAGCACAGAGGAAAATGTTGATGGTAGTACAAAACCTGAAGCTAAGAGGACCTCTATGGATAAGTATGAAGCACTACACATACAAGACTGGTTCTTTCTATGCATTTGATGTACAGGAAAGCAACTATCTGGGGGGGGGACGAATGTATATATGCAATATATGAAAAGCATTTCACATCAGTTGGTCCTTAGATCTTTGGACATTTTGCAAGTCTGTGCACCACCATTCTTCATAAAACCAATTACAGGTTTACTAACTCATTTTGCATTAAATTTAGGAAAAAGAATGATTTAACACAACTCTGTAAACTGTAATGTCAGTGTGAGCATACCGGTCAGTCTGGTGCAAGATAAATCTCATAATTTAAAACAAGATTAAGACTAATATCTGATTAAAGCACTGTTTAAAAATAAATGTTTAACGAGAGTCTGGCATGTTAGCTTTATCTTATTAGTGGCCTGTTGCATAGTCAACCACAAGGGTTATCCTAGAAGGAAAATTTAGAAAGGAATTTTAAAATAGAAATAAATTTTTAATAAAACAAACATCTGTAAAACTATTGTTTGCAAATCTCTGTAATATTTAGGCCTGGTTTATTAACAAATATCCATTCTGCAGTCTCCGAGGCTTCTGTATTGAGACACTGAGAGCAGTATACAAGCCAAGATCTAGACCATGCATTGCTTTCCACCCCTCATGTTATATGATTTTATCTCCTTTTCTACGTTTGAGCAGGGCAACTTAATTCACCAGATACAACTGAACTGTGTAGCTAGTCCTCAAATAGCTATTTTGTTATTGACCAGAGGTATTTGGTCTGAAATTTCAAAACAAATGCCCCCCGTGCTTTATATTATCTCTTTCAATTTTAAGGTGGCTTATTGTGTTGTGAATCATTATACATGTTTAATAAATGGTGACAGGTGTTTATCAGTTTCACAAATGATTCTCATCAACCTTGCTTCAACAGGTCTGGAAAGGTTTTGTGCCCTTATTTCTGACAGTTTGTTTACCAGATCCAATTATCCAGATGCTGCAGGCAGTAACAAGACTGCTGGAGGATAGAAGTGAGCTCGTCGTAAGTCTGCTCTTTCCAGTTTGGAAGGAGTCGTTCATTGTTGAGGACCTGTAGTTTGGGCGTCCCATCCCGCAAGACCTGATACAGGCAAGGCCACCTGCTCTGGATTCGGAGCCTGGTTCGGCGGTCCAGAGTAATCCCCCGTACAATCTTTTTGGCCCGCAACTCTCTCAGCGCAGGCAGTTTGAGGCTAGAGAAGACCAGACCTCGGCTGAGAGAAACATCAAGGAACTCCAGGGACAGTGATTCAAGAGTGTACGAAATGCCCAAATTCCGAAGTGGCACTAGAACATTGAGAGTAAGGGACTTGAGGTTAGGTAGCGATTTAGTCAGTGTTTGCAAGGTGCTTGGGCTCACCCCTTTAAAGACCCAGAAGTACTTAAGTTCCAAAATGCGCAAGTGTTGAAACTGAGCTATTAAAGCTACTGACTTGTCAGACCAATCAAAGTGCAGCCGCATCTTGGTGATTCGCGGGCAGCTCTGGGCTAGTTTGGCTAAAAGGATCTGGAAATTATTAACTTGGTCCATTTTACTGATGACATCTTGGTGTGAGCTAGAACCAGCATGGACTCTGAGGTCCAACGGCTCCAGCAGAGTGAATGTCCAGTTCAAGTCTAAATGACTGAGGTCCCTACAGTGGACATTCTCCAACAGATGAGAGAGGAGCTCTCCCCATTTATTGCACTGGTCCCCCAAATCAAAGCTTGCTTTGAGAGTAAGCAGACTAGCCCCACGAGATATGAGATGGTGAGTGTAATGGTGAACCCATGACTTCCAGCGCTCAAATTCTCTGTTGGACACGAGTAATCCCTCCTGTCCAAGACGGAACACTCCACGGCGAGAATAGTCTGCAACTCGCCACAGTTTCCCAGAGCGCACCAGGCAGCTCCAGATAGAGCACACAAGTGCTGAGTTACACTTGTCCACCTCACTCAGGAATGACAGCACGTGGAGCTGACACTCCACTGGCAGTAAGTTGAAGGGGAAGTAATCGTCATCACCTTTCGGCCGCCGTCTTGCGCTAACAGGAATGAGGGGTCTCTTCCTTGGAGGCATTATCATTGACAGGAAACTTTGATGGCGACCATACCTCTGCTGCACTCTTTCACTGAGCCATTTTCAACTGTCTGCTCCTAAGACAGAAGAGATGGCACATTTCGTGGTCAGATTCCCAATACAGACAATACAAATGCACAAGAAATTTGCTGAAGTCTGTCTTTAACAATATTTTAAGTATGACCGGCTGCTAGGCGCAGAACTAGCTAGCATATAAACATATCAACACTTGCTAACTATCTGGTTTTAAGTTGAGCACGCCGGCTTGTTCTCGAAACATTACATTACGCACTGAAGGCAACTTGGTAAACGTAGAGACACTGACAACGAAGTTACCACGTAACGTGTGAAACCAGCGTGTTGAAGAGCTAGCTGTGAAGATAAACAAGCCAAGGCTAGCTAACTCAGCAGCGAAGCCTTCGTTGCGAGCGCTAACCCATCGAAATAACCCATACACCTTTAACATGATGTGCTCATCTTAGGCAAGGTCATAAAACAAACACTGAATTAAAATTATTCTACCAGTCTAACTTACTTTTAATGAAGCCTTTAAATATTAGAAATGGACCAGAATAAAAACACTAAACTAGCGGCTACCTGTGTGTCACTGTGTGTGTGTGTGTGTGTGTGTGTATATGAGGGGTTGCTATTGCGAGTCTGATTACGTCATCAGCGTGATGCGCAGATCCGCCATAAAATGTGGTTTGCTTATTGCGTTTTATTGTTTTATCGATATTAATGGGAGAGTGGTAAAAAAGTAAACTTACGCCTTTCAAATAACTGACTTCATATCCCTGTCTTACATTCATATCATGCTGGGAAAAGCCGTAATTCCCACCTTCTGCTTGGGAAGGAACGTCGACCTCCGAATGGGAATTACGAAGCAGGAAGTGAAATAACAGCCTGCATTAAAGTTTAAAAAAAAAAAAAGTAAAATCTTGAAACAGGAATTTTGGTTTGTATTTAATCTAATGCTGAATTTCAGCTGATAAATTTCACCACCCACTCAAGGTGTATTAAAGATGAATAATATATCATGGCATTTACAAAACAAACATGAACATATGCTGCAGTGTTAGAAATAAACTGCACCTTTCCTCATCGCTGAGGTGGTACCCTCCAAAATCAAAATGACATTTTTTTTAACCCTTATTTTTTTGTTATTGTTGTTGTTGTTGTTGTTTTTTTTTACCTTTAGTACTTGATAAGTCGAAGTCAAGAGCGTATGTTTGTAAGACCTTGCAGGATATACAGTTGTCATGAATAATATATTCCACATATTCATAAGGCAGTGTATACATGAAGATGTGCTGCTGTAACAAGTAAAGTTCAAATAAAGGTCATGTACAGATGTTTACAACTGAATCATTTTCGAGCTTGATTCAGGTTAATTGGGACAGTCTTAAAATACAATAAAGAGAGACGAAAAGTGATTAAGGGATATAATGGATGCATGAGACATACCACAGCTATGGTTAATGGTGTTTTTTTTTTTTTTTTTTTTAATGAAACATCTTAAAGTAGAATTGGAAATATTGAACGTTACTTAGGCCTACTACTTAATGTGCAGATTTTTTTTTTACTCAGTGCATTGCATTCATATAATTTTAGAGCTTGATGTTGATGTATATATTTTTCTGTGTTATATGTATAACACTGTTATGTATGGAGTTTGCAAGATGGCATGTGACGACACAGCAAAAAGAGAAACAATCACTATGGGATGAATACTTTCTGGAGGCACTGTATATATTTCTCTTTTTGCCATATTGCAAATTCAAGTTCAAGTATATTAGTATATTACAATGGGACTTTTCTTATGCTCCTTTTGAAGTGATTCCGTACACTAATAAAATTAAACCAGTTATTTAGATGTCCTCAAAAAAATTTTAATTTAAAAAAACTGTTTAATTGATAAGTATTCACCCCCCAGAGTCACTGCATCAATACAGCTTTGAGCTGTCTCAGATATGTCTCTATGAGCCTGCAGATTTTGATTTCTCCCTTTCCTCAGTGCAAGTTTTTTCTTATGTATATCAATTTACACCTTCTGTGTTTTTTTTTTTTTTTTTTAAAACAAGTAATGTGAAGTAAATGGCACATTACTAGTCTGTAAAAACAGTGCTTTATACCACAGCAGTGTTCAATTCTGGAATCTAATTGGTCATGAGGTGTTAATTTATTATAACAGCAGCTCAGACAGTAGTGCTGGCTGTAATTCAGATCACAGGTTTATATTAATGCGCTTGTCCTAATATGTTATCATTTCTATAGTAACAACTCGTTTACAGGAACATATCGAGTATGGTGCATGCACTACATAATTTAAGGCTGGTACAGTGGGTTCCAAAAGTATTCAGACCCCTTCACTTTTTGCACACTT
Source organism: Cranoglanis bouderius (assembly GCA_023630585.1). Lineage (NCBI taxonomy): Eukaryota > Metazoa > Chordata > Actinopteri > Siluriformes > Cranoglanididae > Cranoglanis > Cranoglanis bouderius. The sequence continues at coordinate 17,179,567 of CM042557.1, forward strand.
TATTGTATTATAGATTTTATTTAAAATTGAGAGAATGTACTTTTTTGGCCACTAATCAACACACATTAATGACAAAGTGAAATCATGTCTTAGAAATTCTTGCTAATTTATTACGAATTGAATTAAAAAAAATTTTTTTTTTAATTTCCCCTATGGTGGATCAATAAAGGTACATCTTTTCTTATCTTACAAATCAAAAACTGAAAGGCACACACCTGTGTGTATAAGGTTCTACGGTACACAGTGCATGTCAGACGAAAAACCAAGCCATGAAGACCAAGGAACTCCCTGTACACATCAAATTGAGTTGAGACACAGATCTAATGAGAGTTTGCTAGAAGGCGTGTGACAATACAGCAAAAAGAGCAAAAATCACTGGGGGTGAATACTTTCTGTAGGGACTGTATATATTTCTCTTTTTGCTGTAACAACAAATTTAAGTATACTGCAATGGGACGTTTTTCTAATCCTTTTGAAGTGACTCTTTAACCAAATAAAATTAAATCAGATATTTAGATAGCCTCTGAATTACTAAAAAAAATAAAATAAAATCTAAAAACTAATATTGATAAGTATTCACTCCCCGGAATCAATCTATCAAATACAAGTTGTCTCATGTATGTCTCTATGTGCTTTGTATTTTGATTTTGGCATTTTCTCCCATTCCTGAGACAAAAATGAGACACAAAAATTTAGGTTTTGGGCTGAACTCCAAACCTTACTGCTCATCAACTGGCTAACACTATTCCTATGGTGAAACAGGGTGGTGCAAGCATCATACTGTGGGGGTGTCTCTCAGCAGCAGAGACAGTGAGACTGGTTAGAATTGAGGGAAGGAAGAATGCAGCCAAATACAGAGAAGTCCTTGAACAAAACCTGATCCGGATGCACACAACCTCACACTGGGGCAAGGTTCACCTTTCAGCATGAAAATGACCAGAAGCATATAGTTAAGTCAAGGCTGGAGCGGCTTCAAGACAAGTGTCTTGAGTGGCCCAGCCAAAGCCCGGACCTGAAACCAATAGAACATCTGCGGAGAGACCTAGAGATGACAGTTCACAGACACTCCTCATCCAGTCTGATTGACCTTGACAGGACCTGCTAGGAAGAACGGGGGAAAACTGCCAAAATTCAGGTGTGCAAGGCTTGAACAGACTTCCCTAACAAGATAACCGCCAAATTTATCTAAATGATAGATTTCAGGTTTTTATTTATAATAAATATTCAATAATTTCTAAATATTTTGTATTTGTTTTGTCATTATGGGATATTGTGTGTAGATTGATGGCCAAAAAAAGTACATTTTAATCCATTTCAAATTAAAAATTTTTAAAAAAAACTATAACAGAAAATAAAATACAAAATACAAGACAAAAACACATAAAAATGTGCAAGAACTAAAGTGTCTGATTACTTTCCAAACCCACTGTAATAGGCCTAAACGTGTCATTTCTATAATGGGACATTTATTTAACATTTATGGAAGACAGTGGAGTTTGAGCTATCCAGTTTCTCTGTAACATGACAAGCTGTTTATTTATTGATTTTTTTATATATATATTTTTTGTCTTATTAACTTCAAGAGAATGCAAAGAAGATATGTGTGAGGGTAGGGAAAAAATGTTTATAGCTGCTAGGAGGTAACTGATAACAGGAATTAACTTGTTTCTCAGATGCGATGATAAATGTTTATTTATTAATACAGTTAAACATTTATATTAACAGTTACTGTATTAGAAGACACTTCGGGGCCTGTTGTTTCTGGAACATAATCAACTTTACGTAGGGCCACATCACAATACCCCCCATCATTGGTCATTACCATATAACCTGTTGTGTTTGTTTCTTTACTTAAATTTATATTTTAAACGTACTTATTAGGAACATCCATCAACTTGATTGTGAGAGAATAGAAAATACTGCTATTACCCCCCATAGCGCGGTTACTGTAGCTACAATAGAAACTGTACTCTTTGTAAATACCGGAGTTAGAGAGCTGAGGGAACTTGGGCAGCTCTGAGACGGAGAGGATGTTGTTGCTATGCACGCTGGCGAGCTGCGCACTCACACGAGTGGACATTTAAAGGGAAATAACAACGCGCTCTTTGTACACATCCAAGTTTTCGCAGGATTTCATAGCATTTGCTAAACTATCACTGTGTGCTTCTGTGAAATGCCATTTGGACTCTCTGTGGATTTAATAACAGCGAGCATCAGACTAGACGACAGGAACAATAGGTTTTGGGTCTATTTTTTTCAGTGGAGGTTATGTGTCCTATCTTTCCACTGTAGCCAAACCCTGTCGCCATCTTGAATTTTAATGTAAATTATCTTGCAGTTTTTTTTTTTTTGGTTGCTATATGGAATATTTTGTAAGACATTCCGCTCATCTCGGGCGCTTGTGACGGACATGTCTTAACATAGGAAAAAGAACAAAGTGAGTATTAAAGCACAGACTCGCTCTCATTTTCGAAAACATTCTTTATTTAACACTTTCCAGGTACGGTTTAGCCAACTGGGTAGGTAGCATGTGAGCTATCAGCTATGTTTGGCTAGCTAGCTAGCAAGCAATCTTGCACTTAGCGGTTGAGTTAGATAGTAGCTTAGCATTTAGCAATTTGTAGGCCCGGATTCTGCTGCTCGCTTAACTATTTGGCTATCATTCGACAAAGCGTTGCAAAAGAGACGCATAGCATAGTTTTCCACGGGTCTTGTTAGCGAGTGTTATTATAACGGTAGCTGGTGCCATTAATGTGATTTTAGTGTCTTTTAGCTACCTAGCTAGCGAGCTAAATGCCAGCTGGACAAAGTGTCAGTTGCCCAATGGTGACTTATTTAGAAACACTAACTAGCGGTTAGCGAACGCCCCGCTCTTTGGTCAGACGGATATTCTAGGAACGTCGCTTTACTTACGCTAGCCGGATAGCGAGCTAGTTAAAACTAGCCGTCTTAATGCTAAACGGGGCTTATCACGTTAGCAAAGCTAGCAAATACACGCTGGCGCTCTCTTATTTAGTATATGAGTAGTCCACGCAATTGATTGCTTGTTATTGCTTTGGCTTTGCAGGTTTTGTTGATTTGGGTCCACCGCCCTTTTGCGTTGTTTGGATGGTTAAATGGACCGCAGCATTAGCCTGTTAGCTTGGTCGCTTAATGTAGGTAGTGGATACAGAAACAAGTATTTCAGTCAAGACGCGTTATTTATGATAATTATAGAAAAGTGTGTCAAACGTCATCGGCGAGCACGCAATAGTTCCCAACGCGGAAATGTTTTTGGAAACCTTACATCGTTTTAAGCATTTGGTTTCAATTTTCATAGCAACCGATGGGCGGCAGTCTTCACTTATTAATAGTTACTAAGCAACTGGCCAGTTTATAAACGGTTAACATTGTACCGATGGTTTGTGACCTACCTGTCAGATTGGCTGCTGTTTAAAAGTACTTTTTTTTTTAAAAAAAGCATAAAGTAACATTGCAGAGATAACCCAGATCCCTGTTTAGTCTTTGAATGGTTGTACCAAAGTGCACGTGTGTCACAGTCATGCAAATCCAATCAGACTCAACTCCTATGTGAATCAACACACTGCTTATTGTTTTCTTTAATGTGCTATTTCACACACTGGCTGTTTTAATTGGTCATGTATTCCTGTTATTTATTGTTATTTACAGTAAATTACTCATGTTTTTAACAGGTGCAAGCAGGACTGAAAATTACGCCCTACAACGTATATTCTAATTGCCCTGCAAGCGGGAAATAAAACCGCTCCTCGTATGTTGCTCATGGTTTCTCATAAGTACATCGAAGCTAAATGAGCCTTCACCAGAAAACCTGCTGGTATGAAGTAGATGGGAGAATCCAAGAACATGGTGCTGAATGGAAGGAGACATGGCAGTAGGTTCTCCAGCAATCAGCCCGTTGTGAAGACCAGGCTGCAGAATGGCCAGAGGGCCCACCTGCGCCAGAGCAAAAGCTCCCCTAGTGGCAGGAGATGCAGCCGGCGTAAGTGCTCCAGTACAAAAAAAAAAGAAAACGAATGCCTAAACTATTCCTTATACTGCAGGTAACTGTTTTCAGCTGTTATCAAATTATGCTTTGTTGTTTGTTAGGTGTCAGTGGTGTAGCCCCAGAGCCAGAGAGGCGGCATGTGCCCTCATCAGGGATGACAGCTAAGGAGCTGTGTGAATATGACGACTTGTCCACCAGCCTGATTCTGGACTCTTACTTGGGTTTTCAGACTCACAAGATGAATATGAGGTTTGTATTTCTTAAATTTACCTTTGGCACATCAGAGCTGTCATATCACTCATAACTGCTGGCTAGCCTTCAGATAAGACAGTACATGTGCATAACTTTAGTATGATTCACCTTCTTAGGTTTCGCCCAATCAAGGGTCGACAGTCGGAGCTTAGAGAAGTGATTGAAAACTTCAAGAAGAATGACAACCTGGAAAAAGCGTTCCAGGCTTTGACCTCTGCAGAGTGGAGAAGACATCACTTTCTCAATAAGACAAAGGCCCAGGAGAAGCTGTTCAAAGCACATGTAAATGTTTTACAATCAGTAAATAATAAAACTGTGGGCACAATAATGCCAGGGTTATACTTGACATGTGACTAAAGGTGTATCTGCAGGTTCAGCGGCTACATGAGTTGCTTTGTTCACATGGTTGCCACATCCAGCAGGATTACTTGTTTAGCAATTTCATGCACACATTTTTTGACTGTGCAGCAGCACAGAGATGTTAAAGAAATGTTGTCATGAGCAGCGTGTCTGAGCAAAACTACAAGTTTACTAATCAAAATTTTATTTACTAATCTTAATCCAGAAGATTGGTACCAAAAACAGTCTCGGGAGGTTTGAACTGTAATAGAGAATCCAGTTAGCTCAGTTAGTACTGAAAGGCTGTTTAGAACGGTATGGTGGTACACTACACCAATGCATCGTGTTAATTTTTTGGAAATGCACAATTGATATGCCAGATGAACATGTACATGGGACAGCCATCTTGCCTACTCATACTTAAGCAAGTATAAACCTGGCCTATTCTTTCTCCGAGCTGGTCATAAAATTAAACAGCACAATTTTTTCTGTGCAGGTCTTTGTTTACTTGCGTATGTTTGCAGCAGACAGTGGGTTTGAGATTCTTCCATGCAATCGCTATTCCTCTGAGCAAAATGGAGCCAAAATTGTAGCAACAAAAGTTTGGTAAGCTGGATGGCATTTGATCATTCAGGCTGTCTTTATATTGCAAAATTCTAGCAAGTGTTCCTCATTTTTGTTCTTGTTCTAAAGGAAAAGGAACGATGAAATTGAACACCTTGTGGGTTGCATTGCTGAGCTGTCTGCTAATGAAGAGAAGATGTTGTTACGCCATGGAGAGAATGACTTCAGTGTCATGTACTCTACGCGTAAGAACTGTGCTCAGCTTTGGCTGGGACCCGCTGCTTTTATTAATCATGGTATGTATCCTGCATTTTCCGCGCATCAGAAACAAATGAACGCGAAACATTTAATGGTATTTTTAATTTTAACATGCATACTTGAAGAGTACCAAATCTAAGTTGTATGTGAACTTATGACATGTTCATATATCAAATTCTAATTTTTGTCTCTGAACAATATTCCTTTTTTTTTTTTTTTTTTTTAAATCAGTCTCTGATAGTCAGTCATCTGATGACATCAGTGTGTGATTCCGACTCGTTGAAAATTCCCTTTAGACCGGGGTCTTCAATCTTCTCCTGAAAAGGCCAGTGGGGCGGCAAGCTTTTGTTACAGACAGATTGGAGGCACACTTGATAGTTGGTTGGAGACCAAGATGAACGGATTAAATAGGCGAAATCACGCATGGCTCCTACTTGGTTGGAATGAAATCCTGCGGCCACACCGGTCGTTTCTGGATAAGATTGAAGACCCCTGCTTTAGACCCTTGTTACAAATTGAACCATTGACCACACATAGGTGCAGTTCACCGTTTTGCCCAAATGAGCACTCATATCAGTTCCCCCACTGGACGTTCTGGCACAGCTCAGATCGATTAAAGTAGCATTCAGCAGTTAGTTTGCATAGGTAGATCATGTTAGCTAGCCAGGGTTACAGAATAGCTATTCTCTCTGAAAACCAACCAGTACATTCTGAAGAAAATGTTCAAATTGTCAGGTGTGGTAGGAGCAGTTGGAGGCACACACTGATGACATCACATGGCAGTGATTGATTAAATGGAATGTTGTTTCATTCCATTTCATACTTGAATAAATTACATTCAGCTAAGTCATGTAAAACCTCAGAGCAAGAAATTAACTCTCAGTGCAGGGCTATTGCAAAATGAATTTTGCTTTAGTAGGCAAGAAGGCAATGAGGAAGGGCCAGTGGAGAATCAGCAGAAGGAGCAAATGCAGCAGCAAAGAGAGGAGATAGAGGAGGAGGAGAGAAAGAAGAGCAGGTAAATGCAAGGGCAGGCAAGAAAATGCAAGAAGTTAAAGAGGATTAAATGGATAATATGGCAGGGGTTATAAACTCCAATGATATATTTGCTCCTCTGCCTCCAGCACACCTGGTACAATTCCTTGTGAAATGATTCCTTCTGGATCACATGGCTTAGTGTTGGAGCAGGGACAAGAACTGAATCCGAAATCACTTTATGAATTGAGAGTTAGAAAAAAATCATGACTGTAATGTGATCTGGACATGCCAATTCATTTAGTACTGGATAGGTGTGCCTAATAAATTGGCATATATGATGCACTATATACAGTACTGATTAAAGAATTTGATCCCTTTGATTTTCTGTTTGTGCCTTATGGAATGGTTTCAGGTGATAACAAATGGGATAGTATAGCATTTCCCAACACCTATATCACACATGAAAGCATAAGTTTGCTACAACTAGAGGGCAGGGCCAGTTCTCATGCACTTCATGCCATGGATGGTTGTTTCACTTTCAGAATTTCAACTCAAATTCCCCTAAAAAGGGTGAAAACATGATGTGCACTGGTCATGAGCCCAGAAAGCACATTTTTACCCTGTAGGTGCCATTTGCATTAAGCATCAAGTAGGGCTGGGCTGTATGACAATATAATACCAGTATTGTTGTAAATTGTTACAGTACACTTTTTTCGTCTTAATTTTTTTAAATTAAATTTTAATTTTCTCATTTTTTCAGTGTTAAACGTTATTTATTTTAAAAAATAAAATGTTATTTCATTCATTTTATTTTTATTTAAGCACAAAAAATAGAAAGAAATGCATAACAAAATATTTAAATAAAAGTTATATTTTCATAAAAATATTTATTATTATTATTATTAATATTTAACTTTTTTATTTTTTTAAATACAGCACTACTGTTTTGCCCTACAGTTTGTGAGCAAACCAATATGTATGATAGGTAATACTGATGTAAATGGACTTTCCTGAGTATGAATGTGGTGAATCAGTGAAAAACAAAGATAAAATAAAACTGTTGGCAGAGGCTTTAAAAATATGGTTATTCAGGTTTACCGTGTGTAATATTACCGAATAATTCTCCACTTTTAGCGATTTGTAACTACATAACTGAACATTAGTAAAAGAAGACGTCGTTGTTGTAATTTTGTATCTTCAGTGAACGGAGGCGAGACCAATCAGACAGGGTTTACAGGAAAATATATGGAAATACTCGTGTCCTATTGGCTGACAGGTCTCAATTCTGCTGAGCCAGGAAAACAAGGTGTTTAAAAGTCTATATGAGTTCCAGTTTACGTGAACATGATATGTGCAGAGCATAAGGACAGATAATGTGCTTTGCATGGCACTGTAGCAGCTAAACCCATGCAATGGTAGCTTAGTTATGCCTCCCCTTAGCCAGTGACACCTAGTTACTAGCTAACTAGCCTAGTTAGAAATTTTTTTTATATTTTATTGGTCTGCTAATCCTACAAACAGTGATAACACCCGAGGCAAGTTTTGTGATAAATCCAACATTTTCTGATCATGTCATACATTGACAGCTAAGTTACCTCAGCTTCCATAAAACAAAATGTAGGCTACTAGCTGAACTGGAAAAAATGCATGGAAACAGTTTATTTAGCAGTACGTTTATAAATAGTTTTTGATGGAGAAGAATCTGGGCTCAGCCCCAGATGATTAACAGTCCAGCTAACGTCCCTGGTATGAAGCCATTTATTGTCAACCATTAATAGCCAATATATAAATGTTTAGCCACAATATACTAACCCCATTTCCATAAAAGGTGGGATTTTTTTTTTTTCTAAAATACAATTTTTAAAAAAGTGATTTGTCAGGTCTCCTGAAACTTTTATTAACTGACAAAAGCACAAAGAAGAGATATTCAGTGTTTTCACTGACCAACTTAATTGTATTTTGTAAATATAAACAAATTTAGGATTTGATGTCTTCAACACACTCAAAAAAAGTTGGGACAGAGGCATGTTTACCACTGTGTTACATCATCCTTCCTTTAAATTACACTTTTTAATTGTTTGGGAACTCAGGATACTAATTGTTGCAGTTTTGCAAGTGGAATTTTTGCCCATTCTTGCTTGATACAAGACTTCAGCTGCTCAACAGTCCTCGGTCACCATTGTCTGATTCTCCTCTTCATGATGCACCATAGGAGACAGATCTGGACTGCTGGCAGGCCAGTCAAGCGCACACACTCTGTGTCTACGAAGCCACGCTGTTGTAGCACGTGCAGAATGAGGCCTGGCATTGTCCTGCTGAAATAACCATGGACTTCCTGGGAAAAGACGTTGCTCTGATGGCAGCATATGTCTCTCTGAAATCCCAATATACGCCTCCGTGTCAATGGTACCTTCACACATATGCAAGTCACCCATGCCGTGGGCACTGATGCACCTCCATACCATAACAGATGCTGGCTTTTGCACCTTTTGATTATAACAGTCTGGTTGGTCTTTTTCATCTTTGGCACAGGGAACTCGACGTCGGTTGTTCCCGAAAACAAGTTGAAACGTGGACTCATCTGACCACAGCACACGATTCCACTGCCTTTCAGTCCATCTGAGATGAGCTCGGGCCCAGAGAACTCAGTGGCGTTTCTGCATAGAGTTGATGTGTGGCTTCGTAATAGAGTTTCGGGTTGCATTTCTGGATGCAACGGCGAACTGTGTTAAGTGACAACACTTTTCCGAAGTACTTCCAAGCCCATGTGGTTATATTTATCACAGTAGCATGACGATTTCTCAGGCAATGCCGCTTGAGGGCTTGAAGCTCACACGCATTCAACAGTGGTTTTCCGGACTTGCCCTTTACGCAGTGAGATTTCTCCGGATTCCCTGATCTTTGGCACAAAGTGGTGAGCCACGACCCATCCTTGCTTGCAGAGACTGAGCTTTTGGTGGATGCTCCTTTTATGCCCAATCCTGATACCCTCCCCTGTTACCAATTAACCTGATCCTCCAAAATGGCGTTACTTGAATATTCTATAAACTTTTCAGTCTTATTTTGCCTCTGTCCCAACTTTTTTTTGAGTGTGTTGAAGGCATCAAATTCTAAATTTGTTTATATTTACAAAATACAATTAAGTTGGTCGGTGAAAACATTGCATATCTTTTCTTTGTACTTCTGTCAGTTAAGCAGCAACCGCCGTTCCTATTTGGCTCAGTGGAACAAACTGCATGGGATTCCTTGACGAATCAACGCTGCAGAATGTGATCGTGTAACCATGACATATCCGAATTCATTATGGAGCATCTGAACGTTCAACTGAGACAAATGTGATATCACTGAAAAGCTGAGAATCTCCACTGTACCAGACTTTTTAAAGCATACAGATTGGATTAGCAGTTATTAAACATTTTAGAACAACAATTATTTTTAGCCATGGGCAGCGGTTTCGGTCTTTGAGGGTTAATTAAAGTTTGAAGAGACTTGACAAATCACAGATTTTTGTTTTTAATTGCATTTTTTTTTAAATCCCAACTTTTATGGAAATGGGGTTAGTATTTGATTTGACAACATTATTTTTATGATACATATTACATCGTCTCAACCCCTCACACTCTTTATCCCTGCATTTCACTATACAGATGCACACCAGCCTAACCTCCATCACTACTGCAAAAAACATAATCACTAAGTGGAATAAAGTTGGCTATCAAGTAAATTAAAACACATTTTTGTCTTCTCTGTTACAGATTGCCGGCCCAATTGCAAGGTTAGTATAAATTAATAATGAACATCGAAGGGTCATTGTTTCTGTTGAAGATTTATTTGCTGCATGGACAAAAACAGCTGATGGGAAGGTTTGTTACAGTTTGTATCCACAGGTCGAGATACTGCATGTGTCAAGGTTCTGCGGGACATTGAACCAGGGGAAGAGATCTCATGTTACTATGGAGATGGCTTCTTTGGAGAAAACAACGAATTCTGTGAATGCTATACTTGCGAAAGGTATTGTATCCTTTCTGCATGGCAACTGAATATTCTGAAGTCATTTTGTAACAAAGAATTGAATTTTGTTTTACTAGCAGAAACCTTAGGTTGTATGCAAAGTAAATGCCTATGGCTTTGACGCATCTTTAATCTGATTTCAGGCGTGGCACTGGTGCTTTTAAGTCAAAAGCAGGACTGCCTGTTGAGGTTGCAGTGATTAATAGCAAGTATGGCCTGAGGGAGACTGACAAGAGGCTCAACAGACTGAAGAAGCTGGAAGAGGGCAGCAAGAAATCAGACAGCCAGTCTGTTGCCTCTACTGAAGCAGAGTCTCAGGAACCACCAAGTGGACATGCATGTGAGAGAATGATAAGACTGGCTTTTAATGACCTTAATGTGTGTTGGTATTTATTTATTTATTTATTTATTTTTGTTTGGAGAAAGTGGATTAATTTTTCATGTTCATGTTCTCATTAGCATTACGGAAGAGGATGTCGCAGCCCTGTCTCAAAGCACACTGCAAAGGCAGAGCTGTGACAAGGCAAACTCGGCCAAGCACTCCTACCTCTACCTCACCCCCTAAACGAAGTCAAACAACCAACTCAAGTTTACCAAAGAGACTTAAGTCAAAGCCTGCACAGCCTTTGTCTAAAGGAAGGAGACGGCGTCAAGCAGCAGGACTGAAAGCGCCCACCAGAGCAAGTGTAGGGAGCTTGAGCCTCAAGCCTTGCAAAAGAGAGGCGGACAGTCGAGGAGTCCCTCAGTTCTCTGGCTGCAGGGGTGGCATTAAGTCTGCTGCAGATCATGAAAACAATCAGAACTCCCCAAAGGGTGCTTCAGCCTGCAAGGACAGTGTGTCTTGCCCATACAGAACTCGCAGGTCCAGCAGGACCTCTCTCGGTGCTCATGAACGTGATGGAGGCAAGCGTGGCTCAAAGCCAAGCAGCACAAGCAAGGTTGTGGGTAGCACGGCCCTCAAAATGGAGCCTGCTGATTTTGTTCCCACAATGCCTGGCCATCAGATTAACATCCCCAGCCTCGATGCCAGCTGTCCCAAGAAAGGGACATGCCCAAGACGAAGGAGGACTATAAAACAGGAGGAGACGGGCACCTACATCGACGATCTTCTTCAGGACGGTGTGCCTGACCTGCGACATGCAGCACATGCTGCTGACGTGGCGGAGTGTGCCAAGGTGCCACTTGCCCTGCCAGAGCGGCATTACGAGGGCTTGGCGGAGAGTTCCAAGGTGTCACGGCGCATGAAGGGGGGCAAGAAAAAGCGGCGCATCACACGCTACGACGCACAACTGATCTTGGAGAACAACACGGGCATCCCCAAGCTGACACTGCGGCGGCGGCATGACAGCAGCAGCAGCAGCAAGAAGAAAGAGCATCGAGATGCCAAGGCTGTGCGACGCTCGTCGAAGATCAGCATCAAGTTCAGCAAAGAGCGGGAAAATGAGCATGCTGGCCTGTATGTGGCCAAGCTGAACAATGGTTTTGGTCATGGACCTCACGGGAGCTCCACCAAGCTGAAGATCCAGCTAAAGCGTGAGGAGGACGTGACCTTCACAGGTTTAGTCAAGAGGGAGGAGGGTGAAGTTCTGGAGAGAGAGGTGGGAGTTCAGATGGGTCGGAACGTAAAGGAGGACTCGCTGACTTCAGAAGATGAGGAGGAGGACTACTTTGACAATGAGGATGACTTCATCCCTCTTCCACCAGCGAAACGTCTGCGGCTCATTGTGGGCAAAGATTCCATAGATATTGACATCTCCTCAAGAAGGAGAGAGGACCAGTCACTCAGACTCAATGCCTAGGCTATGTAAATAACCCTCAGTCCTACCAATCGTGTGTTCATTTTGAATGACTTAATTTGAATGTGGAGTAAGAACGGCAAATGTACAGTCAAATCACCACAAGATATCTTTCTCTACATTTTAATGGTGGCACTTCTTTATTGTTTATTCTTCATGAATATAAATATTGTAGAAAGTGTACAGATGTGTATGAATTCTATTTGTCAATTTAACGTGCAGATGTTAGTCAGTGTTCTGTCCAGGTTTGCAGTTTTATTCCATTAGAGGGATAGTTCAATCAACACTAAAAAGCTAACAGGGTGGTGAAAAACCATAGCCGGGGTGGTCTGATTTGTCATTTCTAACTTGACCTGCAGACCTTCAATCATTATTGGGCATTTTAGCATGTTTTGGTGGAACTATTCCTTTCACATCTCAGTCTGGTGAGAGGAAGAAGGGCTGGAATCTGTTCATCTGTTTTCAAAAACATGATGCATGTGTTCACCTCTGAAGCTAGCCATCAGTTTTTGAGTTAAACAGCAGTGTGCAGGATCTTGTTTGATTCAACGTGTCTGTAGGGAATATTAAAGAATTCAAATTGGTAAACTGGTAAAAAAAAAAAAAATAATAATAATAATCTCCCTACTGAACTTGTTTGAATGTTTGCATCACATTATTTTGTCCACCCAAAGGCCATGGTGCTCACTGTTGTGGCCTGTGATCCATGTGACATGTTGTGTGACTTGAAATCCCATAGGAAAGTGTTTTAAAACAAAAGCCAATAGATATTGGGCCACGTGGAAAAAAAAAAAAGAGTAATCTATTCACAAATTATATCACTAGCATTTGTCAACGAGGTAATTATTTAAAGCATTTAGTCCTTTATTTCGTTTCTCACTGTATGAGTAGGCAGCTGACATTTAACTTGTTTATTTTCTATAATTTTTCATCTGGTACCCTTAATGCTGTCTATAAGCTAAGACAGTTTGTCAGACTCTAGTTTTCATAAGGATCACAGCAATCCCCCAAGATGTTTCTCTTTAGAATATGGACATAACAATGTGTAATGTATACATGCACTTTGGGGAGGGAGGGGGCTTGCTCACTGTATATTCTGGAACCTGTTTTTATTTAACTCTTTTTGAGTACTTGAAAATATTAAAGTCATTTTTGAGATGTCTGGCTGCTGCTTCATGTGTCCTAGTTGTCGACATCAGTAACAATCTGCCTGACTGGTAGATGAAGTATTTTGGTACTTTAGCTCATGTCTCCTGATGCACAACAGTGAGTTATTTAGTAGTGTACTGTGTCATTCGCAGCAGTACCGCTGATTTTCCGTTAATCTTTTTGGAAGTGGTCTTATTTAGGTTAAAGCATAATAAAGGTGCCTACACTGTAATTACATGCCCTTTTGGTCAGTTAATTGAGTTAGTCAGTAATGGATATGATCACTGAAATAGAAATACTAAAAAAAAAAAAAATTGCTAAATGAATAACACTGACCCCATAACATATACACTCACTGGCCCCTTTAAAAGGGATACCTGTACCCCTACTCATTCACGCAATTATCCAATCAGCCAATCATGGTAGCAGCGCAATGCATAAACTCATGCAGATACAGGTCAAGACCTTCAGTTACTATTCACATAAAACCAGGGTTGCCGGAGCAACGGGGGTGAGCTGGCATTTGACCCGACACTTCAGGCAATAACAGACCGGTCTGACTAGGTTGAAAAACAATTCAAATCTTCCAGTTCAGCTGGGGGAGTGGGACGTTTCTCCTAAAGGGGATCTCCTATGAGTGACAAAGGGTTAAAGGCGCTTAGGCGCTCACTGATGCTTAATAATCGTGTGTTGAATCAGCATCGCTAACGTTTCAATATTGTGTAATAAGTGACATATGTATATTCTGTACTCTGAATCAATTATAGGAACATTCCTCAAATGAAATTCTTCAAATAAAATAAGCAAGGCTTGCAAAATGAAGTGTGTGGGGTCGAAACAAACTACTCTGACGTTCATTAAAAGGTGTGTTGTGCCCTGTTTTTTGTATTATAATCAGACCCTGACTCCATATAGCGCTAAAAGCAAAATACATAATTAGACTAACTAATACATAGTTAGTCATAGTTCATAAACAAATGACAGATGTACCCCTTCTCTCAGGCAAAAATTTTGCCCCACCACTTTTGGAGTAGTGGTGCCACCACATTAGAATGGGGGAAAATGTGATCGCACTGACTCTGACCGTGGCATGGATGTTGATGGCAGACAGGTTAGTTTGTGTGTCAGAAACTGCTGATCTTCTGGGATTGCACAATAGTTTCTAGAGTTTACACAGAATGGTGCAAAAGCAAAAAAAAACATCCAGTAAGCAGCAGTGAGCTACCACATTGGGTTCCACTCCTGTCAACCAAGAACAGGAATCTGAAATTACAGTAAGCACAGGCTGACTGAGACTGAACAATTAAAGATGAGAGAAAGACCAGGTGATGTTTCATTTACTGCAAATACGGTTTTATACATAACTTTGTGACTTTGTTCTCTGAAAGTGTGCACACACGCACCAGAAGGTGATTCTCACTGCAGTTGTTCTGGGTTTATAGCACCACAACTACAGTGGTGCTTGAAAGTTTGTGAACCCTTTAGAATTTTCTATATTTCTGCATAAATATGACCTAAAACATCATAAGATTTTCACGCAAGACCTAAAAGTAGATGAAGAGAACCCAATTAAACAAATGAGACAAAATATTATACTTGGTCATTTATTTATTGAGGAAAATGATCCAATATTATATACAGGTGCATCTCAATAAATTAGAATGTTGTGGAAAAGTTCGTTTATTTCAGTAATTCAACTCAAATTGTGAAACTCGTGTATTAAATAAATTCAATGCCACAGACTGAAGTAGTTTAAGTCTTTGGTTCTTTTAATTGTGATGATTTTGGCTCACATTTAACAAAAACCCACCAATTCACTATCTCAACAAATTAGAATATGGTGACATGCCAATCAGCTAATCAACTCAAAACACTTGCAAAGGTTTCCTGAGCCTTCAAAATGGTCTCTCAGTTTGGTTCACTAGGTAAGCCACAAACATTCACTGCCAAAGAAGCTGGCTGTTCACAGAGTGCTGTATCCAAGCATGTTAACAGAAAGTTGAGTGGAAGGAAAAATTGTGGAACAAAAAGATGCACAACCAACCGAGAGAACCGCAGCCTTATGAGGATTGTCAAGCAAAATCGATTCAAGAATTTGAGTGAACTTCACAAGGAATGGACTGAGGCTGGGGTCAAGGCATCAAGAGCCACCACACACAGACGTGTCAAGGAATTTGGCTACAGTTGTCGTATTCCTCTTGTTAAGCCACTCCTGAACCACAGACAACGTCAGAGGCGTCTTACCTGGGCTAAGGAGAAGAAGAACTGGACTGTTGACCAGTGGTCCAAAGTCCTCTTTTCAGATGAGAGCAAGTTTTGTATTTCATTTGGAAACCAAGGTCCTAGAGTCTGGAGGAAGGGTGGAGAAGCTCATAGCCCAAGTTGCTTGAAGTCCAGTGTTCAGTTTCCACAGTCTGTGATGATTTGGGGTGCAATGTCATCTGCTGGTGTTGGTCCATTGTGTTTTTTGAAAACCAAAGTCACTGTACCTGTTTACCAAGAAATTTTGGAGCACTTCATGCTTCCTTCAGCTGACCAGCATTTTGAAGATGCTGATTTCATTTTCCAGCAGGATTTGGCACCTGCCCACACTGCCAAAAGCACCAAAAGTTGGTTAAATGACCATGGTGTTGGTGTGCTTGACTGGCCAGCAAACTCACCATACCTGAACCCCATAGAGAATCTATGGGGTATTGTCAAGAGGAAAATGAGAAACAAGAGACCAAAAAATGCAGATGAGCTGAAGGCCACTGTCAAAGAAACCTGGGCTTCCATACCACCTCAGCAGTGCCACAAACTGATCACCTCCATGCCACGCCGAATTGAGGCAGCAATTAAAGCAAAAGGAGCCCCTACCAAGTATTGAGTACATGTACAGTAAATGAACATACTTTCCAGAAGGCCAACAATTCACTAAAAATGTTTTTTTTATTAGTCTTATGAAGTATTCTAATTTGTTGAGATAGTGAATTGGTGGGTTTTTGTTAAATGTGAGCCAAAATCATCACAATTAAAAGAACCAAAGACTTAAACTACTTCAGTCTGTGTGCATTGAATTTATTTAATACACGAGTTTCACAATTTGAGTTGAATTACTGAAATAAACGAACTTTTCCACGACATTCTAATTTATTGAGATGCACCTGTATTTGTGAGTGGCAGTCAGTATCAGTTCAGATACAGTGCTATCGGTATCTGGTTAGCTCCTTGTTATTGTGTACATTCCACAATAGGCTGTTTGTCACAGTAGTAACTCTGTTTAGCTAAACATTTTTTCAGCAAGCCTTGCTTATTTTATTTGAAGAATTTCATTTGAGGAATGTTCCTGTAATTGATTCAGAGTACAGAATATACATATGTCACTTATTACACAATATTGAAACGTTAGCGATGCTGATTCAACACACGATTATTAAGCATCAGAGGCGCTGCCTCTGACGTGGACGAGTCAACGGAGCCAATGTGCTCAGCAGCAGCTGCATTAAAAAGCTGACAAAAAAAAATAATGAGTAGCCACTGAAATTTTTGTAGATGAATTCTCACATATTTCTTTATCATACAAGTGACTTCATTCCATCCGCCTGAAGATGGCGCCAAATAGAGCACTAATATAATATACGCATATAATTTCCTACACCATAATCTCCTCATTCCTAAAATGTCCAAAAAAATCTGACAATTATATGAAAATAAATGTAATGTATTGTGGAAATACTAAGTATGAAGAAATTTTAACTGTAGGATTTTTTTTTTTAAATAATGGGCCTGTGAACATGGCATTTAAGAGTTTTGGATGCTGGCAAATGCCTAATTCCTACACCATTATGTCATTATTAGCCTATAATAATACATTACACTTATTTTCATATGAAATGGTCTGAAATACCAACTTCACAGGGTCATTGTGTAAAAAAAAAAAAAAAAAAAATGCTAGTAAATTTCTTCATATTGAGTATTTTTCAAGTATATTGCATTTAGTTTAATTCGGAATTGCCAGATTTTTAAACAATAATAACCATAATTAAGAGATAATGGTATATGAATTAGGCAGAAAGTAGAAACAAAAAACAAACAAAATCAGGATAAGAAGTTTGTGAATAAGAAGCCAGCTTCAGCCTCGCCACCTAGTTATCTTTTTAATCTGCTTCTTAACTGGATAGAATGAAGTTACCTGTATGATAAAGAAATATGTGTGAATGCATCTACAAACAATTCGACTCGTATTATTTTTTGTAAGCTTTTTAATAACTACAATACTGCGTCCCTACAGCGGAGGGCTTGACTCGATTCCTTCCGCCATGTCAGAGGACGCTTCACCCCTCTAATGTGTGGGCGTGGCTAACTTTCAGAGCACCGCCCACTCCAAAATCAGTTGACCAATAGAGATTTAAAGTGAACACCTTCTAAGATCCACCCCCCGTAAAAATAATATGTGCCAAAGGTCAGAAACAAAAAAGAAAAAAAAAAGAAAAGAAAACCTAAAAAAAAAAAAAAGAAAACCTAAAAAAAAAAAAAAAAAACATTTGGCAATCAAGCATGTAATCAAAGCATGAGTAAAGTATGAGAAAACCTCACAGATGACTGTATTATATAACAATGTATTACTGAACTATGACAACGTCTACAGTATGCTGAAAAATACGTTCATAATATATTTACCTGACGTGTTAAGTCTGTGTTAAGTCATTTGGTGAGCACATGTAGCCTACATTCCATTTATGTAATAGGTCATAGTCCTCCACCCAATGCTCCTCATCGTTACCATGACCCATGAACAAATGGAAACTATGAGGGTGTAACAAAAATACTAAAAACAACAAATAGTGTCATGAATAGTAGTAGAACCAGTGCATCTATTTTTAAAACAAGCCGACTCTGCTGTTACACAAAGTAGCAAGGATATACATATTGTATATCTTACATACCCGCATTTTCTTATTCGTCTTTTCCGTTCCACCTTAAAAGATCCAGGACTTAGAATCTCGCGCCTATCAGTGAACGCAATAATAGAATAATAGAATAATAAATAATAATAATAGAATAATAGAATAATAGAATAATAAATAATAATAATAGAATAATAGAATCTGAATAATGGAATTAGCTTCATATTTCATATGCTGTTTCAAAAACATGACAGTTGCATATAAAAATAAGTTTAATGTATTGTATAAATACTCAATATAAAAAAAGTACTGTAGGAATTTTGAATAATGGACCTTTAACCTGACACTGACTACTGAATACAGGCAAATTGCACTTCCTGCTTAGTTCCTATGCCATTATCTCCTCATTTTCAAAACGTCTGAAGGATATGACAATTGCTTATGAAAATATCTGTGATATACTATCAAAACACGCAATATGAAGAAATTTTGCTTTAGGAAGTTTTAATAATGGCTCAGTGAACTTGGCATTTGAGACTATCAAATACAAGCAAATTCCTAGGCCATTATTTCCTTGTTTTCAAAACGTCTGAAAAATCTGACAATTGCATATGAAAATGGGTGTAAAGGCTCAATATAAAGCATTTTTACTGTAGGAATTTTTAATAATAGATCTATGAACTTGTAATTTTTTATACTATTAAACACAGTCAAATTGCACTTTCCGCCTAATTTTAACGTTCAGCCCTGTGATGCCAAGAAGCTTAAGGGCCTTGTACAGTCCAAGCACGAGTCCAGCCTGCGAAGTCACTGTAGCCAACTCTCCTGCTCTGACAAAATCAGTGGTCTGTTTCACTGAATGTTGTTGCTTGCTATGAGTGAACCATGTGCAGATGACATCTATTACTGGTAGCACCTGATCATGGTGCAAGTGATAGCACTCCTTTCCCAGGGCCATTGGGAAACCACTCAGTATATGCTGCAGGTTTCCTCTTCTCTTGCACAGTGAGCATGCTGACGTTTCCCCTATACTAAAAGTGAAGTGGTTGGATGGACTGGAGAGGGCATCATAAACCAAATGGTTCAGAAACTTCCTTCAAAATGGCTCAGCCTTTCAGAGCTCTGTCCACGAGATTTTACAGTCCATCGCTTACTCCCATGTGGTCTACACGGCCTACTACCACATCTATACATATCGGCCTGGTTGATGGCCTCCTGTGCCCTACACTTCCTCCCAGTTCTCACCTCAATGCCTGCCAAGAAGACAGGTGTCAGTGGAGTCTCTTAACAGAAACACCTCTCTTGCTGGGTAAACATGAACTCCTCTGACAGACAAGAAATAGCTGATTACTCTCTCAAAGCCCTCAACATTGATAAGTGGGACTTCATAGACCAGCAGTTGCCAGAGGAGTCATAGTAGGAGGCCATTTTGATTTGTCCTTCCCCAACAGCCCTGATTTGTCTATAGCTGTCAGCCATGCTTGTAGCTCACTGTTGGTTGCCGAGAGTGCTTCAGTGTCCTTCAGGGTGCAGTCAAAACCTTGCCCAGGTTCATAACAGGCTTTTCACTGACTGACAGGATCTGGATGCCTGCTATAGAGAAACAGAACTTGTCAGTTACTTTCCCCTTTCTCAGAACCAGACCCAGGTGATGAGTCACTCAAGGTCATGTAGGATCCATCTACATCCTGGCACTGGTGTTGTCATCCATGAGTGCCCTTATGGGTGGCTTCCCAACACTTGACTTGGTGAGGGGGCCTCCATACTCTATGTCCACTGACTTGACAAATATGTTCATGGCCAGGATGACCAATGTCACTAAAATGGTACACCCAATGATAATAAATTTCTCCAGCCAATTACATGCTGATTTTCCAGAGGTGGCTCTCAGAATGAAACAGCTGTAGTAATCCAGAATGAGGTCCCTGATCCTACCTGAACATGATGGTGAACCAGTGCAGCTTTGACCAGCTTGTGTGAGATTGAACCATAAGCATTGGTGAACTGCTGCAACAGAACAGCCAGGTCTCCTTTACCTTTCTGCACCTCTTGGATCAGCTAGGTGACGCCTCCTGTGTGTTCAGTGCGCCCAGACACATTCGGGATGCCCTGCTTCTGCAAGGGCATTGATATAGGAGTTCCTCAGGAGAAACTCTGTCAGGCATCAGGTAACAATACTGAAGAATACTTTGCCTTCAACACTAAGGAGAGAGATTTTCCTGAACTGCTCAATATTACTACAGTTCTCCTCTTTTGTTTTGGAATCCAGACACCTTTCATGAATCTCCATTGCTGAGCCACCTTTCCCCCTGCTTCATTCCACCTTGATAATTCTCCACAAACAGTGCATGAGACTGGGACACCCTTTATAGACCATGCATAGCACTCTGAATGGGGCCTGGTGCCAAGCTCGTTCTGGCAGCTCTAACAATGTCCTGGACCTCCTTCAGTGTGGGCTCCTTGATATTGAACTTGTAGGTTGGGTCTAGTGGAGATATAAATGCTCTGCAATGTCCCAGCTTTTGCTCCCTCACTCTGTCACTATAGGCGTTAGCACAATTTCTCGCATACCAAGGTGACAGAGCCATTAGATTTTCCAGACGTTTTGAAAATGAGAAGTTAATGATTGAGGAATTAGACAGTGTCCAATTTGCCTGCATCTATTAGTCTCAATTGTCAACTTCACAGGTCTATTATTAAAAAATCCTGTAGTAAAATGTCTTCATATTGAGTATTGAGTATTTTGATAGCACTTTACACCTGGACCTGCCCGATCTATCCTGATGCCCTACGTCTGGTTGGAGAGCTCATCAATTGGAAGTCACATGCTGCTGCTGAGGATGGCCCCACACGGTGCAGCCTAAAGATCACTGAGATTATAGTGGTGAAGTTCAACAAAACAGACTTCATATAAAAACTGTAATGAATTTTCATGGTCTCACAACTGCTATTTGACCGTGTTGTACTGGTACATTTATAGAAGAGATTTATTTATTTATAATTGCACTATCCGGTGTTACCCAGATGAAGATGGGTTCTCTTTTGAGTCTGGTTCCTCTCAAGGTTTCTTCCTCTTATCATCTCAGGGAGTTTTCCCTTGCCACCGTCGCCTTTGGCTTGCTCATTGGGGATAAATTCATAAATTTAAAATCTATGTCCTGAATTTATATATTTCTGTAAAGCTGCTTTGGGACAACGACCATTGTTAAAAGCGCTATACAAATAAACTGAACTTGAACTTGAACTTACACCTATTTTCATATGCAATTGTCAGATTTTTGAGAAGTTTTGAAAAGGATGAGATAACGGCATGGGAATTAGACAGAAAGTGCTATTTTTCTGTATTCAATCGTCACAGTGCCATTATTCAAAATTACTTCAGTATTTTATTTTTTCATAGTGAGTATTTATACAATATATTAAAACTATTGTTATATGCACTTGTCATGTTTTTGAAACAACATACAAAATAAGCAACATTTCTCTTTTATGCACAGAACTGTGTAAAAAAATGTTATTGGGCTTCATGGCACCACCTACATCCGTGACATCGTAAATCCTGGATCTTTTAAGGTGGAACGGAAAAGGCGAATAAGAAGCCAACTTCAATTATATGGTGGCACTACTGATATGCTTTGCATACCAGTATTCTTTGTTATCAGACCTAAATATTGTGATACTTGTTGCGTAGTGTGATACCGCCCACACAATGAATGACAGAACTTTATGTACAGCTGGCAGTGTGATGTAAATTTCAGGTAACATCATCAAAAATGTTGTATGGTTTTGAATACAGAGTTTTAGTTTTTGGTTTTGAGGTGTCATGTCACTTAAAAACAATGAAACATTCAAACATGCGTTTGAACTTTTTCGCTCGGTAGTTTGTCGAAAGCTCTCCAGCTTGGGTGCGGGGGGGTTGGCATGCTCGAATCGTCCAATCAGAGAAGCACATGAGTAGACTCTGATGACGCAACCTCCGACCAGTTTCCTTTAATGAATCTCACACGACATACGCACTATTCTTCAGCGTAGGCGGAACGTGACAAGGTCATCTCAAGCAGAGCAGACTAGTTCGTTGATTTTTGTTAGTTGCAGAATCGTTTTGTTTCCCCTCACCATCACACGAATTAATATCTTGTATCAAATAAATTTGGTCTTATCTACATTAAAGAAAGATGAAGACTAAGTTCATCAACGGGGTGTCCTCATCTCCTTCCATGTCTCTGGGTTTATTGGTGACCGAGAACGCGCTTCAGGTCCAGCCTGATACCGAGCCCGCCTGCAGAGCTCTTCGAGCAGACGAGCCCGACCATGAGACCAAGCACAAGGCGTTTCTCTGGTGCAAAGAATTTCTTCACGGAGCCTGGAAGTCCATCGAGGAGGAGGATTTTCAGATCTCTGTAATAAGGTAAGCTGCTGTGTGCGCATTTCTCGGGCGATAGTTTTCACTAACACACCCCTTAGGCAAATTTTTGACCCAAAACATAAAAGTCCATGATCTGCTTTAACTGCAACCAGTTCAAATGCACAGTATTAAAACTGTTTATATATATATATATATATATATATATATATATATATATATATATATATATATATATATATATATAATTTTTTCTTTTTGTTTTCTCCATTGTCTATGGCAGAGGGGGTCTCAGCAACAAGCTGTTCCTCTGCGCATTACCCGAGGACCAGCAGAGCACTGGGGACGAGCCAAGGAACGTGCTGCTTCGCCTATATGGAGCCATACTGCAGGTGTGTTTCCCACTACATGATTCAATTCTGCATGGCATGATTAATCATTGTGCACCACAAACCCAGATCTACCGTTACACTGGGAACATGTCCACACACCCTAGGGAGGTAGGAACTTCTTCAAAAATAAATAAATAAATCTCTACAGGTCTGTATACTGACGAAATGATTGGATACATGGAGGATAGTGCGAAATGAATCAACATTGATAGACAGTTCATTTTGTTCTTTCACCCTCCGCTCCACATTACTCCTTTCAATGTCAGTTAATAATTGATAGGTAAGCTGATATGTGTCTGTTCGTATGTAGGTTATATCCCATTGACTACATCTCAGCCTAGAGCAGTTTCCCAGCCCTGTATGACATTTTGGTGTTTTCTCCACTCCAACACACCCAAAGTAACCCATCATCAGTTCAATAAAATGTCATTCATGAGGTGTAAAATGGGTGTTTGTAGAGTAGAGAGAACAATATAACATGTAGTGCAGGGCTGTTTACATGATAGGTCATCTTACTATTGTTTTACATATGTTTATATTTGAATTCTAATTTTTATTGAAATGGTCCCACCCAAGAATTCAAACTTTATACTTGACGCTGAATTATGTTTGTATTTCTCAAATGAGAAAGGGAGTGTGTACATGTTTTATACTGTATGTATGTGTAAGAGAGAGTGTGTATGAGAGCTTGTCATCTGCATGCTGGTGTTTGAATGTGGAATGCCGTATTTTGTTGGGTCATGTACCTCCATGCCTGTACCTGCGTGTCTTCTTTGCCGTAGGCTTGCCCAAGGAGCGTGCCTTGAGCACTCTTGTTTCCAGGTGATCCACCATACCAGCCACGGTACAGTATTAGATCCCAGAAGCTAAAGCACTGTCAGCCAAGTTCTCGCCATTATGTCAAATGCTTAAACCTTTTGACGTTTGACCCTTTTATGTGTTGCACTGTCAGAAATATTCTCTACCTTTTGTCTGCTTCCTATAGACAAATTCTCAAAATGTTTTAAATAACATTTACAAAACCAACAAGGAGTGCATTTTAGTGGTTAGACAGCTTTTCCACTACTATATAGAGACACCTTAAGACCACTGACAGCACTAAAGCAAAAAAAAAAAAAAACCCAAAGAAACATAGAGACTATTCTATATATAGAAATGATTATTTTAAACCTCACAGGTGCTAGCTAGTCTAAAATACGGTCCTCTGAGATTTTTCTATCACAATGGTGAAATTGAATTTAAGCATGGTCATTGCTTCACAGGGATTAATTCAAAATGATCTACCTTATCTCTAATCATATTAAAATTGAACTTTGAAAGAATATATCTCCACAAAGTTGTCCATGGCAAAAGAAACACTTTATTTTGTATTGATGTTTGTACTCTCAGTGGAAGAGATAGTCTGTTACACCATGGTTACCAAACACCTTAGAAAGAAACATTTACTCTTTCTAAAACAGTAGCTCATGGATTTTAGTTCTTAAAAGCATTTAAACAGTTTAGAAATCAGTCAGCTGGAATGTAGTTTTGATAATTGCAGTTATAAATCTGCTTAATAAATTCTTGATTCTCAGATAACTGATTTAGATATGAGACAAACAAAACCTCGGGTCAACATCTGAGAGCCTCATACTTCTCAAACCAGCCATAAATTCCTAACTATCGAGTACCTGGAATTTCTGAACTCTCTATGCTTGCATGACTATATTAAAAAAAAAAAAAAAGTATTATTGGTTTTGCTGAAAATGCTATGTTCCTATGGTATTATATGATATGGTAGAATGTACTGAATTATAATTGTTGTTGCTTTTTTATTGGAGAGAAATTTTTCATTGTCTGTTGCAACCTCCTTGTCAAGATGAAATGGCTGTCGAATAAAGTAAAAAACAACACCACTTGGTGCTCACGGTTAGCTTTTTGCTTTTTCTCTTATTGCTAGATGTCCTGTAATAAAGGAGCCTCTGGACACTCGAACACAGAAAATCATTTTGAAGTAAGTAACATGTTTTTTGGAAATTGGGTTTGTATGTGAGATTTGCCTATATCTTGATAATGGCCCTTAAAATCTAAACATCTTTTAGGATCACATTATGTCCCTCCTCATAAGACCAATACGCTCCACACCTGTGATTCACCCATAAGTAAATATTCTGTGGTGTCGTTGGGCCATTCAAAACTTAACATCAACAATGCATGACCGCAATGTCATTAGTGTTTCACTTTACATTTTGAGAAATTACAAAATTCCCTTTGCTATTTTGATGATCTGTCTACATTTTAAGCACAAGACTTGATTGTGTTTTGATTTGCCTTTTACCTTTAAGGTTTCATTTCTCCGTAAACATACTCTGGACTGTGGTGATTCAGTTCATGTTAGTCATTTATAACTGTGGAGGAGTGACATTGAATTGAATCAGCTGAATCAGAAGCCTCACTATCTATCTATCTAGATAGATAGATAGATAGATATCTCCTATTAGAAGCTAATTGTCACTTTATCCCTTGCTGTCTGACATCAGGTAGCTTACACGTCTGCCTGCCGTGCATGTCAGTTCAATTTGCAACTCTTATATTTGCATGCAGTCTATGTTTCCAAAGTCTCTCATGTTTTATGTGCCCCACTCAAAAGGCACAAGAATAACCCTTAGTTACATTCATGACACCATGCTAGATTGTTACTGCTTATTGCATGTTGTGGTCCACTTTCAGTTCAACAAGTGGTTTTATCTGCATGGGTAATTCAGTTATGGCTTGTTTTCTACGGGGCATGGAGCAGTGGAAAATCCCCCAAGCTGCTGCCCTGTCCTGAAGACACATGACTGATTAGTCATAGAGAGTGAGTGAGAGAGGGAGGGAGGGGGGGCGGGGAGAGAGAGAGAGAGCATTCCAACTCTACACTGAAGGGATACTTTCATTGCAAAGGAAAACAGAGCTAATCAAGATAGTAAGATAGCATACTGTGTATGATAGTCTAGAATAAAAAAAAAAAAAAAAAGTTTCAAGCTCTTCTACATTATGTATTATGCGTGTGTTCATGTTCGTCATTGTGTGTGTGTGTGTTCATCATTTATCGTGAGAAACTAAATAAAAGCTCACCTGTGCTATGATTATGTATTATTACATAATACTGAACAAATGTCCTTTATAATTGTAGATCACTAGTCAACTATAAATTTTAGGTCTACATTAACGATGATTAGATGCAGATTGTTATAATGATGTACATACAGATGCAAATGCTCAAAATGTCATTTTCACTGTAAAGAGCACAGTCCACACTCAGTCACAAAAAGGATATGTGGAATTTATAGGCCGTGATAACTATAATAAATTCTGGTTAGTGTTGGAGGATGAAGTTGTATCAGGTGTGATTGTTAGTGCAGCAAATTTAGGCCATTTGTAAATGTGTGTCTCACAGCTTGGGCAATCAATCATCCTGACCTTTGTATTATAAGGTTCCATGTGGACAAAGATAAAAGTCCATATAGAACCTAATAATACTTGACTCATCCTTTGAATCAGTCTAACAACAAGATAAATATAGTCTTGTAGATAACAGTCCTGCTATGTTTACTCTATGGGAATTATTATATCATTACCTGACCTGACTAGACTGGAGCGTGTGCAGACATTAGAGGAAACAGGCACGCTGTTGATGGTGACTCCACGGTTAATTATTCATTTATTTCTCCTTATATTACAAGCCATTCAAGCGAAAGTTAGTTTTACAAAGTGGCTCTACATCTGAGGAAGTTTTCCTGTTTTGTTTAGTTTGACAGGACAGGATGTGTGAATATTTGGGCTATGAGAAGCTGTTCCAGGGCAGATGGGACCAAGTTGAAAGGATAATGATATTTAACTGTGATTTCGTTGATCCCTCTGTAATCAGTGCATGGTCGGTGCCTGCCGCCTTTCTTCTGTGCAAAAGTGAAGCTAGCAGAGTCAGGAGAGGTACAGGGACCGATGTACCCTTGTTGAAGCTGTACTCCTCCATAGCATTGTGCTGGGCCATGGAGAGTGGTTAGATGTGGTTGCGAGGAGGTGTGGCCTAGCACCGACATGACGTTACATTTATTGTAAAAATCTTGCAGTATAGAAACAGATACTTTTTTTATTTTATTTTATTTTTTAAAATAGTCAAAGTTGTCTCTCTTCAAGGCAACCTCAAAAAAGTATCCTTGACATTATGCACAAAATATAAGACTGATATATTGTTTAAACTTAAGGTTTTCAGAAGTCTTGCATCAACTACAAAAACATGTTAGATAATACAGGCTGTTGCTTGTTGGTTGAATGGAATATTTTCTTCAACAGCACGTGACTATCACAGTGCAGAAATCTACAATGTTATTGACGAAGAAAGCTGTGCTTATCACGTGGGAGTCATACAATGCATTTTTTTCAAGCCATAGACCATCATGTACTTCAGCATATTTGTCATTCAAATCATTGAACTTTTTAGGCAGTATTGAAAAAAACCTGATGTCATTATTAGTTAAGCGGCATAATTAAAGACTGGAGTGATTTGGCAAGCTGAGCTTTTCTCCTCACAATCATCTCCATTATATCTTGCTGTTACTTCTTCACTGAACTTATCTCACTTCAGTACACTAAATTCACATGTGATCATCAGTTCTACCTGAAAAAGCTACCATTTTATTGAAATCATTGAAGAATGATTAAATTTCACGTGAGACATAAATGTTAAATTAAGAGTACATTAATAGTGCATTTAGATTCTTTTTTCATTCTAACATTTTAACATGCATCAATCAGTGGATTTATTAAGCACAAACATTACCATCTTATGTAATAATTGTCCTCATGTTCATCTCAATCCCTGTTTAAATGGATCAGTGAGTTCATTTTACTAACCCTTATTTCTGTGGATGACATTTATTAACTTCAACTAATAAACACCCCTGATTCTGTTATACATCATCTAATATCATGTACTTTATCTTAATGTTGAAGATGATGAATGCGTGCATTTGTTAAATAATGTGTGTATGTTTGCATTTATTCAGGGAGCTGAAGCTATGGTCTTGGAAAGTGTGATGTTTGCCATCCTGGCAGAGAGGCAGCTTGGGCCTAAGCTCTATGGCATCTTTCCCCAGGGGAGACTGGAGCAGTATGTCCCGGTGAGTCTTACAGTATGGAGTTTCATTGTTCAGGTAGTGCTGGTGTTTGTGTATGCTTGTGTGTGGGTGTGTGTGAGCCTGCATGACTGGTTCGTGACTCATAATGATGAGGTGTTTTGCTCATTTTTGTAAGGGAATCAAAGTGGACAGTGCCAACATTTTTAGTTTGCCTATGTGAGTGTGTGTGTGTGTCGCCTATTCATATGCACTGATGGGTGATTAATTTTAAAGGGAATGTAGATTCAGTAGCAACAAAATACACTATGTTGTCCAGATACCATTTCCAACCATTTCTCAATCCTACTTATTTTTCTGCACAGAGCCGCAAGCTTGCCACAGAGGAACTGGGAAATCCCAGTTTATCTGCCGAGATTGCAGAGAAAATCGCTAAATTCCACAAGATGAGGATGCCTTTTAACAAAGAGCCCAAATGGCTGTTTGGCACCATGGAAAAGTGAGTGACACTAGAACTGTCTTTTCAGTACCTTCAGCAGTTTATCATATTGTGATGTCCCATTTTACTCTGTAAAGCTAGCAGTAGGTAAATAATAGATTAACCATTACCCTTGTGTGTTATTTCTCTCTGGTCAGTCATGTAAGCTTTTTTATGAATAAAACCTGTAATGGTAAAAGCCAAACATTGCAACACTGTCAATAGAGATGATTTCACTCTGATAACCTGACTGAGGGAAAAGTGCTTCCATCAAGGCTGTAAAAGAGAGTAAAAGGCTGGGTGATTCAGTCAGGGTTATAAAACAGAAGCCTGTTGGAGTGAGATATGGATTGACTGATGGATTGATAAATAGGCTACCTAACGGGCAATTTTATAGTATATTGAAAAAGGTTTGTGCAACAAGTGCCATATTTTCTAGTCAGAGGTTCCCAAATTCAAAGATTTTGCCCCTAGCCTGTCCAATTTGTTTTATCATGTTAACGCCAAACCCAGCTGTAACAATTTATGGAGATTTATAGAACATGGATTACTTGGCTCAAATGTCTTTGTAGGTGTCTGCTGGCTGAAACAGAACACAAAGTGTGAACAGGTGGGAATCCTCAAGTATTTGAAAACCTGTGTAACTGGTTGAATGTTTATGGCCTGACTTTTTGACTCAGAAATCTCCTATCTCAAGGTCATTAATTGGCTCTTCCCACATTGCAGATACATGAGGCAAGTGCAAAGACTGACCTTCACCAGAGAGAGCCACCTCCATAAATTCAACCGTCTTATGAGCTACAACCTGCCTCAGGAGATGGAGAACCTCAGGTAAAGAAAGGAATTAAATTTTACTTAAGGGTAACGACCATTGGTTGAGATACAAGTACTATAATTTCCATTGGATTAGCACTGAATCAGTACTGTTGTTTTACACATGGGAAGGTAGATAATTAATTGTGCTTGTAGGTGTCTCCTGGAATCTACCCAATCTCCTGTTGTTTTCTGCCACAATGATTTACAAGAAGGTAAAAAATAAAAAAATTAATATGTATGTGTATATACAGTATCTCACAAAAGTGAGTACACCCCTCACATTTTTGTAAATATTTTATTATATCTTTTCATGGGTCAACACTGACGAAATGACACTTTGCTACAATGTAAAGTAGTGAGTGTACAGCTTGTATAACAGTGTAAATTTGCTGTCCCCTCAAAATAACTCAACACACAGCCATTAATGTCTAAACCGCTGGCAATAAAAGTGAGTACACCCCTAAGTGAAAATGTCCAAATTGGGCCCAATTAGCCATTTTCCCTCCCTGGTGTCATGTGACTCGTTAGTGTTACAAGGTCTCAGGTGTGAATGGGGAGCAGGTGTGTTAAGTTTGGTGTTATCGCTCTCGCACTCTCTCATACTGGTCACTGGAAGTTCAACATGGCACCTCATGGCAAAGAACTCTCTGAGGATCTGAAAAAAAGAATTGGTGCTCTACATAAAGATGGCCTAGGCTATAAGAAGATTGCCAACACCCTGAAACTGAGCTGCAGCACGGTGGCCAAGACCATACAGCGGTTTAACAGGACAGGTTCCACTCAGAACAGGCCTCGCCATGGTCGACCAAAGAAGTTGAGTGCACATGCTCAGCATTATATCCAGAGGTTGGCTTTGCAGAATAGACGTATGAGTGCTGCCAGCATTGCTGCAGAGGTTGAAGGGGTGGGGGGTCAGCCTGTCAGTGCTCAGACCATACGCCGCACACTGCATCAACTTGGTCTGCATGGCTGTCGTCTCAGAAGGAAGCCTCTTCTAAAGATGATGCACAAGAAAGCCCGCAAACAGTTTGCTGAAGACAAGCAGACTAAGGACATGGATTCCTGGAACCATGTCCTGTGGTCTGATGAGACCAAGATAAACTTATTTGGTTCAGATGGTGTCAAGCATGTGTGGCGGCAACCAGGTGAGGAGTACAAAGACAAGTGCGTCTTGCCTACAGTCAAGCATGGTGGTGGGAGTGTCATGGTCTGGGGCTGCATGAGTGCTGCCGGCACTGGGGAGCTAATGCCAACATGTACTGTGACATACTGAAGCAGAGTACGATCCCCTCCCTTCGGAAACTGGGCCGCAGGGCAGTATTCCACCATGATAATGACCCCAAACACACCTCCAAGACGACCACTGCCTTGCTAAAGAAGCTGAGGGTAAAGGTGATGGACTGGCCAAGCATGTCTCCAGACCTAAACCCCATTGAGCATCTGTGGGGCATCCTCAAATGGAAGGTGGAGGAGCGCAAGGTCTCTAACATCCACCAGCTCTGTGATGTCATCATGGGGGAGTGGAAGAGGACTCCAGTGGCAACCTGTGAAGATCTGGTGAACTCCATGCCCAACAGGGTTAAGGCAGTGCTGGAAAATAATGGTGGCCACACAAAATATTGACACTTTGGGCCCAATTTTGACATTTTCACTTAGGGGTGTACTCACTTTTTTGTTTCCAGCGGTTTAGACAATAATGGCTGTGTGTTGAGTTATTTTGAGGGGACAGCAAATTTACACTGTTATACAAGCTGTACACTCACTACTTTACATTGTAGCAAAGTGTCATTTTGTCAGTGTTGTCCCATGAAAAGATGTAATAAAATATTTACAAAAATGTGAGGGGTGTACTCTGTATATCTGTATGAGATACTGTATATAATATAGATATATAGAGTGTGCGTGTGTGTGCACTATAAATATTAATGTGTATATATACAGTTGTACTCACTTATTGAACCCCCATTGCAAATCAGGTTTACTGTCAAAGTTTACTGACTTTCAGCTGTTTACAATGAACAAATCAAACAAAAGCATTTGAAATAGTTCAACACAACAAATGCTTCAAGTGGTTTCCTCAAATTCAACTGAAAATGCAACTTATGACTTCTCCAGTTTCAAAATTATTCAACCCCCTGAATAGAATTACTCACAACAGCACAAATATGCAAAACCAGTGGTGTCTTAAGCACAGTTGATGCAAATAATCAAGGGCTTCATTGGTTGCACCAGGTGTGGTTGAGCTGGAACACATTAAATACCTGAACTGGCTAGGGGCAGAAAATACACAAAATACCTGGACGGGGCAGAAAAAGGAAGCTATCAACGGCTGCATCCAGATTTCTGAGAAGGCAGGTTGTGAAAAACCCTCGAGTGACTGCAAAAGACCTGCAGCAAGACTTGGTGGCAACAGGCACTGAGGTTTTAGTGAGCACAGTATGGCGCGTACTAAACGCAGAAGGTTTCCATGCCAGGACTCCAAGATGTACACCACTACTGACCCAAAAGCACAAGAAAAGTCGGCTCCAATATGCTCAAAATCATATAAATAAGCCACAGAAGTTTTGGAATTCTGTTCTGTGGAGGGATGCAACAAAACTGGAACTTTTCAGCACGATGGATCAGCGGAATGTCTGGAGAAAGAAGAATGAAGAAAGAACACTCTATCCACAGTCAAGCATGGTGGTGGCTTGGTGATCCTCTGGCACTGGAAACCTGCAGCGTGTGGAAGGCAAGATGGATTCATTGAAGTATCAGGAAATCCTATGAGAAAAACGTCATGCCGTCTATGAGGAAGCTGAAGCTTGGGCATCGTTGGACTTTCCAACAGGACAAGCCCAAGCATACCTCAAATTCCACCAAGGCTTGGTTGCAGAAGAAATCCTGGAAAATTCTACAAGGCCATCACAGTCACCTGACTTAAACCCCATAGAAAATCAATGGTGGGATTTGAAGAAGGTGGTTGCAGCACGCAAACCCAATAATATTATTGAACTAGAGGCCATTGCTCATGAGGAATGGGCTTAGATTCCTCAGGAACGTTGCCAGAAGCTGGTGTCTGGTTATGCATCTCGTTTGCAACCACTTGAAGCATTCATTGTGTTGAACTATTTCAATTGCTTTTGTTTGATTTGTTCATTGTAAGAAGCTGAAAATCTGTCAATTTTGACAATAAACCTGATTTGCAATGGGGGTTGAATAAATCTAATTGCAACTGTATATGTGTGTATGTATGTTTTATAAATTGTGTGTATTTGTTAGTTTTTATTATTTAAAAAAAAAAAGTATTTCATTACTGCTTGCAGGAAACATCCTTCTTCTAAGTGGCCGGGAGAACATGGAAAAGCAGAAGCTTATGCTGATTGACTTTGAGTACAGCAGCTACAACTACAGGTCTGTATGTCTCATTGTAGGTTTGCTTAATCAGTCACCCGTGTGCTTGTGAAAGGATAGTTCAAGTCAAATGCTTCAATTCAAACAATGTACTTTGTTCTGTAAGTGCATAACCATATGGTTTATTTTCCACATTTGCTACGTTTTTCTGGACTTTGCATAGCCTGATAGACAGAGCATTCACTGAGTAGTGTCCTTTTTTTCAAAACTCTCCCTTCATAAACCCAGCTCTATATGGAAGTAATATGTTGAGCATTTGGATCTGAGACTACAAAAATCCTCTCTCTGTCTTTGCGTCTGTTATCCCAGGTCTGTCTCATATGTTTAAAATGCTTGGAGAGAAACTCTATCTTCAAAGAGACTTATAGTCATTGAAACCTGGGGCAGCCATCCAACAGGCCAGTCAAAACATTTTGCCAAGGCTTCACATTCCCACATATGCTCCAGCACAAGATGGATTGGGTTTTACCCAGAATCCATGGACACCCAAATTCAGAAATGCAGTGCTCTGTAGCTGGTGAAGGCTCCACTGCAGCAAATGGGGACATTTGAACAGAATTAAAGCCTGAGAAAAGCCAACCATTGGCAGGCATGATTTATTTTCACAACTTTTCGTCCAAGCTGGTCTTCTAGGTCATGAAATCACACAAGGAAAGTTTTATAGTTTCAGCACTGCATTAAAGGCAGGGGTGAACACAGCCTCAAGACGAATCAGATGGGTCTTTTGTTTGGTTTCCACAGCAGCTGTGAGGCTCGTGTGAAAGAGCTGAGCTTTGGTTGCTCTGCCAGCAGATTAGCACTTTATCTGGCCCCATGTACACTTCAGAGGCTGGTTGTGATAGCTGAAAAATTATAACAGATGTGAAACTCTGTAGGAATGTACACTGGAGACTGTGTATTGTTTGTCATTTAAATGAGCAACTCTTTGTCTTACAGAGGATTTGACATAGGGAACTTCTTCTGTGAATGGATGTACGACTACAACTGTGACACATCTCCGTTTTTCAGAACCAATACCAAGAATTATCCAACCAAAGCTCAGCAGGTATGAGATGCGGAAGGGTAAACTTACTACAGATGTAGACAGTAGGGGAAGGTGGGGCAGAGATCCAGCATACATATCAGCTGTTCAGCAAATGTTAATCTTCATGAATTCCTCATTCACAACAATTAAAAACAAATGTTGCTATTTGACAGATATAAGCCGATGTTCCATTGATTTGCTTGCCTATCTAGTTGGTGTGCAGTCATGGGGCAGTGCACTCACTGCCATAGATTTATTACTGCACCTTGTGGTCAAACATATAAACTGCAACAAGCAGTAACAAAGGCCCATCAGGGGATGAATCATGCTGCCCCATGCTCGCTCTGTGACAGTTAATGACAGGGTTGCCAAATTAGGCTACTTTAAAAATACTCTGTGATCTCCAAGATCATATTTTCTATTTAAAAAATGGAATTAAATCTTAAAAATTCCGCTGAATGTAGACTTAAAGTATGGACTTGTGGAACTGTGAGCAGACCTGCTCTAAAGAATGTCATTACAATGAATACACTTTTCTGTATCTTTCCATTTACAGATGCAATTCTTTAAAAGCTACTTGTCTGAATATGACTCTGGAGTGTTAAACTTTAGTGAGGAAGTCCAGCAAAAAATCAAAGCGGACATGTTGGTGGAGGTTAACAGGTAAACATATTTCCTTTGCTTGCATCTATTTCTCAATCTACTTAGATTGACAAATATTATCTTGCACATTTGATTGTGGATACCAAGTCACAGAGTGAATAAAATATTAATTATAACGCCTCCGTTACTTGTTTATTACACTTTAAAGAAGCATGCTTGGTTTTTAATTGTTTAAAAAAATTAATTTATAACAAATGGAGTCTAGTTGAACACATCTCTTTGTTCTTCTGCGTTTATTGACTCAAAATTGAGAAATGATTAGCATATGGCACCGTTAAAAATTACAGATGTACCCTTTTGCGCCTCCATCTTACTGTACAGAGGCAGCTGGAGATTGCGCAACCATTTGAAGCTTGTCCAAGAGTGGTGCTCATTTCCTGGAAGAGGTTTCAAATCTGGGTCTTAGCTTCTCATCAGTCACGTGGCTTCCACAATGTGTGAAATAAATCTTTCTTTTGTCTTAGGTTCGCCCTCGCGTCACACTTCTTCTGGGGCCTGTGGTCCATAATTCAGGCGAGACTTTCCACCATCGAGTTTGGCTACCTGGTGAGTTTCTGTGTTTAATTATGTTTATGCCAAATAAACATGCATTGGGTTTTAGACAGTATTTTATTATATACTATAATATAGTATATTATTATATAGAACACACTTGTGTACACATGGTTACTGCAATACTGCCTGACAACCCTGAACAAAGTCCCAATATTTGTCAGTTCAGGGTGTCATGACAGAAAATTTTATGCAGTTTGCCACAAATATTTACTTGGACAGGGTAACAGTCAGCAATATTGTCAGCAATATTTTAAGGGAAAGACATTACAGTTCATGGTGACATGACAGCAGAACTACACTAGTGTCTATACATCGATCAGCCATAACATTAAAACCACCTGCCTAATAATGTGTCGGTCCCCCTTGTGCCACCAAAACAGCTCTGACTCGTTGAGGCATGGACTCCACAAGACCTCTGAAGATGTCTTGTGGTATCTGGCACCAAGATGTTAGCAGCAGATCCTTTAAGTCCTGTAAGTTGCAAGGTGGGGCCTCCATGGATCGAACTTGTTTGTCCAGCACATGCCACAGATGCTTGATCAGATTGAGATCTGGGGAATTTGGAGGCCAAGTCAACACCTTGAACTTTTTGTCATGTTCCTCAAACCATTCCTGTATAATTTTTGCAGTGTGGCAAGGAGCATTATCCTGCTGAAAAAGGCCACTGCCATTAGGGAATACTGTTGCCATGAATGGGTGTTCTTGGTCTGCAGCAGTGTTTAGGTAGGTGGTACATGTCAAAGTAAAATCCACATGAATTCCAGGACCCAAGGTTTCTCAGCAGAACATTGTCCAGAGCATCACACTTCCTCCGCCAGCTTGCCTTCTTCCCATAGTGCATCCTGATGCCATCACTTCCCCAGGTAAGCGATGGACACGCACCCGATCGTCCACATGATGTAAAAGAAAACGTGATTCATCAGACCAGGCCACCTTCTTCTATTGCTCCATGGTCCAGTTCTGATGCTCACATGCCCATTGTAGGTGGTGGACAGAGATCAGCATGGGCACTCTGACCGGTCTGTGGCTACACAGCCCCATACACAGCAAGCTGTGATGCACTGTGTTCTGACAACTTTCTATCATAGCCAGTAATGTCAACTTTTTCAGCAATTTGTGCTACAGTAGCTCTTCTGTGGATCGGACCAGACAGCCTAGCCTTCGCTCCCCACGCACAGTAATGAGCCTTGGGCGCCCATGACCCTGTCTCCGGTTCACCGGTTGTCATTCCTTGGACCACTTTTGGTAGGTACTAACCACTGCACACTAGGAACACCCCACAAGACCTGATGTTTTGCAGATGCTCTGATCCAGTCGTCTAGCCATCACAGATTGGCCCTCGTCAAAGTCGCTCAGATCCTTACGTCTTACACTTGCCCATTTTTCCTGGTTCCAACATAAACTTCAAGAACTGACTGTTCACTTGCTACCTAATATATCACACCCCTTGACAGTTGTCACTGTAATGAGATAATCAATGTTATCACTTCACCTGTCAGTGGTTTTAATAATTATGGCTGATCTGTGTGTGTGTGTATGTATGTATGTATGTATGTATATGTATATGTGTGTGTGTGTGTGTGTGTGTATGTATGTGTGTGTGTGTATATATATATATATATATATATATATATATATATATATATATATATATATATATATATATATATATATATATAATATACACACTAGTGTGTGTGTATATATACTATGTATATATTTACAGAGTATATATACACACTAGTGTGTGTGTATATTTACAGAGTAATCAGAATAATTGCTAGGCACATTGTCTGTCTCTCACCACCTTATTTGTTCCCTCCCTCTGTTTATGTCTCCCTCATCCTGACAGGACTATGCCACAGCCAGATTTGACGCATACTTTGAGCTCAAAAAGGAGCTGGGAGTTTAAATGCTGCGTTATTACACAAGGGACAGAAAAGCTAAGAGGAGTGAAGTGGAGACTGCAGACCTGGCTTTTGAATTCACTAGAAAGCAGATGTGTTAACTGTGATGATTACATGGTGCTGCATATGCAATAGTGTACCATGCTACTTCTCAGTGTTTCAGCTCCAAAAGCTCAACACATTTTCATGATGCTGAAAGCTTCTGGGCAGCTGAAAAAAACAAAAACAAACAAAAAAAGCATACAGGTGCATCTCAATAAATTAGAATGTCGTGGAAAAGTTCATTTATTTCAGTAATTCAACTCAAATTGTGAAACTCGTGTATTAAATAAATTCAGTGCACACAGACTGAAATAGTTTAAGTCTTTGGTTCTTTTAATTGTGATGATTTTGGTTTACATTTAACAAAAACCCACCAATTCACTATCTCAACAAATTAGAATATGGTGACATGCCAATCAGCTAATCAACTCAAAACACCTGCAAAGGTTTCCTGAGCCTTCAAAATGGTCTCTCAGTTTGGTTAACTAGGTAAGCCACAAACATTCATTGCCAAAGAAGCTGGCTGTTCACAGAGTGCTGTATCCAAGCATGTTAACAGAAAGTTGAGTGGAAGGAAAAAGTGTGGAAGAAAAAGATGCACAACCAACCGAGAGAACCGCAGCCTTATGAGGATTGTCAAGCAAAATCGATTCAAGAATTTGAGTGAACTTCACA
Source organism: Cranoglanis bouderius (assembly GCA_023630585.1). NCBI lineage: Eukaryota > Metazoa > Chordata > Actinopteri > Siluriformes > Cranoglanididae > Cranoglanis > Cranoglanis bouderius. The sequence goes on from CM042557.1 coordinate 17,217,210, forward strand.
AGGAATGGACTGAGGCTGGGGTCAAGGCATCAAGAGCCACCACACACAGACGTGTCAAGGAATTTGGCTACCGTTGTCGTATTCCTCTTGTTAAGCCACTCCTGAACCACAGACAACGTCAGAGGCGTCTTACCTGGGCTAAGGAGAAGAAGAACTGGACTGTTGCCCAGTGGTCCAAAGTCCTCTTTTCAGATGAGAGCAAGTTTTGTATTTCATTTGGAAACCAAGTTCCTAGAGTCTGGAGGAAGGGTGGAGAAGCTCATAGCCCAAGTTGCTTGAAGTCCAGTGTTAAGTTTCCACAGTCTGTGATGATTTGGGGTGCAATGTCATCTGCTGGTGTTGGTCCATTGTGTTTTTTGAAAACCAAAGTCACTGCACCCGTTTACCAAGAAATTTTGGAGCACTTCATGCTTCCTTCTGCTGACCAGCTTTCTGAAGATGCTGATTTCATTTTCCAGCAGGATTTGGCACCTGCCCACACTGCCAAAAGCACCAAAAGTTGGTTAAATGACCATGGTGTTGGTGTGCTTGACTGGCCAGCAAACTCACCAGACCTGAACCCCATAGAGAATCTATGGGGTATTGTCAAGAGGAAAATGAGAAACAGGAGACCAAAAAATGCAGATGAGCTGAAGGCCACTGTCAAAGAAACCTGGGCTTCCATACCACCTCAGCAGTGCCACAAACTGATCACCTCCATGCCACGCCGAATTGAGGCAGTAATTAAAGCAAAAAGAGCCCCTACCAAATATTGAGTACATGTACAGTAAATGAACATACTTTCCAGAAGGCCAACAATTCACTAAAAATATTTTTTTATTGGTCTTATGAAGTATTCTAATTTGTTGAGATAGTGAATTGGTGGGTTTTTGTTAAATGTGAGCCAAAATCATCACAATTAAAAGAACCAAAGACTTAAACTACTTCAGTCTGTGTGCATTGAATTTATTTAATACACGAGTTTCACAATTTGAGCTGAATGACTGAAATAAATAAACTTTTCCACGACATTCTAATTTATTGAGATGCACCTGTACATGTAAAATTACCATTACAGAGTCATGGGTGGGCTTTTGAAGAAAAAAAAAATCTAGAATAAACTGCTGCACTAACATTTAGAAGCTAGATTCCACCAGATTTGGTGGAAGTACTTGACCCCAAAGAGCCACGTAGTCTCTGCTGTATTATCTTTACAACCTGTGCTAGGAAATGTGAAAGAGGTTCATAAGCGTGGACTTTGAGCTATAGAGCAGTACAACAGACCAAACACATTTGGTAGATTTTCAGTGCTGTGAGACATGCATACACTCATTCAACTTTTTTTTTAGTGAAGCCTTATGATCTTTTTTTTGTGGTTTGTTTATTTCTCTTTCTCTACTTAAACAACTATTAACTGATCTTTTTTTTTTTTTGATGGTAGTAGGTTTAAGGGGGCAATAGTGTGGAAAACAGATACCTTATGGGACCTGGCCACTTGTGTACACTTGAGAAATTGAGATTATGCATGTGATCTGGTTTTAACCTAGTAATTGGAGTCAGAAAAGTTAGTTCTATTAGCTTACTGGCTGTTTCACATTGATACAGTGGTCACTTTCAACTTGTTACATTTTGACAATCCTTCCCCTTTTCATAGTTAGCACATGTACTCAAAAATTTTTTTTTTGACTAATGTAATAACATTAGTCATTTCTCTGAATTTATTATATTTCAATATTTTTTGCTGATATATAAGCGAAACTGTGATAACCTTTTTAAAACTTTTACAATCTTAGCTAATATTTTTTCACATTTGTTATATTTAGCTGTAGATATATTACAGTGATCATATATTAATTTGTTAACATTACTGTGAGTGTCACTCGACATGAGTCATGTAAAAAGTATTTCTAAGTGGAACTTCTCTTTTTTTCCTTTAATGGAAGATGCATTTTTCTTAATAAGAAAGTTGGGTTTTGTGAAGGGATTTAAATGTAGCTAATACCTTCTTCTTCTACACCGTCTGTGTGACATGTAATTGACTATTTAGGTTTACACCCTACCTTTTGAAGCTGTAATCAATTCCTACACATTCTGGCAATTTAATCACAAATTGTAATATAATAACAAGGGGCCAATGGGAAACAGATTTGTGTATGAGTGAATGTAATGACATGATGGTATAAATCATATACTGCAATTCCAGACATTATTTTGTCCCTGACATCATGTATGTACAATATTAAATGACGATTCAAAACCGACCCACATTTTGCTCTACAGTTTGCTCTTTTTATATTGTAATAAAAGGAGAAATAAGCTTTTTGATTTTACATGAATTATCCTTGTTCTATAGTAAATGCTTTGCTCATAAAAAATGAATGGTCTGTTAACATACATTAACAATTCAATAAATAAATAATTAAACATTTGATGGTTCTATTTATTCAGTCTTTATTGGTTTCTTGCATTCCTCAGTGTATTTAATTTTATATTTATTTACTCATTTATTAATTAATTTCTGTAATTACTTACATGTGTTTACATGTGAACATAATTGTTCCTGAGGTTATTTAGTAATTGTACTCCATTTTGTTCTTTATTTTTGTGTCTTGTTTTTCTATCTCTGTGTTTTATATTGCTCTATGCATTCATTTATGTATAGTGAGAAAGTAAAAAAGATTTAAGATTGGTTTATAGTGATGGCTACATTTAGTGTTGAGTGATATTTAAACGGGTTAGTGAAACTTTGAATTCATATAGGCTACATTTGTTTCAACAGCAGATCATTTTCATTTTTTTTTCCTAATGATCAATGTCAATTAATATATAACAGCCAAAGATTAATTATGTTTTGTATTTGCGAACAACCAAAAGTATCTGTAATCGCATAATTACATTTTACAGAATTTGTTTTCTTCTTCAGAACAACCTTTATTGTCAAGTACTGTGGGCAATCTTGGTGTACTGGCGAAATAACAGTAAAATACAAGAAATACAATAATATTAATAAGATAAACAAGAGAAAGCTATGAAAAAAAACTATAAGGATATGAAAACTGAGCAAAAATATAAAGATTTAGGAAAATAAAAATAAAGAATTAACTGTACATTAGTGCAGGATGTGTAAAAGTGGGCCAGTGCAAATGCTCACAGTTGGAGGTAAGAAGGTGCAGTATAGCAGTCCAGTGTGTGTTGATGTAACGCATATGAAACAACAATTTGGGGTTGTTCATTAATGTAATGTGTAATGTCCATGGAGGTGTATAAGTGACCATTGTGGATCCTAAGTATTGTTAATGAGGCCAGATGCGGATGGGAAGAAATTCTTTTTGTGGTGTGAGGTTTTGGTCTTGATGGACCGCAGCCTACTGCCGGAGGGGAGTGGCTCGAAAAGTTTGTGTCCAGGATGAGAGGGGTCAGCCACAATCTTAACTGCCTGCCTCAGGGTCCTGGAAGTGTACAGGTCATAATGGGGTGGCAGATTGCAGCCAATCACCTTCTCAGCAGAGCAAATGACATGCTGTAGTCTGCCCTTGTCCTTGGCAGTGGCAGCAGCGTACGAGATGGTGATGGAGGAGGTGAGTATGGACTCAGTGATGGATGTCAGAGAGCTGATGTTCAGCTCCCACTTGAAGTCTTGGGCGATGATGGTTCCCAGGAAGTGGAAAGAGTCCACAGTATCGACTGGGGAGTCATACAGGATGATGGGGGCAGGTGGGGCTGGGTTCTTCCTTACAAGGTGTAAATTTAGTTACTTGTGTGCTTTACTGCTTATATAATTATGGAACTACATGTATCTTTTTCACAATATTAATGTTAGCTACACTATATTGACAAAAGCTTCCTTCCCCAAACTGTTGCCACAAAGTTTGAAGCACATGATTGTATAGGATATCTTTGTATGCTTGTAAGCATTACAGTTTCCCTTCACTGGCACTAAGGGGCCCAAACCTGTTCCAGCATGACAATGCCCCTGTGCACAAAGCAAGGTGCAAGAAGACAGGATGGGATGTTCAAAGAGCATTGTATATGGGGGTGATGGTCAGGTGTTCACAATCTTTTGGTCATATAGTGTATCTCACTAACACTCTAGCTAGCTAACATAAACAGAAACATGGCAACAATTTGTTATTCACTGATATCACTGTCACCATTTGTTATCACTAACTTTATATAATTTAAACATACTATCAAGTCTGCCTGCCTGACTTTGCTGAGTGGTTTTTGTTCTGTGTCGCGATAATCTAATTATTGACCCTCTCTTGGTTTGTGTCTTTTGCATATCCCTGATACCGTTGTTTGTAGATTGCCCAACCTCTGCATGTTTCCTGTTTTTTGCTTTTTTTTTTAAAATTCTGTTTTACATTTTGGATTTGTCTGCCTGCCTCTCTAATAAACGCTTCAACTGCAATTGCATCCGTTTATGCCTCACCTTTATTATTGAAGTAGTAGTAACTTAAAATAGAAGTCTGGCCTAGGTCCTATTCACTAACAGCAACCTTATTACAAGCAGACTCAGTACCCTTATTTTTATCAGAATTTAGAAGAAGGAAGTGTCTACTCATACACAGTCTTCTATTTTGTGTTAATAGAATAGAACTGTAAATCTCTGGTCTACACCGATCAGCCACAACTTTAAAAACACCTGACTAATACTGTATAGGTCCCCCTTGTGCCGCCAAAATAGCCTTCGCTCCCCATGCACATCAGTGAGCCTTGGGTGCCCAAAACCCTGTCGTCGGTTTACCGGTTGTCCTTCCTTGGACCACTTTTGATATGCACTAACCACTGCATACCGGGAACACCCTACAAGACCTGCTGTTTTGGAGATACTCTGACCCAGTCATCAAGCCATCACAATTTGGTCCAAAGTCGCTCAGATCCTTATGCTTGCCCATTTTTCCTGCTTCCAACACATCAAGTTCGAGAACTGACTGTTCACATGCTACCTAATATATCCCACCCCTTGACAGGTGCCATTGTAATGAGATAATCAATGTTATTCACTTCACCTGCAAGTTATTTTTATATTATGGCTGATCAGTGTATATCGGCAACCAAGTATGACTGCTTTTAATCTGAAAGCAGTGGCTTGGTGCCAGAATAAATTAAGCAGGGATGGAGGGAGTGCTATGAGGTGAAAGCCCTCACATGGTGAAAGTTCTAAAAACTATAGGTTTTCCTAAACTAAAATATGTTTCTCTTATACAGGTGTCTAAAGCAGAAGTAAAGTTCTAACATTTTAAAGTCAATTTATGACCAAATGTGGAAAGGGAGAAAGTTTAAAGTTGAAAGATCTCATTCCAATTTTACTGAAAGACGCCTGTCTACCTATCTTTCTGTCCATGTCACTGTGACATGTAACTATTGCACGTAACTAAACTGTCACCCTTCTCAGATATTTCATCCAGTGATATTTTTGGCAGAAAGCCAAGGCAAGGTTTCTGGTAAAATTAAACTAGGCTAGGCTATTTATGTTTTCTTAAAACAGAGTTGTCAAAGTATATTATTAGCAGGGATTAGCAAAGTATATTATTAGTAGCATTATTATTTTTATTTATTTATTTTTTTTAGGCTAGATCCTACAGGTTTTGAGTCAGGTGCTTATGATTTCATTATTTGTATTTGTAGAAAAACACAAATTTTGATTTTATGAACTGGTGCCAGGTTAAAGATTTCAAGCCATTACTTTATCATTACTTGTACTTCAGAAAAACACTAAACACTTATTTTAATGTTATGAAGTTGTAAAAAAGTCTGCGTCTTTACTGTGCAAAAGTCTTAGGCACCCTATTTATTTTTAGTACAAATTTTGTTAGAGATGTTATTTTATGACGTCTGCATTATTGAGTCAGTACACAAACAATTTATATTTCCAAACATTACTTTTGCAACAACAACAAAAATATGTTACAGAAAAAAAATGTTTGTATGTCAGTAAAGAAAGCAACATATTGCATAACATATTGCATAACATATTGCATAACATATTGCATAACATATTGCCTGTCAAGTGGCATAAGGCCACTTGACAGGCATCTTTGCTTTACAGCATTTCTTTGCATGTACCTAAGACTTTTGCACAGTACTGTATCTTTACTTTTTAACCAAAGATTGCACAAAATAAATGGAAACCAATGGAAAGCTCCTCAAAAAAAATTAGACATTTTTCATTACACTATATTAGCAATTAAAAAAAAAAACATTTCTGAAGAAGATAAACTTGCTGGGACAGAGATGGCTGATCACAGTATCAGTCCTTATTTTGCCAAGCTATTGCTTGTTGGTTTGTTTATATACAATTGGCATGCTGTGCTACACATTCATTTGTTGTTGTTGTTGTTTTTTTTTTTTTGCTCCAGTCCATTGACACAAAGTTTGCCTTCACAAAGTTAACAAGATCTAGGCACACCATGTATTACAGTCTAATCCTTAATAAATAGAACATCAACAATAGAGTGCAGCCAAGACTGTGCCCCACCCTAAACAAAGTTCAGTATGTACAACTCCATTTCCATAAAAGGCGGGATTTTTTCTAAAATGCAATAAAAACAAAAATCTGTGATTTGTCAAGTCTCTTAAAACTTTAATTAACTGACAAAAGTACAAAGAAAAGATATTCAATATTTTCACTGATCAACTTAATTGTACTTTGTAAATATAAACAAATTTAGAATTTGATGCCTTCAGCACACTCAAAAAAAAGTTTACCACTGTGTTACATCACCCTTCCTTTTAATGACACTTTTTAATCATTTGGGAACTGAGGATACTAATTGTTGCAGTTTTGCAAGTGGAATTTTTGGCCATTCTTGCTTGATACAAGACTTCAGCTGCTCAACAGTCCTTGGTTGCCATTGTCTGATTCTCCTCTTCAGGGTGCACTATAGGAGACAGATCTGGACTGCTGGCAGGCCAGTCAAGCACATGCACTCTGGTGTCTACGAAGCTATGCTGTTGTAGCACGTGCAGAATGAGGCCTGGCATTGTCCTGCTGAAATAACCATGGACTTCCTGGGAAAAGACGTGCCTTGATGGCAGCATATGTCTCTCTAAAATCCCAATATACGCCTCCGCGTCAATGGTACTTTCACACATATGCACGTCACCCATGTCATGGGCACTGATGCACCCACATATCCTCACAGATGCTGGCTTTTGCACCTTTTGATTATAACAGTCTGGTTGGTCTTTTTCATCTTTGGCACGGAGAAATCGATGTCCGTTTTTCCCGAAAACAAGCTGAAACGTGAACTCATCTGACCACAGCACACGATTCCACTGCCTTTCAGTCCATCTGAGATGAGCTCGAGCTGACTGACAATTCTCTCACGAAGTTTGGCACAAAGTGGTGAGCCACGACCCATCCTTGCTTGCAAAGTCTGAGCTTTTGGTGGACGCTCCTTTTATGCCCAATCCTGATACCCTCTCCTGTTACCAATTAACCTGATCCTCCAAAATGGTGTTACTTGAATATTCTATAAACCTTTCAGTCTTATTTTGCCTCTGTCCCAACTTTTTTTTTTAAGTTTATTGAAGGCATCAAATTCTAAATTTGTTCATATTTACAAAATACAATTAAGTTGGTCGGTGAAAACATTGAATATCTTTTCTTTGTACTTTGTACTAAAGTTTCAAGAGACTTGACAAATTACAGATTTTTGTTTTTACTGCATTTTAGAAAAAATTACAACTTTTATGGAAATGGGGTTGTATAACAACTGGATCAAATTCTGCTCCTTGCAGAACTGAAAATTATTTACTTATAGTTGGACTACTCAGAAGGTTCATGCCAATGTTGTTTACGGTAATAACTCATAATTGGGGTCTGCTTTCCAGATGTTTTTGTGGGGTTAATGTGGTCATTTTGAAAGACAATATCATAAAAGAAATTAATGTGATTAGACAGTGCTTTTTGTATGCTACACCTCCTCTAATATCAGAGTAAACCTAGAATCTTTAACGTGATAGGTAAAGCTACACATAGCACACATAATATAATCCATGAATTTATCTGACTGACCTTACATTTAAAAAACATGAACCATCCTCCTGGAGATCTACTTTCCTACGTATTCATTACCAGGTGGAATCCAACACACCTTAGAGCGCCATTGGGTGGAGTGATACTGATCAAATTCCAGAGTGAAACTGCATGTCACTGCAGAATTCATGATGATTAGAAACAAGATTAGACATTTACTGCAGCAAGAGACCTCTGCATTCTCTTCAGTGGTCTCTTATTCCATTTACTGCTGTTTCATTTTTTCTTGCCACTGATGCATAGAGTGTGGATTGATTAAAAGCAAAGCTTTTGCCCACAGGTAGTTAGAGGTTTTTACAAGGGCACAATGCTGCAGTTGCATAAACTATTAATTTAGGGAAGTGCAAATGAGAGAAGGCAGCCAGACAGCTGCTGCTGACCAGCAAAGGTTTTTCATTTGTAGGCCTATTGGTGGAAGGAGCAGGCAGTTATAACGGATACCAATAGAAAAGATCTAGAAGGATCTAAGCACTAGTAATAACACAGCTGTAAATGAAGCAGATATATTGAAACACACATACATATACACAACGTACTGTAATAGTGGCCAGGAAGTAGAGAGGGATCTGAACATCACCTGGTCAGAACCAAAGTTTGCCAATGTACAGTGGTGCTTGAAAGTTTGCGAACCCATTAGAATTTTCTATATTTCTGCATAAATATGACCTAAACATTATAAGTATACATTTATATATTGAGGAAAATTATCCAATATTAAATATCTGTGAGTGGCAAAAGTATGTGAACCTTTGCTTTCAGTATCTGGTGTGACCCCCTCATGCAGCAATAAGTGCAACTAAACATTTCCAGTAACTGTTGATCAGTCCTGCACATCATCTTGGAGGAATTTTAGCCCATTCCTCAGTACAGAACAGCTTCAACTCTGGGATGTTGGTGGGTTTCCTCACATGAACTGCTTGCTTCAGGTCCTTCCACAACATTTCTATTGGATTAAGGTCAGGACTTTGACTTGGCCATTCCAAAACATTAACTTTATTCTTCTTTAACCATTCGGTCTACCTTTGGTAGAATGACATGTGTGCTTAGGGTCATTGACTTGCTGCATGACCTACTTTCTCTTGAGATTCAATTCATGAACAGATGTCCTGACATTTTCCTTTAGAATTTGCAGGTATATTTTAGAATTTTTGTTTCATCAATGATGGCAATCTGTCCTGGCCCAGATGCAGCAAAACAGGCCCAAACAATGATACTACCACCACCCTGTTTCACAGATGGTATAAGGTTCTTATACTGTATGTAATATGCAATAAATATGCTTGAATGAGCCTTCTGGCTTGTCCATGTTATCTTTAGCAAATGCAGACAGGCAGCAATGTTCTTTTTGGAGAGCAGTGACTTTCTCCTTGCAACAACCATTGTTGTTCAGCGTTCTCCTGATGGTGGACTCATGAACATTAACATTAGCCAATGTGAGGTAGGCCTTTAGTTGCTTAGATATTACCCTGGGTTCCTTTGTGACCTCGTGGACTATTACACGTCTTGCTCTTGGAGTGATCTTTGTTGGTCGACCACACCTAGGGAGGGTAACAATGGTCTTGAATGTACTCCATGTGTACACAGCCTGTCTGTGGATTGTTGGAGTCAATAATTTTCCTCAATAAATAAAATACCAAATATAATATTTTTGTCATATTTATGCAGAAATATAGAAAATTCTAAAGGGTTCACAAATTTTAAAGCACCACTGTATGGCTGGTTTGCACTGTTACTCCACATTCCAAGAAACTCAGATCAGCATGCCCTGAGCCTGTTTGTTAAGGCACATTCCACAGGCTCTTGTGAGCACATTAAGGTGACTAATATTCCATAATGTATACACTACAGGACACAACCATAGACATTTAAGCTTTTTATGTTTTCACCCCATTGCTATCACACCAAATGCCATGATGTTATATAAGCCATCATGTGCACCATTTTTGCAAAGGAGCCACACTTATTATTCAGGAACTAGGTTTGCAAGGTAACTTCCAAAGCACGTGAAATTTTATTTATTATGATTATTTTATTCAGACTAAATGATTAATAGATTGGTCTGATAAAGGTGACTTATTGGTACTATACAATCATAAACTGAGCACAGTATCTGTAGTGTGGAAGTGAGGGCAAGCTTAAAAAATCAATAAAAGGCACATATCTGCCCACTAACTTGGAAGACAAATAAGTTTGTTAAACAACAACTGTACAGAGCTTGACATAACAGGTGTGGTCTACTGATTAATGCCAAAAGCCACTAATTATTCTGTCGTGTTCAGAATATAAATTACTGAGGTGGTAACTTGCCCAAGGGCAATTATATTACAGCATATGGGAAGAATGTGTTCTCTCTGTATCGTTTTTGTTCTGAAATAAGAAGAGTTGTGCAATTTGCCTATAAGGGATCAGAGGGTGTGAGAAAAAGGACAAGTGCAGCAACAATTGAGATGCAGGATAACTCTAGAACAAGTACAGTCCCTGCAGAAAGTTTTTTTGCTATACACTGAAGACATTTGTGTTTGAGATCAAAAGATGAATATGAGATAATAGATCAGAATTTCAGCTTTCTTTCAACTCGAATTTCACCTCCTGAAGAGGAGACTGAAGAGAAAAAAAACCCAAATCAAACAACAACTGAAAGAAGCTGCAGTACAAACCTGGAGAACCATCACAAAAGAAGAATGCAGCAGTTTGGTGATGTCAGTCAGTTGCCAGCTTGATATAATTATGCCAAGGGATATGCAACCAAATATTAAGTGTTATTAACTTTAATTTATCTTAAGACTATCTGTTCCAATACTTTTGCTCACCTAACACTTGGGTGGTCTGCCAACAAAGGTGTCATGTTCTAAGGTTTGTTTGTTTTGTAAACACATCTAGAGATAAATATCAGGAAATGAAAGCTGAAATTCTTTTGATCTCAAAGAATTGGGCTTGTTATTCCAATACTTTCGAGGGTGACTGGAACTCCGAGGTAATTTTCCACTGAAAATTCAACACAAGCCCTCAGCAGGATTGGTTTGTGTCAGGATAGCAGCCACGTGATGGCTGTTTTTATGCCAGAGTAGGAATCTCTGCCAAAGTAAACTTGGTTTACACATAAAGAGACAAAAAAGAAACATTCAAAATACTACACTGCATAAACAAATGAATGGTTAAACAAGAGGCACAATAAAAAAAAAGATTTACTTTTGTAAAGAAATCTGAAGGAAAATATAAACCTGTCTTATTTAAAATACAGGACAGGTTATTTACAGACATGCATAGATTCTGTCAGGTTTAACTGGTTTAGCAGGTGGCTTATTAGCCACCACTGTCACTTATTATACAAAATAGGTAAGTAATCATCCACCAAATAAATTACACAAAGGACAGCAGAAACTAGGAGGTTGTTTATCATTTCCAAATGTTGTGGAATTATACGTTTTTGCTGAAGGCCCACCTGATTACATTTAGCAAACACTGGATTCACATCCCACATCTTGGAGAGGAATCCATGGGAAAGACCTTGAACAGCAGAGTAGCCCACAGTTGGTCAGTCTTTATCATTTCTGATATGAGTCAAATCCCTGGTATTGGCACTTATTCATCTTCCTTGTCAACTTGTGATAAAATTAATTGAAATATAAACAGTTTTGAGCTATCAAACTATTATAATGAAAAACACTAATAGTGACTTAAAATGGAACAGTCGACTCTAGGGCTGGAATGGGCTAATAGATAATGAACAAATGGTTAAAAAGAGGGAAAGTGGAAGTGATGCTAGAGATATGATGGTAGAGATTCTAGCCCAAAATGAACGAATTAAAAAACATTATTAAATAGGCTGGTAGTTAGTCCATTCTCATTTTTCCAATGAGATCAGTGCATTGCCAATGTGTCAGTGCACTGCCAATTACCTTAATATGTTGGTGTACTTTGTGAGCCATCTTGTGGAGACAAATATACAGTCAGCTCTAGAATTAATGTCAGTCTTGGTAAAGACAGGTTAAAAAAAAAAAAAAAAAAAAGGTTATGAAAGAAAACTGTCTTTGTGGATAATTAGCTTAATTTAATGTACATGCACGCACACACACACGAAAATATTGGAACTACAAGGCCAATTCTTTTGTTTGAGTTTGAGATCAAAAAATGAATACGTGATGATCAGCGTTCAGCTTTTATTTCCTGATATTTACTAACCCCATTTCCATAAAAGTTGGGATTTTTTCTAAAATGCAATAAAAACAAAAATCTGTGATTTGTTAAGTCTCTTGAAACTTTAATTAACTGACAAAAGTACAAAGAAAAGATATTCAATGTTTTCACTGACCAACTTAATTGTATTTTGTGAATATAAACAACTGCATAGACACAGAGTGTGTCCAGATCTGTCTCCTATGGTGCATCATGAAGAGGAGAATCAGACAATGGTGACCGAGGACTGTTGAGCAGCTGAAGTCTTGTATCAAGCAAGAATGGGCAAAAATTACACTTGCAAAACTGCAACAATTAGTATCCTCAGTTCCCAAACGATTAAAAAGTGTCATTAAAAGGAAGGGTGATGTACCATAGTTGTAAACATGCCTCTGTCCCAACTTTTTTTTGAGTGTGCTGAAGGCATCAAATTCTAAATTTGTTTATATTTACAAAATACAATTAAGTTGGTCAGTGAAAACATTGAATATCTTTTCTTTGTACTTTTGTCAGTTAATTAAAGTTTCAAGAGACTTGACAAATCACAGATTTTTGTTTTTCTTGCATTTTAGAAAAAAACCCAATTTTTATGGAAATGGAGTTAATACATCCAGATGTGTTAAACAACTTAGAACATGGCACCTTTGGTGGCAGACCATCAAATTTTTAGTTCAGCAAACGTATAGGCCCAGATAGTCTTAAAGTAAATAACACTTAATATTTGGTTGCATATCCATTGCTTGCAATAACTGCACCAAGCTGGTGACCCACTGACATTAGCTAGTCTTCCCACCACACTGGACCCATCCACCTGTCTCTGACCCATCTAGACAAAAAGGACAACTACGTAAGGATGTTGTTCAGAGACTTCAGTTCAGCATTGAACACAATCATCCCACAACAGTTGATAAAGCTGAGCCTGCTGGGTTTAAACACCTCCCTCTGCAACTGGATCCTGGACTTTCTGACCGGGAGACCCCAGTCAGGATCGGCAACTCCAGCACCACCACACTGAACACCGGTGCCCCCCAGGACTGTATGCTTCACTGCTGTTTACCATGCTGACTCATGACTGTGCTGCTAAATTCAGTTCTAATCACATCATCAAGTTTGCTGTTGACACTATAGTTGTGGGCCTCATATAGTTGTGAGTCAGCGTACAGGGAGGAGGTGAACCAGCTCGAAGAATGGTGTAGAGACAACAATCTATCTCTTAATGTTGATAAGACTAAAGAGATTGTCGACTTCAGGAGGACCCAAGTGGACCACTCACCACTGCACATCAATGGAACAACTGTGGAGAGAATCAAAAGCTCCAAGTTTCTTGGTGTAGACGTAAAGAAGGACCTCTCCTGAACTCTCAAGACCACCTGCCTAGTCAAGAAGGCCCAGCAGAGCGTCCACTTCCTGCAGAGGCTGAAGAGAGCCAAACTCCCTCCTCCCATCCTCACCTCCTTCACCAGAGGGATGATAGGCAGACAGATTACTCAACACCCTGCCTCCCAATGCTCACCTGGGCTAGTCAAACACCGAACCCAGTAAGACTCATCAGTCACTTTACATTATGGAACTCGTTTTGGCTGCCAATATTGCTGCTATACTTGTGCTGCTACATTACAAAATAGTTTACAGTTCTGTTCTGTGTTTTTATTGTCTTGCACTTGTCTCACACTGTTGTGTATTTACACTTTATGTAGTCTTGTGTAATGTTCTGTGTTGCACCATGGTCCTGAAGAAATGACATTTCGTTCCAATGTATACAAGCTATACAGAGGAATGACAATAAAAACCCACTTGACTTGACTTGACTTTTTCCTTGGCCAACCTGTTCCATGTCTGATTGTTAGTACACCAGTGTTTTCTTTCTTAGTCAGGACATTCAAAATTGTTGTATTGGCTATACCCAATGCTTGTGCTTGTGACTCTGATTGATTTTCCAGGGCCATGTTCAAAAGGTACCATGTTCTAAGTTGTTTAACACATACAGATATAGATTATAGATCTAGTGTATAGCAATATATATATATATATATATATATATATATATATATATATATATATATATATATATATACATACACACAGTATATAGTTGCAATCAAAATTATTCAACCCCCGTTACAAATCAGGTTTATTGTTAAAATTTACAGACTTTCAGCTTCTTACAATGAACAAATCAAACAAAAGCAATAGAAATAGTTCAACACAACGAATGATTCAAGTGGTTTCCCCAAATTCAACTGAAAATGCAACTTATAATGACTTCTCCAGTTTCAAAATTATTCAACCCCCTGAATAGAATCCCTCACAACAGCACAAATATGCAAAACAGGTGTTGTCTCAAGCACACTTTGATGCAACTAATCAAGGGCTTCATTAGTTGCACCAGGTGTGCTTGAGCTGGAAAACATGAAATACCTGAACTGGCTAGGGGCAGAAAATATATGAAATACCTGGATGGGGCAGAAAAAGGAAGCTATCAATTGCTACAACCAGAATTCTGAGAAGGCAGGTTGTGAAAAACCCTCGAGTGACTGCAAAAGACCTGCAGCAAGACTTGGTGGGAACAGGCACTGAGGTTTCAGTGAGCACAGTATGGAGCGTACTAAACGCAAAAGGTTTACATGCCAGAACTCCAAGATGTACACCACTACTGACCCAAAAGCACAAGAAAAGGTGGCTCAAAATCATATAGATAAGCCACAGAAGTTTTGGGATTCTGTTCTGTGGAGCGATGAAACAAAACTGGAACTTTTCGGCACGATGGATCAGTGGTATGTCTGGAGAAAGAAGAATGAAGAAAGAACACTCTGTCCACAGTCAAGCATGGTGGTGGCACGGTGATGCTCTGGGGCTGCTTTGCATCCTCTGGCACTGGAAACCTGTAGCGTGTGGAAGGCAAGATGGATTCATTTAAGTATCAGGAAATCCTAGGAGAAAACTTCATGCTGTCTGTGAGGAAGCTGAAGCTTGGGCGTCATTAGACCTTCCAACAGGACAATGATCCCAAGCATACTTCAAATTCCACCTGACTTTTTGATTTGAAGAAGGCAATTGCAGCACGCAAACCCAAGAATATTATTAAACTGGAGGCCATTGCTCATGTGGAATGGGCTAAGATTCCTCAGGAAAGCTGCCAGAAGCTGGTGTCTGGCTATGAATCTCGTTTGCAGCAGGCCTTAACAGCAAAAGCGTGCTCTACTAAGTACTAAAGATGCTTGCCATGAAGGGGTTGAATAATTTTGAGACTGGAGAAGTCATTATAAGTTGCATTTTCAGTTGAATTTGGGGAAACCACTTGAAGCATTCATTGTGCTGAACTATTTCAATTGCTTCTGTTTGATTTGTTCATTGTAAGAAGCTGAAAGTCTGTAAATTTTGACAATAAACCTGATTTGTAATGGCGGTTGAATAATTTTGATTGCAACTATATACAGTGGGGAGAAAAACTATTTGATCCCCTGCTGATTTTGTACATTTGCCCACTGACAAAGAAATGATCAGTCTATAATTTTAATGGTAGGTGTATTTTAACAGTGAGAGACAGAATAACAACAAAAAAATCCAGAAAAACACATTTCAAAAAAGTTATAAATTGATTTGCATTTTAATGAGTGAAATAAGTATTTGATCCCCTATCAATCAGCAAGATTTCTGGCTCCCAGGTGTCTTTTACACAGGTAATGAGCTGAGATTGGGAGCACTCTCTTAAAGGGAGTGCTCCTAATCGCAGTTTGTTACCTGTAAAAAGACACCTGTCCACAGAAGCAATCAATCAATCAGATTCCAAACTCTCCACCATGGCCAAGACCAAAGAGTTGTCCAAGAATGTCAGGGGCAAGATTGTAGACCTACACAAGGCTGGAATGGGCTACAAGACCATCGCCAAGCAGCTTGGTGAGAAGGTGACAACAGTTGGTGCGATTATTCGCAAATGGAAGAAACTGTCATTCTCCCTCGGTCTGGGGCTCCATGCAAGATCTCACCTCGTGGAGTTTCAATGATCATGAGAACGGTGAGGAATCAGCCCAGAACTACACGGGAGGATCTTGTTAATGGTCTCAAGGCAGCTGGGACCATAGTCACCAAGAAAACAATTGGTAACACACTACGCCATGAAGAACTGAAATCCTGCAGCGCCCGCAAGGTCCCCCTGCTCAAGAAAGCACATGTACAGGCCTGTCTGAAGTTTGCCTGAATGATTCAGAGGAGAACTGGGTGAAAGTGTTGTGGTCAGGTGTGGTCAGATCTCTTTGGCATCAACTCAACTCGCCGTGTTTGGAGGAGGAGGAATGCTGCCTATGACCCCAAGTCATAACACCATCCCCACCGTCAAACATGGAGGTGGGAAC
This sequence comes from Cranoglanis bouderius, assembly GCA_023630585.1. Classification (NCBI taxonomy): domain Eukaryota; kingdom Metazoa; phylum Chordata; class Actinopteri; order Siluriformes; family Cranoglanididae; genus Cranoglanis; species Cranoglanis bouderius. The sequence goes on from CM042557.1 coordinate 17,233,761, forward strand.
ATTATGCTTTGGGGGTGTTTTTCTGCTAAGGGGACAGGACAACTGCACCGCATCAAAGGGACAATGGATGGGGCCATGTACCGTCAAATCTTGGGTGAGAACCTCCTTCCCTCAGCCAGGGCATTGAAAATGACCTTAATGACTTGGAGAGGATCTGCAAAGAGGAGTGGGACAAAATCCCTCCTGAGATGTGTGCAAACCTGGTGGCCAACTATAAGAAACGTCTGACCTCTGTGATTGCCAACAAGGGTTTTGCCACCAAGTACGAAGTCGAAGGGGTCAAATACTTATTTCACTCATTAAAATGCAAATCAATTTATAACTTTTTTGAAATGCGTTTTTCTGGATTTTTTTGTTGTTATTCTGTCTCTCACTGTTAAAATACACCTACCATTAAAATTATAGACTGATCATTTCTTTGTCAGTGGGCAAAAGTACAAAATCAGCAGGGGAACAAATACTTTTTTCCCCCACTGTGTGTGTGTGTGTATATATATATATATATATATATATATATATATATATATATATATATATATATATACTTAACAACTAATTGTGAGGCTGTATATAGAGGCTGTTGTGTATGTGAAAATCCCAGGAGATCTGATGGTTGTTTGATGTGATCATTACCTGAAGCTCTTTACCTGTATCTGCATGATTTTTTTGCATTGCGCTGCTGCCCCATGATTGGCTGATTAGATATCTGCATGAATGTTCCTTTTGAAAGTACTGAAATGGCAAGGTCAATTTTTTTTTTGTTGTTGTATGCTGAAGACATTTGGGCATAGGGTAGCACACAAAAATTATACTAATGTCATTTTATCTTTGAAAGTGTTAGGGTTTCCCTCTCCGCGCTGCTCGCTGAGGACAGCGAGTAGCGCAATTTCCCCATTCACAAACTCGGTTGGACTTTTCCCTCATGCGGCTCGCTGAGGGCAGCGAGTAGCACATTTTCCCATTTCACAGACTCTTGCTTTGTTTTTCTCGCCACGTGTTTCTTTGTTTTGGTTTACATTATGTCTCCGCCCCGGTTTGCTCATTGGTTCTCTGTTTTATGTTTCTTTATGAGTTTCAGGTGTTTTGTGTTTCCACTCATTTTCATTCATATTATTTAAGCCTTTTGTTTCCCCGCCGGGGCGCGGAATATTGAACTGAATGTACGAATGAATATTCTGTGCGTTTGCACTCACCTCGTGTTTCCTGGACTGTGGTTTATTGCCTCGCTATCCTGTGGATTATTTCCTTGTTATTCTGTGGATTATCGCCTCACTATTTTGTGGATTAATGCCTCGCCACTTTGTGGATTATTGCCTTGATTTTTTGTGGATTATTGTTTGTTTTTTGTCCCTGCTTTTGTGTTCTGTTACTTATGGTTATGTCCCTATTAAAGTGACTTTTCCCCAACACATGCATCCAGCCCTCCCGTATGTTTCGTAACAGAATACTCCGCCTAACATGGATACAGGCACAACTTTACTTTCTTAGTTTGGAGGACCCCAAGCCCGACGAGGAACAGTGGTTGGGGTTCCTCCTATCCCATTTGGTTGGCTCCGCTCACCAGTGGGTGGAGCTTCAGTGGAGGTCTCCTCAGTGGAGCTCAGACCGGGGGTCAACGTGGCGACCTCCAAGTTCCCCGCTCCAGCCCTGCTCCAGCCGGGAGTCAACGTGGCGACCCCCGCTCCAGTCCTGTTCCTGCCGGAGGTCCATGAGGGGACCTCTGCTCAAGCCATGTTCCTGCTGGGGGTCCACGAGGGGACCTCCGCCCAAGCCACATGCCTGCTGGGGGTCCACGAGGGGATCTCCGCCCATGCCACGTGCCCACCGGGGGTCCATGAGGGGACCTCCGCCCAAGCCACGTGCCCGCCGGGGGTCCACGGGATGACCTCCTCCCAAGCCAAGTCCATGTCGGAGGTCCACGGGATGACCTCCTCCCAAGCCAAGTCCATGTCGGAGGTCCACGGGATGACCTCCTCCCAAGCCAAGTCCATGTCGGAGGTCCGCGGGATGACCTCCTCCCAAGCCACGTCCATGTCGGAGGTCCACGGGATGACCTCCTCCCAAGCCAAGTCCATGTTGGAGGTTCACGGGATGACCTCCTCCCAAGCCAAGTCCATGTTGGAGGTCCACGGGATGACCTCCTGTCCTAGTCCAAGACCATGTCCTAGTCCAAGTCCATGTCCTAGTCCAAGACCATAACCTAGTCCAAGACCATAACCTAGTCCAAGTCCATGTCCTAGTCCAAGACCATGTCCTAGTCCAAGTCCATGTCCTAGTCCTAGTCCATGTCCATGTTCCTGCCCTAGTCCTAGTCCATGTCCAAGTCTCAAGCCAAGTTCCACGCCAAATCTCAAGCCAAGTTCCACGCCAAGTCTCAAGCCAAGTTCCACGCCAAGTCTCAAGCCAAGTTCCACGCCCCGCTCACACCTGTGGCCATCGGGACGGCCAGCCACGCTTCGCTCATGCCTGTGGCTGACGGGACTGCAACCACGCTCCGCTCTGGTCTAGGAACTCTGGACTATGCCTGCCTCGGGACCTCGGGGGCAGAGATTATTATCCTGATATTATTATATCCCAGGGGCCAAGGTCCGCCAGAGTGGTCAGAACTTTTTTTTTGGGGGGGGGGGGGGGCTCTGTTAGGGTGTCCCTCTCCGCGCTGCTTGCTGAGGACAGCAAGTAGCGCAATTTCCCCCATTCACAAACTCGGTTGGACTTTTCCCTCGCGCTGCTCGCTAAGGACAGTGAGTAGCGCATTTTCCCATGTCACAGACTCTCACTGGGGCGGGGGTAGCTCAGTGGTTAAGAAGTTGGGCTACTGATCGGAAGGTCGTGAGTTCAAATCCCAGCACCGCCAAGCTGCCACTGTTGGGCACTTGAGCAAGGACCTTAACCCTCAACTGCTCCCCAGGTGCTGCAGCAAAAATGGCTGTTCACGGTTTGTAGTGCGTGTGTTCACAACTCCTAATGTGTGTGCACTAACTTGGATGGGTTAAATGCAGAGGACAAATGTATGGGTTACCATACATTGGCCTTCACATGTCACTTTCACTTTGTTTTCCTCACCACGTGTTTCTTTGTTTTGGTTTACATTATGTCTCTGCCTCTGCGTGTTTATTGGTTCTGTGTTTTTGGTTTACATCATGTCTCCGCCCCGGTTTGCTCATTCGTTCTCCGTTTTATGTTTCTTTATGAGTTTCAGGTGTCTTGTGTTTCCACTCATTTTCATTCATATTATTTAAGCCTTTTGTTTCTCTGCCGGGTCGCGGAGTATTGAACTGAATGTATGAATGAATATTCTGTGTGTTTGTACTCGCCTCGTATTTCCTGGACTGTGGTTTATTGCCTCGCTATCCTGTGGATTATTTCCTCGTTATTCTGTGGATTATCGCCTCGCTATTTTGTGGATTATTGCCTTGATTTTTTGTGGATTATTGTTTGTTTTTTGTCCCTGCTTTTGTGTTCCGTTACTTTTGGTTACATCCCTATTAAAGTGACTTTTCCCTAGCACATGTATCCAGCCCTCCCGTGTGTTTCGTAACAGAAAGACTTAGCCCTGTTAGCCTGTTTATACCAGCTGCCCCTGGTAATGTACTGAATTATATTAGGAGGCGATCAGTTATCAGATTAAATACAAATGTATCTTCTTAACGAATTCTAAATATACTTACTTATAATGTACTAAAATTACATATTAACATTAGAGCAGTCAATATTAAAAACACAACATTCTGACTTTCCCCCTCAAAAGAACTACACTTTCACAGCAAGCACTAATTGAAACCCATTTTACTAGCATACATACATTTATATCAGTAAACCCACAGAGCATGGAGCATACAATTATGCATTAATCTTAATAAAGATTATCTTAATAACAGAATCGGTTTTTATAATTAAACAGTGTTTTAGTATAATACCTAGAAGAAATGGGAAATTGTTAAATTGTTCTTGAAATGCATTACTATACTAATTGTTTTAAACACAACTTGCAAAAAGTTTCAAAACAAAGTTTATAAAGTTTAAAAATACATTTAAAACATCTAACAAGTGTATTTATAAAATTAAATGAAATGTTAAGCAAAAGTACAATTTACAGTGATGCATTTATAAAAATCATACTACAATACAATTATATTTATAATATGATCAACATTTAATTACTATCATTTAAAAATAATATATTTTAGCATATTTGAATTAGGTACAGTGCCCTCCACTAATATTGGCACTCTTGGTAAATATGAGCAAAGAAGGCTGTAAAAAATGGTCTTTATTGTTGAACCTTTTGATCTTTTATTCACAAAATTCACAAAAATATTCTGCTCTCATGGATATCAAACATTTGCAAACAAAACACAGGTTTATCCAAAAAATCTGTTTATCCATTCCTCCATACAGAATCTCTCCAGATCCTTCACATTTCGAGGTCCACGCTGGTGGCCCTCCTCTTCAGTTCACCCCACAGGTTTTCTATGGGTTTCAAGTCAGGGGACTGGGATGGCCAGGGCAGGACCTTGATTTTGTGGTCAGTAAACCATTTTTGTGTTGATTTTGATGTATGTTTTGGATCATTGTCCTGCTGGAAGATCCAACCACGGCCCATTTAAAGCTTTCTGGCAGAGGCAGTCAGGTTTTCATTTAATATCTATTGATATTTGATAGAGTCCATGAAGCCATGTATCCTAACAAAATGTCCAGGTCCTCTGGCAGAAAAACAGCCCCAAAACATTAAAGAGCCACCACCATATTTAACCGTGGGCATGAGGTACTTTTCCATATGGCTACCTCTCTGTGTGCACCAAAACCACCTCTGGTGTTTATTGCCAAAAAGCTCTGTTTTAGTTTAATCTGACCATAGAACCCGATCCCATTTGAAGTTCCAGTAGTGTCTGGCAAACCGAAGACGCTCAAGTTTATTTTTGGATGAGAGTAGAGGCTTTTTTCTTGAAACCCTTCCAAACAACTTGTGGAGATGTAGGTGACTTCGGATTGTAGTTTTGGAGAATTTTTGAACCAAGGCCGCAACTAACTTCAACTGCAATTCTCCAGCTGTGATCCTTGGAGATTTTTTGGCTACTTGAACCATCCTCTTCACAGTGTGTTGAGACAATATAGACACACGTCCAATTCCAGGTTGATTCATAACATTATATTTTTCTCATATGAATTCATAGGGTGCCAATAATTGTTGCACACCTATATTTAACAAAGATATATATATTTTTGGATAAACCTGTGTTGTGTTTGCAGTTGTTTGATATCTATGAGAGCAGAGAATTTTTGTGAATTTTTTTAACAAAAGATCAAAAGGTTAAACCATAAAGACAATTTTCACAGCCTTCTTTGCTCATATTTACCAAGGGTGCCAATATTAGTGGAGGACACTGTATATAAATTCGTTAGTATATTTATAGCATACTGCTACAGGGTTTGCTTTGTCTAAGCAGAGGTACATGTATTTACATGATTTAATATGTGATAACATATCTTAGATGAAAGTCCAAAGACCACTGTTTTTCTAGTTTTGACTACCTATTTTGAACAATTCTTTAAGTGCAGTAGGATATGTCATTCCTACTTACTAGTACAAAAGAAAAAAAAAATCAGCATGTATCTGGTGCAATGACAGATGTGGAGAAGACGGTATATATAAACATCATCTATTAAGGGAAATAAAAGATGTATTTTGATTAAAAAAAAAAAAAAAAAGTCCATGCCCTAAATGTCTGAAGATGTCACAGGATGTGTTTTGAGGAAGTTAACCCTTTTGGGGGAAACCACTTTTGTCAGTCATTTTAAAAAAAGAATATTATGTTTCTGACAATGTTTTAGTAAGTTTTTTTTGTAAAATTCACCAGTGCTGCTTCTTAATATTGTTTACAAATGATTTCCTTTACAACACAATACTGTTCATTGTGTCAAATCCATAATTATGTCCATGGTGTGGTTACATTTATAAGTAGAGCAAATGCCATTTGGCTACTGGCTGTCGCAGTGCATGCATCATCATCCTCCAGTGCTCGTCCTCCACACTTTGACTCTTCCCAAAGCTTAGCTGACCAATTAAGCACTTGGACCTCTTTCGGGGACGGAGCTCATAGACAGACAAAGTGAGGATACATTCCCTAATCTGAGATTCTGGTAGTGCGAAGATCAGGACCTCATTGAACACAGTCACGTCCCAACGAGTCCTCTCAGAGGTTCTCTGATGTCTAATCCTACACTGGTTACACACAATTTTGGTTCTGGCATATAAAGCTAAAAACAGACAGAAGAAATCCTTCAGTGCAATATGTGACTTATTTCAACAATCAGAATTAGCTCAGTTAATTGACCAAACATTCCAAATTCGCTCCTCTTGAAAATATACTCTCAAGTGCAATTTAAATAATAATTCAAATAATTCAAATATTTTTTGTTGAATGCATCTCAGCATGTTTCAATAAAAATAAAGTTTGCTTTACCTCTTTCCACCTTACTAGATCGGAAAACGGTCCTGATCTTCAGGACTCCCACCTCCAGTCTATGAGACGTGGGCATATATTTAAGAGAAAGAAGGACCTCACCAACAATGTCCTGCAAAATGAAAAGTTATGGTATTTTACCAAACTACAGAAACTTCTTGAGCAAGTTTCTGTCAGCACTCTGTCTGCTGCCTAAATTCATTTTTGCCTAGCTACATTTACAATTTCAGATCAACTTATGTTAACTACAAGTGCTGATATGTTAGGAACAGTTACCAAAAATACATGTGCCTTTATCGCTTAAAAAAGGTTTATAATAATATAGAAACATTCAAAATTGTGCTGCAACATTGCAGAAGTGGTGCAGTTACTGTTTCTGGTTTAAAATATGATTTACAGCATTTATTTGTGTCCAGCTGAACTTTAACATTTTAAGTGCTATTTCAGTGTCATTACAGCAAACATGACAATTTGCTCTGAATAAACCTTTTGCTTAGAATATTAATCAAGAACTTATAAAGTCTTGTTTTGACTTAATTTTTTGTTGGTTTTCCTCCTAATATATAGACTCACTTTCTTTGGTCTTTGTAGGTCTGCCAACATTTCCAATGGAGATAAGATCTTTAGACCATTCAGAGATGCACGGACCTCCCCCAGAATACCATGTCGGGAGTGTTTATCAAAATCTCTCACCTACAATGACAAATGATTCTTAATACAGAAACAACATATAGTGCCCTCCACTAATATTGGCACCCTCGGTAAATATGAGCAAATAATGCTGTGAAAAATAATCTTTATTGTTTAACCTTTTGATCTTTTGTTAAAAAATTCACAAAAATACTCTGCTCTCATGGGTATCAAACAACTGCAAACAAAACACAGGTTTATCCAAAAAACAAAAAAACAAATCTTAGGTGTGCAACAATTATTGGCACCCCTATGAATTCATATGAGAAAAATATTTTTGAAGTATATTCCCGTTGATATTTTACATTTTTTTTTAGTACACCTGGGTGACTAGGAACAGGAATTTGTTCAAAAATGACTTCCTGTTTCACAGGGGTATAAATATGAGGTAACACACAGGCCACATTCCCTTAGTCATTCATAACAATGGGTAAGACCAAGGAATATAGGTGTGATGTGCGTAAAAAGGTTGTTGAGCTTCACAAAATGGGAAGTGGCTATAAGAAAATAGCACAAGCATTGAAAATTTCCACCATCAGGGCAATAATTAATAAGTTCCAGTCAACTGGAAATGTTGTAAATCAACCTGGAATTGGACGTGTGTCTATATTGTCTCAACGCACTGTGAAGAGGATGGTTCGAGTGGCCAAAAAATCTTCAAGGATCACAGCTGGAGAATTTCAGAAGTTAGTTGTGTCTTGGGTTCAGAAAGTCTCCAAAACTACAATCTGAAGTCACCTACATCACCACAAGTTGTTTGGAAGGGTTTCAAGATAAAAGCCTCTACTCTCATCCAAAAACAAACTCAAGCGTCTTCAGTTTGCCAGACACTACTGGAACTTCAAATGGGATCGGGTTCTGTGGTCAGATGAAACCAAAATAGAGCTTTTTGGCAATAAACACCAGAGGTGGTTTTAGCACACACAGAGAGGTAGCCATATGGAAAAGTACCTCATGCCCACGGTTAAATATGGTGGTGGCTCTTTAATATTTTGGGACTGTTTTTCTGCCAGAGGACCTGGACATTTTGTTAGGATACATGGCATCATGGACTCTATCAAATATCAACAGATATTACATGAAAACCTGACTGCCTCTGCCAGAAAGATTAAAATGGGCCGTGGCTGGATCTTCCAGCAGGACAATGATCCAAAACATACATCAAAATCAACACAAAAATGGTTTACTGACCACAAAATCAAGGTCCTGCCCTGGCCACCCCAGTCCCCTGACTTGAAACCCATAGAAAACCTGTGGGGTGAACTGAAGAGGAGAGTCCACCAGCACACCTATATTAAACAAATATATTTGTTTTGATAAACCTGTGTTTTGCTTGCAATTGTTTGATATCCGTGAGAGCAGAGTATTTTTGTGAATTTTTTTGAACAAAAGATCAAAAGGTTAAACAATAAAGATCATTTTTCACAGCCTTCTTTGCTCATATTTACCAAGAGCGTCTGAAATTACTTTTTTAAAACAGTGCATTAACACTTTTTTTTTAACAACTGTGAACTCTTAAACAAGCCAATGTGGCTCGTTTCAATGTGACTCCCTGTAACATTTCAAAAAGTATCACACAATATATGTCTTTATTTAGTTAAAGCAATATATTTAAATCTGCAGTACTGAATTTTTGCCTCTCTATCGGCATTTCTGTTTGAAACATAAAATTGCATGTTACTTGCAGAGTTATTTTATTTTACGTGGGTTGTGCTTTGGCACTGTTTCTCTGCACGGATGAATCTGATGGTTTGAGGAATACTGTATGTATGGGTTGTATATTAGCTCCAATACTTAACAACAGATATGGTTTTCTTGGAGTAGAGGTGACTTGCTCTCTCTCATAGCTAGCAGACAACAGGGTTGTCGAATTTAGTAGGGACGCTAGGGACATGTCCCTACCAATATCCAGCGACTACTTAAATGGTACACAAACGGTAAACAAATCTCATTCTCTACTACAAGTCCCGCCTCCCTAACCCACGTCGCTAATAGGACTTAGGCTTTGCCCCTTCTTGCTGACGTGTAAGAGGTTGTAGCTACATCCGGTTGTACAAAGCGCTAAAGCTCTGTCAACTAGATGTGCATCATGAAGGCTACCGATACGTGAGGAAGACCATCCTTATATCAACAGTTCTGTTCTGTTCTGTTCTGTTCTGTGCACAAAAACACAGGGCAAATCGCATGTCATATTGATTCAGGGACAGTTCGTTTTTTCAATATGTGACAATCCCATATTAATGGGATGAGTGGCAAGCCTAAACATTAGTTTGTGTGTGTGTGTGTGTGTACTTTGACTTGTTGTAAAGTAGCTCCTAATGTCCACCTTTCTTTTTTGGCTGCCATCCTGACTCAGCATATCACCAAATTAGCCTAATTGGCCACACACACACACACACACACACACACACACACACACACACACACACACACACACACACACATTAGGAGCTATTTTACAACAAGTAAAAGTGTAAATGATTTAAAATATTTTCTCAAATGCTAATGTTTAGAGTCAACAATAATGGTAATAATACTTAACCAAGCCATAACAGTTTTTCCTCAGTGTTCATATGGCATGCATCAATTTGTTATTTTATCAGGTGACAGAAGCAGTCCTGCCAGGTAGTAGCTCAGATAAAGCAGGAAGAGAGGCAGGTGGAAAGGCAAGGTGACAGGCCTAGGCTTGTAATAACGTGATTATGTAACAACGTGATTATAAGAGTAAGGGGGGGGGGGGGTGTCTCTGCAGACTTCTTTTATGTCCCCACCAATGTCAAAATCAAATCTACGCCCTTGGCAAACAATAAGTGCAATTTACCACACGGACCATAGCAAAACAAAACAAAACAAACAAAACAAAAAAAAAAAACCCAACAACATAGGGAACTTGATACCTAGCTCAATCAGGCGAACAAGTGCGCTAATGTTAGCTAACTACCAACTGAGCCACTGAAATGTCTTACTTGTTCAGCAGAAACAACAGGTGACAACAGGTGATTCCCCAGATGTCAACAATGATTGCCATTTAGAGCTATCCGGATTAAAGCGGCCAACTAGATGACAAGTTTAAATTCTAAAGACAAGCTGCAAACACTCCACCATCCTCCGCACCCACACACGCGATATAGTAGCTGGGTCTTCTTCTTTCTGTTTACAGACATGATGTAACCATGCAAAGATGAATGATGTCAAACTGACATTTCCCACAAAATCTGATTGTAAGGTAAGGAGACAGTTTTCAACAATGTTATTTATGTACTTGCTCAATAATTGATTTTTTGTTCATTTGTAACCAAAATAAGTTCCATACTGCAGCTTTAATATTAATTTGTGAAATAAATGAATAAAATAAAAAAAAAAGAAGAGTGAGTTTCTCTCACAACCCCATTTGTAAATCAAGCGACCTCACATGTCGTCATGACCCCTAGTTTGGGAACCCCTAGTCATTGGCCGGTACATCCCTACCTAGAGGACTGTCCAGCTCCACCAGGGAAAACCACAGTCAACAGTGATTTCCCACTGAAGGGACATCACTCCTAGGAGGACCCCTTTCATGAAAAAAGTCTCATGTTACCAGTGAGTTAGAGCTTGTGGCCCTCTCTCTGTCACAAGGATGCATCTAAATCTGTGGTATTTTGGGGTTAGCCCCAGGCTGATAACCCACTTCTAAAATGTCCTTAATTCCAACAGACCCAAGGGGACTACTTTTGCAGCTGTATTAACAAGCCTAGCAGCCTTAACAGGGGCTGGTCCGAATCTGTTTGGTAAGCACAATAATGTCTGCCACATGTTGATGTGACAGAGTGGCTAGGTTTCTCAATGATTTGCTTCACACTGATGAATTGTATGGTCTGCTCCATTATTAGGGAGCTTTCTTCAAAGTTCACCATGATACTGAGCATTGTAATCTGTGCAAGGAGGGTGGACATGTCCGGGAAGGCCTGCACCTTGGTGGAGGCACATAGGAGCCAGTTGTCCAAATACAGCAGTATCCTCATCCTTCTGGCAATCACAGGTGACAAAGACTGCTGTAGGCATTTTGAGAACACCTGTGGTGTTGGAATGCTTGTCATTTTAACGCAAATATACACTGCTGCTAGAAAATTCGTGAACCCTTTACAATTTTCTGTATTTCTGCATAAATTTTTACCTGAAATGTGATATGATCTTCATCTAAGTCCTAAAACTAGATAAAGAGAACCAAGTTCAATAAATGATGGAAAACCATTGTAGTTATCATTCAGTAACATGTAGTTATTATGTAGTAAATTATTCAACATTAAATATCTTCGTTGGAAAAAGTTTAACATTTTGGAATAGTCAATTCAAAGTCCAAACCTTAACCCAATAGAAATCTTGTGGAAGGACCTAAAAAGAGCAGGTCATGCAAGGAAGCCCACCATCTGGCCACTTAGGGCTCACCCGAGGCCAATGGAACTTATGTGGATGCCAAACTGATGAACCAGGTTGTGCCAATTTGAAAGTGCCATGTGGCCAGTCCATTTGGCTGTACTGGCTTCTAGTTCCTCAATCTAGTGCCCCCTCAAGGCCTGCAGGTCTGGTCTGCAGGTTGATGGATTACATGCAGAAATGAAGAAATCCAGACTTCAGAAAAGGTGCTAAAGTCCTTCTTCCATAACATATTGGAGACACATTGTGCCAAAGGACTGGTGTAAGGGCCTCATTGTGAAAATAGCCTGATGGAAACCATGTGATGTCCATCAACTGTGGTACACAAACTCTGGAAACCTTCACCTATCTGGTCAGTGTGATCAGCTATGACAGTGGGACAGAAAAGGACATCAAGGCCAGACTTGGCAAAGCATCTGCAGCCTTCAGCCGACTTCAATCCATCTTGAAGTCTAAGAAGATTACAATTGAACCAAAGTAAAGCTGTACAACAGCAATGTCAAGTCTGTTCTTCTCCATAGCTCTGAATACCGGAGGGGTACAAAGAAAACCATTAGACAGATCGAAGCATTTCACCATCGATGGCCAAGGAAGATATGCAGTATCTTCTGGCCCAACAAAATAAGCAACCTCATACTTCAGGGTGTCCCAAAAATCTCATAGGGTACTATGTATGCCAGCACCACGTCAGTGGTGCCTTCGTTAGTGGATGTTCGTGGATGTCCACTTCTCGGTTGGTCCGCAACACTTCCAGCCTTTTTGAATTTGTTAATAAGTTTGGCAACAGTGTCATGTGTGATGTGCTTGCCATGTTTCCTGTTAAAGTCCATCACAACCTTGCGACAGCTTCCCGAACCAGCCATGAGAATGATTTCAGTACGTTGTTCTTTTGTCAAAGGCATTCTTAAAGACTATCTGAAAAAATATATAATATAGACTACGTATAAAATATTTTGGAAGAGATTTTGCTAAAAAGTGTTAATTTCCCCTATGTATGGAGACTTTTGGGACACCCTGTATGTCAGAGGACAGGTTGTCACAGCCAAATTTTTTTTATTATCAAACTTTAAAAGCAATCGAAAGCACAGGTCATTGCAGAAGACAAGAATCTCACACTTTACTGTGCCTGGTTTCTTACAAAGCAGGTTTCCTCACCTCCAGCCGCACTGTGACCCTTGACATTTCCTCCTCAGTCACTGTGCAAGAGAACTGATCTCCAAATGTGGGGTTGCAGCTATCCTTGACTGGGCGTGTCTGCCACTCCTGAAGCACACAAGTCAGCTGTTGCTCTTCATCCTCCACTGCAACCCATAGCACTCGTACATGGATGAAGGGGTCCACACACTGGCTGAACGTTCGTGCCGCCAGGCCTCTTGCCTCCAATACAGTCACCACCAACCGAGACTGCAGCTGATCATAGAAGAGTGAGAAGCGCAGCGTGCCCTGAATGTGTTCCTCATCCACATCCCCGAGACTGTCTGTACTGCTGGCCAGATCAGCGCTGCTGTACAGGCAGCTACTTGAGGATCCCACTTCATCATGGTGGAAATACAGCTAAAAGAGGAGAATGGATCTATATGGTTATGAGTTTAATTATACTCCACGTTCCTCACAATGTTTATTGATATGCTCTCATAATAGTGATGGTATTTTACAAATGATTAAAGTTTTTTGAAAAGCTGCTTCAAGTGAATCAGATGATTACAATTGCAAGACTCACTTAATCCAATGTTTCTTTTAATCTACAAACTAAAACAAGCATGACCTGTGTTATGTCTGTTTTCTGGGACAATTTGAGCATGTAATTTTGGCTTTGTGAGCTAAACAGTTAACTTCCACGATTTTCATAATCTGACATACATTCCTTACACATGCCATTCTTTACCTGTTTTGGTATTCCTATCATCTCAACTGTGGGCAGTTGATAAAAAACTAAAATAAAAACCTTGTTTTATTAACTATTTTAGAATAATAATTACAAAAATATTAACACTATGAAATAATACATATAGAATTATGCAGTAAGTATTTCCCCAAACTACTTCTACTAAAGACCCATCTGTTTTCCCTTGCTTAATAGCAATTGTAATTTATTGTGCAGTATAATTTTTTTCGTGTTATTTTTATTTATCTTAATTCTTCTTACTATTTATTATATGTTGCTTACTTTTGTACAACCTTTGTTGTTTTTAAATGTGCCATATAAATAGCTTTTGATTGATTGATTACTAATTTTGTGTTCGCCAATTCTTTTACTGAAAGCATTTACCACAACTGTCACTGTCTCTGCTGCCTGACACTTTATCAAAATGTCTTTAAGACAAAAATATATATATTTGATATAGTGTGTTTGACTAGTATTGTGAATAATTTTATTTTCACTGGAAATTCTGAAGACATAATTATTACCTGGTAGACACTGAACTCAATTATCATTTGTAATACATTTCACCAAGAAACAGCTACTTACAAGACTACTGCATGTTGTTTAATTTAATCTAGATTACAGTGAAAAGAAAAATGAAGCATCATAGGCGTACAACCCCTAAATTCAGAATTACATTGTTATAAATGATCAACTATGGAAAGAGCTGTGTGTGAGTGTGTGATGATGAAAGTCACTTACATTACATGATGGCAGTATGACTAACCTGGTAGTTGGGTATCTGTGAGCTTTGAAATGTTTCATTTTTTGCAGACTGGCTGTCTAAAAGTGAGCCATTAAATGCAATCAAATAATAAAATTTGTTAACAAACATTATTTATTACATACAGTCTATTATACATGTAGTTTATTGCTACTTCTCAGCTATCTAGTTACTTGTCTGGACTGTCTTTCCAAAATAATCGTATTGGATCGCATTGGTTGTATTTACATCAACAACATAACAGACAAACATTTATTCTCTGATCTTGTATGTATAATTAAATGTATAATTATGAGGTTGGCAGTGGAACATACCAGTATGCTTAGAAGCAGTCAGTTGTGTGCAGTATCGATGAATTTGCCATATCAGAATACAGATGGCAATGAGAAAAAGAAACAAAGAAATCCCTAAAGCCCAGTACTTAACTTCCTCTGAGAATGGCATCCGAATGTCCCACCAGGAGTTCTCTAAAGTAGCTGGTAGCAACATTTTCCCCTGCCATGTACAGCACTATTGAGAAGGAGGCACATGGTGTTACTTCTGTCTGTTGCATTAACTGATCTGTGCTGCTTGTTATTCAAATTACAGACAACAATTTGCAGTAAACACCATGAACACAGAACTTGTGTGACATGGACACTCAACTTCATATTGTGATATAAAGTCACTCACCTACAATACAGTTTTGAGAGTGCAGTTTAATAACGTCAACCTTTTCAAACTTTATAAACACAACAAAGTTAAAAATGATAAATGTATACAGCATTATTTGAGAATCACTCCAAACAGTATCAATAACTATTACATTTAACTGTAAAGTTCTTAGTTCAACTATTATGTCTTTAAACATTGGTTTTCTTTCTTCCTTAAAAAACTGTACCTTTATTCTCAGTTCTGGTTGTCGATATGTTTCAGCTACGGTTGCCGATAGATGTGGCTTCAATTTATATTCATCTTCAAGTAGACTGACTGCAGGCATCAGGTGACAGATGATCAGCAAATACAAGGGAAAAACCAGTCAGAGCACTTCCTTATTTATCAGGTGTGAAAGCCTCTCTTTT
Source organism: Cranoglanis bouderius (assembly GCA_023630585.1). Taxonomy (NCBI): domain Eukaryota; kingdom Metazoa; phylum Chordata; class Actinopteri; order Siluriformes; family Cranoglanididae; genus Cranoglanis; species Cranoglanis bouderius. Next base: position 17,249,037 of record CM042557.1, read on the forward strand.
CCTTTCTAATTAGTGAACGCAAGTACAGTATGTACACACAGTCACACTGCACTATTACAGCTCTCCTGAAATTAAAGAATGCCTCAGTAAAACATCTAGGACTGCTCAGATCCTTTAATTTTTACCTTGCGAATACAGTGTAAGACTGGGAGATTTCTTCCTTAGAAAGAATAAAAAGAAATTTGTGCTTGTAATATAAACTGCATGTGCAATTATGCAACCTTTTATGCCCAATAAATAAAAATCCTACTTTTCTTATAAGAAGCACTGATACCAGGTCACTAGATAAGATTTTTGGACACAGCTAAAAATAATGAACAAGAATAGGAAACAGGGCTTGCTGTGGCAGATGGATGAAAGTAAGGTGTCTTGTTGGTTTTAGGTTTGTTTGCTAGTGAACATGTGACCCAATGACAACGACGTTTACTTCACAGATCATATGAATAAGAATAGCTCTGTCTGATAGTTATAATATGAAAAGCTCTCTACATAATAACTACACACAAATATATATTATTTATTAAGACATTTCATGTATTTCAAATGATATATACATTTACATGTATTTCCAGTTAGACTTGCTTAAGGAGACTTCTCAGATACAGTGCAAGGACCTATCTCTACTGTGTTTCACTCATACTCAATATAGTGCACATTAAACATCAGCAAATGTCAGTCTTTCAATATTTTTTTCACTATTATATTACATACTATTTTACACTACTGTGTTATTATTTTTAAGAAACTGGTAGTACTTCAGCTACTACAAGAATTAAAGTATTGTGGCTTTAATTTGGAAAGGTTAGCATATTTCCTTAGAGAACATTTAGAAACAAGTGGAACTTCAAAGCAAAGCACCATTTCATAAATAACACACAAACCTTTTAGCAGTTTTAGAATGTATAATATTGTATACTGCTCATCCTCAGCAAAATCACCACGGCAGAGCTTCACCAGTGTAATGCAGAAACATGCCATGATCCTTCTCAGTCAAGCTGCCAATCACAGCCAAGACTGAGCTGATGCTCTCTTCTGTACTCAATGGTGCCTGCAGAGAGAAGAGCTAAATTGAAAGCAAAACTATGGTTTGTTACATTCGTTTTTAAGTTTACTAATAAGAGGAACAAGACTGTAGGAACAGGACTGTAAACTATAAAATTTGATGTAAAGAAAAGAAGATCTTCCAGAACAATACATTTTGAATACAATAGACACTGCTGCATAATCTAATGAATACTGCCAACCTGTTGCTGGTAATAAACTGGTTAAAGTTTATTTCTGCATCTATTTTAAGCACAGTTACTCTGTATCTAATCAAGTATGAATACATTATTCGAAATGAACATCATATGTTTTAAATGGATACAGTTACAGATACAACGGGGTTTTTTTTTTTTTGGCAAGCTTTTCTGAAAGGTTCACAGGGCAATTGGTTGAGGTGTGCAGCGAGACTAGGATCCTGCAGGACGGAACAAATAAGGGTTGCTTGTGCAGGAGGCTTTTACTTTCAAGCAGGAGCAACAGACGGCCATATATGAAGCTCAAATAAAAAACACATTCATTAACATTAGTTCAAATTCATAACATGTTTACAGTGTTCATTCATTCATCCTTAATAACTTCCTGGTCTGGGTCACAGTGGTTTAAATTAGTCTCCTAGTTTTAATTTTGGGAAATAGAACCAACTAAGTTTGTTAGAGAAAATATTGCAAACAGGTCGGAAAAAGAGTTGAGTTGAGCTGAGGAATAATCAGAGCCCAAATGCACAGACCATGCTGACAGTGCTGGCATTTCTTCGTCTGAGTGTTTTTCAGGGGTAGATTGGCATGGTTCATATGTAGTAATAATAATAATAATAATAATAACTTTCAATTTAGGCCACGCCACATTGGGTTTAAATCCAAATACAGATACACTACACGCTTAGTGTTTAAAATCACCTCCCATATCAGCTATTGAAGCACTATGGTGCTTCAAATATCTGAAACAGGATGATTTTAGACACTAGGCGTGTAACTCAATGCCACTCCTTGTGCCTAAAATTACTTGCTATTTCAAATTATTTTCCTGCAAAGTACACTATAGTACACTACATACAATTCTCATACAACTCTCATCACACTGAGCAGCAGTGGGAAGTGCTTACCTCCTGCCCTCCCATATCTGTGCGCACCCAGCCAGGATGAATAGCCATACAGAGGATCCCATCAGCCTCCAGATCCACAGCCATACATCTAGTGATCATGTTTAGTGCGCTCTGCCACAGTGTCCATATGAGACAGCAGATTCTTAATTTTTTTTCTTTTCTAACACAAAATGATGCTTATGCACAATGTTTTTTTTTTTTTTTTTTTTTTTTTTTTTACTTTTTAATTTAGGCTCAGTTAGAATGACAAATCCATTCTCAATGGAGTCCTGAGGTGTACAGCTGTATATCCAACTTAGTCCACAGTAGTGATAACATTAACAGACTACCAAGCTACTGTGTTTGTAATTTTTACTCAGCATGTTAAATGCAGACTGCTGAAGGGATCATACCTTTGATGTTCTGTATGGGTACCATTTGAAGTCCTTGGCACGTTCTCCCCAATTGAGCTCCACTGAGCCCAAGAGTGAGGTCATGTTGATGACTGCGGCTCGGTGGATGCCCATTCCCACCTCTTTTGCAGCAGCCCGCTTTAACATTGGAAGCATAGCCTGGCAGATGTCCCCCCCAAAAAAAACAAAACATCAAGTCAGTTTTGAAAAACATACCAATTGTGACCAGCTAAGCATGGAACACTCGATTATAATCAACTACTAGATAATGAAAAAAGAAATCCTCCATGAAAATCAAACATTCGGCCAATGACACTCCAGAAGGTGGCGATAATGCGCAGCAAAATTGGCTTGACAACAAACCGCGAGGAAGAGCATTCATCTTCATGGCGGAAAGCAACATGCTAGGCTAGGTCTAAGCAAGACAAGGCACAGGAAATTACTAAAGAGAAATGTTCTCCTGTGTTTATAAATACTCCTGCCTGTAGGCGTGTAGGTGAAGGAAGATAACGCAGGGTGACTGAAACAAAACGGAAAGAGGACTGTTTATGATTAAATGTGTCTGTGCGAATATATAATTGTGTTCGGTGTTAAACTACTTTTAAAGTGACTAAATTTTGAATGACACCCTGCCCTGCGCTGCATGCTATAGGCATCAATGAGAAGCTTTCACTCAGAATCTTTATATCTTCATCTTAAGACATGAATTTAAATTAGATTCATCTGCGTTTATTTACATTCAGTCTGTTTCATGGGACGTTTCCTGTGTAAAGAGTAACGGCCACCCCAACAGGTTTTATTTTTTATTTTTTAAAAACTAGATACTTCCATACTCATAGATATTTGGATTAGAACTTTTACTTAAGTTTTTTTTATTTATTTATGTATATTTTTTTAAGTAATGGCAGTTTTACTTGAGTACTTTAGATACTATCATATAATTCATATTATTATGAAAATATATTGCAACATCAAAGACATTCTGTTTTCATTAAAGGACTTAGCTTTAAGCATTATTTATTTTATAACAATTATTTAGAAAAAAATTAATAAAGATGTAATAATTTTTTTTTTTTTTTTTACTGAATTTTATATTTTTTAATTTCTCTTCCATGTCTCCCTTACAGTAAGAAACAGTAATGCTACAGATACTGTAGTATATTTTTGTTCAGGAATGCCATGCATTATATTAAAAAAAATGTGTATACATTATAAAAAACACAGTAATTGTAGGGAATTTATTTTGCATTAAAAAGTCAGAATATTAGGATAAAATAAAGTATATTTATATGACGCTTATATGTAGGATTTATCTAGAATGTAAAAAACAAACAAAAACAAAACAAAACACAATTGTCTGTTTTAGGTGCCAAGTTTTAAGGTGCCATATGATATTGACTACTCGATCATAATAGAAGCAAACAGTCAACTAATCAATTATCAGAATAATCAACAGTGACAGGCCTTGTGTTTAGCCAACCATACTGAAAAAAACCCTATAGAAACCATCACAAATTCTAATGGTTTCCACTACAAATACTATTACAAACCATTATCTGTTAACTATTAAATCCATTACCAAATGGTTTCCATTATGTATAGTCGTAGGACATATTAAGGTCCTTAATGGTATCCACTAGACATAATATGCCACCAATAGAAAGCAACAAATTACCAGTAGAGACCCACAGGGACCATTACAGTTTCCATTATAACCATTAAAAACCATTACAAAATATATAAGGGTTTCTATTGTTTTTTTCAGCAGGGAAGCAAAGTGGCATGTTAGAGTTAACAGAAGAAGCCATACCTACCAAAGCCAGTTCAAAGTATAAGACATTGTCTTAACCCCCATAAAGTCCCAACTTATTATTCAGTTATTCATTTTAAAGCATATTATTTGGTTACTACTGTGAATCATGTAGTGAATCATCCTCACAAGAGTGAGGAATGTGTTAAGAAGTTAAGAAGGTTTGTGTACGTTTACTGTTTTCAGATAAATCACCTTGGTGATCATGAGGGGTCCTACACAATTTGTATGAAAGTTCTCCAACATTTTCTCAGCGGTCACTGTTTCAAAGTTGGCCATGACGTTGATGCCAGCATTGTTGATAAGGCAGTTGAGGCCATCCTCTTGAACAATCTGTTCTACCTCCACAGAGGAGTTCTTTATACTCTCCTCACTGACAACATCTAGAGAGATGGAAGGGGTTAAATAAGAATCAAAAAATCCAAAAAGTCAAACGCTCTTTGAGAACTCACCAAGTGTGATGATGTGTATATTTGGATGATTGTTCGACAGGCTCTGCAATTCCTGTTGAAACAAATCACATAACCAAAGCTGCACTGATTCATTGACAAAAATCTGTGAGCGGCCAAGAGGCCTTTACCAGGTGCTGAGGGGGACTGGATCTGGCACTGCTAAGTGAGTGTGTGCATGGCTGTGTTTTTCTCTTTAAAAAATCAATCAATCAATCCTATTAATACTGCATGCTTAAAAAACAAAAAAACAACAACAAAACCAAATCAAACAGTATGTGACTGAAAAGGGAAATTTAATAGTGATGTGTAGGAACTACTGCTCTTTAAACCATCTCTTTTTGCATGCACACACACACACACACACACACACACACACACACTCACAGTCATGCAGGCAAAAGAAAGAATAAACATGATGTAAGTGATTTTTTTGTAATTAAACCGACCAACGAGACTACATTATTATTATTTATTTCGCATACAGTACAATTCATGATGTTTGCAAATTCTCACTGTTGAAACTTCAGTTGTCCTCTTTCTGCATCTGTATCAGTATTGGGATAGTAGTGTTGGTGTTGGTGTTGGATCGAAAAGATAATCCGTGATATTGCCCATCCTTATAGCTCAGTGTAACTGCAGTTTACCTTCGCATCGGCCGGATTGCGCACAGTAGCGATGATTTTTCCTGGATAACATCCTCCAGTTACTAAGCTTTCAACTATCTGTAAACCGAGGCCTCGGTTAGCACCGGTTACAAGGACAGTTTTGCAGTTTTTAAACGCGTTACTCATGATGCGATTAAAATATCTAATCTATCTCTTCTTTTGGAGTGGACTGCGGTTATCCTTACAGCCTCCTGTCTAATTTAATGTGGTCGCTGAGCAGACTTGGACATCTGATGTAAACAGGAGTAGTCACGTTAAAGAATTTAGTTCAGGTGATTACAGTAAGCCGATCTAAAGCTTTGAGCTGCAGTGACCAGATCAGTGGTGTTGTGTTGCAGGACAGCAGAGCTGTTTGTGGCACACCCAGATATCACGTGTGACGGCCCAGTTCTTTCCCAAATTTAGCCTACCACATACACCTGGCCAGCATAACGCCACTAAATAAACACGTTTAAAACAGCACGCACCACGCATTTAATTTAACCTCCAGTAAACATGCTTCTAGTTCAAACTGCCCGTTCTACCTTAAATGATGCTGAAGATACGATATATGACCTGTAGATGGCACTCATTAGTCAAAAAGATCTAAAAACAGGATAATTTATCCCAAGCCTGGTCCAAAGTCTTCTTCACAGTTTGAAAGTATTATGTGAGCCATTCCACCGAATGGGTGACATTTGCCTGTTGTAACTTTTAAAAATTAAATCTTTTTTCAACACTGAATCTAATAGCACACATATTCCACTGTTCAAAATGTATACCGGTCAGTCTCGGGTAACTTTATTTCATTTTTTCCAAGGTTTCAGAGTGGGACATGGATGCATTTTTCTCAGTCCTGTTACCAAAAATCATGTCTTTTAAAAAGCAAGTTTAAAAGCAATGTCACTAATTTCTTTGTTTTCCTTTCACAAAAGTGTTTATTTTAAAGAAATGGATGGTTGCGTGTTTAAATATTTGATATTTATCACAAAAAAAAAATCACTATATATGCACACAATGTGTATTTTTAAAAAAAAAAAAATGCAAAGCCATTTTTCCATTTCACAGGAGACCGAAACATCAGGTTTATTTTTTAAAATTTTTTATCATAGAATTAATTAAACTATTGGTTAAATGATGGACACAATTGAGAAAAGCAGTAGTTTAACTTTATTTTTTAGAGAAAAACAATTTAATAACAGGAATCTCTCTGTGTGTGTGTGTGTGTGTGAGTGTGTGTGTATATGTCTGTGAGTGAGTGTGTGTGTGTATGTCTGTCAGTGAGTGTGTGTGTGTATGTCTGTGAGTGTGTGTGTGTATGCATGTCTCAGTGTGTGTGCGCGTGTGTGTGTATATGTCTGAGTGTGTGTGCGCGTGTGTATATGTCTGTGAGTGAGTGTGTGTGTATGTCTGTGAGTGTGTGTGCGTGTGTATGCATGTCTGTGAGTGTGTGTGCGTGTGTGTGTATATGTCTGTGTGTGTGTGTTTGTGTGTGTGTATGTCTGTGAGTGTGTACGTCTGTGAGTGGGTGTGTGTGTATGCATGTCTGTGAGTGTGTGTGTGTGTGTATGTCTGAGTGTGTGTTTGTGTGTGTATGTCTGTGAGTGTGTACGTCTGTGAGTGTGTGTGTGTATGCATGTCTGAGTGTGTGTGCGCGTGTGTGTGTATATGTCTGAGTGTGTGTGCGCGTGTGTATATGTCTGTGAGTGAGTGTGTGTGTATGTCTGTGAGTGTGTGTGTGTGTGTATGCATGTCTGTGAGTGTGTGTGCGTGTGTGTGTATATGTCTGTGTGTGTGTGTTTGTGTGTGTGTATGTCTGTGAGTGTGTACGTCTGTGAGTGGGTGTGTGTGTATGCATGTCTGTGAGTGTGTGTGCGTGTGTGTATGTCTGAGTGTGTGTTTGTGTGTGTGTATGTCTGTGAGTGTGTACGTCTGTGAGTGTGTGTGTATATATGTCTGAGAGTGTGTGTATGTCTGTCACACCATCTGGGGCACCCTTCCCGTGGCTCACCTCGAAAAAGTTCCACGTACTGGCAGTGAATCCTCGCCTGAAGAGTTTTCTGCAGCACTTAGTGGTGGATCGGCTCCCTGTAATCACGGCATTCACACTGTAAAACTGATACTTCTATATCTTAAGTATCAGTAACTGTAAAACTTAAAAATCAAGTAAATTGTATTACATAAACTAATATTCACACTAATAAATCAATACACCATAGGATGCTACTCAGTCCTGTTACCTATTACTCAGTCATGTTATGGTTTATATGAGTAACAGGACTGAGGGTAACAGGACTGGGTTTTTAGCATAGAATTAGCAAATACATGAAATATAGCCACATGGCATACATGCTTATAGCATAAGGATACTGAGCAAATTCTAGTGATTTACCAAAAATGTGTATATTTAAAATAAACAAATAACATCTAAAAAACAATTTAGGTAACAGGACAGTACGTTGAGATTGACCTCTCAGACATAGTTGCAATATCATCAAATATACAGAAAAGAAAATGAGAGGACTTACTTTTGGTCTTCCCATTGCCTTCAGAAGATTCAAATGACACAACTTCCTGTTGAAAATGTGTCTTGTGGAATGTTCCAAGTTTTTCAAGGAGGGCAATGTGTTGGGGTAACAGGACTGAGTGAAAACCCGGGGACACGACTAAAATATGTATTTTATCTAAAATGTTATGGATTTCTCATGAAAAAAAACAAAAAAAATTTTAAATCATAGATTGGATATAAAGTCACAGAACAATGGGGAAAAAATAAGATTTCTGAAGGACTTTAATCATTATATTTCAATGTAAAGTACAGAGATAGAGAGTGGGGACATGCAAAAAATGCTATTTTTAGTGTTCTAGGTAGTTTTTAATTATATATTTTAAATTTGCAGTTAGGTTAATGTGCAGGACACTTTGCTTAATAATAAAATGTATTTTAGAGTTAATTGTCATGCATTTTTATACATATAATGTTCTGGGGACTGAAATGTCACCCATTCGGTGGAATGGCTCATTTTATATAAAATGCCTAATTTGAACAGTCAAAGAGAGATTGGAGTTAAACATTGGTATGAACATTGATTCATACAGGAAAAAAATAAATACAATATATTCATATTATGACACTTAAATAAGAGAGAATATGCAGGTTTAATATGTCTTCTTTCGGTTAAGAAAATACAGTTCGGACAATGTATCTCTCCTAACTGTTATAATTCATTAAGGGATTATGACTATTATATTGTTGAAAAATGGTTTAACTAAGGCATGTTGTTGCTACGATTTCCAATTCTTAACAACAAAAGCGAATTCAAGTCTTCATACATCTCTGCAAGTGGCTGATTTAATGGTGGGTTTATAAAAGAGCACTCTGATTAAACTTTTGACTAACGTGCGCCCTCTACAGGCGCAACATCGTATCTGCAACATCATTTAAGAAAGGTCCTGCAGTTTGAATGTTAACTTTGCCTGAGAAGGAAGAGTGAAGATGCTGCGGCGGCCCTGAAGGCACAGAGTGATGGATTTAGGGACTCAAACAGAAGTGTACACTTTGCGCATTGCCACTGTCACTTTAAAAGTTGCATATTTTAATGCTGACCACCTTGAGCAGATAAAATTGAACAGGCTTCTATTACTGCAAGCCACCTAAAAAGAACTAATAACAGGGATTATCCAAGATCCATGCTGTATTAAGCAGAAAGCACCTAGAAATGGAAGTACTGTGTGATTACATATGGACCTAATTTTAAGGGACACTGCACTAGATCGCCTTCACAAGAAAACTCACAAGGAAACTCCAGGTTTGATAAGCTCTTTATTTGTTTACTGAATATGGTACGAGTTGTTATTTTGCAAACTGTTACAGAACTTTTCATCTGATGATTGATTGGATCCATGTTCTTTGTCCCATTTCATGGGCATTTAATTATACATGAAGAAAAATCACTTTTTAGTGGAGACTTTCAGGGGCAGAGAATAACAGACTAGCTGCAGGATGTGTATTGGATGTGATCCATTGTGTGTAATTTGCCGTAATATTAAAGCACTTGTTCTAACCTGATAAATGTAGCTTGTACATCTACATTACAGGTCATAAACTGATGTGGCGAAATAATCAACAGCTTGGCACACTAGAATAAAATTTCTATTATGTCTTTTGCACAACTGATTTAATCACTGGTGGGTGTAAATTTATTGTAGGTTATATGGATTTTAATTAGTTTGAAATCATGATGGTTTATAGTCAGTTTGGTTCAAACTATGTCAAATTTTCTCCCTGGCTGGGTTGTCTTAATTTAAAAAGTCATGAGTTGTCAAAATCTCGACTGTCAAAAGTGAACTGTTGTATGTTTAAATAACAAATTAGCATTACCGGAAATGGGCGAACCTGCTGGCTCAAATGAATGCATTTGTCTGAATATATTTCTCTCTTAAGTGCTTTGGATTCAGAACATTCTATTTACAAATTTTCAAATTACTGACTTAAATAGAGGGGAAAAAAATAACTAGAGTAAATTTTAGTAAATTTTAAACTAGAGCAAATTTCCTTTAAAGGGAAATTCACAAGTGCAGTGCTTTCAATCTTTAATTTCTCCATTTCACAGGCAAACAATAAAAGTGCCAATCAAGATGAGCTGACAAACAGGGTAGGGCTACCTAGGGCTACCTAGGGCACACCCCCCCCACCCCCCGAGATAAAGTTAAATGAAGGGAGACATTTTTTTTTTGTGCAAGTCGCATGTCACTACAGTATACAACATCTACAATTCATTTGGTTCACTTGGTAACAGCATGGATGGCATGTGCAAGGTAAGCCACGTTTCCAGAGGTCACACCTGCCACGGAGATACGTCCATCCTTGGTCATGTAGACAGAATACTCATTAATTAGACGCTCCACCTGAGGAAGGAGAATGAGAACAGTAAAGGAACATGGAGACGTTAGAAGGAACTACGGAGGAAAGACGGCTAGTCTGATTGTTAGTTGACTAACCTGCTCAGGTTTGAGGCCAGTAAAGCAGAACATGCCGATCTGGTCAATGACGTGCTGCCAGTTGTAAGTGGAGCCCTCCTTTTTAAGGTTCGAGACAAGCATCTCCCTCATCTTAATTATGCGGTCTGCCATGCCTTTCACCTCAACCAACCTATAAAACAGCAAAACCAAGTTTTGTTTACTCTTTTCCTTAACTACATGGCCAAAAGTTTGTGGACACCTGACCATCATGACCATATGTGCTTGCTCAACCTCCCATTCCAGATTTAGGACCTCGCTTTGTGCACAGGGGCATCGTCATGCTGAAAAATGTTTGGGCCCCTTAGCACCAGTGAAGGGAAATTGTAATGCTACAGCATACAGAGACATCCTATACAGTTGTGTTCTTCCTGCTTTGTCACAAAAGATTGGTGAAGGCCTGTGTATGGGTGTGATGGTCAGGTGTCCACAAACATTTGGCCATACAGTGTATTTACCTATTAGGATTTCATATTGTGTGACAGACGCCATTTTACAAACTTTTTTTTAACTGGATGTGCAGAGTGTGGCTTTGGGCACACCAAGCTATTTTGTCAGGCCAATATATTTTATTTGTTCATAAAAAGCATGTTCATAATAATCTGACAATCCAGTACAGTCAATTTGCACAATATATTTACCCAGTCATGAAGAGAAAGTGCAGAAATGAAGCTCAATGAATGAATCACTATTTATTTACAATTAATTATGAGTTGTGTATAGTGTAAACTGAAAAGCCTAGTTTACACATTAAATAAAAAATTAGGAGTCATTTTTGTTGACTGGTACTTGACATGATGTTCAAATGAGTTTATGCCACACTTCATGCATAGCCTACTGTTTCTAGGTTTTGTGCATCACACTGTGGAAAAAGTAAATTGATTCAAACCTACGAGAATGAAATTAAAACAAACAAACAAAAACAGCTATTTTGCTGCATTTTCTACTCTTTATTGAATTTTATGCATTACTAGAAATGTATTCCTAATTAACACTTACCACTCGTTGTAGAGTTCAGGTGTGTTAAGGATGGTTGCAGCAATGCGAGCGCCATTCATGGGGGGGTTGGAGTAGATAGGACGGATGAGAATCTTCAGCTGGGACTCCACTCGCTTGGCCTCCTCAGCATCCTTACACACAACTGTAAAACCTCCTACACGCTCACCTGGACAACAGATATACCCACAGGTCAGTCACACCCTAATGTAATCTTCTTACTGCTGGTTATTATGAATAACAGTAAATATCACTCCATTACAGGTGATTGTAATTGTAGTAGTGATGAAGTAAACAATAAAATAGATCCTTTTTGGCCATTTAAAAAAAACAAACAAACAAAAAAAACCAAAACAAACAGTACAATTAACAAAATAATCAAGAACGATTCATACATTAGGTCATAAACACTAATAATAAAAGAAAACTATACATAAAACCTAAAGAAAAAAAAAAGCCAATTATATGTTTTAATCTTAAATGTACATACAAAGGCATGTTACTCTGAGCAACACTCACCGTACAGGCCCATGTTCTTAGCAAAGGACTGAGAGAGAACAATATTGTGGCCTTGTTCAATGAAGTGGCGCACAGCCCAAGCATCCCGGTCAATGTCCCCACTGGCAAAGCCCTGGTAAGCCATGTCAAAGAACACTAACAGATTTCTTTTCTGTCAAAGAGAAAGATTCAAGCATATAACTTCACAAATAGTTACAAATAAAGAGCTTAACATTTTCCAATTCTTCATTTCCGACTTTATACTTTCATAAGTGTGAAAACCAGCACCTTGATCACATCAGCCATCTCCTTCCACTGCTCTGGTCTTGGGTCTACTCCAGTGGGGTTGTGAGCACATGCATGCAAGACAATCACACTCTTCTCTGGGATTTTCTGAGGGAGATAAGTACACAAAAGCCTCAACAGAACTGTCAGTTTATTACATATTTTAATCTAATAAAGTTTAGAGCACTGCAAAGTAGTGGTTTGCAGAACCAAAAAATTCTATCAATTATATCACATAGCTTACATTTATTGCCGTGTTGGTATACACTATTAAGTAATGTCCCTTCAATTTCACAACATTTTTTGTATTCATATTGAACAAATAGCAAAAAACAAAATAAACTTGATATTTATATTGTCCTTCAAATCCAAATCCATGTTTGGATGTAGTTTATAGTCAACAGGACTTTCAGCACAGACTTTTCCTGTCAATATAAATACATTTTGACAGCAATTTTGCCTCTAAAAACTCAATTACATTAATTTTTTTTTTTACTGAGCAACCAAAGACAGCATATTGCAGGTTATCTTCCATCATATTCTGCATACATTTTATATTTTACATTAAATAAATCAAATAAAAGCTGTAACTAAATTTGAAAAGCTTTAAAAGAAATAAAAACTAAATCAACGTTTGGTTGTGATGAATGTCAGCTCTTAACACAAATGCAACAAAAGTTCTCGTGCTCCTTACTGAGATGTCATTAATGGCTCCCTTGAAGTCAAAGCCACAAGTCTTCGGGTCGTAGTAGGTGTAAGCCTTCAGCTGCATGCCTGCATCCCTGAAGATGGGAGTGTGGTTGCCCCATGAGGGCTTCGGCAGGTACACATCACGCACTGCAGTGTGGAACCGCGACTGCAACAAAACAGATGAAAATATAAGTAAGGGTAACAAAACATCCATAACCATGCCTTCAAATTACAGGATCACAAATTACTAACCAGGAAATTGGCTCCAACACGCAGAGATCCGGTTCCTGAAATGGTCTGGACTGTAATACTCTGAGGTAAAATAAATAAACAAACAAAAACAAACAAATAAATGCCAGTTTGAGTGAATTTTTCTTTTAAATAACAAAGGTGGCAAAACGTAAAAATCATACAAAGCCACAAATATATAAAACACAAACATTCTTCTTACTCTGCCACTCTTCAGGACTTCATTGTCAGGTCCTAGAGCCAGCTGAGCACAGGCCTTGTTGAAATCTCCCAGGCCTCCGATGGCCAAGTACTCTTTGTCCAGCTTCTTAGCAGCAATCTGAGCCTCAGCCTGAAAACACCCACAAGGTAACACTTGGCACATTTTGAATTTGAGATAACAGCAAAGATAAACGTCAACAGTCTTAAAAGGGGCTGGATATTAATATTCATGAACGTTTAGATATCAAGAAACTAAAAACCACACGGAAGAAATATTTTACTTTTCCCAACAGTAAACCTCTCATCGCTACCTGGTCCTATAACACAATACATTCACAACTCCTGATTTTTGCTGATCTCTGCTTAGTTAGTTTGGGATAAATGAGTTTGGACTGTTCATGAATCTAATCCAAGCTGGTGACCCTAGTTCAAGAGAAAGGGATATTTTAAGCTGCACCTTGCGGACGCTGTTAAGAACGTAGGGTTTTCCCTGGTCGTCACGATAAGCCCCCACACCAAGGTTCATCTTCTTGGGGTTGGTATCACGCTTGAAAGCTTCAGTCACCCCAAGGATGGGGTCAGGTGGGCCCATCTGTACCTCAGACCACCATGAGCTGCATCACAGGAGGTAAAAAATCATTTAATTACACCCAATGCTACGTTTTGTAAAACAAGACTAGGCTAGGTATTCCTCTGTAAGGTAGCATGATAAATAAAAGAAATAATAACACACATTAAGGCTGCATTTATATGTTTATAAAATACACATACAATGCTTATATTTTGAATGTGTTCATTTTGTAATCAGGTCTCCTCAAATAAAACTAAAACTGCATATTGCAACAGCTTTTTAAAAAGGTTAAATATTTGCTCCATGACTTTCAAAAGACCAGCAGACCTATCATGTACCCAAGTTCAATGACTGATCTCCATGGAATCTGGTGATCTGCCAACATCTAGGGTTCAACATAGAGTCAAGTCTGTCTTTCAGGCTCTCTGGGCCTGCATTCATCTGGAGTGCACACCAAGAACAGAGCTTCATAAAGGTTCCACTGCTACCGTTACCTGAATATTACCAGTGTTTATTTTGTGGCACGTCACCAATGTTTACATTTATTTGCAGAATAACCATCAGTTATTTAAAAGCTGCATGAATATTTCTCTTTCACCACAATCGCTTCCATCTGTTTGAATCTTGGCTACAACAACTATTATGGGTCTATTATGCAGAGGATCACAAAGGAATTACAGGGAGTAATAAGGACTTAGCAGGTCATACACAATAAATCATGTACACTGATGCTCAGTGCGCATTCAGGCTCAAAATAAAAAAAATAAAAACACATGCGTCTGAATAACTGTCCTATTCATACATGCCTTAAAACTACAGCTTGTAGCAAGATTCGCATAATAAGTAGTGTGTACTCCACTACCCACATCAGGAAGGGTGATAATCCAATGAGATGCGGGATTCAATCCACACCCTCCTGGTAATAACCAATCCAACTATAAACACTCCCAAGGCCAAACGTAATATGATATATAATCATTATACAGATTACACAGAACTCTACTCCAACAGCCATGGAAAGAAACTTCACACTGGCCTAATAGTCATTATTTATAAACTCAAGCAAACTTCTGTGCTTTTTTTTTTTTCTTTCTTGCCACACATTGTAATAAGAAGTTGTATCTGACGTCACATCACCACATCCCTTTGCAAAGCAACTTGCCCTGACAGCACGACTCATAGGATTACCGAGACTAGCAAGCAAGACGAAAAAACAAAACAGGATGATCATTTGTAGTAACATGTACCATGTTCTGTCACATTGATTAATTAAACTTATAAAATCAACATGAGGAAATGGTCTGATGTACTTCTTCATAAAGACAGAAAGCAAGATTTAGGCTTGCCTTTATTTAAAAGGTCAGCACTGCAGTATACAGACTTCTACAAAGATGCACAATGTTCATGGAGGACACTTATGGACCAATTATCAGAGGTATATATCCAATTTGATTCAGTTAAAGGAGACCAGATTTAAAAAATAAAAATAAAATAAACAAATAAATAAAAAGAATATAATTATAAAAGGAACCCATACATGAACATTGCATGATGGTGATCAGTCTGCCATTTATTAATCACATTTTTTTATGCAGTAAATGTTTTTGTAGACAATGAGAATGCATAAACGCCCATCTTCCAACATAACATCATAAAAACACAATCTCGTGGGTCTCAACATGCTGACAGGAAACTAAAATAACCTTCGCTGTATCCATTGATCAAAATTACAAACTACCAGGCCTCGAGATGATGACTAATAACGAGCTAAGCGGAGTGATTTTATTTTCTATAAAAAAAATAAATAAATAATAAAAAAAAGATTGGAATAGCCACACAAGTTAACTCGGTCGCAACATTAGCTTGGACTATAAGGTTTGTGTCATTTGTCAGTTGCCACGAGCAGCATGAAAGCTAAAACGGCAGCACGCGCGCTGTTTGATTAACGTCAAGGTGACACCGAAGAAGAGCCGTAGGTTGTTAGCAACTTCTCGGTAATGGAGCCATCCTAGCCAGTTAGCTACCTGTTGTGACCTTCAATAAATATTGACTTTGGTTGGGACACACTGAGATCACTGCGTGTATAAAGTGGCTTCTTTAATTACACATGGTAGAATTCAGCAGCTAACTAATAAACTAGCTAGGTTCCAGGCTACTGGAGAGATGCATTATGGGAGACGACCCGTTAGAAGCCAAGAGACTAACCCAGCTAGCCAAACTCACACAGTTTCCCTTGTGTTTAAGAGAGCTTATTTATAAAGAAGAATTTACCTTGCGCGGAGAGGTAGCACTCCCAGAGCTGGGCTATACGCCCCAACAGCCGAAAAAACCTTGCTCGATTTCAGCAGGGCCATTGCTGCAACCGTGCGTGATTACAGCTAGAAGAAGACACACACTCACACACCAGCTGCACTGAGACTGAGAGAGAAACTCACAGCAGCAACACAGCTTTCTAATGAAGCACGTAGAGAGCGAACAGCGCCGCCAACAGCACCGCACCGGAACAGGACCGAAGCAGACCAAAATAAAATTTTGTCTTAAAGGTGCAATAGTCTATTTGTTATTTCTCAGTAGTACTCATTAAAAGTGTATTGCGTGGCTGAGAAAACGCATTTGGAAAAACTGTGGTCCAGGTCGGACTGATGCCTGTGTGTAAATGGGCCTGCTGATAGACACACCCCAACGCCCCTTCACCCCGCCGCAATCTCAGTCTGTTCTAGTGATGGGTCGTTCGCAAACGAGTCGGCTCTATGTGTCGGCTCTATGAGTCGGCTCTATGAGTCGGCTCTATGAGTCGGCTCTATGAGTCGGCTCTATGAGTCGGCTCCCGTCTGAGAGCCGATTTCATTTTTTTCTTTGTAAATTAATACAAGACAGAATAATAGGGTTATCTTTTCGCTGACTGACTGTTGTGTTGACGTATATGCGCATGCGACCAATCACGTGTGATAACATTCTCCATTTTAACACATTTAATACATGCATTTTAATAACAGACAACATAAAGGCAGAATGTAGAATTTGTAAGGTAAAAATATCACATGGAGCAGGGTCTTTGTGTTTTGGATAGTTGAATATAAATAAAACGTTCAATACACATGTGTAATAGTGTTTGATGTTTTAATATTATTTAAGGTTTTTTATGCCAAACATAATGTAAAATTATAAGGTTTTAGTATAATTACATTGAATAATTTAAGTGATATATGTGCACACAAACTAATCATCAGAATATTGCTAAATTTGTCTGAATTATAAAAGCCAAAGTGGTACTACATGAGGAGCCGTTTGGGAGCCGAAAGAGCCGACTCTTATTGCTGAGCTGAGCAAGGTTAAGGTTAGGCGTCAACAAAGAAACAGGCCATGCTTCAATCAATCAATCAATAAAGACAGACAGACAGACAGACAAGTCATGTAGTAAAACTAGCATAAACACTGGTAGTTCTTTTCCAAGATGGATAAATTTATTGCTGGTGGAGGGGACGTAGTTGGACATGAAATTAGCGAAAGTGTTCCTGGGCATACAACTAGTGGATGTGAAAAGTCTACACACCACTTTAAAAAGATTTTTGTGCTGTTAAAATGAAACCAAGAAAATCATATGAAGATATTACTGGGGCAAAACAACTGAGCAGCTGTGACAGTGAAATTTGTACTGATTCTTTTTCTCTCCCACAAACACAACAGTTCCACCTTTCTTATAATTCTTCATTGCAGGTGCACAAATCCTATCCTACGAATCACAATTAAGGAACTGATATGCTCGCATTTTTGCTACAGTTGCTGCAGTGAATATGGTTCAAAACACATCCATATAAAAAAAAAAGTGAAGTCATGGCAATTTTTGCACATCCGTAAATCAGTATGTGAAGTCATGCAATGAGAGTTGCACACCTGTAGAATATGCTCTCACAAATACATTTTTTTTTCTTGGATATATATATATATATATATATATAGCACAAACAACACAAGTCAATAACTACAACTGCTTGAATCTGCCGCTACGAGTCTCAAATTCTGATTTGTGCACCTGTAGAGTCAGGGGCGGCTCTGTTCAGAGATCAGACAACTTTTGAACTTTTGGCCAATCAAAAGAGCTCGTGTGGGTGTCTATCCCTTAGCACCAGAAGTAGTGTTAACAAAAAAAACAAAAAAAAAACTCCAGGCAGCCTCATCTTCCCGAGCTGGCGCCTGATGTTTAAGGTATTATTTTTATTTTTTATTTTAATTTTCTTTTTTGTTTGTGTATGCATTTCTACATTTGTAATCTAGCCACAGGAGGTCACAAGCCAGTGTACTTTTTGTGCTGGTCCCAAGCCCAGATAAATAGAGAGGGTTGTGTCAGGAAGGGCATCCAACGTAAAACTTTTGCCAAATTCAATATGCGAATCACTAACATGACTTCCAGACCGGATCGGTCGGGGCCCGGGTTAACAACGACCGCCATCGGTGCCGTTGACCTACAGGGCACTGGTGGAAATTGGGCTACTGTTGGTCGAAGAAGGAGAGGAGGAAGGTGTGTTAGAGGAGGAAGGCGTGTCCGTAGGCAGAGAGAGAAGAGGAAAGGCAGGAGTTTAGGACTGAAAGTAGGGACTTTGAATGTTGGTACGATGACAGGTAAAGGCAGAGAGCTGGTAGATATGATGCAGAGGAGGAAAGTCGACATTCTGTGTGTCCAGGAGACCAGGTGGAAAGGGAGCAAGGCTAGAAGCATTGGAGCAGGGTTTAAACTGTTTTATCATGGTGTGGACAGGAAGAGAAATGGAGTAGGAGTGATCCTGAAGGAGGAGTTTGTGAAGAATGTTCTGGAGGTAAAGAGAGTGTCAGATAGGTTGATGAGTCTGGAAATTGAAGGTGTGATGTTGAATGTTGTTAGTGCTTATGCTCCACAAGTAGGTTGTGAGCAAGAGGAGAAAGACAGATTCTGGAGCGAGCTTGAGGAAGTGATGCAGAGTGTTCCCAGAGGTGAGAGAGTGGTGATAGGGGCAGACTTTAATGGACATGTTGGTGAAGGGAATAGTGGGGATGAGGAAGTGATGGGCAGGTTTGGTCTTCAGGTGAGGAACCCAGAAGGACAGAGGTTGGTAGACTTTGCTAAAAGTATGGAGATGGCTGTGGTGAACACGTACTTTCAGAAGAGGCAGGAACACAGGGTGACATATAAGAGTGGTGGGAGGAGCACACAGGTGGACTATATCTTATGTTGACACTGTAATCTGATGGAGATTAGCGATTGCAAAGTAGTGGTAGGAGAGAGTGTAGCTAGACAGCATAGGATGGTGGTGTGTAAGATGACTCTGGTGGTGAGGAAGATGAAGAGAGCAAAGGCAGAGCAGAAGACAACGTGGTGGAAGTTGGAAAAGGAAGAGTGCTGTGCGGTTTTCAGGGAGGAGTTGAGACAGGCTTTAGGTGGTCAGGAGGTGCTTCCAGATGACTGGACTACTACAGCCAAAGTGATCAGGGAGACAGGTAGGAAGGTGCTAGGTGTGTCATCTGGAAGGAGGAAAAAAGACAAGGAGACTTGGTGGTGGAATGAGGAAGTTCAGGAGAGTATCCAGAGGAAGAGGTTAGCTAGGAAGAAGTGGGACAGTGAGAGGATGGAGGAAAGTAGACAGGAATATAGGGAGATGCAGCGTGAGGTTAAGATAGAGGTGGCAAAGGCCAAACAGAAAGCTTATGAGGACATGTATGCAAGGTTAGATAGTAAGGAAGGTGAGAGGGATTTGTATCGGTTGGCGAGGCAGAGGGATAGAGATGGTAAGGATGTGCAGCAGGTTAGAGTGATTAAAGATAGAGATGGAAATGTGTTGACAGGTGACAGGAGGGTGAGGGAAAGATGGAAGGAGTACATTGAGGAACTGATGAATGAGGAAAATGACAGAGAGAGAAGAGTAGTAGAGGCAAATATTGTTGAGCAGGAAGTAGAAAGGATTAGCAAGGGTGAAGTTAGGAGAGCTTTGAAGAGGATGAAGAGAGGAAAGGCGGTTGGTCCTGATGACATACCAGTGGAGGTATGGAAGTGTCTAGGAGAGATGGCAGTAGAGTTTTTAACTAGGTTGTTCAACGAGGTCTTAGAGAGTGAGAGGATGCCTGAGGAATGGAGGAGAATTGTTTTGGTGCTGATTTTTAAGAACAAGGGAGATGTGCAGGTTTGTGGAACCTACAGAGGTATTAAGCTGATGAGCCATACAATGAAATTGTGGGAAAGAATAGTGGAAGCAAGGCTAAGGGGAGAAGTGAGCATTTGTGAGAGAAAGCGTATGACAGGGTGCCAAGAGAGGAGCTGTGGTATTGTATGAGGAGGTCTGGAGTGGCAGAGAAGTATGTTAGAGTGGTGCAGGATATGTATGAGAGCAGTAGGACAGTGGTAAGGTGTGTGGTAGGTGTGACAGAGGAGTTCACGGTGAAGGTGGGACTGCATCAAGGATCGGCTCTGAGCCCCTTCTTGTTTGCGGTGGTGATGGACAGGCTGACAGATGAGGTCAGACAGGAATCTCCATGGACTATGATGTTTGCGGATGACATTGTGATCTGTAGTGAGAGCAGGGAGCAGGTGGAGGAAAGTCTAGAGAGGTAGAGGTTTGCTCTGGAGAGAAGAGGAATGAAGGTTAGTCGCAGCAAGACAGAATACATGTGTGTGAATGAGAGGGATCCAAGTGGAACAGTGAGGTTACAGGGAGAAGAGATAAAGAAGGTGCAGGATTTTAAGTACTTAGGGTCAACAGTCCAGAGCAACGGGGAGTGTGGAAAAGAGGTGAAGAAGCGTGTGCAGGCAGGTTGGAATGGGTGGAGAAAAGTGTCAGGTCTGTTGTGTGATAAAAGAGTACCAGCAAGAATGAAAGGAAAGGTGTACAGGACAGTAGTGAGACCAGCAATGTTGTATGGTTTGGAGACAGTTGCACTGAGGAAAAGACAGGAGGAAGAGTTAGAGGTAGCAGAGCTGAAGATGTTGAGGTTCTCTTTGGGAGTGACGAGGATGGATAGGATCAGGAATGAGTACATCGGGGGGACAGCACATGTGAGATGTTTTGGAGACAAAGTTAGAGAGGCCAGGTTGAGATGGTTTGGACATGTTCAGAGGAGGGAGAGTGAATATATCGGTAAAAGGATGCTGAGGTTAGAGCTGCCAGGCAGGAGGCCGAGAGGAAGACCTAAGAGGAGGTTTATGGATGTAGTGAACGAGGACATGAAGGTAGTCGGTCTGAGAGAAGAGGATGCAGGGGATAGGGCTAGATGGAGGCAGATGATTCGCTGTGGCGACCCCTGAAGGGAACAGCCGAAAGGAAAAGAAGAAGATGAGTTTCTTCATTTGTGATGTGTAGAATAGGAGTTGTGATTCGAAGAATAGGATTTGTGCATCTGCAATGAAGAATTTGAGATAGTGTAACTGTTGTGTTTGTGGGAGAGAAAAAAAAATCTACAAGTACAAATTCCACTGTCACAATAATACCTTCACAGTAATACCTTCATAAAATCATGTCAGCTCTTTTTCCACCTTTAATGTGACAGCAACTAACATAATTCAAGTGAAAACAAATAGAGAAAGAAGAAAAAAAAAATTATAATAACCTGGTTGCATAAGTGTGCACACCCTTTTATAATGGTGCATGTGACTGTGCTCAGAATGAACCAATTACATTCACACTCATGTTCAAAAGTAATTATCATACACCTGTCATCAATGAAATGATTCTGATCAACCCCAGATAAAGATCAGCTGGTCTGCAAAGAGCTTACAAAGAATGTATAGGATCTCATTGTCAAAAGGTATCATTCAGGAGAGGGTTACAAAAGAATTTCCAAAACATTAGATGTGCCATGGAACACTATGAAGACCATCACCATCAAGTGGAGAAAATGGAGCACCACAGTAACCTTACCAAGGACAGGATGTCCCTCCAAAATTGTCCAAAGGGCAAAAAGAAAACTTTTCAAGGATGTTGCCAAGAGACCTATGGTGTGGTCAGATCTCTTTGGCATCAACTCAACTCGCCGTGTTTGGAGGAGGAGGAATGCTGCCTATGACCCCAAGTCATAACACCATCCCCACTGTCAAACATGGAGGTGGGAACATTATGCTTTGGGGGTGTTTTTCTGCTATGGGGACAGGACAACTGCACCGCATCAAAGGGAGGATGGACGGGGCCATGTACCGTCAAATCTTGGGTGAGAACCTCCTTCCCTCAACCAGTGCATTGAAAATGACCTAAATGATTTGGAGAGGATCTGCAAAGAGGAGTGGGACAAAATCCCTCCTGAGATGTGTGCAAACCTGGTGGCCAACTATAAGAAACGTCTGACCTCTGTTATTGCCAACAAGGGTTTTGCCACCAAGTACTAAGTCAAAGGGGTCAAATACTTATTTCACTCATTAAAATGCAAATCAATTTATAACTTTTTTGAAATGCGTTTTTCTGTATTTTTTTTTTTGTTATTCTGTCTCTCACTGTTAAAATACACCTACCATTAAAATGATAGACTCATCATTTCTTTGTCAGTGGGCAAACGTACAAAATCAGCAGGGGATCAAATACTTTTCCCCCACTGTATCAAATGTTTAAACTGAGTAAATGTACCATTTTAAGAAAAAAAGAAGGTAATTTTGAATTTTATGGCCGCAATACATCTCAAAAAAGTTGAGATGGGGGCAACAAAAGGCTGGAAAAGTAAGCGTTACTAAAAAGAAACAGCTGGAGGTTAATTGGCAACAGGTCAGTAACATGACTGGGTATAAAAAGAGTATCTTAGAGCGGCAGAGTCTTTCAGAAGTAAAGATGGGCAGAGGTTCACCAATCTGCAAAAAACTGCGTCTACAATTTGTGGAACAATTTCAGAATAATGTTCCTCAATGCAAAATTGCGAAGACTATGAATATCTCAACATCTACAGTATATAATATCAGCAAGAGAATCTGGAGTAAACTTTGTGCACAAGGGACAAGGGTGAAAATCAATATTGCATGCCCGTGATCTTCGGGCCCTCAGGCGGCACTGCATTAAAAACAGCCATGATTCTGTAATGGAAATCACTGCATGGGCTCAGAAACACCCCCAGAACTCATTGTCTGTGAACACGGTTCACCGTGCCATCCACAAATGCAGGTTAAAGCTCTATCATACAAAGAAGAAGCCATATGTGAACACGATCCAGAAACGCTGCCGTCTTCTCTGGGCCAAAGCTCATTTAAAATGGACTGAGGCAAAGTGGAAAACCGTTCTGTGGTCAGATGAATCGAAATTTGAAATTCTTTTTGAAAATCATGGACGCAGCGTCCTCTGGACTAATTTAAAATTTTTTTTTATCAGCACTCAGTTCAAAAGCCTGCATCTCTGGTGGTATGGGGGTGCATTAGTGCCTATGGAATGGGCAGCTTGCACATCAGGAAAGGCACCATCAATGCTGAAAGGTATATACAGGTTTTAGAGCAACATATGCTTCCATCCAGATTCCATTCCATCTTTACTTCTTAGAGACTCTGCCTCACTAAGATACTCTTTTTATACCCAATCATGTTACTGACCTGTTGCCAATTAACCTAATTAGTTGCAAAATGTTCCTCCAGCTGTTTCTTTTTAGTAACACTTACTTTTCCAGCCTTTTGTTGCCCAACTTTTTTGAGACGTGTTGCAGTCATCAAATTCAAAATTACTTAATTTTTTTTCTTAAAATGGTACATTTCCTAGGTTTAAACATTTGATATGCTTTCTATGTTCTATTGTGAATAACATATGGGTTTATGAGATTTGCAAATCATTGCATTCTGTTTTTATTTACATTTTTCACAGCGTCCCAACTTTTTTGGAATTGGGGTTGTATTACTGTGAATTATATTATGTTATTATGAATTTGATTGAACCTGTGGAAGAATGTCATAACAACGTTTCTGTCTGTGCACCTCTCTGCCACCCTGCCTGGTTTCTCTGTTATGGTTTAGGTAAAATTGTGAAATAAATCTTCAGTGCATATTCAGTCTGAAACTGGTGACCCTTCTGTCAACTGATTTATTTCTTACACATGTCCATGTTTTTTTGGTCATCCAATCGCTTTCCTTTATACTTCACAACAGCACATGAGCACATTCTTTCCCCCACAATACCATAATGGAACAGAATGATTGGAAATCCATGCAGAGGGTGGGAATACACCTTGAATACTTCTTGAATCAGATTAATCCATGCAATGAAGCTGTGTCAAGCACAACTCTTGTTACTTGCAATAATATATTTTGCCCAGAGAGATTATAAAAAGAAAAATTTCTTTACTAAAAAAAAAAAAAAAAAAAAAATGAAGAGAAAAGGCAGAGGAACTCATGTTTTTGTAGAGAAGTAACAAGCAGACTGTTATGGAGTGTAAAGGCTAGAAGTCTTGCTGTATTATACAAACTACACATAAAGTTTAGACAGTTATTGTATGTTCTTGTGATTTAGATGATATATTCAATTAAATTTTATTTGTATAGCACTTTTAACAATGGACATTGTCACAAAGTAGCTTTACAGAAATATATACATTTCAGATATAAATCTTAAATTGATCAATTTGTCCCAATGAGCAAGCCAGAGGCGATGGTGGCAAGGAAAAACTCCCTGAGACGACATGAGGAAGAAACCTTGAGAGGAACCAGACTCAAAAGGGAACCCATCCTCATCTGGTTGACACTGGATAGCAACGAAACATCCCAGTTCACCAAAACCTTCTATGCCTGGGAACCCTTCTTGACCTTAGAAAAAAATATTAACAAAAGGCTTGACTAAATAAATATGTTTTCAGACTAGACTTAAAGACTGAGACTGTGTCTCACTCTATATATGCCAACGCAATACTGCTACACTATTAAGACAAAGATTACTGTAGACTGTGTGACCGTGTGAATGCTGTTTTTCCCTCTGAACACCTGAACCTGAACTGCACATACCTTGTAAATTAACTGTACTTAACTCTAATGAAATTGTGAAATTATGTAATAGCGCAATTTAGCCACTTGGAGGCAATGTTGCTGCATAAAAACTACTGAGGCATGGCAACAAAGCTCTTTGGTAGCATACTGTGCCTCTTCAGCTCCCACCTTAACCTGGAAGTCCAAGGATGTTACTGGACGTTGGAGCCTTAAATTTATAGCATCTAGTCAGGTTCAAGTCACTACTTTGTGAAAGGCAAACTGTATTTGGACTTGATGCAATTCCCACGTTCATTTCGATCACCAAATCGTCTTTTCAGAATTTTGCATTCACTCCCTCATATAGTTAAAATGTTTTCAGCTTAAGATTTCAGGCAAGTAAGAACCTGCTGTCTGTTGAGAATTTTGGAGGATGTTGTATCAGAACCACCTAACAGTCTATTCCTCTGAAGTATCGTGAGTTTTAGAGCTACTGTTTGCCGCTCTTGGGATGATTCAGGTCATCCAAGTCCTATACATGGAATTGTTTATGATGTGCCAGTCTACTTTGCAATGTGCAAATGTGCAAATATTTGGTAATTGTAGAGGTCATGGAAGGTGTTTGAATGCAGGTGGAAGTACTTATTTCTAATGCACTTCATCCAAGTTTTTGTTTTATGTAGCTGTTAATAATAATATGCTTAATATAACACTGTTGTGTATCCGTACCTTCAGTTGTAATTTACTTGCTTTAAAATTAGAGGACATTTTCATATAACGGCATTAGTAGGACATTTTCATGTAATGCGATTGGTAGAAGCAACCTTCTTCTTGTCTTTTCAAATATTTGGTGAAATGCACAATGAGCTTGGCATTTGCAGCATAACTCTTTAATGCAGTAATCTGTGGACGGCAATTGCTGCTGTTTGTAAGTAACATAATACAGGCTTGCCAGGTGGCAGAGTATTTGGCATCACATTACTGGTCACTGAACAAACATTATTTCAAAGCTTTAAGCTAGATCACCACAAATTTTGTGTTAAAGCATAGTTGATGAAAAAAAACCTATCTATCCACACAGCAATGAGTAATACAGAAAATCTGTAGGCTTCATCCATAGTAGCAATTAGGAAAATGCAGTAAAACAAATGGAGTGATGCCACAAAGGAAATAGATTGACATAATTAATGCTGACACATTATTGCCTCAAGGAGGTTCAGAGAAAGATAAAGTCTTATATGTTTATTTTGGCATCATACCTAAAATGAATATTTATTTATTTGTTTGTTTGTGGTGGGAAAGGAAAATGCATTACAAACAGTAATGTTCATGTTATGCTAATAGGACGAATTAGAATTATGGATTAAAAGTTGAACCCTATGTTCTAAATGCACACATAAGTGATGTTTCACAAGATGGCAAACTGAGAGGCCGTTTACAAGACAACGTTTTTAACTAAAAAAGTTTCAACAAAACTTTTTATGCATTTTGGCTGTTTGTTTACAGGACAACGGTGCTTTGGGGCCTGAAAACGCAAACTTTTGAAAACTGGTTTCAAAGTGCAAGATTTTGAAAACGATACTGTTATCGTCTTCACGTAAACGTACAAAAACGTGAATTAGTGAAAACGATGACATCATGCACACGCGTATTACGTGTTCAGTCTATAGGCATACGCCAAATTATTAACCCACATCTACGCCGACAAAGGGTATTCAAAAGGTGCGTTTGGGTAAGATCTAAGAGGACAAGCAGTTAGTGGGAAAACTTTATCAATGGCGTTGTTGACGAGCGTAAATGGAAGGAAAACGTCCGCATGTCAAAAGCCTCTGCATACTGGCCTACATCGTTTTTAGTCGTTTTCGCGGATCTGTATGAACGAGGATCATTTTGACAACGTTGTTGTCTGTACGCGAAACTTTTCAAACACGCAAAGGAAAAACTTTTCCATTTTCCATTTACATGGCAACGATGTATTAGACTTCCACTTTGTATTACTTCATAGAAAATCTGCTTTTAACATTATACACAACCCTTTACAAATATCACAGGAACCACCTCAAATACAACCCCAATTCCAAAAAATTTGGGATGCTGTGTAAAATGTAAATAAAAACAGAATGCAATGATTTGCAAATCTCATAACCCCATACTTTATTCACAATAGAACATTGAAAACATATAAAATGTTTAAACTGAGGAAATGTACCATTTAAGGAAAAAATAAGGTAATTTTGAATTTGATGGCAGCAACACGTCTCAAAAAAGTTGGGACAGGGCCATGTTTACCACTGTGTAGCATCCTCTCTTCTTTTAACAACAGTCCGTATAAGTCTGAGAACTGAGGAGACCAGTTGCTGGAGTTTTGGGAGAGGAATGTTGTCCTATTCGTGTCTGATACAGGATTCTAGCTGCTCAACAGTCCTGGGTCCTTGTCGTATTTTTCGTTTCATGATGCACCAAATGTTTTCAGTAGGTGAAAGGTCTGGACTGCAGACAGGCCAGTTCAGCACCTGAACTCTTCTACTATGAAGCCATGCTGTTGTAATAGATGCAGTATGTGGTTTAGCATTGTCTTGCTGAAATATGCAAGGCCTTCCCTGAAAAAGATCTCATCTGGATGGAAGCATATGTTGCTCTAAAACCTGTATATATATTTCAGCATTGATGGTGCCTTTCCAGATGTGCAAGCTGCCCATTCCATAGGCACTAATGCACCCCCATACCATCAGAGATGCAGGCTTTTGAACTGAGCGCTGATAAAAAGCCGGATGGTCCCTCTCCTCTTTAGTCCAGAGGACTCGGCGTCCATGGTTTCCAAAAAGAATTTCAAATTTCGATTCGTCTGACCACAGAACAGTTTTCCACTTTGCCTCAGTTTTAAATGAGCTTTGGCTCAGAGAAGATGGCGGCATTTCTGGATCATGTTCACATATGGCTTCTTCTTTGCATGATAGAGCTTTAAGCTGCATTTGTGGATGGCACGGCACAATGTTCACAGACACTGAGTTCTGGAGGTGTTTCTAAGCCCATGCAGTGATTTAAATTACAGAATTATGCCTGTTTTTAATGCAGTTTTGCCTGAGGGCCCGAAGATCACGGGCATGCAATATTGATTTTCGCCCTTGTCCCATGCGCAGATTTCTCCAGATTCTCCAGATTCTCAGAATCTTTTGATGATATTATGTACTGTAGATGATTAGATATTCATAGTCTTCACAATTTTACGTTGAGGAACATTATTCTGAAATTGTTCCACAATTTGTAGACAGTTTTTTGCAGATTGGTGAACCTCTACCCATCTTTACTTCTGAGAGACTCTGGCTCTCAAAGATACTCTTTATACCCAATCATGTTACTGACCAATTAACCTCCAGCTGTTTCTTTTTAGTAACACTTACTTTTCCAGCCTTTTGTTGCCCCCGTCCCAACTTTTTTGAGACCATGACTTCCTGTTTCACAGGGGTATAAATATGAGGTAACACAGACCAAATTCCCTTAGTCATTCATAACAATGGGTACGACCAAGGAATATAGCTGTGATGTGCGGCAAAAGGTTGTTGAGCTTCACAAAATGGGAAGTGGCTATAAAAAAATAGCACAAGCATTGAAAATGCCCATTTCCAACATCAGGGCAATAATTAAAAAGTTCCAGTCAACTGGAAATGTTATGAACCAACCTGGAATTGGACGTGTGTCTATACTGTCTCAAAGCACTGTGAAGAGGATGGTTCGAGTGGCTAAAAATTCTCCAAGGATCACAGCTGGAGAATTGCAGTAGTTAGTTGTGTCTTGGGCTCAGAAAGTCTCCAGAACTACAATCTGAAGTCACCTACATCACCACAAGTTGTTTGGAAGGGTTTCAAGAAAAAAAGCCTCTACTCTCATCCCAAAACAAACTCAAGCATCTTCAGTTTGCCAGACACTACTGGAACGTCAAATGGGATCAGGTTCTATGGTCAGATGAAACCAAAATAGGCAATAAACACCAGAGTAGAACAATAGTAACCTGTGTTTTGTTTGCATTTGTTTGATATCCATGAGAGCAGAGTGCTTTTGTGAACATTTTTAAACAAAATATCAAAAGGTAAAGACAATTTTTCACAGCCTTCTTTGCTCATATTTACCAAGGGTGCCAATATTATTGGAGGGTACTGTAAAAAGGTTCAGTGACCGCAGAATCAAGCTTTTGACATGGTTTTCCCAGTCCCCTGACCTAAACCCCATTGATAACCTGTGAGGTAAACTGAAGAGGAGAGTCCAAAGGATGGGGAAAGGATCTGGTAAGATCTGGAGAGATTCTGTATTGAGGGGGTGGTCTGGAATACATTGTGTTGTATTCTCCAATTTTATCAAGCATTATAGTAAAAGACTCAGAACTGTTATGTTGGCAAAGAAAAGTTACACTAAATGAAATAGTGTAAATAATTGTGACATGTGGTTTTGTTAAAAACATTTTGATAAGGACCCCCCCCCCCCAATAATAAATCTACACTGTAAAAGATTGTATAGTGATTTACTGGCAACCTGGGTTGCCAATAAAGTGCTATAGAATCTACAGTAAGGAACTGTAAAGGTATTTACAGTAAAGTACTATAATATCAAACATAGTATAAACAAACTCATAACCCAATACATCTGCTCAATGCAGGATAAAACTGAACTTACTCAAGGACCCAATCAAGGCAGTTTGGTGGTGCTGGGATTTGAAAACATGACCTTCTTATCTGTGTCTCAAAACCTTAACCACTTAGCCACCACAAGTAGCTCAATTAATTTGCATTGATTCAATGCAATCTTTTAGTGGAGTTAATGCAGTGGTAGAAGTAGTTGAATCAGTAAAAGCTAGTTGTGGTATTGGTGTGGTGTGGTTGTGGTGGCTCAGTGTTTAAGGCTTTGAGTCACTGTTCAGAGGGTTGTGTGTTCAAGTCCCAGCACTTCCAAGCTCTCATGGTTGGACTTTTAACTTTCAGCTCTGTTGTATCCAGCCAATTAAGCAAGTGTACTGGGCTATGTGTTATTTTATACAACATTAAGATATTATAGTACTTTACTGTAAATATGTTTGTTTATAGTAAATATGCCAGTACTTTACTGGCAACCCAAGTTGTACAGTGTACTTCAGTTTAAATGTTATAATTCCATTGTATTATTAACCTCAATTCCAATTAGTTAAATAATCCCTCAACTGAACAAAGAAACAGAGAATTAGGTAAATAAAAATGCCATTTTCTTCACATAACCTAGTCTTTTTATTAATTCTCTCAGTAACATTGTCTAACAGTATCAGCCAAAGAACGAAAACAGCATTTCCTCAAACAGTTGAAAATGTAATAATAGTGATATAATCAAACCAAAGAGAAAAAGGAAACCTGACAGAATACCAGGGGATGCAGAGGGACCCAATTAAATAAATAAAAATATAGATAAATAAATAGACAGTTGAATTAATAAATAATAGCATCATATGCTTGTTCATACTATTAATATCTCCCTATCAGTAAGATTCAATAAAATCCATTTGAAATGCATAAAAATTGAGCAGAGGGGAACACCATAGCTGGACAGTATGTCCTCAAGCCAAAGGGATTTAAGTGGTGGGACAGAAAATGAAACTTTTTTTTTTTTGTGCTTTGTAGTGCACATTCATTCAAAACACACATAAAGAAAAGGGGTAATGCCTGGCACATGCACATGGTTACATTAGTCAGGCAGCAGAAAGAGAAATGTAATTCAGGGATTCCAGCACAGTACAATCACAGTACAATGGGCTCCCGGCACAGTACGATTTCCAGTTCTGTGCGGTACAGTTTACCCCCGTCTGACAAGGCCATGATGCTTTTTTTATAGCCGGCTAGGTCCTGGGGCGCAGCCTCCTAAAATCAAGAAAAGTATCACATTGAGCATTGTTAATTATAATTCATTACCTCAAATTACAACCATTTAAAGCTCTTGGTTGTCTTTTCTCACCTGATAGAGGTCCTTCAGGAGGTAGTCCAACTCCATCTCATCAATGTAGCCATTTCCATCCTTTAAAACACAAAGAGGTTATACTGGGCTACCCCTGTCTATATTGCAGTTATATCAGGGAGTGTATTGGCTTTACACAGAGGATTGCCTTCCTATTTATCGATTCATAAGATTCTCTGCTTCACTGATTCACTGTCTATTCATTTGTAGAGTTTGGTTGAGGTCATAACTCTAAAACGACACAGAGGAGAGGAGGTACTTGTTATTACTTTTGCATCTTTGAGTGAGTTGCTTTGCATGTGGCAGGACATTTGCATTTTTTCAAAGCTCAGCGAATCCTGTCCAGGCACTGTGAGGTGTGTCAGTATTTGGTTGACCTGGTGTCCCTTCCACTCATGCTATTATTTATTTATCCATGACTTCACCGTAGCAACTGCAAGTGCCTATGTTTCAGATGCGACTGCATCAGACTGGATGAGGGCTATGAGATCAGGGAAATACACTGCAGTAATTTTAGATTGAAAGGCTACATTTCATTTATGATTAAGCACTGTATCTGCCCTAGTTCTCATACTTTAGAAATGTCATGCAAGAGGATACCCTGTCAATCTCTAACTTTGCTCTATAGTAGTTTTTAATTTTAGATCATTTATGAAAAAACTAAGTTGTTCATGTTTTCTACTGCTGACTGGGGGGACGAGTAAAACATGCTTAATAACCACAATAATGCTCAATTAAGTATAAATGTACAAATTTAGAGAGTGCTAATGTAAATTGGTTAGGGGGAGAAAGCTGTACATAAAACAGCATAGACTCTAAAACTATGTAAACGTATACACCAAATACCGAATAACATTTATAATTATTATAATAACTTATAATTAACTTAATAACTTACACACCAATACTACATAAACCTCCACCAAATCAATGCATTGATTTTATTAATAAATGAATAATAAATAATAAAATTAAAATAATATAAAATTAAATTAATATAAAATAAATGAACAATTCTTGCTTGAGAATTTTTGCACACCCTCTAGTGGTGCATTTGGAACTGTGTCATCCAAAAAGCCATTGTTAGTCAAATGTTCACACAGCAGGTGTGCATTTGTGGTCATGTACCCGCTCAGGTGAATGGAAGCAGCACCACTCGTCTGCATGCAAAATGGATTCACGAGAGTGAGGGAAATCAGATGTAAAAAAAAAAAGATAGGAGAACTCACTCTGCTTCATTTGCTGAGCTAAACCAAACCTGCAGGAGACTTTCTGCAACATTATTTGGCTATTAAGCATTGTGTTTCTTTATTTTGAGCAGATGCATTTCCAGTGAGCAACAGAAAATGTAGAAATGTTTTTTTCTTGAAATGGTCTAAAATGAAAAAATATTGTTGAGCAGTTAAAAGTTAGGCATTGACAGGATCTCCCCTTGCATGCACTGTCTTAGAGAATGCTTGCTATGAGGACTGGGGCAGATACTTAATTATAAATAAAGTGCAGTCTTTCAGTCTAAAAACAATGCAGTGTATTTCCCTGCAGCCACATATGAAACACAGGCACTTACGTCTCATGTTTATTTTAGTGTAGAAATGCACACTACCTTGTCATAGTATGTGAATATGCTGTTGAACTGGTCAGCAGTCAGCTTGATGCCCTGCAACACAGTGCAAACAAAACAATATTTAGGCTACAATTCCATCTTTTAGAACTTTGACACAAATTGTAAACACTGCTTATACCTAACTCACCTGGAATTTCAGTAAGAAATTTTCCTGAACTGGTAGAAGCCTTAAAATGTGAATGAGCAACAGTCCATTAGCACAGTGTATTCAAGGGAGAAAGAGCTATCTGATTAATGTGGGCAAAAATATTGCTCACCTTGCCATTTCAGAGAGCCCCAGTTTCCCGTCCCCATTCAGATCAAACATCTTGAGCTGAAAGTGAAAATAGAAGTCAAAATAATGGATAATTTTTATTAACCAATCACTATTTATGTTTCTTGTTCAGTTCTTCTGGTCTAGCTCTTACTTGTTATACAATGCACATGCACACAAATTGAGCATGAAAAGGGTCATTAGTCAAAGTATTATATTATATTTTATTAACTAAAATCAGCACACAGTTCCCTTCATAACAAAGGTATAGGTCTCTAGTTTTCTCTAGTATTACAACAAGGTGGTAATGAGAAATGGGTTGTTTTACTGCATACATATTCAATTGTCTGGTTGCCACCAGCTTGCCAAAGCATTACGTAATCTAATGCACTTTATTCTTTTCCATTTTAGCGCCAGTCCCTTTTTCTTTCAAAATCTGTTGGAGTTCTAGTAAACAATTCAAATGCATTCACACAGTAAAGCCCTGAGTAAAGCCACCAAGCTATAATTCTTAGTCTGAGTAACAGAAGGTTTGACAGATGATGCCATTTTATTATAGCAACATGAAGGTTTGCTGATGAGATACTTACGATGGTCTGTGTGTACTCCTGCAATTTCTGGTCATCATATTGCCTGTTAACCTTTTTCAGGAGGTCTGAGAGAAAGTTCTAAAAGAAAGGAAAGGTATAGGTTACTGTACTGTAAGAAAACTTCAGTCTATGTCTTATGTCTCAAAAGGAGCCTGGTCCACTCAAGGAACAACTGAAACCCTTAAAAGTATCTGGTAGACAGTGTAGCATTTACACATTATTATACCTATGGTCAAAATCAACTTCCTGCATGTGATATGACCTGGTTTGTACTTTATGAACCATTGCAGAGATTTGAATATTTCCTTTGACTGGCAGTTGCTGCGGCCAACATGATTTGTATGCTTTTTCGATTTGCTTCTCCAGCAAAAGGGCTACAGCATTATGCAGATCTCGCTCAGGATAATGAGTACGACTCAAACTAGAACATTAACTCGGTTAACTGATATACGCTATACTACTGTACGCTGCATTCTATTTAATGGCAAAATGGTTGGTGAAGAAGAAATAATGTTTTATTTAAAAGAAATATACAGGTATATAAGTACCTTACCTTCAGTTCATTTGCTTCAATGAAGCCACTGCGGTCTGTGTCATACCTACGCCAGGCCTAAAGAGTGACAAATATCCACAAAACAAGGTACTTAATTACAGTTAAATAAAAAGTAAATCATTATAACATTTGCCTGACCAGGATAAAGTTGTTATTGAAAATGAATGAACGAATTACAACAATTGTCAGAAAGCTTGTTAAAATAAGTTAATTTCCCAGAAACCAGTCCCCATAGATACAATGCAAAAAATAAAGAAATGTTTTTCAAAATTGGAACTAATTAAAACACAAATGTCCTGACAAATTTCAAAGATTTTAACTTTGGAAATGACTGTGATTGTATTACTGATAGCATTTAAACGCAGTAGGTAGTGTTGCTACTTCATAGCTCATGGGTCAAACCTAATCTTTTGCTGCTGTCTGTGTGGAGTTTTGTGTGTTCTTCCCATGTTTCACGTGAGTTTCCTCCAGGCTCTCTTGTTTCCTCCCAGCTGTGCAAAACATGCCTGGTACACTAAATGTGTGTGTGCATGGTGCCCTGAGATTGACTTTGGGTGAATTCTCCACTCTTTCAGCCTATCAGGATAGGCTCCAGATCCACACTTGACCAACATAAATTGGTTACTGAAGATGAATGAACATTCATCATTCATCAACAATTGGAATAAAATACTATATTAATGCTGTTAGACTTATGATAAATTCTGTCAAGTTACTTGAGAAATATTAGATTTATGTTTTGTCTGAAAGAAAACCGCATATTAAGAATTGCACATTTCTTTCTTTCCACAGCTTTACTTTATCCCCTTCTAAAATCCAATCAGAAAGCTTGAAAGAAGGTGGAAAGGAGTAATAATTGTTGGGAGCCACGAAACTTTCAATGCAGTAATCTTACTGGCTTATTCATTTACCATCCCCATATTCTATGCAGCTCAGCTGTGAGAGCACAAAGAACATGAAATGAAATTTGAATGTTTTAATTGAGCAGCGTTCCTTGTTTCTACCACAGGTTCTTATCAAAGATAGATGCTCTGTCCAGGCTTCTTACATATGTGGAGACTTTCTGTGGCCCTTCCATAATGTATTAGAAAATAGAAGTTTGTACCTCCTCATGCTATAGCAAACCTTTGACTCCCCCCCCCCCTCATTAATTCATTCATGCATTCATCTTCAGTAACCAATTCCTGCTCAGGGTCGGATCTGGAAACTATCCTGGAAACACAGGATTCCACTCCATCACCCCATGCACATATACATTCAGACCCACAGCCAATTTAGAGTAGCCAGTCCACCTACCAGCATATTTTTGGGAGTTGGGAGGAAAACGGAAAACCATGGACAGGACATAGGGAGAATGTGAGAAACTCTGCACAGGCAGTAACCCAAGATAAGGATATAGTTTGCCAACTACAGAGTGATTTGAAATGCTAAATTTTCTCCTTTATATCACAGTTTCACCAGCTTTGCATAATATAATGGCCAGTAGGATAAGCACCAAATCTTAATCAATCATTCTTTATGATCAGAGTGCAATTTTAAAAGAACAAAATTTATTTTGAAGTTTGCATCTCTGTCTTGTGGCTGATTTTACTCTATGGTGTGAATAGGCCAAATTGTGGAATATTACAGTCAGAGGAATACATTATAAGCTGCAGTATATAATTCTCTATATAAAATGCAATATCTTGTTGCTATTCTTATGACATATTCCCAAAAACATTGTTAATATGCTAAGCACAGAAAAATTACACAAGTTGTTTATTTTTTATTATTTTATACACAGTGGAAAGGTGAGAAACGCATACTCATGAAATACTACTAGTTCTACTTTGTTTCATTCCAGACCACCAATGTTTACTCATGTCCTTAGCAAAGTCATCACCCTGTGACCATGAACCCATGTGGGTAGCCCATGTGGTCTAAAAGAAATGAAACTCACCATGTCACACTCATCTTCCTAAATCTGTACTACCATATAGACTGCATTGATCTGCTAACCCCTCCTCAATTTGGTCTTGCCAATTCCCACTAACTAGATAACTCTCCTCTCCTCATCACATGAGGAACTACCAACCAGCAAAGGTGAGGCAGACACATGCTTCCTCTCAGACATCTTTTCAAGCTTCTGCTCATACTGTGTCACAGGGCAAAGCACTATCTGAGCAGTTCTGCGTGCATGAGCTCACATGCATCCACAATTGACTAGTGTCACTCTCATTGACAGGGGAGAGAGTAATGGCGTCCCTTCACCCCTGAGAGCATGGCTAATTTTCCTCTCTTGTGATAACTGATGGCTGTGACATCACTGGAATTCAAACTTGCAATCTCCCAATGATGGGTGAACACTTCTGTTGTGCCACTGGGAAGCCTGTGTCACTAATTCTAATATGTTAATTACTGTTTTCATGACAATTAACTGTAAGACTGAATAAACCACATTGTCTAATATTTGAGTTTGGCATTCAGCAGCATGGGTGCTGCAGACACATAATAATTAATCTTATCATTTTAACAACAATAAACGTATAACTTTGAAACTTTTTGAAACTTTTTCTTTCCTAAATGTTTGTGTATTTCAGCCTGTTCTGCCTAGCCCTGATGGAGCTGAATGAAGATCATGATCAATGCTCAAACTGTTTGGGACCTGAAATACTTTAACTGCGGCATAATGCCATTAGAGATTGCGTATAATTTTCCTCTGCCACTGCCAGCCATAACAAGGAGTGAAACAGGCAGCAGGTATGGCAGCAGAGCCTGTCTGGAAGAAAAAGTTAAGTTCCTTCGCTGCATTTCAGTGGCAAATGTAGAGGCAGGTAGATGACTCTGCTAGTCTTTACAGCATTGAGCCAAATGCAAGACCTGTTAGCAACAATGCAACAGGGCATTGAAATGCAGAGCTTAGGGGTCTGTCTAGTCATACAGAGACAGACCCTGTGGTAATTTCAGTGGCTGGGTCTCTTTCTCTAATCTTGAGGCCCATTTTGGCAGAGTGCTGGAAATGACCATAATTAGAGGTGCAATGGTTACTGAAATCCTATAGACAACACCAACCAAGAAATGGGACTGCCACTCCTTTGGCAGTAAAGTGCAGCAGATAACTGTAATTGTTGACATGGTGAAGGCAAATAGGCTGGCTCATGCACCATTGCCGGAAGCCTTGTATAAACACACTGCGCCACCTGCTGCAATTACCTGGCAGATCTCTGTTGAACAAGCCTAGGAGGTACTAGATCATCATCTCCTTTTGTCCGAAACAAACTGACATTTTGAGGCAGCAGGCTACCTTTACTTTACCACTAACGTTGAAATTATTGAGTCTGTTCAGTGAACCAAGTCTAATTAATCATTGCCCAAACGTGCAGCCTGATTATACAGCCAACACTACCATTACACATCCTGAAATGCTGGAAATCTACAGCTTGGACTGAATGAGCTGAACCATACTTTAACTCGGTGTCCAATACCAATTTGTTCATCTTATTGACTCACTCAGAAGGCAGAGTTGTTCATCATACTGTTCCTGGAAAATGGGTTTCAGAAACTGCAATAGCAGATGGATGGAGTTAAGCATAATACAGTGCAAGCCATGTCGGTGCTCCTCTGCAACCCAGAACAACCCAGTACAATAGCAGATGGATGGAGTTAAGCATAATACAGTGCAAGCCATGTCGGTGCTCCTCTGCAACCCAGAACAACCCAGTGCAATAGCAGATGGATGGAGTTAAGCATAATACAATGCAAGCCATGTCGGTGCTCCTCTGCAACCCAGAACAACCCAGTGCTGTTGCAATAAAGAGTCTGCAACAGGGACCGGAGTTCAAACATGTCACAATGTTTTAAACCTAGCACACATGACAAAGATATTGATACAGTCCTATATCAATAAACCTAAAACTACTTTCATAGATAAGAATGTGACTAGGCCAGCCCTGTATCCAGTGAGGGATTTTTATCCTCCAAAGAGCACAATATTAGCACATCACCCACAATAGGGAGTAGTATCAGAATGTTGACTGATTCTTATCCTCAATAAAGAACAGTATTAGCACTCAATATTTTCAACACCTTGAGTGATTCTCTAAACATTTAGTGATTTGAGGCTCCATCAGGACATGTTATTAAAACTTTGATACACGACCTCCACTGGTTCTGCAGGAAACTGTACTTGTGCTCCTCTACTCACTGGTAGAACGGCAGTTGCATACTTAAGATACCAGTGCCTGGTTTAGATTGTTTTAAATGTGATAAAATATTATCCATATTGGACTGTAAATCTTATTAGGTCCTTGCAAAAAGAGAAAGAAAAGATTATGTAATATATATGACTGTATGCTTGTGTTATGCACCTTTACTGGTACATGGCTGGTGTGGCTGCAGGTTTTTGTTCTAACTGTTACATTTTGGCCTTCAACTGATTATCAGGTCAACTGATTGATTGGAATGAAGACCTCTAGCCATACCAACCTTTACTGGAATGAACTGGAAAACCCCTGCTATAACTTATATGAAGTACATTTTTTTTTTACCATCATAACAATTCAGTGAATTCAGTCAGTGAAATACAAAAGATCAAATCAACCATTTATGTGAATAAGCAAAACTGCTAAGATCTGTATGATCTCTTACCGCCATAAACTCAGAGCTGGAGCCCAAAAACTGTCTGAAGCAAAGCAGGAAGTTCTCTTCTGTTGGCAGAATCTGGGCCAGCTGAGACATGGATAACATGAGCATGAATGTTTCTACAATCTGAAGTGTGAAAAATAAAGTGGCATTGAATTGCTCTCATTTAAAAGCATTGAAAACAGCCAGGTTGGATCTAAATATCTGCTATTTTCAAGGCCATTTGTAGTCTGACCTCGTCAAGTGCACTGGTGACAGACTCAATATTTTGGAACAATGCAATTTCTTACCTCTGACAGCTCAATCCTCCCATCATTGTTCTTGTCGAATTTCTGCATGAACTCTGTCATCTTCTCTCTGAAAGCTGCATTTGAGGGGTCCTGAAACAGACACGCATGCCAAGAGGTCTTTCGTGCAGATCTAGCCTTAGATCTCAGCTAACACCAATTACTTTTATTCACATTACTCATGTCAGAGAAATGCCACGTAATGCCACATCAGGAAAGAAGTCTGTTTACTGCTAATGGGGATAAGCAGTATCCAACCCCCATCCCAATCTGTCTGCTTGCATATTGACTACATTACTACAGTACAGAACCTATTTTTGTCTCTGCTAGATTTGTTTAATTTGGACAGATTTCATATTCAAATTTCACTATTCAAAGTCATTTTCTTTTTCTTTGTTTACTTACCACACCTGCTCCTTTCCGTGCAATCTCCAACTGAGTGATAAAGTTTTCAAGCTCCTTGCCCTCAATGTAGCCATTACCTGTAGGCGAGATCCACGTTAACCAGCATTTAGGATTTAGATTAGAGGATTACCCAACATGAAATTTGCATGAAGTTGTTGATTTGTCTGGATGATGTCTTATCTACAAAGCTCGTTAAGAGTTTTCGGCTGGCACAAAAATCAGAGCAACTAGCCTAATTAAAATCTCTTGACAGCTGTTCTCCCAATCATGCTTTGAACGTCTCTCTTTCTGATTTTGGAATAATTAAAGGCCTTGCTGTAGGGGGCCTTTTAAGTTCCATTTATTACAAAAGACAGAAAGATGATCTGCAGCTTGATGCTTAAGAGAGCTATATAGAAATTCTAATTCAGTTACTGCTAATACAAAAAATATTATCATGTGTGGT
Source organism: Cranoglanis bouderius (assembly GCA_023630585.1). Taxonomy (NCBI): domain Eukaryota; kingdom Metazoa; phylum Chordata; class Actinopteri; order Siluriformes; family Cranoglanididae; genus Cranoglanis; species Cranoglanis bouderius. The sequence continues at coordinate 17,288,616 of CM042557.1, forward strand.
CTATGCACAAATGTGTGTGTGTGTGTGTCTGTGTGTGTGTGTGTGTGTGTGTGTGTGTGTGTGTGTGTCTGCTTCACTTCAAACTCTAGAGATTGTCAGTTAATTTGTCAGCAGACACAAGTGACATTTGCAGACAGATTAAATTTGATCTCTCAAGGGGAAACTCTCCCTCGCTGGTATTTTACAATAAGCATAAAACAATAAGACGGAATTTCAGCATGCATCCAAATTTCAACATGATGAAAAGTCAATTAAAACTGTATCAGTTCTGGCATCACAGCCCCGTGACGGCACCTTGATTATGCATTCAGAGTTCAGACCTGGCTCAGTGCCTACAGCTTATTGTAATGAATGAGACACACACTTTACACTGGCATACACAGGAAAAACACTGGCATACACAGGAAAGGTAGTTAGTGTTATTCTATTGGAAAATGATTCATTTGTTGCAATACATTTGATTTGTAATTATAACAATTAATTATCCATTGAATGTTATCAGTTGACTTATGCAACATGCAAGTTTGAAAGTTTTTTGCTCTAATTTTGTTGACCATAAACAATATTTAAATAGTCTAATAAATTCACATAGGCTTAACAAAAATAATTTGTGTTAAATAATCACACATATCATATATTTACCTGATAAGTGGAACTAGCCAACAATAACAAGGAAATTCCCAGAAATTAACGTGAAATATCTTTTTTTTTTTTTTTTTTTTTTTTTTTGATAGTTTTAATAGCAAACACAAGCACAACGAATCTCGGAGGATTATTACAGAAATTGCGTGCACGTCTGTGTACTCTGCTCCGGAATATACCTGCGTATCCGTCCTGTTTTCTTTCCTCACAGAACACCGCAACCCTTTTAGGTTCTCCCTAACAAACTTCTTGAATAGGCTCCATATTTCAGCTCACCTAGTGCCAAAACTCACGAAGCTTTTTTTTTTTTTTTTTTTTTTTTTAAATCCCCTCCCGAGCATCTTTTCTCAGCTCGGATGAAAGTCTCCACGAACTCTTATTGCACTTACCGTCGGCATCAAAATGCTTCCAGATTTCGAGGAACTGGGATGCACTCAGTTCCGCCAAGTGAAGATAGGGAGGCTGTGCAGATCTATTTGCCATGGTTTTTTTTTCCCCCTGCTACTTTCAAGAAAGAACAAATCCCTGGCGAACTTCTACTTCGTCCAAAAGCGATTGTAATTGTCCCCCTCCCCGCGCCGGCCGCAGCTTTTAAATGTGCGCTAAAGGCTGCAGTGCCTCCGCGGGCGGCCGGGTGGCGCAGTGTCCCTCACCACCGCTAACGCTGATGCTCCCATAACACTCAGGGCTGCACAATTACAGACGGAATACATTACCCTAGTGTACCATACTGTGCTAGATGTTGATACACATAACATATTATGTGAGTCGCGATTGATATGGCATATATAGCCTATATAAAGAAATATAAGCATGACTCTTTGGAAGGAATGTGAAAATTATCTTTGACTCTCTATCTATCTATGTGTCTGTCTGTCTGTCTGTATGTCTGTTTGTGCATGTAATTATCTGAGATTCCTTACATTACTTCCACTGAGCCATGCTTGTATATCCTTTTCTTGCAGGCAATTGCCTCGTGTCCCAGATCTGATTGTCTCCACATATGTTCACTTGTATACAAATCCCACCCCCAGATAGGGACACAGGGCTTTATGGACAGGAAAGAGAATCCTCCTGGATCAGTGTTGACTATTTTTATTATGCTATATGTATTTTTTTAAATTGCATTTCAAAGTATGGATAATTGGTATTGCATGTGGCTCTATGAACAAATTCCACAATTTATGAGCAACGTGTAGGTTATCATGCATTCCTATGGTTTACTTAAGTAGGAACTTGGGGACAATGATTTGATATAGTGTGAGACAGAGAGAGAGAGAGAGACTATATGGCCAAAAGTTTGTGGACACGACCATCACATCCATATGTGAGCCTTGCCCAGACTGTTGCCACAAAGTTGGAAGCACAGAATTTTCTTAAATGTCTTTGTATGCTGTAGAATTAAGATTTCCCTTCACTGCAACTCAGGGGCCCAAACCTTTTCCATGTTCCACAATGCCCCTGTGCACAAAGCAAGCTCTATAACAACATGTTTTGCCAAGGTTGGAGTGGAAGAACTCGAGTGGTCTGCACAGAGACCTGACCTCAACCCCACTGAACACCTTTGGGACGAACTGGAACTGCACCCCAGGCCTCCTCACCTGACATCAGTGCCTGACCTCACTAATGCTCTTGTGGCTGAATGAGCACAAATCCCTACAGACACATTCCAAAATCTCTTGGAAAGCCTTCCCAGAAGAGTGGAGGTTTATATAACGGCAAAGGGGGGCTAAATCTGGAATGGGATGTTCAACAAGCATATATGGGTGTGATGGTAAGGTGTCCACAAACTTTAGCCCACATATTTGAGTAGATGAGTGTTTTGACCATATGAGTACCTTATGAGGTGTTTACAGTTATGATAAGAAAAGCATCAGTCTCTGTGGAGTCTGCAGCATCAGGGGCTAATTATTCCACTGCTCTCATGCATGTAGATTACAGTACCTTCCCTGAAACACAGCCTTGGTAGCAGGGAGCATATCATGGGAGAAGTAGCCCAAAGCTCTTCTACCACAGGGACTCTGACAGCTCAGTAGTAATTACAGAAAGCGTGCTGCTGAAAGAGGGCTAAGAAATGGCACATGTGTAGCTTCAAAAGTTTTAAGGCCAATTACAAGCATTTCCCTGGACTGACTCAAGCAAGCCCAGATTAATTATACCTTTCACAAGCCTTGCCTGGGGAGGATCTGCTTCAGGGTCACAATATTAAGTTGACATGAATCTGGATTCTAAGTTTTTGATCAGAGCAAATATGAGGTTTTTTTTGTTATTATTATTAGTATATTTTTTAAAGTAAATCGGGTAAATATAAGGTTTTTACACATGTAAAACTGTATCATCCTCAATAACTCTGGAATTTATTTTATGTGCTAGGCCTACTGGGATATGTACAGTGGGTTAAGTTTTGGTCCACCACTGTATATGATTATTTTTAGAATGCAGGCATATACTCACAGTAGTTAAAACATCACAGCATTAATGTTTTTGTTGATCTTGTTTTGACCCAGGTAATACTGTTTACTACTTAAAGGAGTCAAGTTTCTTACTCATATGCAGTCCTAGAGTGGTAGCTTCCATCCTAAATTTACATAATAAAATTGCCTCCAAGAGAAGCGCAAGAATCCTTGTGGTCGACTCGAAGTGAAGGGAACTTAAAAGTTCACATACAGGTTAGGTGTAGATATGGGGTTTATATCTTTCCATCCTCCCCTGCCACACAGGTTACATGTCCGACAGTTCAACAATCAGTTAATATGCTAAATATGAACATTACTCTTTCTTATTAATTGTAATTGACTTGGAATAACACAATCATGTAACAATTGTATGTATATATCATATCTAGTCATAGAGGGCCCTGCAGAAGGTTCTCTTTTCCTTCTTATAACACACCAAATAAAAGCTCAAATAAAAGACTTAGCAATTTTCTGATGAGCTGAGTGTGTGGCACTCCTGTACTACAATGGCATTTATGAGGCCTTGCTTGGAAATAAGTAATGGCTGGTTAGAATGGGTTGTATAAAATGTTGCATGACAGTTTCAGATAATTAGGTTATTGTGTTGGCTATGAATAACCAAATTTTGTTTTTTAAATAAAAAAAAAAATAATAATCTTGGCTTTGGAATTCCCATATGGATAGTCAACAAATTTCCAGAGAGAAAGAAGGGTCTGAATAGGAGAAGACTGTAGTACAGATGGCAGACATTCATTTATCACAAACCCAACAATTTTCAATTTTCATTCATTATTTGGACATTATCAAAAACTGCAGCACTCCTCATATAAAACACCAGTCACTTTCCAAAAATAATTCTGAATTATTATGCATTTCATCTGACATTCTTAAAATGGAGCTACCAGGAAGTAAGATTCATCACTAGCTGTTACAGCACATCTATACAAGCTTGTCGGAGGGGGACTATGCAGAAATGTTTTGGTTGCTGTGCAGTACTAGTGAATGGTTCAGAGTGCTGCAGTCTGTCAGAGACCAGCCGCCTGTTGAATTATGCAGGTGTGGGAGCATGGGAGAGAATCAGCAGGAAATACAGGGAAACCACTTCTCATTTCAGAAGGTATCAAATAAGCACGCTCTGTTCCAGATGTCTTCTGCTTTTACATGTTCTCTTCTAAAATACACTGACACATCGAGCTTTCATTTCATGTGCTTTCCTATTGGAAAACCACTGATTTTCCAAAAAACAAAACAAAACAAGACAAAAAAACACTATTTAAAGGTATGTGGTTACCTTATCTGTGTCCCTTGCCTGATTTGTACCATGCATGCATGCCAATGTCACGCATGAACCTGATCTGTATGCATGCATGATCTGCATGTGTTTCATTTCTTGACATTACAGCACAGCTTGTGGCACTTCAAAATAACCAATTAATTTTAAAAAACTTAATAAAAACATTTGTTTATGGAAACTGTATAGCTTAATGTACAACCCCAATTCCAAAAAAGTTGGGACGCTGTGTAAAATGTAAATAAAAACAGAATGCAATGATTTGCAAATCTCATAACCCCATATTTTATTCACAATAGAACATAGAAAACATATCAAATGTTTAAACTGAGGAAATGTACCATTTTAAGGGGAAAAAAAGGTAATTTTGAATTTGATGGCAGCAACACATCTCAAAAAAGTTGGGCCAGGTTCATGTTTACCACTGTGTAGCGTCCCCTCTTCTTTTAACAACAGTCCGTATATGTCTGGGAACTGAGGAGACCAGTTGCTGGAGTTTTGGGAGAGGAATGTTGTTCCATTCATGTCTGATACAGGATTCTAGCTGCTCAACAATCCTGCATCTCCTTTGTCGTATTTTTCGTTTCATGATGCACCAAATGTTGGTGGTGAAAGGTCTGGACTGCAGACAGGCCAGTTCAGCACCCAGACTCTCCTACTACGAAGTCATGCTGTTGTAATAGATGCAGTATGTGGTTTAGCATTGTCTTGCTGAAATATGCAAGGCCTTCCCTGAAAAAGACATCGTCTGGATGGAAGTATATGCTGCTGTAAAACCTGTATATACCTTTCAGCATTGATGGTGTCTTTCCAGATGTGCAAGCTGCACATTCCATAGGCACTAATGCACCCCCATACCATCAGAGATGCAGGCTTTTGAGCTGAGCGCTGATAACAAGCCGGATGGTCCCTCTCCTCTTTAGTCCAGAGGACGTAATGTCCATGGTATCCAAAAAGAATTTCAAATTTCGATTCGTCTGACCACAGAACAGTTTTCCACTTTACCTCAGTTTTAAATGAGCTTTGGCTCAGAGAAGATGGCGGCAATTCATGTTCACATATGGCTTCTTCTTTGCATGATAGAGCTTTAACCTGCATTTGTGGATGGCACGGCGAACTGTGTTCACAGACAATGAGTTCTGGAGGCGTTTCTGAGCCCATGCAGTGATTTCCATTACAGAATCATGGCTGTTTTTAATGCAGTGCCGCCTAAGGGCCTGAAGATCACAGGCATGCAATATTGATTTTCACCCTTGTCCCTTGCGCACAGAGATTTCTCTGGATTCTCGGAATCTTTTGATGATATTATGTACTGTAGATGATGAGATATTCATAGTCTTTGCGATTTTACGTTGAGGAACATTATTCTGAAATTGTTCCACAAGTTGTAGACGCAGTTATTCGCAGATTGGTGAACCTCTGCCCATCTTTACTTCTGAGAGACTCTGTCTCTCTAAGATACTCTTTATACCCAATCATGTTACTGACCTGTTGCCAATTAACCTAATTAGTTACAAAATGTTCCTCCAGCTGTTTCTTTTTAGTACAACTTACTTTTTCAGCCTTTTGTTGCCCCGTCCCAACTTTTTTGAGACATGTTACTGCCATGAAATTCAAAATTACCTTATTTTTTTCTAAAAAATGGTACATTTCCTCAGTTTAAACATTTGATATGTTCTATTGTGAATAAAATTTGGATTTGTGAGATTTGAAAATCATTGCATTCTGTTTTTATTTACATTTGACACTTTTTTGGAATTGGGGTTGTAAAGTTTTGATATGTTGTAATTATATTAAAAAAAAAACATGAGAGCTCACCCACTTTAATACACACCTGGAATTCGTATTCCATATTAAGGGCTAGACAGAAATGATCTTAATCAGTTAATCTTAAATGTATTTTTCAAGGAGCAAAACATATTTTTACCACCATACTCAGGTTTAGACCACCATACTCAGAATAACAGATTTTTAAAACATCATGCCTTTTATGTTATGATACAAGTTCATATTTCAGGGTTTGCATTTATTCGTTATAACCGTGGCCGCTCAAATTTCATAACAAAACTTTTTTGTGCATGCTCATGTTAACTCGTGTGGTACAGATCGGGCAGCATCATCGGTGTGGTACAAATCTGGCAGGGGACATGAATCGGGGAACCTCAATGTACTGAAAGCCACATGTTTTCACATATGCAGAACATATTCAGTTTGGTTACATTTTAAGAATTGGGTGTCGGTAAATAAAAAGCAACAAACTTCAGAGATGAAAAAAACTGTGAAAAACAGAGGTAGTGAAATAAATAAATTATAAATCGGAAATAGTGACTGCTGACGAGGTTAGACAATTCTTAGAGTTATTAGACAATATTTTAGTAATCCACACAGGCTGATACACAAATCTGACACACACACACACACACACACACACACACACACACACACACACACACACACACACACACACACACACACACACACACACACACGCGCGCGCGCGCACACACACACGTCACTGGAATCAATTTTTAGATCAAGGAAACAGCTTTTTTTCTCTACTCCTCCACAGACAACACACTGCTTCCCTCTATACTCCCTACACCTAGGCCATTATTTTTTTTTCTTTTTCATCTTATACTAATTCAGTCCTTGCTACTGATAAAGCAATTCCCTGCCTGTGTTTTGAACAGGTAGGACAAGAGGAAGGAGAAAAGAAAGAGACAGTCCAAGGCACAAAGCTGCATTAGGCATCGGAAAACTTCACAGGAAAATCCCTGTATCCAGCATAGCCTGCTACAGTGACTCAAATACTTTGAAGGATGAAATTAAATCCACAATCTTTTCTTGAGTAAGTTAAAGTACCTTATCTAGACTGCAAAACACATACGCAAATAGATAGTAATACCATTATATTGGATTCTGGAGATAAACGATTAGAACTTGACACTAACAGCAGAGACAGGCATGCCTTTGTAACCAACAAGTCTAGTCCTCCTTGTTACTAATTTGTATGCCTCAAAAACGCTTAAAATACATTTCATACATTTGACCTTGCTGTGACCTTGACCCTGTTTGGATCAATTAAAAGATCGAATCAGTTCATCTCCTGGTTACAATGATAATTCCATATAAATTCTACAAAATACAACCGACTGATCTTGAGATTCATTCATTTCATTTACGGCATTTGGCAGATGCCCTTATCGAGAGCGACTGATAATGAGCCAATGAGACTCTCAGGCAGACTCACAGCCAGTCAGCCAGACGGATGGATGGACAGATGGACAGACTGACAACCCGAAAACATAACATGTAAAGAAAGAACCAGAAGTGTGGATACACTGCAGGGGTCGATGCCTTACTTATATCTCCCATGGTGCTGTATCTCATTCTAAAATGATAATCCATTTGCCCTTGTCTCCTCAGTAAACTCAGAGTTGATCGATTTCACAGTCACAAAAGTAGCCAAGGAAATAGACTGTGACATGCCTGCTGAACATTGACTTTCTACATTCTTCAACTCACCCATCACCCTATGGTGCCCAGCCAAGAGGCATGCAATGGAACTGCCAGATGGGCTATTGACTCACTGTCCCTCACTCATCATATTAACTTACTGTCACTTTCAGAACACACTGACTGGCATTTTTGTCCTGTAATTGATATCAGATAACTGCCCATTGCACCACCGTTCTTCCTGACTGTCAATTGATTTCATAATAGTAGCTGACTGACTGAAAAACTAGAGTAGCACCATGTTTCAGAGAATTTAAAGGGGAATTCTGAACACACATCTGAAATGATGGCAGATATCTGTCAAAGGTTTGATAAAAATATATGATTTAAGACAAAAAGCAAACATTATTGGACTGAAAGTCCAACCTCCATAAAGCATACAGTGGGTATAGAAAAGAATCACCCCCCTTTAAAATAATCACATTTTGTTGCTTTGCAGCTTGAAATGAAGACCTATTTACTCAGTGCAACTTATAACATCCAAGTGAAAGATATAACACCAACATGTTAGAAAAAAAAAAAAATTCAAAAACCAGAATCACTGAGTTGGAAAAAGGATCACCCCCCTCCTAAAAATGACTTGTAAACTCAATCAGGTGTAGCTAATCACCTTCTCAATGGCACACAAGGCCATTTGACTTTCAACTGTGATCAGCTGTGGTCATTTTGATTAGCTCAGCATGAAAAGAGCTTTCCTGGAGCATTTTGTAGTGCAACTGAAGCAAACAACCAACTATGGGTGGCGAGGCACTGTCAAAAGATCTCCGGGATAAAGTTGTGGACAGGCACAAGTCAGGAGATGGATACAACAAAAAATTAAAAGAATTTATCAATGCCTAGAATCACAGTGAAGTCTATTAGTAAGAAGTGGAAGGTATTTGGTACAAAACAGACCCTCCCTGGATCAGGATGTCGCTCCAATCTGGATGAAAGAGCCAGGAGAAAACTGGTCAGAGAAGCTACCAAGAGGCCTATAGCAACTCTGAAGCAGTTACAGGAAGTTATGACAGAGTGGTCATTGTGTGCATGTGACAACAACATCACAAATTCTCCACAAATGTGGCTTGTATGGGAGGGTTGCAAGAAAAAATCCACCCACAGCTGAGCTTTGCCAAAACGCACCTTGAAGATTCTGAGGCCACATGGGAAAAGGTGTTATGGTCAGATGAATTATTTGGCCTCAACACCAAATGATATGTCTGGCAGAAATCCAATACAGCTCACTATCCAAATACCACCATTCCTACAGTAAAGCATGGATGTGGTAATATCCTGTTATGGGGGTGTTTCTCTGCAGCAGGGACTGGAGCACTTGTCAGGATAGAAGGACATAACAGTGACCCAAAGCACACAGCAAAACTGACCACAGAGTGGTTGAAGGAGAAAAAGGTGAATGTCCTTGCATGGCCTAGTCAGAGCCCAGACTTAAACCCCATTGAAAATCTGTGGAATGACTTGAAGACTGCAGTCCACAAACGGTCACCATCAAATTTAACTGAACTTGAGCAGTTCTGCAGAGAAAAGTTGGCAAATATTGCAAAGTCTAGATGTGCAAAGTTAGTAGAGACATATCCCAACAGACTAAAGGCTGTAATAAAAAGAAATAAGGCAAATTAAAGCAAGGGGGTGATCCTTTTTCCAACTCAGTGATTCTGTTTTTTAATTTTTAACATTTTTTCTGACATGTTGGTGTTATATCTTTCACTTGGATGTTATAAGTTACACTGAGTAAATACAGCTGGATAAAACAAAAACTGTGTCTGTCTTCATTTCAGGCTGAAAATCAATAAAATGTCATTACATTGTGTGTGTGTGTGTGTGTGTGTGTGTGTGTGTGTGTGTGTGTGTGTGTGTGTGTGTGTGTGTGTATATATATATATATATATATATATATATATATATATATATATATATATATATATATATATAGTATCTCACAAAAGTGAGTACACCCCTCACATTT